>OZ020190.1:17135277-18382420 GCA_963971165.1 Philopedon plagiatum | reverse complement strand
GGGCAACTCTCAGAAGTCTTAAGTACACTTAACATTAAAAAACAATACGTATGTGATAACTTGGCGGAACAGATGGGTCAAACTGTGTGTTTAGTTTAGTTAAAACTTCATAGAAGTACTCTAAGAAATAAATGTTTAAACACGTGTTTTACAGTTTTTACAAAATTAACCTCTAAGGGGTGGTTCAAAGTTTGTAATGGTGTAAAATTGTTATACCGCAGATGAAGACGCGGGCGGAAAGATAGTTTTTTCGAAAATTTAGATTTTCGAAGACAATTTCTTTATTTGAATAAAATGTTTTTGGAAATTTAGTTTTCAAAAATTTTGGTTTTTTGAAAATTTGTTTTCAAAAATTTTTATCTATACTGGGAAAAGGTCAATAGTACATGGAAATCTAGGAAGCAGTTTAATATCAGATTTTTTAGGTGAGTATATGAACTGATCAAGATACAGAGATGCGAAAATATTTTGGCGCAGTTCCGTATTTACCTAACCAAACCTTTTTTTTTTAATCCATAAATAAATCCCATAATTGTCTACTTTAACAGTATAGAAGAGTATTAATATTTAAGAAAAGCACAATACCTTCTGTTCGTTTTAAACTAACACCTGATTTCTCAAAGCATTTAATCAAGTAATAAATGTATCCACATTTAGAGTCACCTACGGGAATGACAGTGATATAATAATATGTTTTGTCGCATCACAAGCATCCAGTTGAACTATTAATTAAACTGCTTTGAGAAACCGACCATTAAAGTGACAAACCTGCCACAAAATTTTAGATATTTAGAAAACTACAGGCGCGGCCCGTGAAATTTCACAGTTGCATATCTCTGTTGCTACTTATGGGACCCATACCAAATTCAGGTTTTTTAATAGTGAGCCTACTAGGAATGTTTTGGTAAAGAAAAAAAATATTTTGCAATTTGCGAAAAAAAGTTGAGTTTTTGAATTGACCCACCTGGGTAAAAAATTAGCACGCTTAGATATTTTATTTATTATTTTTTCTAAACAAATTTTACATCATTTTGTCGACAATTCTAAAATTTTAAGAGAAAAAAATGTGTTAGTAGAAAGTTATAGTCATTTGAATTTTTTGCAACCGAAAATTTAAATTATTTTTCGGTTGAAAAAATTCAAATGACTACAACTTTCTACTAACACATTTTTTTCTCTTAAAATTTAAGAATTGTCGACAAAATGATGTAAAATTTGTTTAGAAAAAATAATAAATAAAATATCTAAGCGTGTTAATTTTTTACCCTGGTGGGTCAATTCAAAAAATCAACTTTTTTTCGCAAATTGCAAAATATTTTTTTTCCTTACCAAAACATTCCTAGTAGGCTCACTATTAAAAAACCTGAATTTGGTATGGGTCCCATAAGTAGCAACAGAGATATGCAACTTTGAAATGTCACGGGCCGCGCCTGGAAAACTAGAGTGGGCAAATGTCCACAAAAGAATCCTAACAATTAAGTCATAACCCATTTACGATATTCAATAATTTTTTTATAATAATGAAAGAATTATTTGCATTCACCGTGCTGTCAAGAAACTAGACTATTTTCCTTATAATAATTTAACATTCTTTTTACATTAACCGTGGAAACTAATATCGTCACGTTACGAATAACACAAAGCAATAGATAATTTAAAAAGATTAATGGCCTACAAATAGGTCACAAAGTAAACCTATTATTCGACTACTTTGCTAACAAAGTTTCGTCGACTAAAACAAAATAAACATCATTTTATTGACTCAATAGGTCTGATCGATCTTTGTTTGTGTTGGTTGTTGTTTTGAATAAATATAAAAGGGGTTGAATAGAGGCTACCCTAAAAAAAGTCTTTATTATTCCTTGACAGCGTAATAAAATGTCTTATTTATTAATTATTTAGTAACAATCTCAGCTTTACAGACGTATTTTATTTTTAAGACAAGTTTTATTACTATAGAGAAATAGGTAGGCAAAAAAAAATGTATCCGCCCAGGGGTTAAATTTTGAAAAAAGGCCAAACACGTGTTAGCCTATTTCTCGTGAGAAATGGCTATGCTAAATGTAATAGACCCACCCTCAGTGATTTTTGATATATTGGTTTTTTCTCAAAAACACCTACTTTTCCCCTTTAGGCGCTGAATTTTAAAAAACGCACCGACAGCTTTTTGCTTATTTTTTATAAGAAGTTTCTATACTGAATTTAACCTGTAGCGGTTTGTGAAATATAGGCTTTTCTTTTAAAATTTGACACCCCTTTTTTACTCCTTAAGGGCTTGAATTTTAAAAGACGGGCAGGCACGTGTTTACTTCTTTTCTGTGAGAACATGATGTGCCGAATCTAACATGTCTTTCGCCCCCTTAGGGATTGAATTTCAAAAAATAATTTCTTATGCCTTGCCTACATCATTAAATTAAACCGTACTGTCCAAATTCCATGTTTCTAGGTCAGCAGTCAGTCGACTACTATTTTATATAATTACGATAAATTCAATGTTTACTGCTCTATGTCAGACACCAAAGTCCCTTGTTTTTTAAATATTTTCAATAAAATATAATAGCAAAAGTAAAAAATAAACAGAGCACCCAGTTAAAGTAACCCACCCAATTTCAAGCACTTTTCGACCCCCCTCTATCTTCGAGGCTAATTGTGTTACAGGACTGAATTGTTTCTGAGTTGTTAAGGTTACCAAGACGCAGTATTCCAGGTTTCATACGTCTAGGTGGAATATTTTCCAAGATAGGAGTGTCCAAAGATCACAATTTCGGGCACTCTCTGACTGACTGGCTGATAGGTCATCATAAATCTAGGGTACTTCCAATCGAACTGGAGCTTTGAAATTTGGAACATAAATAGTGTTTAAGGTAATAATTAGGAGATAAATCAAAAATCAATAAAAATCAAACGCAAAAAATCCAACATGGAATATCCAATCTGACACGAAATAGGTAGGACTTCTGCTTTAGAAAATTATACGGGTACGTAGGGTAGTAGTTATCACATCTTTGTAAATGTAATGTAAATATGTATGTAAATAAATGTCTTAAAAGTAAAAAGTACATCCGTGTAACACGCGGAACATCCCCGGTTCGATCCTGAGCGGAAACATTTTTTTTAAATTTCTTATTTACTTTCAAATACCTCTATTTTATGATAATCGCAACAAACAGAAATACCAGGATACATGCTACCGTATCGACAAAAAACTATTATTAAAAATTTTTGCTTGGAAAAAATACCGTTCATGTATATACCCATATACTAATAAATAAATATCATTGTGTATCTGAACAAAAAGCTATGAAATCCCACCAAGAACATACATGTAAAAAAACAGTTCTCGCCAGGACTGTGTTTTGTTATCTGAAAAAAATAATTGAAATGTAAAAATTATGCCAAGTTGCTTGCCTACACGTTATTAGCAGTGTTTTGATAAGCACAGAAAAATATTGTGTGAACTGATAAATTCACAGACTAAACTTCATATTTTTTTATGTTCTGACAGCCCACGAAGACCGAAGTCTAAGTACTATGTACCCTGGGTGTACTGGGGAAATCCGACTCACACATCCAGGGACTTCACCAGCCCTTTAATAGGATGTGAGGGGTGGTACCACCTCGGTCGAGGAAGGCATCCTCTACCACCTTCCAATGACAATCACAAAATATCCATGGTCGAAGCGGGATTCGAGACTCCCATCCTCTCTCTCATCTTGCCCCCCTCCTGGTTCATGGCTGGCGACGCCCTTGCTAGACACCCATAAAAAAATTAGATCAGGTTGGTGCAGTTTCGTGCGTCACAAACCAACAAACCGACAATCTCAATTTCGCACCTTTTCGGGTTGGTGAGGGAAAGGTTCTATCTTTGCACATTCAAGAGTAGTAATCCGAATTAGGAAACGTCTCTACTATTTCTTTTTTAACATTGTTGCTGCTCGGTTTGTGCTTTTAAAAACCAATGACGACATTAACACAAAAATATGAGTTCTCCTGCTCATTCTTTTTTCGCCCCTCGATGGGCTTTAGAAAAAAAAAACACCCCTATTTTACGATTCTAACTCCAGGGGTTTCTATATATCAAGATCTTGAATTATAAACTTTTTCTGTCCAATAATTTTTTTGCCAATGCTTCAGCTGAGCGATAGGAGTTTATTTGTTTTTACAAAATAAATATGTGTATAATACCTAGTTAGTTTTAGTTCTTGGCCCGATGCCGAGTGGTGTAGTTAATTACTGTTACGTGTGTGCGAAATACTGTTTTGTTTTGGATGAAAATTGAAATAAAATGAATTGTTTCGCAATTCTCTAAGAACTTAAGGTAAAGAATGCATATGTAGCCAAAATATTCTGCTTTATTTACCATCTAAAGTAGCCTAATATAGTTAAATATAAATGGTTTTTCCTAGTTAATCTTTTACTTAGCAAGGGGGAGTTGATCAGTTTTTATATAATCAGTTTTTTTATCTTCATCTTAGGACGGTTTATAACAATTTGGTAAAATTTTGCAATGTTATTAGGAAAATTAGGTAAATTTCGTAATGGGGGTATTTTTGTTTTTTAAATTTATCCAGATGCGGTACTAAGGGAAATATAGCGCTACTTATTTTAAACAGATTTTAAGCAATATAAAATTTTCAGAAAAATAGCTCCGACGAATTTTCAAAAAAATTTGTTTTAGATATTGTAGTCATTTAGGTGATTTTAGTACCTATTAAAAGGCCATTATTTTTTTTTATTTCCGTGATGCAGGTAGTTTTTTTAAACAATTAAATATTTTTGACATGCATCAAAACAGCAGAGTTTGATAACTCCTGTTAAAGTCTATGCATTTTAAATTTTTACATTTTTACTAACTCAAAATGAATGAAAACACAATGTGCCACCTGCCAATTATCACTCATATATTTTCTTAAGGTGTAAGCACCAATGTCGGAAGCCACACATAAGTAAGCGACTCAGAAAAGTAAAATACCCATGGATTTATTAAGAAAGGATTCGATGTCCGTATACTGTGAGCGTATCGAACGTGAAGCCTTATATTTGTTGTTTGTTATGAAAACATTTCCCCTAGGGGTAGAGTTTACGAACTTTAAGGAAATACGTAATTGAATCAAGAATGGTAGTAGAAAGAGATAAAGTAGCATTATAGTGTTGGAGCTCAGAAGTGTGCGCCTGTCTCTGCTGGTAGCTTAGGAAAAACGTCTGAACACTCGGTTGCACGTACGTCTTTGTCTAATGAACTAGAAAAGAAAAAGTGCGACTTATAGATTTATAAATGGCTCGGAGTGACTTTAAATAAATCTTTAGAAATAATATAACCTATAAATAATAAAACCTTTTTAACTTAAATTTATTATTATTTAGCAGACAAATAAAATATTTTAGGGCTTTTATTACTTTTAGTAAATCTTGTGATGCTTCTAACGTATTTTTTGTACAAAAATACAAGGTAAAATAAGATGTGGCCAATGTTTACAAATTGTGTTTACAGTGTCGTTTAGAATGGTTTGTTTTGGCTTCAAAGAATGTTAAATCAACCCGTATCCATTCTTAATAACTCCATGAAAATACCGGACTATGATCTGCCGGCTTATCGCTGCTTGCTACCCGCTAACAAGGCAATAAAGTTTTGATAATGTAAAAATTTAAAATGCATATACTTTACAAATGTATATATATATATATATATATATATATATATATATATATATATATATATATATATATATATATATATATATATACATTTGTAAAGTATATGCTTTAGACAATAAGAAAGAAGATTGCAGAAGACATCAAAAATTACAACGAAAAACTGGTAGAAACTGCAATCGAAAACAGAAAAAGCTACAAGACCGCTAAGAAATCCCTCCTCATAGGCAAGAAACAAGTAGTGGCACTAACAAATAACAACGCCAGAGTCACAAATAGAGAAGAGATAATAAACCTAGTAACCAAATTCTATAGTGAACTATACAAGGCCCCGGAGACAATACAGGAACAGGTAACGACACCACGAATAAATGACGACACCCCGGAAGTTCTCGTGGAAGAAGTAGAGAAGGCGCTTAATAGCATGAGAAATGGTAAAGCAGCAGGCAATGATGGTGTGATGGTCGAATTAATCAAATACGCAGGTAAACCAACATGGAAAATCCTAGCAAAAATCTACACTAACTGCCTAAGATCAAGACATATACCACAAAGTTGGAATAGCGCCAATATAATTCTAATCCACAAGAAAGGCAGTAAAGAAGACATAAGAAACTATCGACCAATCAGTCTTCTACCAATTATATACAAGGTATTCACAAAGATCATAAATACCTGAATACAGAATACGCTAGATGCTGCACAACCACGGGAACAAGCTGGCTTTAGAAGTGGCTTCAGCACAATCGACCACATACATACATTAAGGGAGGTCATCAGTCGAACAAAAGAATATGAAATACCACTGGCACTAGCCTTCATAGACTTCGAGAAGGCGTTCGACTCGATATATCCCAAGACTATAATAGAAGCCCTAAGTAGTCAGGGTGTCGACAAACCGTATATAGAAACTCTGGCAAACATATACAAAGAAGCCAAAGCCAGAGTCATGATATACGAAGGATCTCCGGAATTTCCCACAACTAAAGGAGTACGTCAAGGAGACGCAATATCTCCAAAGCTCTTCACGGCAACACTTGAAGAAATCTTCCGTCAGTTGGACTGGGACAACAAAGGTCTATGCATAGACGGAGAACACCTCAACCACCTAAGATTCGCTGATGACATTGTACTAATCGCCAAGAACCCTGATGAACTTCAACAGCAAATTGACGAACTAAATACAGCATGCAATAAAGTAGGTCTGAAGATGAACCTAGCCAAAACAAAGATAATGTACAATGAACTGGTAGACAAACAAGACATACAAGTAAACAACACCACACTGGAAATAGTAGAAGAATACATATACCTGGGTCAACTAATACACATCTCGGGATCTCTACTACCAGAAATCAACAGAAGAATAAAGCTAGCATGGAAAGCATTCGGTAGAAACTCCATCATATTCAAATCTAGAATGCCACTCTACCTAAAGAAGCGAACGTTTGATCAATGTATACTACCA
Organism: Philopedon plagiatum; assembly: GCA_963971165.1. NCBI lineage: Eukaryota > Metazoa > Arthropoda > Insecta > Coleoptera > Curculionidae > Philopedon > Philopedon plagiatum. The sequence goes on along the minus strand of OZ020190.1, from coordinate 18,375,300 downwards.
GTCATGACATACGGATGTGAAACCTGGATACTAAAAACAGACATAACAAGAAAACTCCAGGTAGCACAAAGGGCTATGGAACGATGCATGCTAGGAATAACTAGGAGGGACCGCAAGAGAATAGAGTGGATAAGACAGAAAACCCAGGTAATAGATGTCGTCCACAGAATCAAGTCCCTAAAATGGCAATGGGCAGGACACTTGGCGAGAAGAACTGACAATAGATGGACCACAAGAATTACACAATGGTACCCCAGAGGCGTGAAAAGACCAAGAAGACGCCCAAATTTGAGATGGGACCATGATATAAAGAAATTATCAGGATTAACCTGGGCCCACATAGCCAACAATAGACAACAATGGGCCGAAATGAAAAATCAATATGTAAGGGAGGCTACACCATAATTGGAAATGGTTGAAACAGCTGAAAATGATGATGATGATGATGATGTTGATGATGATGATGATGATGATGATGATGATGATGATGATGATGATGATGATGATGATGATGATGATGATGATGATGATGATGATGATGATGATGATGATATATATATATATATATATATATATATATATATATATATATATATATATATATATATATATATATATATATATATATATATATATATATATATATATATATTTCTTTTGTTTATGTGAGAAGTGGCCTCCCAAAATATTTGGCACAAATTAATTTATACTCTGTGTAAAAAATTATTAAGGAAATAATTCGGAAATTTTAAATTTTGTCTAAAAAACTCAATTTTGCTTCTATAATTTCTTCTTTATTAAGAAAATTAACAGAAACCTCAGATGATAATGGAAACATGTTTTTAAATTTTTTTGTTTACAGAAGATATGTCGATAAAGCACGAATATCGGAATTCACTAAAAGGGTTTTAAATTTAATTACTTAGTAGTGGTTTAAACTCCGATTTTCTGGTTGATCAGTTAGGTTTTGACAGTCTTTTTTCTGTCACTGTTAATAAGTCGTCATTAAAATCTTATATGAGTTATTCTAGTGTTTCAGTGATTTCCTTTGTTTCCAAATGATGTATGTTTTGTTGCTTACGTTTGTTTGAATTCATTGCTATTATTGGGACAACACATACTGAAATTGTCAGTTTATAAATTTGCCAAGAGACTCAGAAACAAAGTCATAGTACAAAACTACGTTGCCTTCTTTTAACACTTGCCAATTTAGGACACGTATTGCCAATGTTTTAGTGGTTGCTGTTATCCGTTTATGTTGGTCTTTATTAACAAAAAAAAGGATTTTCTACTGCAAATTTTCGCGCGAATTTCGAAACTTGTAAAACGTAATCCCATTGGCTTTCTCTCCCTCGGACTTTTTCCGAGAAAAACAAACCTGTTCGACTTTAGGTTAAGCTTTACGTTCACATGTAGACTGATACTTATTTTTGCTGATCTCCTGACGTTATTTTTCATTAAGGACAACTGGCTGCTTTTTAAACTGTAATAAATTATACCGAAAAGTAAACATATTTTGTAGCTAAATTATCCTAGTAATTTTGTTCAAAATATTTGTTTTGGGTTTGTAATGACTTCCTTAAACGATTTATGCAATAAAAAAATAAGTGCAAATTCCTTATTTAAAATAAAAACTAAAAAAAAATATTTTTCTGGTATATGCATCTAAAATTAAACGAACCCTCTGAACAATCAGAATGTTATTTCCTTTTCGCGAAATACCTACGACATATAAGAGTTAATTGCGTAAATAATAGAAACGCTCTCAGTGGCTGGTTAAACATTCTATTTTAAATAGCCACACTAGGCACTAGGCAGCAGTAACAATGAAAATGTAAAGTTACTCTTTACGTTTTTATTTCCCCGAAAACAAAATTGAAATAAAATAATATGTTGCCTTTTCTCCGTCCATGTCGCATAAAATTACAGTAAAAACGACAAAAACGCTCTAAGTAGTGCAGCAGACATTTCAAATTTGTAATTTACATATTATTATTATTATTATCATTTCATATGTGATAACTTTTTAAATGTGATGGTATAGCGCTTTTATTTTTGTTACCCAATAAAATTTGCCTACATTATTCTGTAGTTTGGAATGCTTTGCATTTTACCATATTGTATAATTTTAAAAAATACATCGTTCTGGTATGGGGCGAAATTTTTAGGATCCCTTAGGTAAATTTGGGAAATAGAAGCATATATTTGAAAAAATCCCAACCCAACCAAGGCTTTATGAAAACTCATAAAAAAATTTCAGCGAAACTTCCTTCGCGACTTCAAATTATTTAAATTGCAGTCCAAGCGTATTGATGACAAAAAAGTTAAACATTATATTTGCAGAAATTATTTAAAAAGCATATTTTGCTCCTTGGAGTCTCCCTTATAACAGCATTGCGGTACAAATTGCTGAGATGTAACTTACTCAACGGGTCCTCGCTAGGTGCAAGACAATAATTCTTGCCTGCTAAGGAAAAACAGTATATGTGGAAAAGGGTAGTTTTGAGAAAATCAACTTTTTATGAACTTTTGTTGCCGTTTTGTGATTTTTTAAGATGTATTAATTATATTTGGTACACCAAAGTAAGTAAACGTTGACAACAAGATTATGAAGAAAAAAATTGATTCCTGCATTAATTTATTTAAATAATCGGTTATACTGTTTTACATAGTGTAACAAATAATTTAAATCTAGTATAAGTATAAGAAAACTGTATGCATGAAATATGTACTATTTAGCCACGGGAAATAAATATAAATAATTTATGGAAAAAAGTTTTATTTCAAGAATACAAACAAAAATCTAGTATGAATCAACTAAAATACAAAAAAAAAACAATTTATAAACCTTCTTCTGTCAAATCCTGTGAATTCTCATTTTCAGGCAAATCGATCCAAAATTGTTTTCTATTTGTAGGCATTTTTGGAAGTAGATCTCTTATAAGTTTTGCTTTTTTAGCAATAGAAACTCCTCTGTTATAGGTCATCGTCACAGGCATTTCTAGTTTTGCTTTTCGCTTTAGTATTATGAGTGGTAATGCACACACCATTAGGGGACGTTTGATAGGTAAAATCGTATGACCCACGAACAAATTTGGCAGAAGTAATGTCTTGAAAGTAGGGAAGAGACTCATTAGCATTATTTGATTTTCTTCTTCGAATTATATTTTCAAATTTGTAAAGATCTGCACACTCTAAAACTGTGACTTCAATGCGATGCGATGATTTAAAAGAAGCTGATTTAAAATCGTTAAAATCGTAAACGTTTTTGGTTTTTCTAACAGCCTGTTCGATGCGACCATGTAAGCCGTCTGCGGCCATAAATGTATGGCCTTTTCCCTAACAGAACAACAAGAGGCGCGTCACGTATGCATCCCTTTACTCTCCAGCTACAAAAGCCTAGAACAGACCACTTCTCGCGCTCATTCATACCTAGGGTCTCCAGATTATGGAACAAATTGCCTGCAGATGTTTTCCCCTCCCGTCCCAACCTCCAATCCTTCAAATCCCGTGTCAATAGACTACATTTCCCTTCTCTTCAGACACCCACGGTACGTTAGTACTTAGGCTTGAAGTCTAGGTGGGATGTCTTAGATAAAAAAAATATTTTAAATGAATTTCTTCAGTGGAACAATACGGGGAATTTATATAACATAGGATAGTAGAATAAAAAATTAAATTTTTGTTTTGCCCCGTGCAATTGTCCATCCAAATAATAATTTTTTTTCATCCCTGTTTTGCTTAAGGAATTTCATAAAGGCGCTAGCTACATCTTCTGCTCGACGCCCTGCAATTCCTTCATGCCATAAAACAAGATTATGGCGACCTCCCTTTTTTGCATTGATTCGTTGTAAACAATTAAACGAGAAGTAAAAAATGTTTCTTTTACGTCTGGCATTCGCGGTAAAAGTACTACTTTTTGCATATCTGCTGCAAAAGTACATGCCTCTGGCGTTGCAATTTCTTGATCATTTCTATAAATCTCCCATATTTTAGTAACCTACAAAAAACACTTTAGGATTATCAAATTATTTTACAAAATTTGTATAAAAATATCACATTACCGTAAAAAAAAATTAAATTTGTGACGACAAAAGTTTGAATCTTTCATGCAAAAATTTGCAATTTTTTTTAAAAAGTTTGATTTAAATAGCATGGGGTGGTATCGTTAAAAAAATTAAAATTAAACAAACTGGGTAATCCAGACCTAAATAGCAACGAAATTTAATTATTCAAATGTATTTTTGAAAACCTAACGTCAAACAAATTTTAAAAGGGTATTTAAAACTTACCGTGAGTTTTTGTTTGCTAGTATCCTTAGAATCCTAGAGGACATGTTTCACTAACAAATTTTACTTAAAATCATTCACTATCTCTAGAAAATCACTAAGCTGGCAAACAACGTAGTTGGCGGTAAAAATTTGTTATACTAATTTGCCGGATAATACGCCTCGATCGTACTAAGGTAAAAGAGTATATATAAAATATATGCTGTTTTACCGTCGCTAAATTCAAATTTTAATTTAATTACAACAAGTTAAAAACGGTATATAGATACTATATCACATTTTACCATTGAAGCAAATATAATATCATAAAATACAAACCAATGCAAAATAAGATATAAAATTATATATTTTTATTCCATGGTTTTATCGGAGATTTTTTTTTCAACATTGTACATAAAAGTAATTTATACTCCTTTGCTTTGATTGACCTTGTCGGATATACTGTTTTACCATAACAGAAGCAATGAAATAGGCTCACGCATATACTGCTTTGCCAGGGCTTTATTCGCTTTTCCAAATAATATATCAAAAAAGTAAATATTGCATGTGAAAGAGCAGGACAAAAAACGTGGGTTGATAGAGAAAACAATAAATCGTTTTTTTGCACATAATATACTGTTTTACCTTAGTAGGCAAGAATTATTATCTGTTGTCGTGGCCCTAAAAGGACTAAAAATTGAAATTTTGATTAAGTTCAAGATTGCGCTAAGTATGGAAAACACGACGATACTATTGGTTCAAAAAACTCCTGTCAGGAAGCTACAGCAGTCCTTACGTCCTGCTGAAAGAACGCTGTACACTTTATCATTAAACATACATAATAAACTGCTCGTGAAAAAAATTAAAAAACAAAGTTTCAGCATCAGTTTTGCTTTGCTGTAGCTTGATAACGAACTGACGGATTTTGATGGAGTCTTCGGAGCCTGAAAGGCACTTTTGTTTACATTTCTTTTCAGCAAGCCATTTTGCATCATTAAGGATACACATTATACAGAGCGGAGAAGAAAGTAGTGCAAAAATTTAAAAAGTTTAAGTTCTTGTATTTGCACTATAGTACTTGTTCGTTGTATTGCAGCATACTAGGCAGGACTTAAAGTCTAAGTCAATATCTCTGGACGCTTTCGTCAGTTTTTTAATTACGGCTTTCTAACAAAAAGTATCGATTTTTTTTAAACAGTCTTGTTTATGACAGAAATTCTAAAATTTTGCTACAGTTTGATAAATAGCAATATTTTCATCGATAATTAAACAACTTTTCATTTAGTCAGTCTCAAAATATATACCGAATGTCCGCATTTTCAATTTCCCATCTTACAGGGCAAAAAATAATTTAAATTGGAAAATAAATATATACCTAGCTTTTATTTACGTCAGTACCCTTCTTCATTAATACTTCGTTGAGCCACCTCCACCACTTCTTGGCATGCTGCTCATGAAATTCGAAACAAAGTCTTAGGGAATGGCTTTCCACTCTGCCCTTAGCCCTAAGTGCATTCGCTAAGTCACCCAGATTATTAAACTCATAATCCTCTTGATTCAACCTTACTTTCATTCTACTGCACACATGCTATATAACATTTATATCGGGAAATCTAGCAGGTCACGCCATTGACTCAATGTTATTCTCCCTCAAAAATGATAGAGCGGTTACCAGGCAACGCAGATCTAAAAACGCAAATTTTTATAGCCTGAAAGGATTAATGTGTTACCAATATTCCTAACACATTTGTTGATTCATTCAATTGCATTACTTTATTTTATACCCTGTACAATGAGAAATTGGAAATATGGACATTCGGTAGGTATACATTTTGAAACTGACCAAATAAAAGTATCGATGGAAATATTGTTATTAATGAAACTGTAGCGGAATTTTAGAATTTATATATACAAAAATCTTCTGTGGCGTTACACAAATCAAACAGCAACCAAGATGGCGACTCTTCGGTTCCTCCCTTCCCCTTCACCAAAAAGTTAAAAACCATCCCTTTTGATACTTGCTGTGCCATCTTAATTAATGTTGAAAACATTAATATGGAAAAGTACAATTTATTTCATTGTAGGTAGCGATAGACGAGTTTCATGGTCAGCGCCCTCTGATGCCAGTATTCCTAAGCTAACAGTTTTGCGCGGGAAAGGCAAACTGTCTTTACTATAAATTCCGTGTACTGTGACTGAATCTAAATTAAATGCTGTCCTTTGACTCGCGACAAAAAACCGATTCCGGTTCGGAGCGCCGACGAGACTAGACGAAGCAGGGCGAAGCGAAGAGATGCGAGAGGGCAACGAAAGTAAAGATGTAGCATAAACCAGTACCAAAGTCTTATAAGTGAAACCCGGAATTGATTGCCTTGATGAATGATATGTATTTACTCAGAAAAGCATTGGTGTTTATAGCAAATAACTAAACAACAACAATGTTGAAAACCTAAAATAATAGTAATGGTCTACTCTCAAGTATGTTTCCTTATATTCGTCTGACAAATAATATTTCTCCACCCTATTTCTATGTGCAGAAATAAAATCTGACTGCATCACTAAACTTGTACTTTTTTATACTATCTTTCCCTAAAGTTTGAGACATTTCTAAAGTAAACTATGTCCAGTTTTTTGCATAAATGCTTCCGGGTTTCCCAAACGTTGTCCGAGTTTAGGCCCATAAAAAAATCCCCTTAATCTTGTGACTTTTGGCAATCGACAAAGATCTCCATTCTCCATCACGACCTCGTCTCGGCACTGTCAACTCCCGTGGGGGTTAATATTCAATAGACCTAGATTTATAACCATTGCGTGTGTAGAAGCGAGATAGGGTAAATAGTCGAGCGGAGTTTCAAAAGTGATATTTTACATCTTTTCTAATTTTGTGAGTTGCGTTGTCTAGTATTCTTTTTATTATTCGTAATTGCCATATTCGACCGAAAGAGTTTACCGGCTTTTGTCAAGAACAAAGTCTTGATTAGCAAGAAGGTAGTGTTACAATTTTATTGTTTTGCTTTTTTCCTCTATTTTACATATTTATAAGGTTATTTATTTAAATTCGACAAATATGCAACTTTTAGAGTACCTGTATTTGTTACCATTCAAGCAAATCTGTACGTTATGATGAAGTTTCAACCGCTGTCATGACTTCGTTGACTCCCTTTTTGCAATAAATTTAAATTGTTAACTTATTTACTTCGTTAGAAAGTTGTCTTGTCTCCAGATTTGTTTTTTGGTATCTTGCATCATTTAAAAAGTATGATCTAGTAAAATATAGGTAATATTTTTTAAATACACAACGAAAAAAATATTTCTCACCAAAGGGTAAAATCTGTTAAAATAATTTGGACATCTAGTAAATTTTTGTACTTCAAATAAATCAATCAGCAAAGCATAATCAACAAAATTATTGTAATATGATAAGTAACTAAATTATAGAACAAAATTTTACGCACATAGCACAAAATTCTGATAAAGCAGACAGAAATATCGACCTAAAATAATAAAATACTAATTGCACAACTAATTTTCGTACTAGCCAACAAACCTTAGGAATCACGCTATATTATGTTCAACGAATACAAATCATTTTAAAATGTTGTGCAAATAACATATTTAGCTAACTAAAAGCTTTTCTGCATTATTTACTATTTATTATTCGGTGTTCTTCATCGTGGGCCCAGAGGCGTATTAAAAGCACTATATTGGGGGGGGGGGGGGGGGGTGTTGTGAATATCCACCGATTCGAAGATAAAAATCCTATTTTGTCGACTTTTTTTGCAAATTGTCTCCAAGCAAAACTACCGACGTTTATAATTGGTCGAACTTTTTGTATGTTGGCTGGAATTAAGCCTTCCTGCAGATTTTCCAAAAACTCAACTGTCGACGTTTTTTTAGTACAAAGTCCTAATAGCCAACTCGCGTCAACGTAGGAGGGAGGGATGCTCCACCATTTTTATACTATGAATTTGTTTCTGAGGTTTTTCGCAAATTTATAAAGAAAATGACAATTTTAGTACGTACTTTCCACAATAATATAACTTAGCTCATTCTAGCAATACTTTACAAGATGAAAATCATTTGGAAACCAAGCAAATCGATTGGTCCAAAACATTAAAATAACTCATGCGTTTTTAATGACGACTCATTAACAATTACCAGTCAAAAACCTGCCAAACCATAACTGATCAACTAGAAGACCTTAATTTAAATCAGTACTAAGTCTTAAACATTTTTAGTGAATCCGAACGTTTATGTCCAATATCCGTTGCAAGGTTATGATTCCGATATTCGTATATAATTTAGATTATAAATAGAGTTAGATATTTTCCCAAATATGAAGTAGTTGTTTATTTTCTTTTTTTTTTGTCTCGCAAAATTTGGTGTTTAGTCAGTATATATGTTACCGGTAAAGTCCGTTTCTTCGTCATACTTAAGTTTGCCTAGGTAAACCGCACATTGCCGGGACGCTTTGGGCAAAGTCCGAAATTGTTCTCTATTTCGGAGTTTGATTGGTAAAAATAATGTAACCCGGCAAACTTAAGTTTGCCGAACACGTTGCAGGAAAAGTCTGAAATATGTTCTTACCTATGTGTTGTACCATGGTAGTTGGTATAGTAGTGATGTTAAGCCTGTAAATAATAGTATTCAATCGTATTTCAGTAAGCTAAATATACCTACATATACTTTTTACACTTTTTCTATTAAATGATAATAAAAATATTCTTAAAAGTAGTAAACACTATGTATTATATTAGGTAGTACAATATAACATTTATAACACGGTTGGGAATAATGCATTATTTATTGGCACACAAAGACGAATGACGACATTTTAAATTACAAAGGATCTTCTCTTTATTGCATTTACAGAAATTTGTGGTGCAGTTTTAGTACAATTACATTTTAAGAATCCCTGTCCTCCAAATATATAATTCCGATTGCTAATCACTCAGAGCGATAATTTTAAACCATCGATTTTAAAAAATTCGTTCTTGCAGATTTGGATTATGTTTCTTGAATATGGAGAACTAATATTTCCTTGCTTAGGTTTGCTCAGGTTTGTTAACAAACCTGAACAAACACTTCAACAATCAACGCCGTGCGTGTGTACCCGCGACCTATTACAAACAGGCTATAACTAGTTACAACTAGAAAATGAACAGCGACGTAACGGTCACAAATTTATTATTTCGGACTACTCCTAAAACGTGTTTGGCAAACCTGAGTTTGCCGGGTTATTATCTAGGCAAACTCTGAAATAAAGAACAATTTCGGACTTTGCCTAAAACGTTCTGGCAATGTGCGGTTTACCTAGGCAAACTTAAGTATGACGAAGAAACGGACTTTACCGGTAACATATACAGGGTGTCCCATAACTAATGGGTCATAGAGGAACTCGACATACTAGACATTAAACTAGACAGATTAAGTCATATAAGTTTTTTCGAAACGATACTCGTTATAGACATACAGGGTGTTGAAAGTGAAACTTTATTTTGGAAATAAGCCACAATTTCAAAATGGTTCAATGTATGGAATTGAAAGTTGGCATTATTATGTTTTTATGGGTGAGAAAAAAGACTTTGCGAACATTTTTAAGTTTCACAATAGAGGGCGCTAGTCACATATACTGGATTTAATAAACCTATGATTGTTTTTCTTACCTGTAATATCAGGTACGTTGCAAACCAAGTTTCTCAGAGAAGGGTTATTTTTAAGCTAAAAATGTATACTTGCTCGATCTTGATATCTCTAACCGTTTTCGAGATATTTTCGTTTAATTAGCACAATGCATAAAAAAATTAAAGTACTTATTCATCTTTTAATACAAAATGACATAAACTAGAAACAATGCAGTTTAAATGTATTGAGGTAAACGGTGGCCACTTTCAACATCTACTAAAGTGAGCTTGCTTGTTTTAACTGCATTGTGTTAATTAAAATATGAATTTAGTTACTCTGATTTTTTTACGCATTGTGACGTTTACAATATCTCGAAAACGGTTAGAGATATCAAGATCGAGCAAGTATACATTTTTAGCTTAAAAATAGCCCTTCTTTGAGAAACTTGGATTGAAACGTACCTAATATTACAGGTATGAAGAAAAATCATAGGTTTATTAAACCCAGTGTATGTAACTAGCGCCCTCTACTGTAAAACTTAAAAATTTGTATAAATTGTTATTTCTCACCCATAAAAATATAGTAATGCCAACTTTTAATTCGATGTATTGGATTGTTTTCAAATTATGGCCTATTTTCTAAAATAAACTTTCACTTTCAACACCCTGTATCTCTACAACGAGTATCATTTCGAAAAATCTTATATGATTTAATCGGTCTAGTTTGATGTCTAGTATCTCCAGTTGCTCTATGGCACATTAGTTATGGGACACCCTGCATACTAATATTAAGGTTTTGCAAAACAGTGATAATTCGATAGTCGTTAAAATAATAGGTATCGTGTTAAAACTTGCGTAAATTAACAAAAATTACCAAATCAATTTTTAACTTTAAAGTAAGATTTTCACAAAGGATATTAAATGTAAATTATCTTTAAAAAACGTGAAAATAAATGAGAATCAAAATAATAACGAGATTATAACCCGGTATGTTTTTGGAAGCCGGACATTTCCCGATTCGTTTGTTTTTTATTATTTTTATAGCCATGGAATCGCGGACAGCAAAAACGTATTTACTACAGTTATTAGTGAAGTTTGTTTTTAAAATGATTTTTAAAGGCCCACATTCGTCTCCACTATAGAACTTTAAAAAAGAACATGAAATAAGATCCAGTTTGATATAAATCACTGTCCCAGATTTTCGCTAAGCGAGATAAACCTGCAAATTTGAGAAAATTTGTGAGAACGAACAATCCAAATGAGAGCCTACTATAGAATAGTTGTAAGAAAAAAATTTTAAACCATAAAGGTTCTAAGACAATGTTTAAATGATTCTTTTCTTAATTTTCAACGATACACAAAAAACTAATACGAAATAATTAATGGATTTTTTTCTATTTTGCTGTCGACTTATAAAAATATGCAAAACCCTATGCACATAGTCATGCAAGTATTAAGACTTGCCCGAGGAGGCCTAGGCCCGCGCGCAAGTACGACGGGTGTGTCCCATTACGATTAGCGCATTCACGATTGGCGCATTTAAGCCAAGGTGCATCTGGCAGCCCTTGAAGTGCGAAGACTTACCCGACGTGTGAATGTAGAACCAGCTTTCGCACTTGCCTGTTCAGATAAGTTTTAATACTTGCACGATGTTGTATATGGGGGGGGGGGGGGGGGTAAAAATAAGGCAACAAAATTGTGTGCTACTAAATAATGTTTGTTATTTTTATCGAATTTGTCAAGCAAATAATCATATGTACGATGACAAGCGACTTTATGTCGCCCAGGATTAATAAATGGGTAAGACCGCCAAGAAAGAAAATAGAGTAAAATAAAATAAAATCCGAAATGCATGCTTATTCCTATTCTCTATTTTCTATGAAACTATTTAAATCACACCTTCCTACTTTTGTGAATTTATTATTAATAAATTCATTCAAATCAAATATAAAAGTGCAATGATGCTTTATAATAACGCGCTTCGCGTGTTCCAAATATACTAATTAAATTTATAGCAAATAGCAGAGTCCATGCAAAAAAGTGATTTATACATAAATATAAAAAAATATAAAATAGATTAATTGCAGCTTTTTATAATCACATCAGCAGGTTTCATAAAATTTGGTTATAAATTCATAACACAATGTGTCTAGGTGTTATGGCCCGAGGCTCGTTATTTGCCTAAAATATAATATTCAAAAATATAATTTTACAATTAGCCAAGCCGAATTTTACTTTTATTTATTGAATAATAGAATACTATTTAATAAGCGTGTAATGTTGGCAATTACTCACGAGGATGAGGACGAGAAAATTTTCTACTTGAGACAAAGACGAGTAAAGTAATAGACCCAAATGTGTAACAGCCCCTACACGCGAATAATTTAGTTTTTAAACTGTATTTTATCTCGATTTATTTATATAATGATATCGCTCATTTATCAGCGCGATATCGCCTTGCCTCTATATCTCTCGTAACGCCTGTACTTCGAACAAGAGGCGAGGGTGCTACTAAAGTTTATTTACCTCATATGTATAAAACTTAGAACGATTTTCATCAGCTTTCAGCGAAAACCACCCTCCAAAAAGTGAAGATCACCCTCCCAAAAAGTGAAAATCACCCCCTCCAAGACGTAGCCAATCAAAATCGTATGCATGCTCCTAGCCACTCAATGACAGTTTACACAAATTGTGTTTTAATTGTAATTGTAAATGTTATTGTTCCAAATAAAATAGGTTTTTAACTTTTTTTATCATTTTTATTCGGTAAATAATCTAGAAGAAAATACATTTCGGAAAGGTAAAATAATCAGAAAATCATTCCCTCAGATTTGTTGCCCTAAAAAAACTGCTTCTGTGCATAAATGCACTCAAGCAGTTTCTAGAGCAACAAATCTTTAAGGAAGATTTTCGATAATTTTACCTTCCTTTAAAATATTACTACAAATAATATTGTTTTGCCTTTTTGGATGAAAAAAACTTGTACTACTAACAATTTTCCAAATATTTTCCATTTAAGCAACGTATTCCTAGGATAAATTTGTTTGTTATTTACAAGCACAAGATTTGGTCAGGTGGAGACTATTTCACTACTAAATACAAAAAGATTTGTGGTAGGTACCTAAAATTAAATAGTGTCCATTAAAATGGCGGCTCCTGGAAAAATATAGGTGTTCTGAAATAAAATTAAATTACCGAAATAAAATAAATAGCGTGTAATTTTTTGGGGCGCAGTTCATCAGTAATAAACCCTAGATCCTTACGTCCAGATTCACCAAGAAAGTTTAAGATTTAGTACTGGTTTAAATTAAGATCTTATAGTTGATCAATTATGTTTTGACAGGTTTTTGTCCTGCCCTTGTCATTAAAAACTTATGAATTATTGTGATATTTCAGCGATTTACTTGCTTTCCAAATGATTTTCATCTTGGAACGAGTTGCCGTATTGAATTTAGTTCTATTATTGTTGAAAGTACGTACTAAAATTGTCCTTTTCCTGATAAATTTGCGAAAAAGCTCAGAAATAAGTTCATAGAATAAAACTTAGTTGTCTTATTGTTACACTAGTCAGTTTAAAACTTTTGATTGTCAAATTAGACCGGAGTAGCATTTGAGCATCTGGCTGTTAATTTTAAAAAAAAACTGATGTACCTTACACGGACAATAATATTTATATCAATCACTACTGACAATAATATGTCTACAATCCACTTCAATCTCTGTATCAGTATTCTTCAACCTTACACGATAAGTATTATCGCCAATATTTCCTTCAGTACATAACCTACCGTGCCTGTTGAAAATGGATCCTCGACAAAGAGCATGTATTTGGATAATTTTAAATTTAGGCATAAAACGTACAGTAAAGCGTAAGCGCTGGACGAAAGATTGGATAAAAAAGCGTGCTTGCTGCTTCCATTGTTGAGAGCAGCTGACATTACAGGATTGATCCAATATTGACGGCGCACCCTAGACGATCAGTAATACTGACAGTATTCCCCTACTCGCTGATATTGATGCCCGATATTCGGAAATTCAAATTCGCGTCAGTTCAATCCATCAAACCATCAATATATCCACCTACCCGGTCAATATTTTTGTCAATATAATATCATATTGTCAGTATTATTGACCGTGTAGGGTACGCTTTAGATACGTGTCTATAAAATTATTGGAATCTTACCTTCCACTGGTATACCCTTCTATTCATAGTTCCTGTTTCTCTAAAAAAAAGCCACAGATCTAGTCAAAACTTGGCGAAACTGGTCGAAATCCATGATTATGTGTGGAAATTCTGTTTGAAAATCCTGAATGGCGTCCCATGTTGAATCAATCCACTGGCCATCAACCCTTCTACCATTTCTAAAGTAACTTTCGATCATAAAAACTTTTTGTTTTACCGTGACTACAATATTTAATTTTTAATCCTCTACAGTCTTCCCTTGAATAAATAACGGATAGCTTAGTTTTAAGCCCTTCTTGATCAATCGCCAGATAAGCTAAGCAAATAGCATTCAGTTGTTCATCCGGGAATTGAGTGCAATTATTGGCAAAATATTGCCTTTCCTGATGACATAAAATGCGCGCGATTTTACCAGTAAGGACTGTCACGAATGCAGCTAAATGACTAGCAGAATTTCCCGTATTAAATTTTATAAACAGCCGACGCCGACGCGACGTGTGTTGTCGATTTCTGCCCTATCATTTAGGTTGAAAGGTGCTGTTCACGAATAAAAGCAGCTTAGCTCGGCACTCGAGTAACATCGCGAGAAAATTATATTAACTTTACTTGGTCAGCTGTACGTCGCGTCGTTCCGGGCCGTGGCGTGTGTTGACAAGCGCTGGGGTCAATTATTATACTACTAGGATTCTCGAACGAAAATTCGGTGTAATTCAGCATATTTCAGTTAGCATAATTTGGTGCTTCAAAAAAGCAACAGAAGAGTATTTTTAATTAAAAATTCGATAGGCCTATGCGCAAAAAAGTGCTGTCGTTTATATCCAACTTTTAAAGCAATACCTGTATCAAAACGTTTTTTAACGTATTTCAAAAAGTAGAAATTTTAAATTTCATTTTAACACCCTGTATCTTACTTAATATCAGCTCTCGGACGTATACTTCGAAATTTAGTAAAAAGTTTGGTTTAGTATTGATTTAAATTAAGGTCTTCCAGCTGTATAAATTCAGAGTACAAAAATTAATTGTTCTATTTTTATCAGTTTCAAATATTGATTATCAAATTAGAGCGAATCCAGAGGAAAAATTTAGCTTGCTCGCAATATTTTGACGTCAGAAATGTTGGTCTATGTACCATCACTTGTGGACCACCCTGTATAAAAAATATTTAGGTTTAAGTAAGTTAGGTATTTCCACTTTTTAAATTATTTAATATTTGTTGGATAGGTACCTTATAAAGAGTGGTCAAAGAAATATTATTGGTGTGGACGGTAAAATAAAATAATGGTCCGGTTCCAATGCGTAATTAATAAATCAATCAACCCTGTCTTCCGTCAATACAATTTGTATAAATGAACATTTTTCCCTTATAGGCCATTTATCTGTTTCGTGACATTGTCCTCTGCTTTTATACAAGGAAACCACATTAACCGGGATTTTAGAAAACAGAGAATTAAAATCTTCCTTGCCAGGACATTTGCTAAATGACTATTAGGCTTAGGGCAATAGTCGAGGAGCTTAAGTGAGCCAAAAATAGGTTCCGTAAGGAAAGTTTAAAGTCTTTAAATTCCTAATTAGTGTACTTGTTAAATTAAGTAACTTAACAAAAGACATTCATTAGGGGTTTGTCTTATATCAGTGCGGCTCGTGTATTCTACAGTTTTCTTAATTTTTTTTTTATTTAGGATAGCATTATAGGTAATTTTAATATACAATTTGTACTTCATCCAATAAAGTTTATATCTACACAGAAAAAACTGCTATACTATTTTCAATAATAGTGTTATTCTTGACCACTCTCACTTTAGATATATTGAAGTTAATACTTTTTCAACAAATCATCATTGAAATAGCCAAAAAGAAAACATTGCTTTAAATATAGACTTATTATTAGAGTTCAAAAGTAGTCGTACTTCTTTGAAAACTATATTACCATATTTTCAATTACAAAAATACTATTGAAAACCAATAAATACTATTATTCCTTAGAGTATAGAAAATTGTTTAAGCTAAAACATTAAATTATTTGACGAGAATGCTCAAATAAAATTGGGTGAAAAATAGTCATTTGTGGGCGGTGTGATTCAAATTAAAATATATTTTATTAAACGAACAAGAACTACAGTTTAAATAAAAAATCTAAATACTAAGTGAATAATTCTTATATCATGTTAATTAAAATAAACACTCCAATAAAACATATAAGGGATTAGAGAAATAATAAAAAGTATTAATTCAATGAGTTCTGTTGTTTGCTGAAGTTTTACTTCTATTGCTCGCGGACACCCTTTGGAGAGGTTAAAATTATGCTGTTGGTATTTTGTTCGTTTAGTAGACGTTCAAGCTTGCAGCCTGTTTGTTTATTGCGTTAAAGTTACGCCAAACATAATAGATCTTTTGCAATTCTGGGAACTGGTGTTTCACTGCTTGTGTGGACTGGAGTGGAATTTAGTGTTTTACAGTACATAAGTCAAATAAATCTAAAAAGATTTGCAATAACAATAAGTATTTCGATTAAATAAGTTGTATATTCCTACAAATAAACGTTTACTGAAACCAATGATATATTTTGTATTGAATTTAGAATAGGGTATTACTGCATCAAATAATTCTTATATTTAAACGACCTATTAAAAACCAATGAAACCTTATATTATAAGCAATCTTATAACCTATTGGTAACCAATGATAAACTAATTAAAATAAACCGAATTTGTATTGTGCAATACGGAATAGAGTGTGTCATTGAGTGAATGGGTATCCAATACGATAGTGTTTTTTCAGTGTAAGCTCCGGAATATCTGTTTTTAACTGGTCTTTTTAAAAACGTGTGTCCTTAGTAAGTTTTTCACTTGTTCCGGCAATCCATTGGAAACTCTAGTTTTTCACTAAATAAATGTTTTTTAAGTGCTGAACTACTAACAAATTCAATATTATAATGTTCTCCACTTCTAACATTGTATAAATGAAACCGTGACCTGGGCACTAAGAATTGTTGAAAACTATTGGCAACATTCTGTTTTTGATTTTAAAATTTATTAACATGTGAGACATTTCAATGCTCTCTTGTACAGATAGCTAACGCAACTCAGATCTCATAGCTCGTATTAGCGTACACTTACCACATCCCAACACTATTCTCATAAGTTTGTTGCAATTAGTTGCAATCTTTCATACTATCTGAGGTACAGGATATTAACAATGAATTACAATAAAGAAAGTGTGATAAAACTATGGTGTTGTAGACCAATAGTCTCGTCCATCGGCTCAGATATCTAGAAATTCGACTGGTTTCTTCCGTATTTTACAAATTTACGTACAAAGAAAAGTTTAACTGTTGATCCAAAATAACCCCTAAGTATTTCATTTCTGGCGCATAAGCGATAATTTCGTTATTTGTCATTATGTGTAATTTTTTATCCATAAATTTTTTACATTTATTTTTAGTGCCAAATACAATAATTAATTGCCTTAATTTTGTTACAGTTTAATTTTAATTTATTTATATATAACTAATTATACAAAATTTGTAAATCAGAGTTCAAGGTCTGGGGGAACTAATTCATAGTCCGCATCTGCGACAGAGACCAGCGTATCGTCGGCAAAAGTATTGCAAATAAATTTTTTAAAATACTACTTACATCATTGATATAGGCTATGGACGAAGGGAAACGAGGACACTCCCTGCGGTACCCCTAGCCCATTCTCAACCTTACTTGATTCATCCGACTTTACTCTTGTGCATTGCGACCTACCACTCTTACCCTACCCCAATTACACTGTCAGCCATGGCTATATTTTTTAGGCTACTGACAATTTTACGCGGCTTGCCCATTGTCACATGGTTCCAGTGAAATGTCAGACAATCATGTGTTACTATCAACCTGCTTTTTATCCCCTCTCCCAGGTAATTTTTTAACATCTGTTAGACAGATCGATTTATTGACCTAGATAACCCCAAAAATGACACATTAATAATAATTAATTGAATTGACAATGCACCTTCTCTTGTGAAGTCGATTAAAAACTCTGCTGTTATAATACAGATCTCGATGTATGCATCAGGGGTTTAAGTTTAAAACAAACTATAAACAGCGGTATTATTGCGACTTTCTGAAAGAAATGTCCGTTTTAAAGATATTTTACAAGTTTGCTCACGTACTACAAATTTCCTTTCTTGTTTCTTTCTTTGATGCTACCGTAGTAGCATGTCTTTTCGTCCAGAATAGCAGAATTTATCCGATTTCTAATTTGGAACCGTAAAAATCGTATTATCCATCTTCGTTCGGCTTTGCTTTGTTGTGATTTTTCTACTTTCCGGATCCGTTACTCGACCCGGCCCTAATATCTTCCGTATTCCGATAATGATTAATCAAGGTATCGCATTAAATTTAATGAATTTAAAAGGAACGTTAAAGTTTTAAATTTTGTTCAGGTTTTTATCTACACTGTGCCAGTCCTCAGACCTACACAATATATAATCGATATCAAAATTTGTTAATTTATACCACGCCGATAATTGGATAAATTGGCTCATTCCAGCTTAAACTTGGAAACTGCCAGATTCTCCAAAGCTACGCCGCCGCGCGCCGCGCCGGTCTAAAACCAAAAGTTTTAAACTAACAGGTTTAAAAATATGACAACTAAGCTTAATGCTGTGAATTTTTCGCAAATTCATAAAGAAAAGTGCAATTTTAGTCTGTATTTTCCACAATAATCATACTAAATTCATTTTAGCAATACGTTCCAGGATTATATACAGAGTGTTATGAAATTAACTGCATATATTGGAATGGGTGACTCCTGGAGTAGTCTACAGACGTACTCAATACTTTTTCTCAAATCGCACATTTTTTGTTTTAAAATATACCCTTAACCACGACGCTTTTGAAGAGCCTGACGTCATAGACTTTGATATTATAAAGAAAAACATATGATCCAGCAGGGACATTGCCGAACTTAAATATTATCGTGACATCTTGGTTTTTAATTAGTTTTAGCACATCCTTTTTAAACTAGAGGACTGTGGTTTTATGTAACTGAAAATAATCCAAAATATTTTTAATTCCACAGACGCATTTTTACCAAAAATGTGTATTTTAATTTAATAACAATTTCTTTACTTAATATGGTAAAATATGGAGCACTTATAAAATCGGTTGAAACTGTAACCATAACGAAACAGGTTATGTTATACCGGCAACACAAAGAATTATGACTTACCCTATATTACGATATTAATGAGATGAGCATTATTCCTACTAGCTTAAACTTTCTGCTGAAAAAAAGGTTAAAACTCAAAACGAAAAACACTAATTGAGCACAACTACACAAGATTTTAAAATTATAACTAAAATTCTTTTATTACAGCAAGTGTCAAAAAAAACTTATTTTGTTTTACACAGCACGTTCAGAGAGTTGTTATTTACCCTTTTGTTAAGAAGATTATCGTAACTTACAGATTTTCTTGAAAAGATCACTTAAATACCTAAGTTTGTAAGTGCAAACTACTTAGTATGCACTATAACACCCTGTATACATTTGGAAACCAAGCAAATCGCTGAAATATTAGAATATTTAATAATGACTTCTTGTAGGGAAAAACTCTGTCAAAATCTAACTAATCGACTAGACGATCTTAATTCAAACCAGTACTAAATTTTAAATCTTTTTAATGAATCTGAACGGAAGTATTTAATGTGGTTACCTTGACTTCCGAGCGGAATTGAGAAAACTACAAATAGATACGATTCACATTTTGGATCAAACCTGAATTCATCATATATTTAAAACAAATAAGCGTGGCTTTTTTATTTTGTTATCATTATCTATCATTTTATAAATAGATTGTATGAAACAGTGTCCTATGGTTTTGACGGATTACGCGATAAGGACGAAGATAGAGCGCATAACGTAAAATAGCATACCTAATTATGATTTTTCCAATGGTTTCCGCTCATAATCCAAGGTCACACAATAAAATACTTGAAGTTCAAGCCAGAATGAACTTATTTATCCAATTATCGGAGTAGTACTAATTAACACATTTTTATTTAGATCTGAGGACTAGCCTTTAATATTCTTTTAGTACTTTTCAACTAATAATGATATATATTCTGCTTCCTCTCATGAATCGTTTTTGATGTTTCATTTCCCACATGGAAAGATAGTCGTTCGCGCTGTGGCAAAATTTTAGAATTATTTTACAGCTGACTAGCCACTGTTTCATTTTTAAAATGGTGCAATGCAGAATGTTTGTACGCATTACAGTTCATGAAACATGTATGCTATTGTCACGTGAATTGTGAATTCCAAAATAATACTGCCCTGTGTGGTCATCGCGCCCGTTAGATACCATCCTAAAAAATCATCTAATAAAAATACACAGTACCCAGACAACTATCTGTTCTGCTATATTTTGTCAAACATTGTAAAAATATTTAGTTTTCTTTTCCTGGCTATTGGCGTTGGTTTAATATAATTATAATATATTTCTCCTGGTATTGAGGTCATTAATTGGAACGATTAATTGAAAAAAGACGACACTTTTTTGAATTTTCGGTTTATTCTTAATCAAACTATCATCAGAAATTGAGGCTACAAATCTTTTTTTTCAATTAATCGTCTCAATTAATCACCAAGGAGAAATATATATCTATACTAATTATATTGTAAAAATATGTTCTCTTCTCACCGTTCGTTCATTTGGTTCCCATCCTACATAATAGCTTTGTTCGCGGAGACGATCCGTGACCAGTCCGTAACCTGTACAAGTTAAATAATCCCAAACATTTATGCGCATGTGCGATTCGAAACCGATCAGGAATTGACTAATCTCCGCGAACGTTTTTGGTGAACGTGCTTGTCCGGAACATCTGCGAATCACTTAACCTTAACATATTTTATTATTTTGAATTAAATTGTTAGACTGAACAACCTAATGTAACATTATATAATGATTAAAATTGCCACAAAGACATATTTGTTCTGTTATGAGTAATTTTAAATACAAAAATAATTGAATATACTAGAGCATATTATTATATACAAATTTATATCTACCTTTATACAACTAACAGCATATGAAATTTAACTGTTCATTATCGCAAAATACAGCCCGCCCAAAATTAAACGACAATTTTCAAACAAATTTCACACTGCACTTGCGCGGACAAATAATTCATGTAATAATCCTCGGATCGTTTTGACTGGTTACGGATGTGTCCTGAACTTGTTCTCGCATCACCGCGAACGCCAAATTTATTGTCAAAATCAGTGATTTTCTGCACCGCGAACGCAAATAATCGCAAAGCGCACGCGCACTTGTCACGGACTAGTTCCGGATCGTCTCCGCGAACAAAGCTAATAATTACCAGTGGGATCCGATTTCCAGCCAAAAAGATCTCATAAACCCTAAGGCTTGTAAAGCTGAAATTTTGCAAGCATTTAGCCCGTATGCCAAACGGGTGCACCAGTACCTTGGCGATATCCCCCTCTACCCGGTGTATAAGCCACCACCAATTTGGTGGCCAAATAAAATCCTGACTAGATGGCGAAAGCACTGGTTTTGATCCGTTCATTTATTCGTCCAGATGTGGGTCGGACTACTGCTCCGTTGATTTGGTCAACGGGTCATAAGCTGGTTTGTTAATAATGGCTTATGAAAATAAACAGGATGAAACTTTAGCTAAGCTTTATGTTTACTGAACGATTGTTTTGAGTTTCATTACCTATTTCACTTCAAATAATCACGAAACGTCAGGCTGAAGCAGTGAAAAAGTCCCTTTATTAAAACAGAGTAATGAATTATATTTACTGCTTGGGTTCATACCGGGTAGTATACAAGTAATAATACTTACATAGAGCAACAAGGAATTCCTGATTCTAAAATGATATTAAATCCGAAATTTGATATTAAACATACTGGTTGTTAAACTTAGAATTTTAGATTAAATTTTCTTCAACATGTCAGAATTAGATTAGAAGCTGGCAGGCGAGAATCATAACAATATTTTTTCTCATTAATCCATGTCATTTACGAAAATACGAACGTTAGTGCTACATTAACATAATTCAAGTTAGGGGCAAATTTTCACCTTTATTTTCTGTAAACAACCGACGATAAAAAAAGTTTAAAAATGATTTTATATTTCGAAGAAGGATATTAGCAATTTATATAAACCACAAACAATATATTATATTTAGCGAAGTTTTTTTAATTAAATTGTTGTTAAAGGACAATCTCGTAAAGTTAATTTGCCGACAACGCTATATTTTGAAGATAATATTATTTTTATGTCTTTTTTTTGGTGCGTAGGCACTTTTTAGGAAATTATTAATAAAGGCCAATATCTAGGAAGCCATCCAGCTTTTATTACAAGAAAAGAAAACTTTCATTTTGGCCCTGAGTTTTATTAAAAGTTAGGAATGTAATTTACGAGAAATGCTTTAAAAATAAAAATATTTGAGAAGTCATAAAAATAGTTTGGTAATGTTACACCTGCTATATTGTATTTCTTCCTCTTAATTTTAAACGTTTGGTTGTACCATTTTTATTACTATATGTCCATTAGAATCAGATAATAGATACTGTTCTTGTTTATTGTTCGTAGTGCCGTTTCGCTTAAGTTCAATTTTGGATATTGCTGCGCTCAACGATGTAATGCACTCCTGTTATTGGCATTGCCAAAACTGACCCAAACGGCATTTAAATTTGTCACTTGTTTAAAAGTTTTAGCAAGAGGCTGTTAAATGTACTAATAATGTATTATAATAGAACCTACCAACAGTTTATAGACCCTCCTAAAACGCTGTCTGATTCGCAATTTGTTAAGTTATATTGACTGACGAACCCGTTAACCATACAATTGATTGGCGTGCTGGAGTCTCACCTTTGGCTACTTACAAGAATAACTTCTTCCCCTATTTTGGTCTATCTAACGTGCGATTTTCTTTTGGCAAACCATGTTACAGGATATGAAGATTACTACAGTTGTTAAATTAAAAGAACGCAAAATTCCAAACTGGCAAAAATTTTAGTTCTAATTTTTTAAACCCCTGTGAGACATGTCTCCGAATTTGCTTCGAATACAAATTATTATTTGCATTGTATTCAAAAATAGGTTAGGAAAATTGTATACGAAAATTTATCATTCTAACACTTTCGAATACGAACTAATTCGTGTAAACTCGAAAATACTAGCCCAGGTAATTTTTTATATATTTTTAAAGTGTCTGAATCCTTTAAACAATATTGTTAGGTACCAATTTATATTATGAGCTTATTGCTAATTATGTAATTCCTGCAAATGTGAAAGCGTTTTTTTTTTGCTCTGGCTAAAAAAACGACGCTGCTATAAACTGAGCTTTAAACAGCCCTACTATATTGCTGTAAACGTTGGCTTACATTTTCGTGAAAAAAAACAGCATTAAATAAATGTTCTAAAGTAATAAAACTTTTTATATGTAGGTACGAAATAAAAGTAAGTTGTAGCCCGGCTATTCCGTAATAAAGCAGTCCGAAAAGTTAGAGGCAGGAAAAAGGGCATGATAAATAATTCGTCCTTCCAACTTTCTAAAGTGTATGTTTATCTTTTAAACTTTCTTTTATTTCCTAAATAATTACTCACCCTGCTTTTAGTACGACCCATTACGCTGGTCTGGTCAGGACAATATTAATCCTCTGTGTACTATTATGTGAGCAAGAAAACCCTTATTTTTAACTAAATACAACAGACAGAAATTTTCGATTTTACTCGCACGCTCAAATCATAAGAGAATATCTTCAATTAGGCAAAAATAATATTTTATTTAAAAAATTATAGATTTAATCTGCTCCGCCGATATTTTAGCTCGATGTTTTAGCGTAGGACATTGTGACGTAGACATTTCAGTGTAGGATATTTCAGCGCAGGTCATTTCAGCCCAACGACATTTTCGCCAAAGACAGTTTGACGCAGGACGTTTAATCCCAGTGACATTTTCACAAAAGCCATTTTAGCGCAATCAAAGACCAAAGGGTGACCAAAATCAAAATTCTGGTTGTACCTATTTATGTATGAGAACTTTTTTCCTACTGTCAATAGAGTTTTAATTTTTCCCGAGGTATATAAGATAAATTAATGTATCCCTTGTGCATCTGTTGTACTTACTATGGTTATCTCTATACCTAGGTATATAAAAGAAGAAACTGACTGACTGACTTACAAATCAACGCACAGCCCACACCGCTGGGTCTAGAAACTTGAAATTGTGCACACAGGTTCCTTATATAACGTAGGCGTGCACTTAGGAAGGGCTTTTCAAAATTCAACCCCTAAGGGGGTGAAATAGGGGTTCAAACTGTGTATGGAAAAATATTAAATTGTCCTATTAACTCCAAACTTGATAGGAGTACTCTAAAAAATAAATGTTTAAGCATGTGTTTTCCAGTTTTTTAATAAATCAACCCCTAAGGGGGTGAAATGGCGGTTCAAAGTTTGTAATGGAGTAAAATTATTATACGGTTCTATTACCTTAAAAATACGTAAAAATACTCTAAAAAATAAACACCTGTTTTATAACTTTTTAGAAAATCTAATTTTGTGTAATAAATGTTATGAAAATTAACGTGTTACGGGGGGGGGGGGGGGGGGGGGTATAAAAAGAAGCGGCTGGAAATTTTTCCAGATGTTAACTAATATGTCATTTTTGCGGTTATTGCGCTTATAAAACCTAATTGTGTCTAACAGTTGTTCAAAAATATCACGAGAGGGGGTGGGGGGGTAGATTAAAAGGCGCTGCTGGGAATTTCTCCAATAATGTTAGATGTATCATTTCTGGGGTCATTAAGGTCCGAAAATCGAATTTTGTCTAACAGATGGTAAAAAAATTAACGGGGATAAAAAAAGAGCGCGATTGACAATTTCTTTCAAAAACGTAAACCAATATGCCGTTTACGGGGTTATCGAGGACAAAAAATCTAATTTTGTGTAATAGATGTTAAGAGAGTTAACGTGTGGGGGGAGGGGGTAAAAGCGACTGGCAATTTCATCAGAAATCAAAACTAAACTAATGTATAATTTTCGGGGTATTGAGATCAGAAAATCCAATTTTGTCCAACAGATGGTAAAGAAGTTATCGGGTAGAGGGGATAAAAGGGATTGGCTGAAAATTTCTCCAAAAATGATAACGAATATGTCAGTTTCGGGGTTATTGAGGTCAGAAAATCTAATTTTGTCTAACATTTGTTTAAAAAATGTCAAATGTGTCATTTTTGGGGTTATTGAGTTCAGAAGGTCTAATTGTGTCTAAGAGATAGTAATAAACTTAAGGGTGGTGGGGGGAGCGACTGGAAAAGTTTCCAAAATGCAGTCACTTTCCGGGTGAATAAGGTCAAAAAATATAATTTTGTGTAATATATGTTACGACAATAAACGGGGGAGGGGGGTAATTGGCAATTGCTCCAACAATGTTAACTAATGTGACATTTACGGGGTTATTGAGGTTAGATAAGCTAATTTTCTGTAACGAATGTTATAAAAATTAACGGCAGGGGGGGGGGGGGGTGCTAAAGAGGCGGGTTGGAATTTCTTTAAAAATGTTAAAAATGAACAAGACTAAGTTGATCATTAACCGCAGTAATAAATAGGTACGTAACAATATTATTTCATACTTTTCAGTGTTTTTCCTTTTGTGAAGTCGGTCCATTTTTTTGGAAAAAAAAATTTTAGGAGCAATAATTCATAAATACAACCTGTCCAATGTTAATTTCATTTCATTTGCCTATCTTTTCTATCAGTTACCACCCCGATTTTCTTATCATGTAATATTGAAATGCGGTCTCTAGGTATGACTAACCTAACCTAATTCATGTTTTATGCATTCATAACCCCGACATCAAAGTATACTATTATCACCTATACCACGCGGACGAAGTCGCGGTAGAAAGCTAGTCGTATACTTATAAATCTAGCATCATTTTAAATATTTCATTAACATTAAATTACTTATGCTATTTATGTTTATGAATTCTATAAGTCACAGTAATTAAATAATAAATTTAATCCACGACTAACTATGTACCTACCTATTTCCTGGTACAAAGCACCATCACATATAATTTTAAAACAGGTGCACACTTTGGCACAGTCTACCGTTTTAACACCTCTACCTGTGAGCCTATCGAAATACGTTTTCTCCGTATTCCTGGTCCAATAAGCACACACACGGAGCCATTATTTCCCAGTGTCAGCGGCCGAATTAATTTATAGATCTGGCAACAGAAACACTTTTATTAAAAGTTAGGAGTTCCATTGAGACATAAATCCGCAGAAACTGAAAACATTCGGGAATTTGCGATAATAGTCTACGGAAAAGAGTAAATAAAAACGCTGAAATGATATTTTATTGCTTCTTTATTTCCTATTGTATATTGAGTCTTTGTTTCTGGTTCTAATTGGTTCTATTTGTTTGCAGTAAAATGTTATTCAGTTGCAAGAGAAACTCTAAAAACAAGACATATGAGTAATTTATTAATTTTTTGCTAATAGAGTACACTTTGAAATACAAAATAAATTCAAGGCATTCCTTATGATCTATTAAGCTCTAGAGTTGGGTTTTTTAGCTGGTGGTGAATAATCTACGAGATATTTAAAGAAGAAATTGAAGAAATGGAAAAAAGACAAACTAATAATAACATTCCAATGGAACTTTAAGACATAAATAGCCATTAATATTCCCGCACTGGCTATTCTCTACACTATACAGAACAACAAACAGCGGGTCTCTTGTACACCTCTTCGCTGTTCAGAAGCCCAACATATTCCATTTCCCCGCACTTTCATATATCTAGAGTGTCCGAATTAAGAATTTTTTTACCAGTAGAAGTTTTCCCTTTCTTTGCTACGCTTTAATTCTTCGAGTGCTGTGTTAAAAGAAGTTTATCCATGTTTTCCATACACATGGTACAACATTATTAGGTACGAAGCACTAGGTTTAAATTATGAATTTTCCCTTATAAAAAAAAGGTCACGGATATTGTTGGGATATACTTTTAATATCTCCAAAATGTTGTTATAATATAGAGCTAACGAACTACGTCTCATAAACTTCCTTATAACTTTTGAAATGGATGATAATTTTTATCATCACCATAATTTCCTTAATGATCTTTGGAGGACTTGTTTTAACATAGTCAGCTAGTTTTCTTTCGTGATCTTCGGAGAGTACCAAGCCCTAAGTGTATTGTTTTTTTTTTAATTTGTGTTGCTTTTGTTTGTTTCTTTTGATTTATGTCACGGTGATGATTTTCATGTTCGAATGAAAATTCATTTACCGATCATGTACCGATATTTGTATTTAAACACAAAGTATGACATAATGTACAATTAAGCGAGCAAGGTGTTAAAAAAAGAATCAAAATAACATTCATGTTCAGTGATGTTAATATTATAAACTCTATTCCCAGGCCTTGCACTTTTTGCATAATTTCAAATTTCGTGGTAATTAGATACTAAATGGAAAGAGTGAAATTTATCTTGATTTTAAGATTTTTATTTTTTATTTTTGTGTAGTTTGTGTTTAAAAAGTAGAAAATTATACGGCCAGATTCTCCAACGCTAGTCTGGTCTAATTTGACAACCAAAAGTTTTAAAGTGACAAGTGTACAACTAAGTTTTATACTATAAATTTGTTACTGAGATTTTTCGCAAATTTATAAAGAAAAAGGCAATTTTAGCACGTACTTTCAACAATAATAGAACCAAATTCATTCAAGCAACCCGTTCCAAGATGAAAATCATTTGGAAACCAAGCAAATCGCTAAAATATCAGAATAATAAGAAAAGTTTTTAATGACGACTTATTAACAATGACAGGACAGAAATCTGTCAAGACGTAACTGATCAACTAGAAGATCTTAATTTAAACCAGTACTAAATCTTAAACCTTCTTAATTTAGCATTTCTGTCCGATTAAATAGGGCACCAGAATAAAAAAGAAGTCTGGGACTTGGTTCTCTGTCCAAAGACCTTAAAAAAGTAATGATAGGTGACAAGAACTCCAGGGGCACATTCAGAATCGACGCCGGGTGTTCCCGGGTAAACAGCTGACCGTGAGACCAGCCGTTGTTTCTTATGGCCGTGACGTCATTGACAAGTCTACCCGGGAACACCCGGCGTCGATTCTGAATGTGCCCCAGAGATCACTAGGAAAATTACGAAAAAACAATGTGTTACGTCTTACCCTGTATATTACTATTTAGTTCAATCCTGTATATTTCAGGTGACCAGAAATACGCCGAAGATATAGAATTCGGCTCACAATTCCTAAGAGAAATAAGGTGAAAGACTCACGATCCATTTTGAAGGTTAAGTTTATTTAAGGCGGCATTCTCCACGTGGTGTCTACGTTGGCCAACTTAATTTCATTTTAGTACCTGCAATGTTTTGCTATATTTTTCTTTTGTATGAGTATTGTGACAATATTAACCGTAGATTCATATGCTATAGGTATTTTTAGCGTATTAATAAAAGTTTCAAGATAAATTATGATTTATTTTAGGGAAACAATATTTACAAAAAATATTAAGGCCCTAGTGACAAAAAATTTCACTATAGATCTTTTAACATATTAATCTTCTGAATGAAAATCATTATACACGTTGAAACTTTAAATAATTGACCGAAAATTGCTTGCACGATATGAATCTGTACTTAATATACTTATAATGTTATTGTTAAAAATTTTAATGCCGAGAAACCATGTCAAAATTAAATTGGGTTGGCCAATGTGGATGCCCCTTGGAGAATGCCGCCTTAAATATTGAAATGTGTAAAGATTGTATGTAAATAGTAAATCAATTTAACGCAAGAAGTTTAGAAAAATTACAACATTCTTAATTTTTTACAAAACACGAACATAACTATTAAAACTTAAGCATTTCCCAGTGACAATATATTTTTTAAATAGAACCACCCTACCAGGTCAGATGATTCCAAAACTACTTTTCCAGAAATGTTCAATGAAATACTTCAAGTTTATCCAAGAGTTCTTACGATTACTTTCCGCATACTTAGTCAAAGATTGAACACGGTTTCTAGTGGCGATTTGAGTCTATCCGTTTGATCTTAATTCAGTAGCGTCGTTACTCTAATCTATTAGGGTATGAAGAGATTTAAAAACCAATGTTTAAGAGCAATTAGGCGCTTCCTTGTTCTTGTCCTAAGCGCAGTATTCAGCGTTCATTACTATTTTTGGTATTTCTTTAGCATTGTTGCTGCTCAGTTATTGGCTATAGAAGAGAATGACTTCAAAGTATAGGCCCTCAAACACAAAATGTTATTTTGTGTTTTTCTATAAGTACCTCAAGTCACAAAAATTCGGCAAACGCTTCGAATTTTTGCGGGGCGTGGTTTAAAAGAAAATGTACAAAATAACGTTTTGATTTCTTTGATAAGTTGTATCATTGTTTTTTTTTGTAGCAAATTACTGAGTAACAACAGTGTTAAAAAGAAGTAAAAATGAGAAAAAGCGCATTGTGGGGTGTATTATCAACAAGAAAAAAACGCTCTTTATTTCCCTCGGTAAACTATAGGTTCTATTATTTGTATATTATCAGAATATTAGTTGACACATTCAAGGCTTATTCGGCAGTATGCTCGGATGCACAATTTCACTAATGTTAATTAATTTTACCCATTTTTTAACGATTTCTTTTCAAATTTTGAGGATAGTTTTTTAACAAATCTCTGCAATTTTTCACAGATGTTACATAATGTAGGCATCTACTAAGGAAGCTTTTTTTAGAATTCAACCCCTAAGGGGGTGAAACGGGTCTTTGGGTTTACTTGGATTTGCTTAGGGCTATATTAGTCCTTATTTTTAGGGACTAAAGTGTTACTTTTAATCCCTGATTGATTCAAAATGCTTTAAATCCCTTTAAAAGGTACTTTTAATGCCAGTAGTAAAATACCCAAAAAGTAACGTCCGAAATAAAATATTTGTTATATTAAAACATTGACAATTCACCTATTTAAAACATCAAAAATTATCTAGGTCAAAGAGAGTGATAGCTATACCTAAATTCATTGCTTGTAACGAATAATTTATTGGTGATTATTATTAATATTTATCGGGTGCTTGGGTAGGAATTTATCCACTTGTTCTGAAGTCAAAATTTTAGATGTCTTAGGTTTGTACCCGTCACTATTTGTACCCATCATTATTTTAAGAATAAAGTTTGATTAAGGCTTGGTCAAACAGAACGCGTACTTAGCGCGCGTCAGCGCGTAATAACGTCGCGTAACAATTTCGTGCTATAGCGTCGCGTTGTGTTGTATACTGTACTTATATACAGTGTGTACATAATGTATGGAACAAATTCATTATTTATCAATCCAAAACATTTTCGGAAAAATCCTCGGACACGTATATAATAATTTTTAATTGCGCATTTTTTGAAATAAAAATTAAATGTACAGGGTGATTGATGTAGTAGATATGACATCATCGACGATTTTTTTAAATGGAAACCCCTATATTTTAGTTCAGATTTGTAATGTCCAAGACGAGCTGATTCCAAAAACATAAAATACTTGTGGCCTAAAGTTGATAGTTTCGAAGCTACAAGGTGTTAAAATAAATCAGTTTTTTAAGGTAGAATAGCAGTAATCATGAAATTTCTCTTTATTTCTGCTTTGTAACTATGGTATTTCGATTGGCAGATAATGACATTTTGCTGTCATAATATTGAATAATTTTTTTAAGTAGTAAAGTTGATTTATAATATTTAATTACTATGCGTTTATCTTCTACACAAAGGATAGAAATCCTTATGATGATTGGATATGGTAATAGGGTTCGTACACAACAAGAAGTTTGCATTTTGTTCAATGCTAAGTACCCAGAAAGGCCAATCACGAGATCAACTGTTAGTAAAATTGAAAAAAAATTTCGAGAAACGGGTTCTGTAGAAGATCTCCCCAAGAAAGGCCGTCCAGCTCTTCAGGAGGATAAAAAACTAGATATTTTATTAGCTATGGAAGAAAATCCCCACAACAGCGTCCGCCAGGTTGGTCTAGATCAAGGAGCTTCTGCTATGACCATTCGTAACCTATTAACAATAGAAAAATGGCACCCGTTTAAAATCAATCTGGTTCACGAGTTGAATGACGATGATCCAGATCGCAGGATGGAGTTCTGTCAAATTTTAATGGAAAGATGTAACGAGGATCCTTTTTTTGTTGAAAATATACTATTTTCGGATGAATCTACTTTTAAATTAAATGGTGAAGTAAACCGACAAAATTGCAGATATTGGGCTAAAGAAAATCCTAGGTGGATGCGTGAGAATCATACTCAATATCCTCAGAAAATTAACGTTTGGGCGGGCATAGTTAAAAACAAAATTATCGGGCCATATTTTTTTGACAACAATGTAAACGGGCAAAATTACCTTACTTTTCTTCAAGACTTTCTTATCCCTACGCTACTTAACTTTTACCCTAGTATAAATAATCCTGCGGTTCTGGATGAAAATTTGTGGTACCAACAAGACGGCGCACCGCCTCACTATGCAGCAGAAGTGCGCCAGTGTGTCAACCATGTTTTTCCAAACAGATGAATCGGGAGACGTGGGCCTATTGAATGGCCGCCTAGGTCTCCCGACCTAACACCATTGGACTTCTTCTTATGGGGTCACCTGAAAAATGTTGTTTATAAAAGCAGACCTGCCAATATTGAAGAATTAAAAAATCGAATAACAACGGAATGCAGGAATATTTCAGAAGAAACAATACGAGGAGTACAACAAGCGTTTATTGATCGCTTGAGTTACTGTCAGGCACAAGAAGGACAACAGTTTCAACACTTAATTAAATAATTTATTGTATTTATTGTTATTTTTTTAAATGTTAAAATAAAATATACCTTAAATTTAAAAAAAATATATTTTAAAACCTTGTAGCTTCGAAACTATCAACTTTAGGCCACAAGTATTTTATGTTTTTGGAATCAGCTCGTCGTGGACATTAGAAATCTGAACTAAAATATAGGGGTTTCCATTTAAAAAAATCGTCGATGATGTCATATCTACTACATCAATCACCCTGTACATTTAATTTTTATTTCAAAAAATGCGCAATTAAAAATTATTATATACGTGTCCGAGGATTTTTCCGAAAATGTTTTGGATTGATAAATAATGAATTTGTTCCATACATTATGTACACACTGTATATGATGTCACACAGGGCGCGCTCGCGAGAAGTACGCGACGCTCAGGCGTAGCGTTAGTACGTCGCGATGAAGAAATTTTCAGTTTTACGCTCGACGTTCTTGCGGAATATTGTGCCGATGTGACTGAAAAGTTAATAGAATGTGTTCGGAAGCACCCATGTTAGTATGGTACAAAGAATAGCTTGTATAAAGACGTTGCTTCCAAGGCGAAAATATGCAAACGACGATATTCTCCAAATTCCTTCCTCTTTTTATTAATATCATGCACCCATACTCTTCTTTTTAGCGTGACAACGCATATACAAGTAATAGTTCTTCCTCATCTGAATCGCTTGACATCTTATCAGAGAATGGCACTGGTACAAAGTACGTCGCGTCAAACCTTTCAATATGACGTCTAACGTACGCAGCGCTCAACGCAACGTAAAAGTATGCCCTGACGCGCGCTAGATACGCGTTCTGTTTGACCAAGCCTTTAGTTTTATTTTTGTATTTCAAATATACTTTTTGTTCAGGTATTTTATTTTTAAAATATTTTTTACCTTGTCCTGATTTTAAATAATTACGCAAATTAAAATAAGTTTGCCCCCTCCCTAAAATTTTAGTTGCCCCCTCTAAAATCAAATGCTACAGGCCTGGCCTTGCATCATCGAGTCACGCTGAACTGCTCAATAAGGTTTCGTATAAAATTTCGTTTAAAATCAGTTAAGTATATCCAAGTGTTGGCAAAGTTACCAGCAAGATAAATTGGGTTTATCCCTTTCCTGCTCACTCTATTTCTGGCGGCATCAGTGTCATTTATCTTGCTGGTACCTTTGCCAGCACTTGAATATAGCCGCCCTAAGTGGTACAAAAATTCCAACTTTACAGTTAAAAGTATAGAGTAGAGTGGGGCAAAAGGACGCACATAATTATAGATACATATACAAGCAACATATTTAGAATAGAATTTTTATTTTTTTATCCATTAAGGCAACCATTTAGGTATAAAACTAAAACACTTTTCTTAAAACAAAATAAACAAACATAAACATAATTTCTAAAATACTAAGCAAATACCAAATGGGATTTTTGTCCCATAGGTGGGGCAAAATTCTCCCATATAGATTTATTATTTACAATAGTCACAACTAAATGGTCTTTCATTTTCATACGCAGTGCATTCCTCATGCCATCATTTTAAACATTTTTGGCATTGAATCCAGTCAACTGGAGCAACCAGGACATTGAAGGCTATCTGGGGACTGCTTTTTTTCTTGCAAGTTTATTCTTTTTGGCTAGGACTGGTTATTTTTTTCTTTACTTGCAGTCATAATTTTTTTAGCTTCTCGTCGTGCTCCTTCTCAAGTTTTTCTTTAAAGGGAGTGCTTGATAATATTTCTTATTTTTGGCCTTCTCTTTAGCGTGAGGATTTTTGCCCCACGAAAAAAATGAGACATTTGCCTCATATGACAAACGAAATTTTAAAATCACCCCCACTTCTAACAAACTACTCTGTATGGAAATAAATTATGTAGTACCATAACCTAACATAAGCTAGGTTCTGCGACTAAATTGCTTTTAAAGAATTTTAGCAAATAAATCTACAGTAGCTTGTATAGTATTTCGTTAAAATATCATGAGATATGATAAAAAATTAAATTACCGCATAGAAACCAGAACACGGGTCCTCTGCTGCCAGGAAAAGACTGGCGTATGCAGTTTTTTCTAACACACATTAAGTCCATGTTGCAAAATTGTACATATTGAAAAATTTTAAGGCCATATTCACTTGTAAAAATAGGAATTGGAAGGTGGTAGAGGAATTCTTCCTCGACCGAGGTGGTACCACCCCACACATCCTCTTAAAGGGCTGGTGAAATCCGAATGGATGTTTCCAACTCTGGATGTGTGAGTCGATTACCCAGTACACCCACGGTACATAGTACTTAGACTTCGGTCTTCGTGAGCTGTCAGAAAATAAAAAAAGTCTCTAGTGTAGTTCAATGGATTTATTTTCCTTCAGAATTGTTAAGAAAACGGCAAGTTATGTATGGATTTCCCACAATAATACTAGCTAAATTGATTTTAAAAACAATTTCCACGATAAAAATTATTTGTAAACCAAGCAAATCGCAAAAATAACAGAATAACTTATAAGTTCTTAATGACGACTTATTAACAATGACAGGACAAGAACTTGTCAGAACCCAACTGATCAATTAGAAGATCTAAATTTAACGTAAATCCCGGGATAAAGTTACGGAAATGGAAGTGAAATCAAAAACCATCGACGCCCCTGAACGCAAAGCGATCCTCTCTATTAACGATACACTACGTTCTAACTTCAATAAACTTTTTAATTAAAAAGCTGTAGCTTCGGGAATTCGACTCTGACTGATGCTGGCCTATGAAATTTCGAGATAACTTCGCTACAATCGAAATTTGCATTTATTGAATGTTTTAGTAGCGCCAGACAGAACATTTAATTGCTAAAAGTGGTTTAAGCTGGCTATAATAAAGTTTGGAAAGCGTTGTTCCGTTGTTACTTTCATTATCCATTTAAATATTTTAAAACCGCTCATAGAAAGGAGCAAAGTTTAGAGGTACTTAAATTACACTGACTCACAAAAAAGTCACGAGCTCACAATATTCGACAATAATTTTAAAACTTAATAACTGTTGAATGGGTTGTTAAGGTTTGGTTAAATTTTTATTGCCGTATTGTCTTTTCACTATAACTTTATGTTGCTAATCCGAACTACGATTTATTGTCTTTTGATATACAGGGGCCAGGCGCGGCCCGTGAGTTTTTTTTACAGGTGGGTAAAAATTTTGTGGGCAACTAGTGATGTTAACGCAACAAGCAAAATACACGTTTTTAATTAAGGAAGGTTTTTTAATAATGTGCCTGGTTTTGCCAAGAATTTATTTACCTACAAATAATCACTTCCCCATCGACATAAATGGCCAAGCCCTACAGAACAATTACACGTTCGATCTTGTTGACTTTCAAACATGATCTCAGCTGGCATAAACACATTACTTCAATCATCAGCAGCTAAAAAGTTTAGTTTTCTCTTTCGAGCCGGAGAAAACTTCTCTCTATGTTTCCCAAATAAAACCTAACCTACAGTACTGCTTCGACATTTTGGGAGAGGCATCACCTTCGACACTTAACATCCTTGATTCTATCAAAAAATGAGCCATTCGACTCATCAATGACCCAGTCCTCATAAGAACCCTCCCTTCTCTGGCTTATCGCCGCGCTGTTGGGGATTTATTTACTGTCCAGCTTCAAAAACCCAAAACAGCCCACTTTTCTCCTTTATTCATACCTAGGGTCTCCAGAGCATGGGACAAAATTCCTGCACATATTTTCCCTGCCTCTCCCAACCTCCAGTCCTTTAAATCACATCAATTGATTACATTTCCCGTCTCTTCAGACGTCCACGGTACTCTAGCAGTAGTAGCTTGAAGTCTACGTGGGCTGTGGCCAGGCGTTATAATACCTAGCATGCATGACAAGGACAACAGTTTGGAATTTTCAAACTACCTAGGACCTAGATGGTGCAGCGAGAGTGGGGCTTCTAAGTTCACCACCCTGTTTCTGCTTCACATTAATGGCCTACTCTGTTCAACTACCAATCCCATCCACAGTTATGCTGACGATAGCACTCTTCACTCCAATATTCATTTTTCCAGACAAGTCTCGAGTCGGGAGTTGGATTACAGACGCAGATCTATGTACCTATCCCATTCCCAAGATCTTCAATTAATCTTAGACTGGGGTGCCAAGAACCTTGTTCAGTTGAACGCCTCCAAAACCCAGTCATGCTCCCTCTCATGCAAAAAATCTGGCAACTCTTACCCCATCCACATGAATGGCCAAGCCCTACAAAACAACGAAACATTCGATCTCGTTGGCGTCGCTTTCGAACATGATCTCAGCTGGCACAAACACATTACTTCAGTAGCCACATCGGCAGCTAAAAAGCTTGGTTTCTCTTTCGAACCAGAAAATACTTCTTGCCTTCCAACTTATACGCGCTCTATGTTTCCCAAATAAGACCTAACCTAGAGTACTGCTCCCACATCTGGGGAGCGGCATCACCTTCGACACTTAAGATCCTGATTCTATCCAACAAAGAGCCATTCGACTTATCAATGACCCAGCCCTCACGAAAAAATTCCCTTCTCTCGCTCATCGCCGCGCTGTAGGGGATTTATCCCTTTTCTACCGCTACTTCCACGGATTTTGCTCTGAAGAACTAGCCGGTATTATTCCCCCCTTGAATGTCCCTAACAGAACAACAAGAGGCGCGTTACGTATGCATCCCTTTACTGTCCAGCTACAAAAGCCTAGAACAGACCACTTCTCTCGCTCATTCATACCTAGGGTCTCCAGATTATGGAACAAATTGCCTGCAGATGTTTTCCCTTCCGGTCCCAACCTCCAGTCCTTCAAATCTCGTGTCAATAGAGTACATTTCCCTTCTCTTCAGACACCCACGGTACGTTAGTACTTAGGCTTGAAGTCTACGTGGGATGTCTTAGATAAAAAGGAAACCTCTATGTAAAACTGAGTAATCACAAAAAGGCACTTAGAGTCATTTTCTTGAATTTGCTCCCGTCAAAATACCCGACATTAATTAATTTTTTAATATATTTCTTGTTTTTTTTTTAATCTAATTAACCAAACCTTTCCTGCAAAAGAAAACGAAA
Source organism: Philopedon plagiatum (assembly GCA_963971165.1). Lineage (NCBI taxonomy): Eukaryota > Metazoa > Arthropoda > Insecta > Coleoptera > Curculionidae > Philopedon > Philopedon plagiatum. The sequence continues at coordinate 18,338,311 of OZ020190.1, read as the reverse complement.
GTATAACGAAAAACCATCAATTATCTCATTGTGTTATACTGGCAGATCAGAGCTAAATAAAGCAAAACATTTACGAAAAAATATACACATATTATACTGTATCTTACGTTGTGACACATGTTCCGGGGATAACCAGGGAAATGAAACTCATAAATTCTCGTTACCAAAATCGTATTTTAACTAGGATTTTTGTATTTTGGTTTTATATGTATACTGGGCTTCCTGGCCGGTGTTAATATTGTCGAAGTATTTATTCATGCCAATATGCACGGATCTGAAATGTCTTAGTATGGGCAAATATCTTTGCTATTAGTAAAGACAGAGACACCAAATTTTAGGGATATCCTATTGGCTAATAATCTACTTCTTCATGTAATTGAACGTTTTCGGCGCCCCTGAGGCATGTATACAGGCCTTCCGTTACTTATATGACTGTATTTCCTAAACAGAGAGATACAATGGCAAATCAAAAAACAGAAAGATTTATAAGGATGAGGCTACAAAATAACATCTCCATAAATTTGATATTTTAGGTAAGTCATTCTATAGGATATCTAAAAAAGTGAGGAAAACAGGTTTTGCTTGGCTCCTGTATATTAAACGACAATAACGCGTGTTCGATCTTTAGCATAAAATTATTGTGAAAAGACATATCTATACATCAATGAAAATTTAAACAAAATCCAACAACCCATTCGAATGTTATTGCTTTAAAACGGTTTAAGATTTTGGCTTGCAAGTAGCTCGGCTCAAAAGTTAAGCTTTAAGTATCAAGCGAGTAAACCGAACCAATTCAAGAGACAATAAAAATCAAATAATTTAATTTAGATAACTTAAATAAAGAGACAATATCCCTAGAGGGAGAAACCATTTAATTAAAATTATTCAAAATTACGATGTATGTACATCTATAAACAAAATAATTACTAAAAGAGGCAATTGTACCAAACATTGTACAATATGAAAAGTACAACTATAAGCAAAAACAACTACCAAAAATGGAAACTGTACTAACTATTGTACAATATGAAATGTGCGTAACTAAAGTTCCAAAAAAAAACAAAATGGTAATGACATTGAAATTCTAAATAAAATATGTACGAGCCTAATAAATTTCAGCCTCAAGGTGCAAGTCAAAGTATGACAAATTCAAATTAAAAGGAAAGGTAACCCAAACGTAAAATACCATTTAACCAAAAGGTGTCATAGACAAAAGTAACTAATCAAAATTGTTCTATATCTTATAATGATAGCACGTAAAATTTCAAGCTCATACATAACATAATGCAAAACTTTTGTTATTCGTAATTCGATACGTACATTTATGCCACACTGTGTCGAAAATTTGGGAAATTATAGCAAAGAACAAAATAAAATGTTGGTTCCTTTAGTGCATTATATGTTTTTATTTGATTAAACCGGAATATCTCTTTTTTATAGCAAAAAAATGAGCAAAAAAATGTTATGCCATATATTTGCCTTACCCAGTTTTTAACAATAATAAAAGCTTTTTTGAATAATGTAAAAGGCGCCAAGCCTCAAAAGTCACAAAAAATAATAAAATATTTTCGTACATTTTGCAAATTTAACACAGTAAACATGATCAAAAGTAAAGGTTGAACTTCTTTTGTTTTAGGATGCTGCTTTGTAACATTCTTTACGAGGAAAGCCGCCCTTTTAGCTCAAGATGCCTTACATAATGTGAAGACTCTAAATGGGGTAAGTAATAAAGATATTTTATATGTTGTAAAAGTCACGTGATGTGACGCCTGGTACTTTGTTTTTATAGTTTTTAATGTCTTTCGTATGTGGAAGAAATATAGTAGCACCACTAAAATTAGACCTGTTCCTACATCCAACACTCCTTTAAATAAGATTTTTTTAGTTTGGTGTAAAATCGTATGTAATAAATTGCTATTTTAAAACCATTACATATAAAGTGAACCATGTTTAGATGAAGAAGAACAATAAAAAAAAGGTGCTGAAGATATTAAGGCTATTAAATATAAAGCCATTATCATTTAAACTCAATTCAAGAAATGTCTAATCAGGCAGTACTTCCATTACAACTGGGGAAGTCTATTTTCTCACCTCAGTAATTTTCTTTAAGTATCCTTATATTGCTAATTTCACTCACTCTCTTTACGTACTTTTATTTTTACTCTTTAATTGATTTACGTTTAAAAAGTCAAAACACAACAAATATTTCTACGTTTAACAAGCGCGCTTATCTGGTAATTTATACACATTTCATAAAATTAAAGTGCACAGAGTGCGCCAGGCCAAGTTCTCGCAAAACCGACCGCGTGCGCTCTGCGCTATATTTACCGGCTAGACGCTAGTCTTTTCAACCCCCTGTATCTTCGAACGAAATTACTGAAATGTAAAAATTATGCCAAGTTCCTTGCGTACACGTTAGTAGCAGTGTTTTGATAAGCGCAGAAAAATATTGTGTGAATTGATAAATTTGCAGACGAAACTTGGCAAGTTTTCATTAAAGAACTGAGCAATATTGAGACCCTTGAAAACGTGCCAAGTTTGGTCTATAAATTTATCAATTTACACAATATTTTTCTGTGCTTATCAAAACACTGCTAATAACGTGTAGGCAAGGAACTTGGCATAATTTTTACATTTCAGTTATTTTCTTCAAAAAAAAAACACACGGTCCTGACGAGAACTTAGTCTGTTTTTTTACATGTATGTTTTTTGTGGAATTTTATTAAATGTTACATACTGTCGGATCCAAAAAAAAAGAAATGCAGTAAAGCGACGAAAATTTCTCGAAAATTGTTTATAAGCTGCAATAGATTTTTTAAATGCAAAAAAGAGCATTTCCTGTGTTGGAAAGAATTTAAAAAAAATGAAGTCTTTCATACTTTACTTTGACGATTACCGTTTCTATAATGCGTATACTATTAAAAGTGTGTTAACGTTAAAATCCTGTATTATTAGAGGTACCTATAAGGAAACTAACGTGCAAGAACGAAATTCTACTATGCAGGACGTCTTAAAAGAAAATTAATTTTCCTAGATGGCTGTCAGGCACACTGCTTTGATGTCTTCCGAAGCTAATTAGAGAGTGCTTGATTACCGTGTATTGATTTTATTTGCTTATGTCAACTTTATTTTCCTTTTAATTAGCTGGAAAATTGTATTTTGTAAATATCACCGACGTTTTTTGTTTTAATTAGATGTTTTTGAATTTTTCTCGTAAATTGGTTATAATCTGCATAACCTTCTTTATGCCATAAACAAAGGAAAGTGGTACAGTATTTGTTTCTGATTTTAACGTTTTAAAAAATTTACAGCCTGATGAGGATCGATCAAATTTGACAACCAAGGGATAAAATTGACAAGTGTAAGAATAAAACAAATTATACTATGTACTACTTTTTTAAGTTCTTAGTAGATTTATAAAGAAAATGCCAATTTAAGTATTTTTAAAATAATGTGAAACTAAGTTCAGTTTTGTTTCTCCCCCGTGCTGTGTGACGTTTGACTAATCTGATAAACAGTTAAAGTTGTCTTATTATAAAATATTGTAAAAAATACTGCTGTAATATGCTGTAATAAAAGAATATTGGTTATAATTTTATAATACTGTGCTCCATTAGTGTGATCGTAAATTATATGACTTTGGTGCGATCACCTTACTGGATAAGTTAGTAAATTAGAGGCTCGGCGGCCACCGCGATGGATATTTGCGTTTTGATTTTTAACCTTTTTTTTTTAAGGCAGCAAGTTTAAGCAAGTAAAATGGTTAATAACGTAATGGATAAGTGATAATTCTTTGTGTTAAGCGGTCTAGCATAGCATGTTTCGTCCTATTTACAATGCTTATGGTATATATTTTCACATTTTAAGTAAAGAAACTGCTTTTTTATGGCACTGGTTTTAACCAAATGGCCAGCATCTTTCTGTAGTAATTTTCTATTAAACTTATGTTACTGATAATACGAGAAATTAGTTAATTCGCGAATTACTCGGTTAAAATGCGAATTAACCATTACAGCCGGTTAATAGGTACGAAGAAGAGCCGGTTAAGAAGAAAAGAAGAATATTTTCGCAAATTATCCGGATAATGCGCGAATTATAGAATATTACACAGCCCCACAAAAAAAAACAAGTGTTCGGACTTGTGGGTCAGACATATGTATTCCCATGTATTTTCGACGCTGAATCCGATCCCAAGCTCAGAAATGGCCCTCCACTTCTGGAATTGGCCCCAGGGGTTAAAAATGGCCTCTATAGGGCCTGGAAAATGGATTCCGGGATAAGGCGAGGTCGAAGGTGCATGCTAAAGCCAAAGCCGGATTTGTGGTCGAAAAGTTTATGGCCAACTGAAATTCCCCGTTTGGGACCGGGAAAATGACCCCTTAGGGGTCGGAAAATCGTGTTTCGGACGTCGCAATCGCAAAAGCGGTATTTCTATATACTCTCAAATTCTGGAACTCAGACTGTGCTCGAAAAGTTTATGGCCAACTGAAATTCCCCGTTTGGGACCGGAAAAATGACCCCTTAGGGGCCGGGAAATCGTGTTTCGGACGTCGCAATCGCAACAGTGGTATTTTTATGTACTCTCAAATTCTGGAACTCAGACTGTGCTCGAAAAGTTTATGGCCAACTGGAATTCCCCGTTTGGGACCGGGAAAATGACCCCTTAGGGGCCGGAAAAAAATATTGAACTCACTCAATGTTCCAACCCCGTCAGGGGTATTTTTTCATGGGACTACCACTGTTGCGATTGCGACGTCCGAAACATGATTTTCCGACCCCTAAGGGGTCGTTTTCCCGGTTCCAAACGGGGAATTTCAGTTGGCCATAAACTTTTCGACCACAAATCCGGCTTTGGCTTTAGCATGCACCTTCGACCTCGCCTCATCCCGGAATCTATCTTTCAGGCCCTATAGAGGCCATTTTTGGCGCCTGGGGCCAATTCCAGACGTGGAGGGCCATTTCTGAGATCGGGATCGGATTCAGCGTCGAGAAATACATGGAAATACATATGTCTGACCCACAAGTCCGAACAATTGTTTTTTTTTGTGGGGCGGTGTTATCGGTTGTAACCAAGAAGACCTGGCTCCTTCGTGAATCAGATGGATACTAGGTAAAGGAAGGCAATTAACGTCACATTCATAGTCGTACGTATTGAGACGTATTAATTCATTTGACAATTGCTTTTTTAATTATCCGCTACCTCTATCTCTCTCTTATCTCTCAATAAATACAAAAGTATAATTAAAATTATGAAATATTAATCAAACTTTTATTGCAATTTATTAAAAAAGTCTTCATTTAATCGCGTTTTAAACTTGTTTACACTTTTAATATTACCAGCCATATTGACAGATGATGCAATACTGAAAACAAATGTTCTATCTGGTTACTCTTGGATAATTCGCGTTTTAACCTGTTTACTCTGGCTAATACGCGAGTAATAACCCCAAACTAATGATTACACATATATAACTGCTGAGTAGGAATAATAATTATATAAAAACTACTTGATTAGTAAAATCGGTAACATTGATATTGTGTCAAAGCTAATTGCTGTTCATATTGGTGTTCATAGTTAAGTTACTTTTAAGTTGTGCCCTTTTTGTCAAAATAAAAAGTTTTTTAAAACGAAGTTTGTCGAACTGTGTTCTTAATTGGCGCTGCGAACAGGATAGTGTGATTCTGCCCTTTATCGGTATACCGTTGTGTGGAAGTGATTTTCAAATCTTCGTGCACTATCCGAACCTAGAACCCCTCAAGCTCCGGTCCGTCGGCCCTTCGTGAAGTGACGAAGTGTTCTATTCTTGGAGAAGTAAGAAAGTGGTGAAGCTAACCGTCCTCTACCGTGTTGTCAGAGACGCTGCCAACCCAGTTCCTGCCTTTCCGATTCGACCAGTTCAGCAAACAGAAGAAGAGCCATTCAGCCACGCCTCTATAGGGACTCCTTTGGTTGTGAACCTCTGCAGTATAAGCTTTATGGATTCATCCTTGATTATATTGTAAGTTATTGCTGAATTGCCATTTTACATTTTTTAATGTCAAGCCCTTCTGAACGTTTAAGAAACATTTTGGTAAAAAATAGGGCTTCTTTAGGATTAAGCACTGACAATTTAAATCTTCCAAGTGAAGACGCAAATTCTCAAGACGAACTAGTGAATTTAATTAGTTCTTTAAACTTAAATTCTACCGAGACCGATAATTTAGATAATAATAATTCCAAAATGGAAAACTTAAGATTTCACACTTCTCTTTTGCCAACTTTCTCTGGTATCCAAAATCATTTAGAAAGTTTTATTTTAGCAATAGATGAATTTCATGACCTATATAATAACACGAGTGAAGACCAGAAAAAGGTGGTTATTGCTGCCATAAAATCAAAATTATCTGAAAGTGCCCGCGACTTTTTACTCTCTAGGCCAGACTTAACGTCTTGGATTACAATAAGAGAAGCGCTAAGACAAAAATTTGGCGATCCTATTACATATCAAATACTCATACAACAATTGCAATATTTTAAAATTAATAAAAATGAAGGTATTTTACAGTTCGTAGATAGACTTAAAAGTTTTATGCAAAGAATATTTTCAAAAATTCAATGCGAAATTCAAGACGAGGGAGCAAAGAGAATATTAATTAGTCAAGTTCAACAAACATCAGTATTGATTTTAACTGCCAATTCTCCGCTAACGTTAAAAACAATGCTAATGTTACAACGGCCTTGTACACTTGATGACGCCTATAAACATGTTTTAAATTATGATATGATAGAATCACAAGTTAATTTTACGAATAATTCAACATTGCAACCTTATCATATGTATAACGTCAATAATCAAGTAACTCAAAAAACCCCTGTAAGACCGTCACAACCCTGTGACAGGTCATTTTTGTCACCGAATTAGATTTGTTCTAATAATTAGTTTATTCACGAACGCCTGTTTTCTTAGTTATTTACCTTGATTCAGAAGATCTATTTTCGTTCTTCCGCTATGTGGCCCCCTTCCCTTGCTGTCCAGGCTACCCCCTGGGGGTGTTGATTGCCCTTTTATCTGGTCCAAATCGGCTTAACCTGAGCTTGTCCATCTGTTGTAGTCTGCTTTAAAATCTTTCTTTCTGGCTTGGGCCTGAATTTTCGCCTTGCTTAAGGCCTTCCTGTGTGTACAGACAGTCGCCTTTAGTCTATTTATGATAACATATTTTTAGAGAATAAATTTTAAAAGACTACCTACATTTTGAATGAGATTTAATCCCGGTGTTTTCCACTGCCTTCACTGTCCTGGATTTCTGAATCTACCGTTCCCTATTAATTAAAGTCCGAGATTTCCTTCTCTTTTCCTTTCCAAGATCTTTTTTTTGAATTTTGTAAACATTTAATTGAGTTGTGAATGGGGTGTGTGGGTTTTCGTCGGACGGAACTTTAAGGCGTGTAGAGATGGTGCTTCGGGGTGGGAACCGACTGACCTGTTCGCATACACGCACAGCCCCAAAGCGCTTTTCGGAGCCGTCGATTTATGAACACGGCTGGTGCAGTAGCATTTTCGAGTGTGGGAAGGTTGGAATTTAGTAGCACTACGTCATCGTCTTCCTTTCTGTAGTTTCGACATTCGGGGTTTCAGCTGTTAGTATTTGGATGCATCGTACTGAAATAGTGCGTCTCGATCAGTGCCGGCGTAGGTATAACTTTCTGTATTTCCGTAACTTTATTGTTTCACGCAAGAGGCCTCTGTATGATTTCAGTACCCTTGTTTGGTGGCGCGGCGACGATTGGAGTTCTAAGTTTCGGTGTTTTTTTGCGTTTGTTTCTCCGTTTGGGGTCGGAGACTTGTGCCATTCTGCATTCGGGGTCCTTTGAGGGAGCAGCTTCTGGTCCATGCTTGGTTTTGGTTTGGATTTCGTAGTTCTTGCCGGTATGCCGTGGCGCCATCTTTAGACTATCAATTACTGTCATTCCGGTCAGTGTAGTTGCTTTCGACCCGATCATCTTCCGTGTTCTGTGGGTCCTTTTTTGGCGCTGGCGCAAAAGCTAATGTAAGAACCATTTTGTCATGTGTCTGTGGTGGGAGGAAGTGTCATATGATGCTTCCGACACGAGGCATAGGCGGGTCACTTCCACTCTATCCTTCGAAGCAATTGTTCCATGGTCCCTATCTGAAAATTTCAATTTGGAAATTCTAGTTTTTTTTTGGATTAAAAAGTCAGGGACCGCGTTTAAATTCTTGAAGAATTTGTTTCTGCAAGACGCAGGATATTTTTGGGCGACTTCGATGATAGGTGAGTGCTTTTTTATATAGATGGTTTTTTGCTAGTCTGCCACGTGCATGGTAAAATTTTTCAATGACTAAGGATTCCTTTCTTTATTTCTATCAAGCCACGAACATCGGCAGCAGTTTGGAGGTCCAAACCCTGTGGTAACCTTGCTGTGTGGTGCCCTTTTGCTGCCTGTGGAAGTTGGAATTCGAACCCTCGTTGTTAGGAGGTGAGTTAGACCTTGAAGTTTTTTTGCTCCGTGTTTCTCAGGTACTTATCAATCGCCAATTTAAGCCCATAAAATTATAATTTAAAATTTTAACGAACCATAATTATCGTTCTGCTTTACGGTACTATGTTTTAAGTAAGACTCTAGTTTTCTCGGGTGGTTCTTATTGCTACACCATATTTTGAGTTATAGTAGTCAAGCCTTCAATTTCTTAAATATTAATATCACTTTAACTAATTTGCAATTAACCTTTTGAGTCTTGATTGTTGGCTGTAAAGCTTGCTCGTACAATCTATAAGTTATGTTAAGGGCTCTTTATACCAGCTTACGGGCCTGGGTTTATTTGAATTAAAATAGTCGGTCACCCGCGTAGAATGTAGATTGTTTTTATCAAGTTTCTTTTATTGGCTTTATGCTGTCGCAAATCATTTGCAGTGGGTTGCTATCTGTAGCGCTAAGTTGCAAACCGTAATTTATGTAGATATAAAGGAGTTGGTGGTACTGGTACTCTGTCAGTATGGTTGGTTATCGTAAACGCCAAGTTGAAAATTAAGCTTTATAGTAAGTGTTTTTTTTTATACTAATTTCTTTGTTATTATTAAGGTTCGGTCGCCAGGTTGTCAAGAATACCACCAAATCCTTTATTTTCCTGTTTTTTTTATAAGCTAAGACGTGTACGGGCTTGAGGTATTACGGGTTTTATTTCTAGGAAGCTGGAAAATTTAAATTTATTTTTGCGTTTGTTTATAACGGGGGGGTTATATAATAATATTTTTGTTTTCAGAGGTTCATTAACCTATTATTTTATTTTAAATTTGCCATTTGGCAAATATTTTGGTGTGCTTAGAAACTTATGCTCGTACACGTTTTACAACCTTTCTATTATATCGTATTGTTTGCTTCTGGGAACGTAAGGTAGTTACGTAGATGCTTTGTATATATATATATATATGCTTATACTTTTGGTATCTCGTATTATTCGCTTGTGATTTAAGCTTTGTGTCTTTATTTATTTATTAATTTATTCATTTACGGTCATAAACACAAAAGTTACACACTAATTAAATTTAAATTTGTGATAGAGGTACATTAGCGGTATATTTTGCTTTTAATTTAATATTTGTGCTTTTATAAATGTACATAAACGGTGTGTATTTTCATTGTTTATATTCGAACGGTTTCTCCCTATACAGGGTGCTTTCTCTTAATTTAAATGATTAAAATTTTTGGGAAGTCAATTATTATTCTGGTGTTATCTTACATTGATCCACTTTATTTACATGAGTAGTGTTAACGCTTAGCTTTTGAGTCAAGCTACTATAGGGGTTTGAGGTTTTAATTAATTTACCTTTTTTGGCTCTTTTACTTTGAATATTACTTAAATGTTTTAAGTCAAGCTAACTGGGGTTTCATTTTTAGTTATTTTTACTGTCTTCGCTCAAGCCTTTTGCTTTGTTTATAGCTGTAATCTTGCGTGAACTTGTAATTTAGTTATCAATTATTTTTGCTTTTGTTGTACTTTTGTTATTTTTATTGGTAATGTAAGATAACATAATATAGTGTTAAACTGGTCATTTAGTGAACACTTAGTTTTTGTAAATATTAACGTTTATCCGTAAAGTAAATGAACTTTAAAATTTAGTTATCGATGCCCTTTAGGTAATAATAATTTATTTTGTTTATTGACTTAACCTTTTTGTTTAATATTATCCTAAGCTTGCTTAAATTTTGCAAGTGGGTTTTAATCCTTGCTTTCTCTTTTTACTAACCTTTTTTTTTGATATTAACGTAGCTTCTTATTTTTAAATATTTTTCTACTTACCTAAATTTTGCATTTGATTTCAAGCCACCGTCTTTCTCTTTTATTATTGACACTTTATTTAATATTCTTAAATTTTGCGGTTTAATTCCAGTAAATTGTTTCTCTCCAAATATTAACTTTTTTATTAACGTAACTTCAAATATTTTTTTTTATTGATTACATTTGAATTACTGTAATTACTGGGAATTGTTTTATTCCTAGGGTCCTTGGTAGGGGCCACGAACCTCCCTACTTCCTCCGTAGGGGCTGAAAACCATCCCTATTAATTTTTGGCGGGCGCTAAGGAGCCACCCTATGAATTTACCTGTACCTGGGGACAGACCTCAGGAAGTTTTATTTTGGTTTAATTTAATTTATTTATTTTTGCGAGGGCAAAATCGCCCAACCTTATTTGTCACCACTTGTAACCTTTTTTTTTTTTTTTTTTAATCAGTGTACAAATAAATGTATATAGGGTAAACTTATTAAGTTGTTTTTATCCAGCTCACTGCGCCCTCTGTTTAATTTTTAATTATGAATAGCGGGATTGTTGTGTGAGAAGCAGGTCCCTAGACCAACTAGGCGACTTCCAGTTTGTGTCGGTGTAAAAAACTGGTGGCGTCCAATAGAACCTACCCAGCCTAACTGAGCTGAGGGCTAATTTGCAACGCGCTCTACTACACCTGCTTCCCTCAGAACACCCTGTTGTTCCTGTGTTTTTCTCTAGAGTAGCTTTAAGAGTGATTTTAATGTTTTCAAGTTAAGCGGTAAGTACTTGGTCAATGATACTCATCATAGTATCTTTGACGGTTTTCAATCAAACACTTTTTATTGAACAAAGTGCGTCGCAACCCTTACCAATGGCCTTCCCTCAAAAACAACCACAACGTACTGTTAACCAGCCTATACCTATACAACCTAGACCAGTACAAAGAAATTACCCGACAAACGCCCAAGTTTTTGGTAAACCCAAAAATGTGTTTACACCGCAATACCAAAACAGACCTTTCAGGTTAGAACCAACAACCCCTATGTCTCTCTGTACTGCTGGTCCTTCCAGAATGACTCAGCAAAGACTACCTTATAGACCCCAAAATTTCTTTCAAGCTACAGGTCCCAGAAATTTCTACTCGCAAGAATTGTCCAATGTAGAAACTTACAATGATCCCTATTGTGACGAATCTTATATCGTAGAACACCCCCCTGAAGCTTATCACGAATCAATGCCCCACTACTCCTATAATTATTCTCAAAATTTGGATACTTTCGCCCATAACGAATATTCCGAATTTTCAAGAAAATCAAGATTACTTGATTCCTGGTCCGATGTTATCGGAAGAAAATTCCGAAAATTTACAAGGAACCGAAAATTTTCAGGAAACTGCCTCGAACATACCATCAACTTAAATAATATCGCCCAACAAATCGAACTACCCTACTTCTATTTACCGCACAAACAAATGACAATACTTATCGATTCAGGTGCCTCAGATTCTATAATTTCGCCAAAATTAGCGGAATTTTACTCAGAAAATATTTTTATCGAACCATTCGAGGTAACAGCATGCAAAAATACTTACAAGGAAAATAAAAATCTTAGTATTTACCTCTTAGAAGAACTAGGCGTAAAATATTGTTTTAAAATGAGAATTTTAAACTGGCATAACGACTTCGACGCCCTGATAGGCACTAAGGATCTTAGAAATCTAAACGCACTTATAGATTATGAAAATAAAACAATTACACTTCAAAATATTAAAATACCTTTTTCTCTTGCCTATAATAAACCACTAACTAGGCCCATTCAAAATTTAAATAACAATTCTCTTACCATACCAGTCAATTATGAAAATGGTATAGCTATTTTACCTTCGTTTACAATTAACGACCATATAATACCTGATAGTCTAGTTGAAATAAAAGATGGTTTGTGTAAAATTCCAAATCCTACCCCTAATGTGAACATAAACTTTCACCAAAGAGTAAAAGTCATCCCCCAAGATCAATTTGACATCATCGATCCTTCACGACCTACCTCACAAAAATTTGACCCAGAAAAACAGCTAAGACTAGACCACTTAACGCCACTAGAAAAATCAAAAATCTTGCCGCTCTGTCATGAGTTTAAGGACATCATGTATCACGAAGGTTGTGACCTTACTTTCACTAGCCAAACTAAACATACTATTCGTACAACCGATGATCGTCCAGTCTATGTAAAGTCCTTCAGGCACCCCCCTGCTATGAATTGCGAGATCCAATCCCAAATTCAAAAACTTTTAGACAACAAAATCATTCGTCCTTCTATTTCTCCATATTCTGCCCCCGTCTGGATCGTTCCAAAAAAAGCCGACGCCTCTGGAAAAAGGAAATTTAGATTAGTAATAGATTTCCGCCGCCTTAATGACGTCACGATCGAAGAAAAATATCCTCTGCCGAGAATAGAAGAGATCCTAGACAACCTAGGAAAGTGTACCTACTTTACGACCCTAGATCTTGCCCAAGGTTTCCATCAAATTGAAATGGACCCCGATTCTATAGAAAAAACCGCTTTCACGGTAAATAACGGCCACTATGAATACCTTCGAATGCCGTTTGGCCTTCAGAACGCCCCCGCTACATTCCAACGAATGATGGACGAAATACTTCGCGACTATCTTTACAAATTTTGCTTTGTTTATATGGACGATGTCGTCATTTTCTCAAAATCCTTATCTGAACACATCGATCATATACGTCAAGTATTCAAAAAACTAAAAGAAGTAAACCTCAAGGTACAACCTGACAAGTCCGAATTTCTATGTAAAGAAGTAGCATTCTTAGGACATATCATAACACCCGACGGTATTAAACCTAACCCCTCCAAAATTGAAGCCATCCAAAGATATCCAATACCTAAGACCCAAAAGGAGATCAAAGCCTTTTTAGGACTGGTAGGCTATTACCGTAGATTTATCAAAAATTTCGCAAAAATCACATTTCCTCTTACTAGATGCCTCCGAAAAGGTAGTACAGTTAATGTCGAAAACGAAGAATATAAAAATGCTTTTTCAAAATGCAAAGAATTAATATCAAATTCTCCCGTGCTGCAATATCCCGACTTTAGTAAGCCATTTAAACTTACTACCGACGCGTCCAATATCTCTATAGGTAGTGTTCTCTCCCAAAATAATCATCCCATTGCTTACTATTCTCGCACCCTTAATACTGCTGAGAAAAACTACTCAACCATCGAAAAAGAACTTCTAGCAATAGTAGATTCTACAAAACATTTTCGCCCCTATCTATACGGTCAAAAATTTATTATAGAAACCGACCATAACCCCCTAGTTTGGTTGTCCAAAATCAAAGAACCAAATTCTCGCCTTATCCGTTGGCGACTAAAACTCGAAGAGTTTAATTATGAAATCAAATATACTAAAGGCAAAGAAAATTTTGTCGCTGATGCCCTGTCACGCATAGAACTTAATGTTCACGAAACCAACGACGCACGATCTAATGTACCCAATGCTGACAACTCGGTCGCTAACCTTGCTGACTTTGACTTGGCAGACTTTGCCCTTAACGAAAGGTATAATGACCTTATCATTGCCCAAACTAGCGCCCTTACTAACAATCACGACGAAAACGACAACAACTCTGACGTCACTGTTCATTCAAACAATGATCCACAAGGCAAAACCTTACCCATCTCAGAATTGCCAGTAAATTACGCAACTAACCGCCTCGTAATTGATTACGGCACTCAATACAAACATAGTTTTTCGAAACCCTTTAAGAAAAATCATCATTATGTCAAAATAGTTAAAACAGACCGACAAGAACATATATTAAAAATCTTAAAGGAAATCATAAAGCCTGACGTCCTATTTACAATTTACATCCCAAATACTGAGCTAAAATTAGAATTCCAAAGAATAATAAGTGCAAATCTCAATCCATCAGCAAAATTAAATTTTTCAAGTATATACTTAACTGACATAACAGATGTAACGCAACAAAAAGAAATAATTACAAATTATCACCAGAGTAACCATAATGGCATAACTGAAACTTATAATCATCTAAAACAAAAATATTATTGGCCAAAATTAAGAGATTCTATTACAAACATAATAAACACATGTGAAATATGTCTACAAAACAAATATGAAAGACACCCCTATAAAATTGCATATGAAGGACCGCTACTCTCAGAAAAACCCTTTAAAACACTTCACCTAGACATCTTTCAATTTTCTAATTGCCAATTTTTAACAATTATAGATTCATTCTCTAAATATGCCCAAGCTTACTTCGTATCTGATAAAAATGCAGTCACTGTCTTAAGCAAACTGAGACATTATTTCTCACATCATAACACCCCACAGAGAATAGTCGTAGACCAAGGAAAAGAGTTTCAAAACAACCTCTTTAAAGAATTTTGCCAATTATTTTGCGTAGAAGTACATTATACTACTCCTGCAAATTCTTCTTCTAACAGCCCAGTAGAAAGATTACATTCTACATTATTAGAAAAATTGCGCACTCTTAAAATGCAAAACCCAGACGAAACCCCCCAAAATCTAATGACTTCCGCTGTATTAATTTATAATCAAAGTATACACTCAACCACAGGTCATTCTCCCTTTTCTATCTTATATGGACCTTATCTCAACGAACCCAATTTAAATAATGACTTAACGATTTTTGAACAATATAACGAAAGACGCAAAAACGAGGTATTACCATTTCTTGAGAACATTTACAAAAATACCTATGAAAAACAAACCCAAAATACCCAGAAACAAAATAAAAATACTGAACTACCCCCTGAAATTAAACCAGACCAAACAGTATATCGAAAAAATACACTTAGAAATAAAATGAACCCCCAGTTTATACCTACAAAGGTAACAAGTATAAATAAAAATAAAATAACAGGCGTTTCTAAGCAAAAACCTATTACTATGCATATGAGAAAAATCAAGAGACTTAGGAAAAACCCTATTTCTTTTCAGCCTCCTGATACTGGCCCTGCGGACCCCGCTGAACCAGGCCCTTCTGGCACACAAGTTACCTAACAATGGCTATTATTCAGAAGAAATCTCTACTTCCTTAGTTATAAGTCATTATCATACAACATACATTCCCTTTAATATTTCTATAATTAGGTTAACATTATCCCAATTACTCGGCAATGTTAAAATTACAAATCATATGGTAAGAAAACAAAACAATACTTTAATTATGACTCAATTTGATCATGTTTCTATAGCCTTAAATAAAACATATGATACTTATACAAAATTAAATTTTTGCGAAATCAGTAGACTGAGTCGCAACAAACGAGGGTTATTAAACTTCCTCGGAAGTGGCATCAAGTTTATAACTGGCAACCTAGACAATAATGATTTAGAAGCAATTACGCAAAATTTACAAATTTTAAAAAATAATGAAATAAATTCTATGCATAAAATTAATGATCTAAGCTCATTTGCAGGAAATATTGTGAATAAATTTAAAACTACTTTAAATTACATAAATGAAAATTCACAAAACATTCGCACGGAACTATACGAGCTAAATAATGAAATAAATACAATGCTTACACTGCAAAACCAATATATGCAAATTATTAACTTAAATCAGTTCTTAGAGAAAATATTACGCATTCTTTCTTTCGCCCACCTAGAAACATTAGATTTAGAAATTTTAAGTTTAAAAGAAATAGAAGAAATTTGGCAATATTTGGAAGTGCATTATCCTAAAAACGCACTATGGTCTTTAAAACATTTATCTGAATTAACCTTAATATGTAAAACCGGTCTTTTAATTCTAAGAGAAATGGCAATTTTAGTAATAAAAATACCCATTTTTGAGCAAAATGTATGTAATTTAAAAATTGTATATCCTATACCAAACAACGAATCAAAAATATTAATAGGCCCTAGTAAGTTTTACTGCGACACATTATGGTACAACCAGTGCAAAGAAGTCAACTCAAAATGGATCTGTTCTGACCCGATTGCCAACAGCTGTCCCTTACCCAAAAACTGTCAGTATGCCATTGTCCAAAACAATTATCAAGTGCATACACTTACGTACAAAAACGCCTTACTCTTCTGCACCAAATCTCCTGAAACAATTTATGAAAATTGCTTTCAGTTTCAGAAGGCTACCCTTCAAGACTGTTACCTCATACAAAGCCAGTGTGACGTAATAATAAATAAACACAAATATTCCTTGGCTATAAACAACATTTCGATGGTCCTTCCCGAAATTAGAAAGGTACAGGACACCAATTTTTCCATAAACCTACAAATTCGACACTTAGAGGATCCGAAGAAGATTCAAGAAGATCTGATGGAGCCCTTAAACTTTCAGGACTTTACTTCCCAACAGTCATCTCACAGTATGAGTTTTATTATTTTATCAGTTATATTTATCTCTATTTTAGCCCTAGTGATATATTTTTGGCAAAAACATAGCCGTGTGGAAGCCGTCCCAGTGAAGCTTTTGGAAAAACTTGTCAACGAGGACGTTGAAGAATCTAAGGGTGGAGGAGTAATAACCCCAAACTAATGATTACACATATATAACTGCTGAGTAGGAATAATAATTATATAAAAACTACTTGATTAGTAAAATCGGTAACATTGATATTGTGTCAAAGCTAATTGCTGTTCATATTGGTGTTCATAGTTAAGTTACTTTTAAGTTGTGCCCTTTTTGTCAAAATAAAAAGTTTTTTAAAACGAAGTTTGTCGAACTGTGTTCTTAATTCGCGAAACTAAGACACATTCGGATTTAATCCAAGGCATCTAGGATATTCGCGTTTTAGCTGGATATTCGCGAATTAACTAATTTCTTGTATTATCCGTAACATATATATATACACACACACACACACACGCATTTTTAGTAAAATGCGTTTTTGGAACTAAAAATACTTTGGATTATTTTCGGTTTTCACTAAAACTGCTAAAAAATTATATGTCAAGGTAATATTTAAGTTTGGCTACGCCGCGGCTGGATGGTTTGTTTCCTCTTTAACTTATGACGTCATTTCTTTTAAAACGTCGGCTATGGGGGTGGTTTAAAATGGTTTCTAAAATGAAAAATGTGCAATTTGAGGGAAAAAATAGTGCGTATGTCTGTAGGCTACCCCAGGAGTCACCCATGGCAATATGTGCACTGAATTTCATAACACCCTGTATATCTGATAATATATCAATATATTGATATTTATCAAGTATTTATAATAAAAACTATGAACGCGTATTCTGATCGAAGTGGTTTAAGAAAGGATTGACTAATATAGAAGTTCTGGCTGGTTATAATACTTTTAGATAAACTCATTAATAAAATAAATTCACACCGGTCTTCTTGGACCACCCTGTAGATGCGCAGTGGGTTCTCCAGCCAGACTCTAATATTAGTTACTGAGACCGCTTTTAAAACATAATGACTTAAAAGTTATGTAAGTTTTTTTGTCGGGACGTCACTATCTCTTAGTTTATTAACAGTTACAGGAAAAAAACTTGTCAAAACCTAACAGATCTAGAAGAAACAGAACTGGAATATACTAAATTAAACCAGTGCTAAACTTTCGTGGTAAATCCGGGGGTTTAAAATATCTTAAGTTGTATTAATCTTATATGATGATTTCAAAATAATCAAAGCATGTTATTTTTGTCTGCTTATTAGATATACATACATACATATTATGTATAATTAATAGAAAAATTTAGCCTCCGTAATAAATATAAGTAAAATGTTTGGGGATTCAAGTAAAGAAAATACTGTTTTGTTCTGGCATTTCTGTACGAGGAGTTAAAAGAAAATTGGACAACCCCGAGCGAAACAATTACTTTCGCCCCTATTGGGGGTCATTAATACTAAAATAGTATTAAATACGCAGACACTTTTTTTGAAATTTTGTTAAACACCAAAAACATCATAATTTAATTTGCTTTATGTGGAGACTCTTGTATATTTTTTAGATATTACATAATATATCCTTCCTTTATAAAAGCCCCGAAAAAGTTTAGGAATCTTTATTACATTATCTATACATTTGTCATTCAACTGTCTCACTGGATGTTGAGGAAAATGAAAAATGTTCTTATCTGCTTATTACATGAAAAAATACATTAAATATGCATGTACAATATTCTAAAAAGCAATCTTGGTATTAAACAGGACAGCCGCCGTCCTTTTTATTTTTGTTTAAGTAATTATAAACTTTGTGACGAGTTTTTTTTGCTGGTTATAAAATATGGATAATGGTGGATATGTAAATGTCTTAACTTATTTCCTGGGTAATAAAATTTACTTTACTTTACTTTGATAACAGCGTATAGGTACTTTATAGTTTTAGCTCTAATTCTGAAACGTTACAATAAGCCTAGGTTATTCAAAATGTTTTGCTGTTTTAGGTTTTTCTGAATTAATGTGTCTAAAATATTTAAAATTATGTTTGATGAGGATGCGGGATATCCGTGTCATACACGCCTAAATTATGTTTAAGAGATCAATTTCTAGCTGCATATACACATATAGACTGTGTGCTCCTACACAGAAAAACAGTATTTTATTACCAATAATTATTATTTGTAAATACTTACTTAGGTATCTATTTTTTCGGAGTTTGAATTCTGCTTATTAAAATAAATCATAGAGCAATGTTACCATGCAATACTACAACAAAGCTCCACAAAGATGCTTTCGAACCTTTTATAGCCCTTTTAGGAATCTTTTGTCACGCTGTTTTGCATATTCTTTGAGTGCAGACCCGCAGAAAGCGTTTTTATGATTATTCCATTACCTAAATGTCATCATTCATTCCTGTGAGCCCTCTTCTAACCCCCTTGGTGACAGTTACGAGACAACGCCAAACCACGCATTGTCAGCCTCGGAATCCGGCACGACACCCTGTGCATATCCGTGTGTCTCCGAGACATAAGCAGGCGTCTAGCGTGTGCCTCGTTGCTGTTGTTGCGAAGAAGTGAAGGAGAACATGATTTCACTGCATATTTATAAGTAGGAAGCGAATATATTATTATTTAAGGAATTATAAAAAGTAAAAAAAATATTAAGCTACACCGGAAAAACTGAACTAACAATTTTTTACGTCATGAAATGTATGTTGCAGTACGGGCAGACGCAGTGGCGGTTGGTGAAATTTCAAAGTTATATGTTCCTACTTACAGGACTCGTACCAAATTTAGGGGTTTTAATAGTGGGAATGTTTTGGTAAAGAAAAAAACATTTTTTAATTTGCGATAAAAAGTTGAATTTTTGGTGAACCACCTCTGGGAAAAAGTGAACGCGTTTAGGTATTTTATTTATTATTTTCTCTAAACAAATTTCATATTATTTTGTAGAGAATTTCTGAATTTTAAGAGAGAAAAATATGTTAGTAGAAAGTTATAGTCATTTGAATTTTTTAAGCCTAAAATATAATTTTAAAAAATTCAAATGCCTATAACTTTCAACTAACACATTTTTTTCTCTTAAAATTTAAAAATTGTCTACAACATGAAGCAGAATTTGTTTAGAAAAAATAATAAATAAAATACCTAATCGCGTTCATTTTTTCCCAGGGGTGGACTCACCAAAAATTCACCTTTTCTTGCAAATTACAAAATGTTTTTTTCTTTACCAAAACATTCCCAGCACTATTAAAACCCCTAAATTTGGTACGGGTCCTGTCAGTAGGAGGAGACATACAACTTTCATCAGCCGCCACTGGGTAGATGTGTCTATCAATTGTTGGCAGGAACAGTTTTTCTCTCAATGTAAACTCATCGATAAACAGGAAATTTAGAAAAATCCGGAATTTTATATTGATAATATGCACGTGTGTTTGTATAGTTGCCTAAGCAGTAAAGTAGATGGTAGATGTACCCGAAACGAAGCTAAAGGGTTGTTGACTCCAATCAGTCTGCTAGAGTGATTCCGATTGGCCGAACTCATGCGTCAGCGTCAGCTGTGTATGGATTCATATTGACCAGTTTAATAATACAGTTTACATTACTTTTGCTATTTATTTCTTAATTTGTGATAGAAAAAGTTAAAGCCGTTAAATATTAACAAAAGTTAAAGCCGTTTAATATTAATGAAATATGGTATCGTCGATTAGTAAGGTGCATTTTAAATTAGTTCTCGGTATTTAGTTGAAGTTGGGGTATTTGGTTTAAACAGCTTTTCTCTAGAGAGTTTTAATAAATTTGTGTTATGGGCAGTATTTTAACATGTTGAAATTATGAATTTTGGAAGAATTGTTAGGATTTCTTTCTTTGAAGGTAATGTATTAAAAATATTATTTCTTCAAACTTGTTACATAGAAGTATTGTAAAAAGACCTGGCAACATAACAACCTAGCTCACCGTTCTTTTGTTCTTTATATGGCCATGTGATTTATTTCCAGTGGTGTGCAGTGATTATTATTTTTTTTTTGATGGGGGATACCTAGCTTATTATCGCGAAGCGCCCTTTATGATTATTTTTCCCTAATCTGAATTCAAATCAGAATTTACCAGTTTCAATATATGCAGTGAATATCATAACACTGTATATATATATATATATATATATATATATATATATATATATATATATATATATATATATATATATATATATATATATATATATATATAGAAAAACTGACAGTTAGACAGTAATCTTGTAGAATTCCAACAGACTTTTGTCATACACTTTTCTTTTATCGAAAAAAAATTGTACCAGCTCAAAACAATGATGAATATAGGATAATTGAAGTTACGTTAGAAAGAAATAGTGATTACTGACTACAGTTTTAGCGTCTGTGATAGTGTCAGGAAAAGAAAATAGTGGCAAAGCGGACGAAAAAACCAGTGCCGGGTGGCATGCTTCCGCTTACATTATTGTTTTACTGGCTGTTTATATAACAATATCAGCTTTACTCTAATAAGATCTGTCCTTGTATTACAGAAGCTTCCTATAGATGACGTTCGCGCGTATTCTGTTCTATCTCTGGTCAAGAGGAACTATTGAATATACAAGTTTGCTATAGGGAAAGCTGCCTGATGGTTACGTTAGTCTGATAATCTCCAACAAGGGTGAAAACTTACTGTCTTCCCTGCCCGAGGTTATCCATTAGATCTTGAACTTCCCGTACTTTAATGCAAGAGCATAATTTTCTGTTTTTCCATTCCTTCAATCTTTATCACACGTCTTTCCTTCTTATGATTATAAAAAAAACTGTCAGAATGTAAGTCGGTCACTTAAGAAACAGCAACACTTAAATCGTAATAAATATTTGAAAATATATTTACCAAGTATTTCGGAAAAGCTTGAAAAATTATCTAAGTAAAAAATACTAAATATGCTATAATAAATAAATACTCTTAAAAGGAAAGAAATTAGGATGTACTTGTGTAACCACACACTTTTTTATCATTTTACAGTATAAAAAGGCTCCAAAAATAGACTCCAAAAGAGAATTTTATTTAAGTTTATAAAATACAAATTTTTAAATAAAAATTCCTCCTTAATAAATGCTGGAGGCCCAGAAGAAATTTTATTAAAAGATTTGATGAAAAAATTTATATAAGAAATACATTCTTTTTATAACATGTTGCTTTATTGAAAACCACTTTGCGATGGTGTAGTTGTGATTTATATTGTGGCGGCGCGTCCTTGTTAAAGGGTCTTGTTTTCTCATTTTTCTTTTCTATAGGCACATTTATTATTTAAAAGAGGGAAGAAAAACTGGAGGCACACTGAATGCCATTTAATCTAGCCAATATCACATCATAAATTTTACGTTCAGACCAGACAACCCTTTTAGTTGCGAGGCAATGATTAACTACATAACTAAAAGAAAGATGTGCGTGGAACAGAAAAGACTAAAAAAAGTTTGAAAAAAGGAAAGCTTTTTACTGTTTGATCAAATTAGGTTTTAGGTAGAATAAATACCACAACATAAATAGATTAGGGTCAGGCATCCTTTGTTTAGTTAAAAGTCACTGGGAAATTACGAGGACATTTTTTTGCAGGATATGTTTTATTTTTGTTACCGTCAAATTAGTAAACGAAAATTAGCATTTTTAGGGGAAATAATTTATATATAAATTATATTTGGGATAATTTTAGTTTATGAGTACTAAAATAAGAATCCGAAGAGTTCCCTCTCCTACCGTGGATGGAACCTCCCTTTTTGACGAAAAAACACTTTAAAAGCGGAGTTAACGTCATTTTTTATATTTGTTTCCCAAACCATCGTTACTACAAAAAAAAAACTTAAAGAAATAAAAAAAATCTCAATGAAATTCTACGTAGAACATGTCCTATGACATATGATTATGTCTTTTTCCCACCCTTTTCTAGCAATCAGCCTTCAAATTAGGGTATATAGTGCGATCGATAAAAAATCGATAATACGGCATTTTCACAGGAAATATCTCTAAACTTTCTACTTTCACGTAAAAAATGTTTATTATAAAGATTGTACAGTAGAAGTTTCTCTGCAAAATCGATATATTACGGTTTTTTCTTTATTTTTTTTATATAACGTAGATTTTCCGATACTTGCATAACTCCGCACTGCGAAATTTGCACACCACCCGATGGAACACTGGGCGCGTTTTTCTTTTAAGTGGTTTCTCCTATAGGCTTAAATCGACTTCTATATTTACTGGTTTTAGTCATCCATGGAACCTTTTGCAGGCAAATATTCCTCTGATGATGAATTTAATCAACCTTGTCCGTTACAACAGGAGCACATTATTGAACAGAGTAATCCCACTTTAACGCAACTACATCGCTTCGAGCAACCCTTTCTGCAGTAGCATGATATTAGTTGCAATACTGAATTCAGAGGTACGGCCTTATTTGTTAAAATAGGTACCAGAATGTTTTTGTTTAGTTTCATCCCCACTCTGTCGAATTCCATGACTGTATTTGATGGAAAACTCGGTATGAGTGTTGCTGGCAAGCTGCAGATATTGGTGGCAGTCTTGATAAAATAACAGCGTTGCTTGCTTGACCAACTAACTTATTAAATTAAAGGAATCTATGGTGGTTTAAAGATGTTTCTTTATTTGTAGCATTGTATAATGCGAGAGTAAATCGCTCTCCAGCACTTGCAATTTCTTCCTTGATCGACTGATCATTGCTGAATATAGATAGCAACAATATTTTCTAAATCCTTTCTGCTCTTTAGCCAAGTTATCGCTTATGTTTTGCGTAGTTTCTTGAGACTTTTGTAAAACATTCGAGGAATGCAAGTCATGAGAACTATACATTATTTCTTTATGTCCTCCTGAGCATTCTCCCAAAATCGAATGTCTTTATTTTTAGGAGCTAGTACAAACATTAGCATAAGAAGATCGACATCCTGTCCAACGAAAAACGGTTTCAGAGAAAAATGTAAGAAATTGACATAAACTCGTCTTTAGGGCTGGTTGTGTGTCAAGTTGGGAATTCTTCATCCACCAGAGAGATGAGAACTCTTCGGATTCTTATTTTAAACCCTATAAACTATTATTAGCCCAAATATAATTGATATATATATATATATATATATATATATATATATATATATATATATATATATATATATATATATATATATATATATATATACACTTTCCCCTATTCACTGTTTTCCCACCTAATTTCCCTGTGCTAAATGTAGTGAATTTTGTTTCTTTTAAATATTAATTTTTCCCGTAATACCCAATCAGTAGATGTTTTCACCACCTCTAATTCCGGAAAATGATTTTTTTGTGACTTTTTTAAGATAAGAAAATTTCCTTGCAGAATTTGTGTTATTTTTGTTACTTTCAATTGCAGTTACTTTTATTATTTATAAATTCATATTGTTTTTTTCTTTACCAGTAGCTCAATTAGTAGATCTTTTTACAGCCTCTATTTTCGGAACTTTTTGAGTCGTATATCGCAAGAGAATTCATATTAAATTCCACAATAATTTTATAAAAAAAAAATTCGGTTGGTTTTTGAGTATAAATTTCTTGTATCTAATTTTAACGGGGGCTACACTGTTTTTAACAATCATAGAGCTTGACTTACTCTTTCAAAAGAGTCTATAACCCAAAGGATGAGGGTCTCATTGTTTTAAAAAGCTTGCTTATTTAAGGCAACTGTAACTTAATAATTTTCAAGGTTCTTTTATTGTCCCAAAACAGTTGGTTGCAAACCTAGACAGCCACTGATTCACAGGATTACATTTTTCTTTTTATTTTTAGCAGCTGTAAATTATTAATTTTATTATTTTTTACTCTGAGATTTCATAAAACTTTTTTATTTCAATTTCGTTCCTTAAAGGAGCAATAAAGTACTTTGCAAACTTTTGCCAGATTGTCAATTTGCCTAATAAAAGACTTTTTATAACAGAAACTTTATGGGATTAGATTCAGTGGATAATTGAAAGAATTAAATTGATATTCTAAGTTAATTGAAAAAGTAGCTCAATTTTATATCTTTTCATTTATGTAATATACTTTATAATTCTTTTAATTTTCTTTAGCGAAGTCCCTAAATTGTTTTATAAGGAAATATATACCGGGAATTTTTTAAATTATGCAATATAGGGAAATAGGGATTAAGTATATGGTGAGTAACCTATTAAAAGATCTTAGGAATTAAAACAGGCATTTTTTAGAAATTATGGTTAAAGGCGTGGGAGATTGTGATCTAGTCTTTAAAAATATTTTTGAAGATGCAACGTTGTCAGCTCTACCAGTAACTGGTATCAACTTCCGAATTTTAAATAGAACACCCTGTATATTATCGGATTCTTGATTTCTACCCAAAATATGCAAAATAGTTATTTGTGTAACTAGTGCAAAAAGTATATATTTGTTGCACGATGCATGAAGTTTGCAGCTCGAGACGAAGTCGAGAGCTGCAATCATGCTGAGTGCAACAAATATACTTTTTGCACATGTTACACACAATATTTTTTCTACGATCGGTTTATTTTTTATTACAGTATTTTACAATTTAAGAAATATTTTACAATGCAAGGAATATTAAAATAGTTCTAACAAAAACATAAACAGTTTAAACTAACGTGATTTTTACAAAACTAGTTGTTTACTTTTTTCGAGTTAATTTCAATTTTAATATCGCAGTTAGAGCAATTTACTATGGTAACTGATGGACAAACTTCATTTCCAGTAATTTGGATTACTTAAAATTGGAGTAAAGCTTTTTTATCTTTTTAATATTAAACACTGGTGTTTTGAGGAATATTAAATAGTACCTATGTGTCTATAGTTGCCACGTTGATACGTATACTCAAATATACAAGAAAAAATTTTTATCTTTAATATACTCGTATTCATTAGGGTATCAAAGTGTTTTTTGCACTAGTGCAAAAAATAAGTTACTTTTTGCACTAGTGCAAAAAATTAAGCTTTTGGCACAGTAAATAGTGCAAAAAGTACTAACTTTTTGCACGATCGTAGAAAAAATATTTTTGATAACTCTCATACGCATCTTTTAACTTAATGGTTTTCGAGACATTTACAAATCCAAAAATACCATTTTTTACAATTTGTCTGTCTGTTGCTTACTAATGGTGCATTTTAGTGACTATTTCCTTCAAAAAATATTAACCAATGAAAATGATGCATTTGGCATATTGGAGCTATTAGGAAACGAATTACATGGATAATTTGTGCAAATTATCGGTACCTATTTGCTTTTTATCCTCGGTATTTTTTTGAGAAGTTTAAGGGTATAACAAATTCTACTGTTAAGCAAACCTTTAAAGTAAAATACCTTTATTAGGTAACTACAACTTTTTTTTTAAATCAGCAAATTTACAATAATTGCTAAAGGAACAGTGGACACATTTAGTTTTAGGGGTTGCTTCTGCTGATTTATCGTTCTTACTGACAACTTTCTTGACCACAATATGTTGTTCTGTGAATGAAAATACTGATGAGCAGGTTGCAATGGAATCCTGGTGTGATCATAGCGCATTTTTTCTAGGATTATTTTGTGATGTTCGGGGTCTACCTACCAGTATGGCTTGAGAGAACTGATGTTTGAATGGCCAGTAAGTTTTGTGATTTCATGCTCTCCGACACCAGATTTGGCATTTGGCCAAAGCGGATACTGCACTGCAACGGTTGGAGTGATTCGTGATTTTGACTTTTTGTGTCCATTCCTACAGCTTGCGCAGCATATTTTGTCCAGTTAGATATTTTATTGCGTCCAATGGGTCGGTTTTTAAAAAATCCCACGGAGGAATCTTTATTTCATGAAGGGTTCATTGTTATTAACTAACGGCCCGTTTTTACATTTTTGCCTCGCTTTTCCATAAACATTCTAAATAATCTGAAACAAGAGAAATTCATGTATTAAGTCAAAAGTTTAAAGAATAGCAGTATTTTATAAAAGCCCCACAGGGCATCGCTTCGGATTTCGGATATTTTTAATCAACCATTTGTTATCTGCCAGTGACTGTCCTCCCCCTTGATTTGTTTTTCCAAATACTGAGTTGTAGATGAGACGCCCCAAATATTCGCCCGTGTTGCTTTTCCCTTCCTTAAAGAAAGTAATTAGGCAGATGCTAGCCTCGCCTCCACCCCATGACAGCTCTACTATGCTATAAAGGAAAACATCTTTTGTGGACCTTTAGATGTGTTTTCATCAAATAAATCTACTATCTTTTTATGTTCCTCTTGGGTAAAAGTGCCAGCACTTAGTTTTCTTTTTTGGGGAATACGCTGTAGCTGCTTTCTTTTGGCATCTCGGGCTTGACGGGCACCTTCAAATTCGATGTCTTTAAATGGGTCAAATAAAATATTAAATTCTTCATAGTATTTTACCTGAAGCATTGTGGCTATGGTATTCCAAGGAGTCCTAATTACAGCTTCTTTGTAATCCGTTCCGTCTACTTTTTCATATGAAATCCAAAATCTTTGATAATTGAAGCTAATTATGCAATAGAAGTATTTTTCTCTAAAACGTACCCCTTTTCTTTACAGAGTATTTCAAACTGCTTCCAGCACGATGCTTAGGATTTCTTCGTATATCTGAGTTCTAAATTTTTAATATGTTCATCTATATCAGTAGAATTTGAAAACCGAAGTTTCGCAATATTGCTGTTGATTTTCACAAAATCTTGACACAAATGAAACTGACGATGACGTGTTGATAGTAAAAGCAATGCCGTAAAAACCCAGTACATTTATTTCGCAAAACCGACTTGTACTAACTGGACTTTTTAGAATATATAATTTTGACACTAAAAATCAAGAAAGCGTAAAATTTTTGCATTATAATAAAATATTACAAGGTAATATTTTTTTAGGAAATAGTCAGCCTAATGCCCTTCTTGCATTAGCAAATTGCTTTATTTTTTAAAATCACTTGAGCGCATACGCGTTCTCGTACTTTTAAAAAAATTATCGCCAGTTTGCCATGCACTCGAAATATTACCTATGAAAATTCTTTTCTCTAGTTTTCAGTCTACTATTCGAAAAGTCAGTTCCTGGAAGTTATTTTTTTTACATCCTGGTAAATCAAAAGTTGACCTTTTTCGATGCACATAAAAAACTAGATAGGGACATATCTGTATTCGTTCCTACAATCTTCTAGTAAACCACCCTGCCTGAATAATCCTGTATACTTAAATGCGGGTTATAGTTTGATAAGCGAAAAACGTGTACGTAATAGTTAGGCCCACATGCATTAGAAAAAATACTTCTAAAATGAAGGCATACATAAATATTCCCTCTATATTATACTTATACTTCTGTATAAGGAGGTATCAGCTATATGTCGATATGGGTCGATCACTGTCCCAAACAATTAGGAAGTTTCCTATGTCAGAAATATCGAGTAACTTCAACATCATTTAATAGTCTTTCACTTCACTTGCCCACCAAAAAAAGATTATCTCGATATCTTCAAAATTGACGAACTTATTCAATTTCTTAGTTAATACCTTCGCGCGCGGCTTTTATCGGCCGTGACGTGAAACACACAACTCTGTCGCGCCATGGTCGCCGGGCTAGCTGCCCGCTGCTGCTTTCGCGTGTTTACTTTAATGCATTGTATCCTGTCCGGTAAGAATAACACTGAAGATTAAACGAGCGCCTATTCCGCTGTTGACTGAAGCTGGGTTTTTCTGTGTTTTTCCCAGCAAGCAAAACTTAGAAATTTTAGAATAAGTAACTGTTGTGTGTTTAAGCTCCTCAAGCAATTTTGTAAATAATCTCTCATTGGCTCTGCAAGCTTACTGCGGTAAGAGCCGGCTATATGCGCCTTCGCGTCAAAGGGATACCAAGGGCTAACACCAGCCCCGGCCGCACTCCGGACGCTTTGCTGCGTTGGACCTCCCTAGCTGGGGGTTGTAACGCGTGCCACTGTGCCAAACTGTTAGTAGTTTTAAGTACCCCAATGATGTTGTAAATATATGTAAGAAATAAATATGTTTGAAAGTAAGTATTCCGCTGTTGACGGCGGTGCGTGTTTTGACGTCATCGAGCCTCAGCCAACGTCAGAAAGTAAGTATTCCGCTGTTGACGGCGGTGCGTGTTTTGACGTCATCGAGCCTCAGCCAACGTCAGCGTAGCATCTCAGACTTTGAAGGACGATAAATTTTTTATTTCTACAGATAATTAAAAACAATCAATACATATGTTTTTTACATTTTTAGGACTATTTATTAAGAGAAAATGAAAAAAATGGAAACTTCCTAATCCCACTGTTGTTCTCTAAGATGTTTATCCTTGGTCGCCACCGATGGCTCTTATTTTGTTTTAATATGGCTACCATCTGTGTTATTCTCAAGAAGTTTCCATTTGCCACGAATGTTCTAAAGCATTGCGATTTATTAATTCAATTTGATTAAACAATTTAATTACTACGCTTTTATATCGCTAAAAACTTTAACAGTCGAAAGCCAAAACTGGCGAATAAAGTTAAAGATAGACCTAAAAAGAAAGATTTTAAGGCACATAAATCAAAACGTACGTCGTATAAATTAATCAAATTTTACCACCATCAGCAGCATAAATTCAGACTGACAGTGTAACCATCCGCACTGCCACTATAAATTAGGATTATGAAATCAGATATGTGTCAAAAACTTACGCTTTGAGTCGTCCCGATCGAGGGTTGGCCTCAGAGTAACAGGAAAAGTATATCGATGTTTGGAAGAGGGATTATTGGTATTAAAAAAAACCGTGTAAGGCAAATATCGTATTTTATAACGCGCTGTAATTTTGTAGCCGAATTTCTTTTACAACGCAACATATATTTCACTCAATTGAAGTAAACTATTATTTCAAATCGCACCGTCTTTCTCTAATTTAATACTCAATTAATACGAGTACTGAGACACTCTTGCAAATTGCAAACCTTCAAAAAAGGTACGGAATTGGACCGCGCTGCGAGACAGGTAATTTCACCGCGGAATTTATTATTTGAGTACAATATTTTTGTATTTGCCTAACCGAGGACAGGTAAATAAAAGGGGTTGAACTTAAAATGTTAAAACTGCTCTTGAAGAGTATCTAAAATATACTCATCGACAGCACGGCTCAGTTGTCTCGTGATATGATGATCGATTTTTAAATTTGCGATTAAGCCAATCCCTTACTGCTGCAGCATAATGTGCTGTCAAATCTGGTATAAGAATTCTTTTAAAATTTAAAACAACTTTTTAATTTAACGTTATGCATTAAAATTTAAGAAAAGGCAAATTTACTCTTAACCAAATTTTACGTTTTTGCGTTTTTTGCATTCCCTGTACAAAAAAAAAATTTGGCTTCGTGGATCTTATTTTTAAAAAAAGCAAAATAATATTCTTTTTTCGTATCTTTCACTTTTTGGCCCATTTGTCCTATTGTCTACCCCATCCGTAGCATACTGTATTTCACTTTCTTTCACAATGGAACGCGGTACGATATACATTTTGCCGCGAAAGATTTTTATTTTACCCCGCGAATTATTGGCCATAGTCAAATGGCTGAAAACTATGTTGTCAATATGTTGAACATCACACACGCCGTGTGGTCAAAATCTAAAGTATGAATTTTAAAAAGTTATTTGAAAATTCGCTAACACCCATTTACTGCAGTGAAAATTGTGATTCTAAGTTGACCCAACCCAACCATGGGTTTAAATTGACGAATATAAGAATAAAACTTTAA
The DNA here is from genome assembly GCA_963971165.1 of Philopedon plagiatum. Lineage (NCBI taxonomy): Eukaryota > Metazoa > Arthropoda > Insecta > Coleoptera > Curculionidae > Philopedon > Philopedon plagiatum. The sequence goes on along the minus strand of OZ020190.1, from coordinate 18,307,869 downwards.
ATAAGCGTCTTGCTATTATGCTAAATTTATAAATAAGTAAATATTTAAAATATACAATGGCGATTTTGGTAATCGTTTCCCCGGCGTTTTTTCTGTCATTTTAATAAATCATCATTACAAACTTATGAGTTATTCTATTATTAGTTCAGTTTGCTTAGTTTCTGAATGATTTTTGTTGTGCAACTTGTTACAATGAATTTAATCCAATTACTGCGGACAATATATACTTAAATTGTCCTTTTCATTATAAATTTACGAAGAAACTAAAAAATAAACTGATACAAAACTTACCTTTTTCTTGGAGTCTTTAATTCTGAGATTGGTTGGACGCAACTCTCCATTTTCGATGATTCGGTGCTAAATCCTGTTTCCCTATAGCTAACCTTACCTTGTCTATTTGATCTAAATAACTTAGCCTAGGTATACCTCTGCATTGTCTACCTTCTACCATTTCCTCCACAATCAGTGGTGTTAGATCGCTCTGTCTCAGAATATGTCCGGCCATATTATCTCTTCCATTTGGTAATTAATGTTCTCCAAATAGTCCTTGCTTTCTTAACTGCTTTAGTGACTCTGTCCACCCGATTTACCTTCATCATTCTTCTGTAGCACCCTATCACGAATGCTTCTATGTACCCTTTTCCTCCTTCCCCGAATGTTCGAGCTTCACATTCGTATAAAATAACGCTAAGCTTGTAGGAAACCCTTACCGGTACCGAAATTTTTTAACTTCTTCTATTCTGTTTTCTCCTAATCTGGCGTTTATTTTTCTTTCGTTGCCTGATTTCTGACATTTCATGACCTTGGTCTTCTTATTCTTGTTTACCTTCGTTTTGTATTCGAAATTCTGAATTCAAAACTAACCTAGATCTTTTATTCTTAGACTTGTCAGACTTGTCTTAGACTTGTCAGTTTTCATTTTTTTCTGTCAAATTAGACCGGTGTTATTATTAACAATGAATCTGGCCATTTATATTATCGCTTCAGTACGGATTCATTCGTAAAGCAAAAGAGACACCCAAAAAGAGTAAAGTTAATAATGAGTTTTAATGACCCATAGCATAGACTAAATAATACATAGACGAACATTGGCGTGTAACAAAAATGGACAAAAAACGGATCTCACTTGACACATTTTGGGGGTTTACTGTTTATGGCCTACGAATTTGTTTGTCCACCATTACATATATATATATATATATATATATATATATATATATATATATATATATATATATATATATATATATATATATATATATATATATATATATATTTTTTTGGAACTGTTTCTTGGGAATAGAGGTTCATCATTTAAACGACAAAATTACAGCTTTACTGACTGTGGAAGTGTGTTCTCCTTTTGCATTAAAGTACGGGGAGTCCAAGTAAATGGACAACCCCGGGCCGGGTAGACCATGACAGCTGTTTCGTCCTTGTGAGGACTCATTCAGACGGCCATAACCCCAGTCGCACCGTGGCAACCGTGGCAAGTAAAGCTGTTATTTTGTCGTTTAAATGATGAACCTCTATTCCCAAGAAACTGTTCCAAAAAATATATATTGAAATGGTTCAAGAAACATACAAATCACGATACACTTATCGTGATACAAATTATATATATATATATATATATATATATATATATATATATATATATATATATATATATATATATATATATATATATATATATATTTGTTGTACAAATAACGGCCGTGTAATAAATTAAATGAAATAAAGATTACGGGGATTCGGCCAGAAAGTCTTTATTATATTTTTCTTATAATGTGCCTAGCTTTCGAAATGTTTCATTTCTTCCTCAGGGCACTAAAAAATTAAATTAATTTATAATTTATTATTTAAAATTATAGGAAATTAGTAAAACTTACATTATATTTAAATATAAAGACAGCTAATTTTCGAAATTTTATGAAAAAATTGTTTGAAAAATATTCTACTTGGAATTTTGACAATATTTTTTGAAGTTGACAGTAAATAAAAAAAAAAAAAATTGGAAAAAATATGTTAACTTGATGCAAGAGGTAGAAATCAGACATTTGACAAAAATAAAAATGAAAATATTAAAATTTCACAACGTAATATAAAATCCATTAATCAACTTTATAGCAATTTAAAGGATAAAGATCCTATTTTTAATAAATCTAACTGCGTTTATAGTATTCCTTGCTCTAACTGTAACAAAAAATATATAGGACAGACTTCACAGAAAATCTCTAAAAGAATTAGTTTACATAAAAGTGACTCAAGATTAAACAAAAAATCAACTGCACTCTCCGAACATTTAATTGACACTGGACATACCTGTAACTTTAACGACACAAAAATTTTACACATTGAAAATAATCTAAATAAAAGACTTTTTCTAGAAATGGTTGAAATTAATAAAGAAAGTTGTCCTATGAATAAAAAAACTGACTTACAAAATTTAAGTTCCATATATTCCTTTATTTTACATATAGACAATAATATAAATAATATAAACCAAAATTTACCATAAATATTTTTAGAAAATTAAAAAATTTTTTAATTTCATGAATAACGTCACATTTTTGACAGATGTTAGAAAATCATGAATACCTTCCCATATATTTTTTTGTCAAATGTCTGATTTCTACCTCTTGCATCAAGTTAACATATTTTTTCCAATTTTTTTTTTATTTACTGTCAACTTCAAAAAATATTGTCAAAATTCCAAGTAGAATATTTTTCAAACAATTTTTTCATAAAATTTCGAAAATTAGCTGTCTTTATATTTAAATATAATGTAAGTTTTACTAATTTCCTATAATTTTAAATAATAAATTATAAATTAATTTAATTTTTTAGTGCCCTGAGGAAGAAATGAAACATTTCGAAAGCTAGGCACATTATAAGAAAAATATAATAAAGACTTTCTGGCCGAATCCCCGTAATCTTTATTTCATTTTATTTTATATATATATATATATATATATATACATATATATATATATATATATATATATATATATATATATATATATATATATATATATATATATATATATATATATATATATATATATATATATAATTTGTATCACGATAAGTGTATCGTGATTTGTATGTTTCTTGAACCATTTCAATATATATGTTTTGGAACTGTTTCTTGGGAATAGAGGTTCATCATTTAAACGACAAAATAACAGCTTTACTGACTGTGGAAGTGTGTTCTCCTTTTGCATTAAAGTATATATATATATATATATATATATATATATACAAACAAATTCCTAAACCATAAACCAGTAAACCCACCCAAATGTTTCAAGGGAGACCCGCTTTCGGTCCCATTTCGGTGAATTCGAGAATTTGTCTATATTCTTTATACTCTCTGCCCATAGTAACAATTTTATCATAAAGCAGAACTAGAAAATTCAGTTGTTTGGAGAATAAAAACCGAACTACGTTTAGCTATTTATGGAATCTAAATACTTGATTAAAATATACTATACTATACTGTAGTTTACAATACTAAAAGCAGGCTAGAAAATAAGACTTGTTTGGAATACAAATGTCATTTAATGATCAATAGCATAATATGTACAGTCCTGAACAAAATAGTTTATTATTTAATATATTTTTAATAAAAAAATTTAACTTTATTTTGGCCCCTACTGTACATTTTGGTAACTCAAGCATTAAAGGGGAATGACAAATTTTTATAGCTCTTGTCCTTAAAAAAAAATTGAATAAAAAAATATTTAAATTTTAAATTTTTATGACTCAAAAGCTTGTTGTGTAGTAGTATATATATCTTTAAAGCCCTGATGCCGACAAAAAATATGAAAAATTAAACCCGACATGGCTTTTGGCAAATTGCGCGTGGATTTGCGGACTCGCCGTTTCTCCATTAATTCGGACGTCATTGTTGACGGAGTGGGATTTCGCTCCATTAAAAGCCGAATGCTGCAGTAATCCGCAAAAACAGTTTTCTGGCCGTTCGCTCTTGAGAACGGCGAGAGCTTCGCTATTACAGTTTTGCTTTTTTGTAAGGGAGCATTTCCGATTAGTCCGACTCGATATACGTGAACATGAACATCGGCGAAGTTTGATTTTCAACCGAGAGAGGGATATATTAGCCTGCGTGTACCGGGTTTTCTCTTATATTTTGAACGGTGTCCACAGTCCTTATTTTTAAAGATATGGAAAAATGTTTAATACAAAAATTTTAGAGTTTTATCTAAATCATCAGAATTTTCTAAAAAAATAAACAAATGATAATCAGAATGTCAAAAAATCGCTATCAACTTTAATTTTTTAAATAGAACACCCTGTATATTTTCAACCCTTTAGAAAGATATGTTTTTTCTGATTTCAAAAATATATAGTTTGTTTATGTTTCTTTAAGCAGTTTTTAAAATATTTAGATTTAAATATTTAAACATGCTCAGTTTTAAGTCATAGCCGCTCACGCACAGGTGGCTTTGGAATCAATTTGTTCAGTGATCGCAAGCGTATAGCTTTGAACATTTTTAAGCATTTAAATCTAAATATTTTAAAAACTGCTTAAAGAAACATAAACAAACTATATATTTTTGAAATCAGAAAAAAGATATCTTTCGAAATGATTGAAAATATACAGGGTGTTCTATTTAAAAAATTAAAGTTGATAGCGATTTTTTGACATTCTGATTATCATTTGTTTATTTTTTTAGAAAATTCTGATGATTTAGATAAAACCGTAAAATCTTTGTATTAAACATTTTTCCATATCTCTAAAAATAAGGCCTGTGGACCCCGTTCAAAATATAAGAGAAAACCCTGGACAGAAGTTGTCCACTTTCCTTTAAATTTTTAATACCGAAGAACTGGACATAGTAGTTAGGACAGGGATTTTTACCAGTAAAAAGTATAAACACAATCGGTAGACTGGGGCATAATTTATCCTGTGTTACCTCTTGAGAATGAGACGAGCTGCGCAGTTAAACTTTTGCTTTCTTGTACAGGATAATCTCCGATTAGTGCGACTTTTTATGTATATGAATGTCGACGCAGTTTGATTGCCAACTAAAAAACAAATTTATTATTAAATCATATAAAATATTAATAAAAATTATTTCCTTAAAATTTTTAATACAGATAGGTTTAACATAATAGAGACTGTAACCTATTTTGGAATAAATTTTTTGCCATGATAAAATTATAAAATCGATAGATTTTAGGTACTCGATTTTTCTTATTTCTAATTAATAGATTTGGATGTATTGTTAGCACATTGCTGACTTTGTAAAATCAGACATCTTAACTCACAGAGTTTAACCAAATTGTCGGACATCTGTAAAAAATTGCTTTTGATGGGATTAGTTTATCGTAATTTGGGCGTATAGGTAGTGATATTGGAATACAGTAGAGTGATATGCACAAGGTGAATTTTTTAACTGGAATAAATTCGCTAACGAAGAATCCGCCCATTAATTAAAAAAATTCAAAAACACGTGTACCTGTCCTTTGATTCAACAGTTTTTTTGCATTTCCGTGAATTTTACCCTTCATCCAGGTTTGGAAACTAACCCAACTTTTTTTTTAAATGCAAATTCATTTATTGTGATAGCTTTCGGAAAAGAGCACAAAATAAAAAAAAGATTATAACCCACTATTTACTTTTGAATTTCTGTTGGCGAGAAAAAAAACATGATTTTTTAAATAATTTTTTTTGTAGATATTGTTTGAAATGTTCACAATTTTTTCCTGGCAGGACCCCTAAAGTAAAATTCATTTGTAACATTATGTACCATTTTTGGAGTTACATATTTGTCGATTTTCGTGTGTTATTCGTTGCCTAAGTTCCTCTAAATTTTCTGGTTTAGTCACCTAAACTTTACTTTTAAGGTGGCCCCAAAGAAAATAATCAAGGGAGTTAAGATCTTGCCAGCCACCCAATTGTACTTCTCTCTATTCACCGGTTTGGAAAAACTTCATTCAAATATTCTCTAACATTTTGCGCGTAATTTGGCGGTGCACCATCCTGCTGAAACCATATTCGATCATCATAAAGATCTACATCTGCATCATCAGGCAATAAAGCAGCCAAAGCTGGAATAAGGTCCTCTCGCGAAAAATTGAGCTCTACCGGTCCATTTAGATTTATCTTCAAAAACTATTGGCCCAATGACTCGGTCACCAATAATAATTATGCCTGCCCAAACATTAAGCTTTTGTGGACGTTGAGTGTGAGTTTCTCGAATCCAGTGAGGATTTTCATCGGACCAGTACCGACAGTTTTGCTTATTCACATGACCATTTAATACAAAAGTACACTCATCCGAAAAAAGAACCCAGTCCAAAACTATTGAATGCTGATCCAGTTAATTTATCATAATTTTACAAAATTTAAGTCGATGATCTGGGTCATCTTCCATTAACCCCTGCACCATTAACATTTTATATGGGCGCATTTTACTTAAATTTATTAACCTTAATGCAGATGATTGACTTACGTTGTTATCTCTTGCCAGTTGCCTAACTGCAGTGACAGGCTTTTTCTGGATGGAAGCAGATGGAACTCTAACATATCCAATCCAAGAGGGAAACTGAAGGGGAGACAAAATTAAGCGACAATAGAGGTGAAAAGGCACGAAAACAAAAAACTGAAGAAAAGCTTCTTATTGCTGATCCATTCAGGAACATGTGGAAAAATTCAAGCCTGTTGTCTCACCTTGCATGCACCAAATCGTCGATACTTACCATGCGATTTGTCTATAAGAAAACTCTGGACTGATTTTTGTGAGACTAATACAAAGGTCTCCTACGAAAAATATCGCAAAACTTTTGATACCCAAGATCTCAATCTTAGACTGGAGTGCCAAGAACCTTGTTCAGTTCAACGCCTCCCAAACCCAGTCTTGCTCCCTGTCACGCAAAAAATCTAGCAACGCTTACCCCATCTGCATGAATGGCCTAGCCCTACAAAACAATGAACCATTTGATCTTGTTGGCGTTGCTTTCGAACATGATCGCGCTACTTCTGCATGAGTCCGCAATCTATCGCCATACCCTATCATTAATATTTCAATTCTGTGCGATTCAGTTAAAAATCGCATTTTAAAGAAACTCAGGAGCATAAATATACATTTCACGATAAATAATATTGACAATACAGCTATCAATCCTCGTGCCAACCAGTCTCAATACTGCCCTACCTTACACGATCAATATCATTGTCATATAATACTCGTATGTAATTATTAAAAAATCACATTTTTTCTGGCTTATCAGGTAACAGAAATTTAAAAGTAAAAGATTTATCCTTTTTTATGCCCTTTTCCGCGAGCTATTATAATAAATGCATTTGCATTTAGGTTAGTTCCCATCCCTGGATGAAGGGTAAAATTCACGGATATGCAAAAAAACTGTTGAATCACAAAAAAAGTAATCGTGTTTCTGAATTCACCCTGTATATTGGAGGTCTTAAATATGGGCTAAAAGTGCATAAATACTTGTTTATTTCATTGGGTAACACGCATTTTTCAAGGATATCTTACTTGATGCCAAAAATATTAAAAATTTTATTCATGTTTAGCCGTCCTTTTACAAAAAAAAATTAAATAGAAAAAACAAAATAAATTTCATGACTGGAAGAAATTGTAAGTCATACAATACTCTATTATGAATTAATAGGGTATTATCTACAGTACAAGTCGTGGACAAAATACAGTTTAATTTTTAATGCTTTCTGTAATGGAAAATTAAACTTTATTTTGGTCACGACTCGACTGTACGTTAGTCACACTCCCACGACCTTTTCACTTTTCAATTCGGTCATGCAGATCTGACAAGCAATTGTTAATTCACTGATTCCGATATTCCAAACGTCTCGCTTACAAACTGTCGTAATGGATTTGCGGATGCATCGTTAGCACTGTATTGCTGACTATTGTAAAATCGGACTTCTCAACTGTCGGTCTTTGAGCATAAAGCATACTCAATATAAAGCCAATATCTGAAAGCTCACAGGGATCACTTAGAATGTAACAAAGGTGTCGGGCGTCTGTTAAAAGCAGCTCTTGATACAGACATTTTGGAATTGATTTATTGTAATCTTAGGTGTGTTGATGTTAACAATGGAATAAAGTGAGGTTTTATACCACTGAAAATGAAATTATATGGAATAGTAAATAAAAACTAGAATAATAAAAATACATGTTGAGTTTGTTTGGAAATTTGCGGCTAAATTCACTATTGCTAGACCGGTCTAATTTGACAGGTGTTGAAATTGACAAGTGTAAGAATGAGGCCATTAAATTCTGGTTACATACTTTTGCTCAGTGTTTTCACAAATTCATAAAGAAGAGGGCAATTTAAATATATTTTAATAAATTAGTAATGGAACCAAAAACCCAAGCAGACCCAAACAAATTCCAAAATAATCAGTTGGAAACCAAGCAAGTCGCCAAAATAATCCGCTTTGCGTCGTTCGGTCAACTGCAATTGCGTGCGGAAAAATATCACTTTCCGCACTTGTTAGGTTAATAGCTATTTCTTTCTTCAGCAAAATTCTCGTTAAATATACTTGAGTTATAGAAATATCCTGCGTTATTTTCAGATTTTCTTATAGTTTTTGCCTAGTTTTCTGTTTGTGACTTATTATCATTTATTTTAAGGCACTCATCAATAAGCATAACGTTTCTTTTTGGCACAAGTCAGTTGTGTTAAGAAAAAAGCTACGGAAGTTATCTTCTTCGAAAGATATAACGAATTTTACGAAATAAACGCAATTTAAATATTTAAAATAATTTTTTATTCAAATTTATCCGGGCATGCCGAACATCTTAACACAAAAAAATTAAGAAAACTATAATACAGTTTCCTTATACAGTACAACTTCGTTAATCCGGACAGTTATAGTTTTCTAGTTTTCAGTGTGTCCGGACTAGCGAATTGTCCGGATTGTAGAAGGAATTGTAGAAATGTGGGAAATAAAAGACAAAAGTACTGGTTTGCGGTACTGCCAAAATTTTATACCATTACGAGTCGCGCGGTCGCAGTAAAAAAAACTCGGCAAAGATAAAAAATTTAAAAAAGATACTGACGACACCTAAAACAGAGCCCTAACCCGTTGCCAATACACCCCACAACCTTGCAATCAGCGGCAACGCTGGACCTAACCGGGTGGCGCGCGCATAGAAGATCGTTTGTAGCACCCGACCGGCTAGACTCTAGTATGGTTTGGAGGCCACCGATCGTCTGGGTATTTATTTATTCTGTCCCCCTCGTATATGAGTTAATGCAAGTCGTATAAAGTCTATTTGTTTGGACGATAGACCGAATATAAACAGATGCACGCTGCCTACAAGCGATCGGTTCAAACGGTGAAATTAAACAGGGCCGCATTGAGAATGAGAAGGAAAACTTTAAACTGCAAAACTGTTTATAATTAAATAAAAACTTAAATAATTGCCAGCCTTGACAACCGAACAAACAAAAAGCGATTAAAAACCAACGCAAAAAATTAAAACTACAAAACAAGTCAAAACTCGAAAGAAAGTGGAATAGCCTTTTTCACTAGACAGCCTAATTACAATCCTGCGAAATACCGCCGATAGCTTTCTGACACGCCTCTTTCAATTTAATGTCCGGTCGGCCAATACGAATAGGAAGCTGGTGGAGGCTCGACGAGATCGTCAGACTATGACGTGTGGGGTTAATATTTACATCGGTCTATCGTCCAAACAAATAGACTTTAGGGTTTCCACGGAAGCACCTGCTTAGAGCAACTGTCGCTTTACTAAACATTGTGGATGATTCTATAGAAACCCTACACGACTTGCATCAGCTCATATACGAGGGGTATGGAGGGTTGCTTAAGTTTCGTTTTATTTTCTTAACATAAAATAGAGCTCTTGGCGCGTATAATTTAAAAAACAAAATAATTTAAAAAACAAAAAAATAATGGCGAGCCCTCTAAAAAAACAAAATTCGCTTATTTGATGTTCAGTTGTTTTTTTAGTTACGTTTCCTGATGGTTCGTGTAAAAATCTACAATTTTTCTAATTCAAACATTTTTTTATTATCATATTATTATAATTATTAAGACTTCATTTCGCACTTTGTTTTTTCCCAACGTAAACTGCCTAATATCGTCCCTAATCGTGGCCGCTTACCAAATTAGTTCTCTTTTGACAAGGCTTGTCTAAGAGCTGCTACTCCTCAAATAGCTATCAGTGACTTTAAAAAGACAGATATTCTACCATTTAACGAAAACATATTAACAGATGTTGAGTATAATGAAAATGAGAATCGGAAAAGACTATATTACAACAGAAAAAAATTAATTATTAATTTTGTAACTTTTCAAAGCATGTTTTTTTTTTAAATTTCATCAAGTTTATTATCTTTGCTTTATTAATAATTTCTATCCCTCACAAGACCAAGGTCATGGTCTTGTAAAACGGTTTTAAACATTGTAGCGTTTCGCTACAACGTTATGTAGATTTAATTATAAATTAGCATATTAATTTAAAACATTTAATTGTAAGGGTACTGCCTAGTTATTTGGCGCATTAGCCAGAAACATATGTAAGTTAGTACCGTAGTTCCGAATAGATTTATGACGCTAAAAATATGGTGAAAAATCAATATAATGGGGTTTGCGTATCTCTTCTTTGGCATGAAATTTGATTGCTTATGTTAATATGCATAGACAATGTAGTTTCTGAATGCTATCCTTTTTTAACTTGGAATAAATCATTATCGAGGTACCATTTCAGAGTACTCTGAGCGGAATCTTCAAAAAGGCTTTTTTCCTGTTGCTAAGAGAGCCACTTCCTGCGAGTCCGTGTGTCGAGTGTAGTGTTGTAAATATCCGTATTCTTTAGATATCCTTATAATACGGAATCGGAATCAGCTAATATCCGTATCCATTATCCGAATACGAATCCATTTCTTGACCCGCGCGACAGATCATGTATACGTATGCATGCAATACTAAAACATTTTCTATCCGGATACACGGCTAGGTAGGTCGATGCGGTATCGGTATCATTCGAATTCGAAGTCGAAGGTTAGGGATAGGAAGGCACCGTCGGCGTCGTTCGTTCTCGTTTGAATTCGGTTCGGGTGAGGCGGGCCTAGTTTAACCAATGGGTCTCATCCCATATGATACCCGTTACCCCGATAACTATGCTACCTTTTTTCAGGAAAGGTCATTAGAAAGAGAAAGCATAAGATCAAATATGCCACATCGCAGACCGTGTTGTTCGCTTACACTCGATTCCGATTCCGTTTTCTCTTTGCACTTTGCATTAGTATACAGCCGATGCGAATTTGTTTTGATTCCGAATCCGAATTCAAGTCCTCGGCCGGTTCCGGATAATCCGGATTCTTTTAATATCCGTATCCAACGGATTTTTGGATACGTATCCTTACATCACTAGTCGAGTGTGGTGTTTTACGCACGAGAACCATCACTTGCCTAGAATCTTATAGAATGGTTCTTTCGCGTCTTAAGAGTTTTTATTACCTTATTAACAATTTTTTTTTTGGACAATGCTGATGCTGAATGGTAAAGAGTGTATATTAGTCGTATTCCCCCATGCCTTCGTTCTTCGTTCAGGTATGTCAATTTTAATCAAGTTTTTTCGTGGTCATTTTTTGAAAATTAGTTTCTTATTTCAGTTCTTTCATTAGAATATGCCTTTATTTACCTTCAAGTGCCTGTATTTTCGTCAAGAAATGCCTGTTTTGATTCAAAATCTCTCAAAATATCTTTGAGGTAAGATACTTTCAACAATGTATAATATGCCGTTCCTTATTGCTTTTTTTATTGATATTCTAGAGTTTTTTTTGTTTGAGGTACACACTGGTGTGTACGTTTTTCCTCCTATCTACTTATGTTTCCTGCCAGAATAATACGTGTTTCATGGATAGTTCCTGAGAAATTCGGGACAAACATTTATGGATCTTTTCCCGCCAAAGAAATATGCTGATAGCAAAGGCCAGTAATTCCATGTATTTGTATGAATTAACATCAATCAAATATGATCTGCCATGCCTTAAATAATTATTTTTGTACTTTTTATGCGTATTATTACCTAATTTAAAATGATATTAATTTCATAAATTATTCTCTTATGTAAAACTTTTCTGATTTGATATTAGTGTTATACTTTTTGTGCATGTCAGTTTGATTGATCAATCAACCATTCGAATGCGTAATTACGTTGAGTGGGGGTATTTAAAAATTGAAATTCTGCGTTCAGGAACGGTATATTTTTTCTAATTTATAAATAAGAATGGTATAATAAGTACTGGGAATACCTATTAAATTTAGTCAATAGTAATCTGCTTTTTATTTTAGCATCTTCTTTTCTAAGAGTTCCTCTCCCAGTCTGGGGGTTCTCCTTCACTTAGAGCAAGGTACACAGACTGGGTGGCGCCTTGTTAGAAAAGTGAACCACACTACTAACTCATAGCCTAGTGCTCACCGATGAACAGCTGCCGTCGCTGGAACGTTCAAAAGTATTATATATTGTATATTACTATATAATATATTATATAATACTATATAATATATTGTAATCTTGGAAAGCTTTTTGGCTTCGCCACATTATGAATGGATGGGCGTACATTGTTATTTTTAAAAGATAACAGACTGCGATGAGAGCGCGTAAATTGGTGATCGATTTCCGGTAATGGCCAAGAACATTTATTAACGTTTTTCCCATCGGTGGCAACTTGACACTTGACGCCGAAAACAGCAAATAGGCTGGTGCCAATCACACTCGCTGCACACAATCGCACTATCATGTGCGAATAATGCCGTTTTCGAGCACCCGTTCCGTAATGGCTCGACGCCGGAAAATCATTTGCTTTATTGGCAGGCTGATATGAGTTTTCGTCGATCTGCACCGAAGAAAATATAACAAAATAAAGTACATGACGAAACCTATATTGAAGTGGTTTTATTTCTTTTTAGTGTTCCGTGAAACGGAATACGGCGTAAATCATCATTTTTCTGATTTCGCTTCTATTTCTTTTTCTTGAGGTATATGGGTAGAGCTATTAATTTCAATTAAAAGGAGGTTTCCAGTGCTTTCTAATACGGCAGTAATTTTATTTAAATATTTTGGTTTCATTTAAATGGGCGTAAGTCGCTTGAAGGTCTTTTAAAAGGGCGTATGTCAGCTGCATATCTCCCAGGCCTGCTTTGAAACAAGACTTAACCCGTTTTAAAAAAATATTCAGCACATTGGTTCTACAAACACGTGTAGAACCATTGTGCACATCAGCTGTGTATCTGAATATTTACCTAAAATGTGGTTTAAAAAAAACATTAAATGAGTATAACCACAGTTTAATGAATGTATATTCCGTAAACTTTGGTATAACTTTCTACTAACACCTTCTTTTCTCTATAAATTTAAAATTTTTCTACAAAATGATATAAAATTTGTTTAGAAAAAATAGTAAATAAAATACCTAAATGTGTTCATTTTTTCCCTTGGGAGAGACTCCGCAAAAATTCAACTTTTTTTCGAAAATTAATTTCATGGGGTAAAGTGGAAGATTTTTTTTCAAGGGCATCGTGTAGCATGCCAAATGAAAACAATATATATATATAAAATGTATTTTTTTGGGAAAAACGCTTAAAAATTGCTCCCCCACACTTATCACCAAAAGGATCGCTAAAAAAAAATCCGAAAAAAATTATGAACATTGAGAATGTAGTCTAAATTGAGCCAAAATTATCAGGATTGAAAAATTCTAGCGTAATCAATTGTTACAAATAATTTAATTGTTTATTTCCTTATAACTGCTCAACCATTGGTTTTAGTGAAAAAGGTTTTAGACAAAAAATATTTCTCACGATGTAAGGAACAACTTTTGTCAATTCTCCGCGCATACGCGATGTGATACGGCGTTTGTGCCGTCGGCGGCGAGTAGCGCGGCAGGCGGGAGATCAGGCGGCGAGGTTTGCTCAGGTTAAGTAGGTGGCTGATGCCACGGAACACTAATTGTGCAAGTATAGCTTGCACTTGACCGATTTTTTTAATACTAAAACATTAACAGCCAAATTCTCCAACGTTAGTCCGGTCTAATTTGACAACCAAAAGTTTTAAACTGACAAGTGTAAGAATAAGACAACTAAGTTTTATACTATGAACTTATTTCTGAGCTTTTTCGCAAATTTATCAAGAAAAGGACAATTTTAGTACGTACTTTCAACGATAATAGAACTAAATTCATTACAGCAACTCGTTCCAAGTTGAAAATCATGGGAAACCAAGTAAGTCGCTGAAATATCACAATAATTCGTAAGTTTTTAATGGCGACTTATTAACAATGACAGGACAAAAACCTGTCAAAACGTAACTGATCAACTATAAGATCTTAATTTAAACCAGTACTAAATCTTAAACTTTCTTAGTGAATCTGAACGTTACTTTTTAGGTGATATCTGAATTACAAGAAAGGATTTATTATTTTATAATAGTAATGAACCTAATAGCTGCTAGCTATTGTAGAGAGGGAATGTTTTATTGTTTTGGTGAATAGGGTCGTTCAGCGTTGCTTAGAACAGCATCACTTCGGATAAGTGTGAACTCCTGTAAAAATACCCTTCATTTTTTACCTTCTCTCACAAAATTTGAGGCATATTTAAGGCGTTTTGGCAATCGTTGGCATTAGAAATGCTCCCTTAGCCTTATGATACTGCATTCTTGATATAATCTGCATACGTATTTTCCATTTTTGAGGTAATATCTCTGTTATTTCGTATTAGTGGCTAAAACACTCACCCCCAGTTGCACAAACAATTAAATCAATAATTGAACTAATTGGACACGTAATGTGACAGCACTTATGTTGGTGTCAATTCCAAAGATGACTCTAAACATCAACTAAATTAATTACTTGGTTAAAAGGCTGTAAAAGTTTTGAGAAAAAGGCTTTGAGGTCATCAACTTGACACTTGACGCCTAAAATAACAAATAGGCTGGTGCTAATCAATGGCTCTACGCCGGAAAATTATTTGCGTTATCGGCAGCCTGATATGAGTGTTTGTCGATCTGCACCGTAGGAAACATGGATTTATTAGGACTGGATACGGGATGAGTTCACATTCTTTGAAGCCAAAACAAACCATTCTAAACGACACTGTAAACACAATTTGTAAACATTGGCCACATCTTATTGTACCTTGTATTTTTGTACAAAAATACGTTAGAAGCATCACAAGATTTACTAAAAGTAATAAAAGCCCCAAAATATTTTATTTTTCTGCTAAATAGTAATAAATTTAAGTTAAAAAGGTTTTATTATTTATAGGTTATGTTATCTTAGGTTATTTCTAAAGGCGATTATTTAAAGTCGCTCTGAGTCATTTATAAATCTATATAAATCTATACGTCGCACTTTTTCTTTTCTAGTTCATTAGACAAAGACGTACGTGTAACCGAGCGTTCCCAGACGTTTTTCCTAAGCACCCAGCAGACAACACTTCTGAGCTCCAACACTCCAATGCTATTTTATCTCTTTCTACTACCATTCTTGATTCAATTACGTAGTAATTCGTAGTCTTGTCTATGTTCGTAATTCGTAAACTGCTCTCTCAAGAGAATAACAAACAACAAAATATTTATATTATATAAGGCTTCACGTTCGATACGCTCACAGTATACGGATATCGAATCCATATTATAATAGATCCATGGTAGGAAATATAGCAAAATAAAGTACATGACGAAACCTACATTGAGGTGGTTTTATTTTTTTTAAGACTTCGTTTACCGAACGCGTTTATATTTTGGCAAATTGCTCTTACCTCGGTTGATATCGCTATTTCTTTTATTGGCTTTCATAAAATAAACAGAAAACGTTTACTTTTTAGGTGATATCCGATATATATATATATATATATATATATATATATATATATATATATATATATATATATATATATATAGTGCGTTTTTTTAAAATTGATCGGCAATTTCTCTCGGATCAACTTCCGTATTACCCCCATGAGCAATAGTAATTCACTATAACTTTCCTCCTGTCCAAGAATTACATGTAAATCTACCACTTCTACTATTTTGTAAAAAAAATCTGTTTGAAAAAATTAAATTCTAGGCCAGCCGGACGAAAATCCAGCCGGAATCACTCATTAGGTACGTGGGCAGTACGTCCGTTTCATCCCTAGTATTAAAATTATGAAATTGATTATGAAATTGAGATTTACTGAAAGAGATCATTATTTTGGTTACAGAATCAAGCAGCAATAATTTTTATTTAGTATAACTTTTATAACAGGAAACACGCTTCATTTTATAAATTTATTTGTTCTAAATCAATAACAAGTAACCCTCGATTTCGTTCCCAAATTTAAAGCTTTTAAGAAAATTACGCTAATCAGCTTTTACGAAACACTGCATATCTAGTTAACATAATTATATCATGTTCTGATGATATTACACATTTTCCTCTTCGGGGATTTTAGTCTTTTTTGCGATTTAACATTTTTTTTATAAATTGCTAATAAAATGTACATTTTCCTAA
Source organism: Philopedon plagiatum (assembly GCA_963971165.1). Classification (NCBI taxonomy): domain Eukaryota; kingdom Metazoa; phylum Arthropoda; class Insecta; order Coleoptera; family Curculionidae; genus Philopedon; species Philopedon plagiatum. The sequence continues at coordinate 18,291,330 of OZ020190.1, read as the reverse complement.
TTTTAAAATGAAAAGTAAACAATGAACAACATGGCGAAGTACGTTGCCTTTTTATAACTAGTTAAACAATATAAAAATTCACAAATTATAATACCGTATAGTAATATATATTTTTAACAACAGTTTAATTAAATGGCAACATTAGAGCTTCTGCTGTACAGTACAACTTCTACAATTTCACGTAACAATATCCAAATAAATATTTTACCCACCCTTTTTTTTATTAAAAGTGTGAGTAATATATGAATTTGATTTGGAGTTTTTTCGCAAATTTATAAAGAGAAGGGCAATTTTAGTATGCACTTTCCACAATAACAGAAGTGATTCATTCTAGCAACACCTTTCAAGATTAAAATTATTTGGAAACCAAGCAAACTAGCAAATCGCTGAAATATTAGAAGTTTTTAATGACAACTAGGACAATGACTAACAATGCTAGGACAAGAACTTGTCAAAACCTAACTGATCAACTAGGACATTTTAATTTAAACCAGTACTAAATCTTAAACCTTTTTAGTAAATTTGAACCATAAATTTTAATTAAATCATTTTCGTTGCTTTAACTCTTAACCGTTTCATAGTTAAAAGGCGAATTATGAAAATATATGCATTTTTATAAAATTATTTTAAACTTAGTTTGAAATACTTCAACAGCGATATTTCTAAAGTCTATTTGTTTCGACGATAGACCGAACATAAACAGATGCACGCTGCCTACAAGTGATCGGTTCAAACGGTGAAATTGAACAGGGCCGCATTGAGAATGAGAAGGAAAACTTGAAACTGCAAAACTGTTTACAATTAAATAAAAACTTAAATAATTGCCAGCCTTGACAACCGAACAAACAAAAAGCGATTAAAAATCAACGCAAAAAATTAAAACTACGAAACAAGTGAAAACTCGAAAGAAAGTCGAATAGCCTTTTTCACTATACAGCCTAATTACAATCCTGCGAAATACCGCCGATAGCTGTCTGACACGCCTCTTTCAATTTAATGTCCGGTCGGCCAATACGAATAGGAAGCTGGTGGAGGCTCGACGAGATCGTCAGACTATGACGTGTAGGGTTAATATTTACATCGGTCTATCGTCCAAACAAATAGACTTTAGTATGGTCATTTTGTCAGTTTCAAATTTTATTTACATTTATTAAACAATCCTAAATAATAATTGCGGAAACATAATAATGGAAGCATTCAGAAAAATGTAGTTCTTGGGATTAAACCTTATCAAAGTGGTCTCTTCACTCCGCGGGATCAAATTCCTGAACTGAAACTGATTGAAAACTGCAGTTTTGAAATCGAAATCGTAAAGTTATTCCACTTTGAAACAGTCTAATCACAAGAACTATAATTTTCTTAATAACTCGAGATTTTATTTCTTCATAAATGTTACTGAAATTTTCCTTGTAGATATTTGAATAAGACACGGTGGATACACATAAACCTTAGCAATCCTGCGTAGTCACGATTTTACCGGGATATTACTTGTACTCATCAGTGACCAAGCAACCAAATATTCGTTCAAATTTTTTTCTTTCTGCATAAACACAACGTCTTAGGGTATTCCGTTTACACTGCGGTAAGAGTAGGGTTCAAAGCAGCCACAGAAAATTCCAAATCTAACAAAATTTACGATTTTTTGCGATAGATTATTTTTCTGTATTTTGGTACTCTCTAGATAGGCTCTAAATGTTAAAGAAGAGTAGAAAATTAAATTTTAAGCTTCTGCCCTAGAATACAGCATCTAATTGCTTTTGAGGATTGAGAAAAGACGTATACACAATATTAAAAGGAAAGAACAACTCCCTTTTCGAGTTTTGTTTTATAAAAAGATTTTTTTTTTGTTTTTGTCGGACTGCGGCTTTGTAAGGAAAATTTAATAAAGGGGGAAATAATATGGTTATGTCCTTTCGAGGAGACAATAAGAACATTACAGTTTTATATAATTAAAAATCTTTTTGTCGTATTTAAGTTACAAAAGACGGAATGATTACAGAAGACAAGGCATTTCCGGTTGAAATATTGTTAATTTAATAATAAAGGAATTGTCGCAATTAAATTGAAAATACATAGGTATAAAAGAGGCACGTTAGATCTAGAGTGCCGAAATAAACAATAAAATTATGCAATGGATAAAAGTAACTGAAATGGGTCCCTAAAGATGTCCAGATGAACGTGTAAAACTCTTTATGAAAATATCTTGTTATGCTAATTTTTTTAAATTACAATTTATTGCAAAAAAGTATTTTTCTTTTCGGTTTTCCGTCATATCTCAGTTATTTATTAAAATATTTGTATAAAACAAAATTGCACGTATAAATAATCGCCAAGACAATCAACTAATTATATTTTGAAAGTATTTAGAATGTTTGAATTTCCGGTACCTATTCTTGTTTAAATCTGAAATTTTCCAGTTTGTTGATTCAAGCTATGTATTTCTAAACAAATTTTAAAAAATTAAAAATAAGTATTGCAATCTCTTCTTTAGACCACTATCTACGAGTCCTGTGAGGGGTATATCCATAGGCTTCTTTTTTTTTTTACTACAAATTTTCAGTTTGGTTTGCTTAGGTTGGGTTAATTAAACTTTATGCCAATAAAACTCATTAAAAAATTGCAGCTAGATTCTCCAACGCTAGCCCGGTGTGGTTGCTCAATTACTTTGCTATATAAAAAAAAACAATAACCTCCGGAGTACTCATAAAAATAAAATTAAGTCTTAATTAAAAAAATGAATTTCATTTTCTAAAGAGAATATGCACATTATGTCAAAAAATGAAATATAGCTAAATAGGGAATTGAAAGAGAAAGAGGGTTACTTAACACCCCTTCTCATTTGAAATTTTTTGACGTGGGTTTAGTGAGGTAGTGAGTAACCGCAAACGGGCCAAATTTTATATCAAAATGTGTACCCCTACTAACTAAAAGTGACCTGTGTCAGCATTTTTTTAATAACTAAGTTGTAGAGGGTGGCTCGTTGTAATTATTGAAATGGACTGCATGTCTTATGTATGTGTCTAAAGTAAGAATCAAACAAGAAGAAGCCGCGAGCGTCATAGGCATGAAAACATCACGCATGGTCTGTCTCGTTTTAGAATATTCGTAGCTTAGTTGCTGGAAATCGATATACCAGTGGCAACACACAAGGTTATTTTAATTAAATAATTATTGGATCAAAAAGTAATTGCAAAAATTAAAACTAATGATGAATGAGTGTGAATTTATTATTTATTACTTTATATATACAGCGGCATCCATAAAGTTCGCGTCGTATTTTTAAGAAAATTTTGGGTATCTATTCTTGATAAAAGTTCTTGCAAAAACGTTGTTAACTTTATCACAGTTGATATTAAATATACAAAATGTGAAAAAATAAAAAGACTGTGATTCGTCTAAACCTAATACTTATATTTAAAACGAATATTTTTGAAATAAAAACTTTCTTTGTAGGATGCATAGTTTGGATAAAAAAGTAGAACATTGAAAAAACTCGGATTTTATTAGTTTTTGCGAATTTTACACCTAATTTTGTCATAAACTATTCACATTATGCTAATTTTCTATAGCTTTTGATTTGGGTTGTTCCAGAAATTTTCATTTGGAATGTTGTTGCTATAATTAACTTTAAATTTTAATAACGCCAGAAACGTATTTTATACATGCACAATAATTTATCAAAAATAGAATTTTCTGAGAAATCAGAAATAAAAAGGTATGGTATTATAGTGACAACTTTATGTATGGCACGGTATAAATTAGACTATTTTATCATATTACATTACATATTCGTATACTTTAAAAGGCATGTTAAAAGTTTAGTGCAAAGTTGAAAAATATGTATATAAGTACAAATTTTGTTTAAATATCACCATAACTTTATAGATATAAACATCTTATAATTCAAAATAAATAATTATTCTTAGCTAAATAAAAAAAATTAACTAACTATAGCCACTAAAGGACGTCATGAGTTTAGTAAAATTAAAATTACAGAATATAACAATAATAATTGGTCAAATCTATAATGTCTAAATAATATACCATTCTTATGTTTGTCATTAATTAAAATTATAATTTCTAATATGTTTTTCTTATAATATGTATTATAACTGAAAAAAATAAGTTTTCTTATAAAGATTACAAAACCTTATTTTTTGTAAGCAGAAGCATAAGAAATTTCGAATATCGGTATCGGTCTTTACTTGATGGAAATCCATTATACACATAATGATAGACAATTTTAGCCGAATGTCCACTTTTATTTAATACTTTATAACATGACGCGTTTCGCTATACTATAGCTGCATAGGATGTTTGTTACAGAGGTTTGTTGCAAGGTCTGTAACAAACATCCGATTAGCGAAACGCGTCATGTTATAAAGTATTAAATAAAAATGGAAATTTGGCACTCCCAATGATAAGAGATGAGATGTTGATGGGATGGATTTTATTTCGATTCTGACTTGGCCAAGGCGAAAATCGCGCAGCGTTGCCAGTTCATTCGCCACCACTATTTTTATTATAAGAGTAAATAATATCCATAACATGCCTCTGATGCCCACTTTGCAAAAGATGAGAGAGAAGGAAATAATTGTGGTTTGACAGTTATGACCCTCGTGACTTTTTTTGCTTGATTCTTACTTTACCTCGGAAAGTCACTGTTCTTTTACCTCAAATACCTAAAGCCAGAAATAATGTTAAAAAACAAAGGTAGTAGGGATTTTAGCTAATTGTTTCTCTTAATTTCAGCAAAGAACATATAATTTCTAGGTGACTGAAGTGCAAACACTCTTATTTTAATGATACCGTGTAAATCCTGGTAAAATTTTGTAAGACAGTGCTAATTAATATTTTGTAATGGAGGCTCCGAGCGCACTACCACACAGGGGTAAAATGTATTAGATAAGCGCTTTATACTAAAACCTCGGTAAACGGATAATAAAGAGGGTCGAAATTTTTAATGACCCGAGGGTGCTTTGGATGAAATATTTGTAATTAAGAAACCCCAGGCACAGATGTGTCAAATTTGTAAAGTGTTTAGTGTCATAATGGCTAGGAATTATTTTTAACCACATTCGCTTTTTTTTAAATGTTTCATTGAATTGGAAAAATTAAAAGTAACAACAAAGAAAATGTTTAGCAAGTATTTAATGCAAAGTTTTATTATCAGGTCACTATTGGAGCGGGTATAATTTTTGATTAAAACTACGCCCACTAGAGTAATGTTGATCAAAAAAAATTCGAAAATCAAGAACATTCTTGTAATATTTACGTCCAGTTGCGCAAACAATTTAGTCAAAACTTACACTAATATTGAATTTGCATGTATTTTTTTTATTTTATTTATATTTTTATTTTATAATAATACTGGGTTATGGGTGGGGACAGAATGCGAACGCAACAAGAAGTTTGTAATATTTTTAGTGACAAATATCCTGACAGAAATCAAATATGCCATGTTTATGTTTCTCATAACCTAACTTTCTATCAGTTGTAAAAATCTTACAAGTATGAGAGGGAAAGAAGACGAGTGAGAGAGAGAAAACATGAGAGAGAGAGAGAGAGAGAGAGAGATATAATTGATCTCGCGTTGTAAAATAGGTTCCTGTCATTCTCAATTCAAATTGGATAGGGTATAGATCGGTTAGACAACTCAGTTTTATACTATGAATTTTTTTGCGAGTTTTTTCGCAAATTTATGAAGAAAAGGGCAATTTTATGACGTACTTTCCATAATAATAGAACTAAGATCATTCTAGCAACACGTTCCAAGATGACAGTCATTTGAAAACCAAGCAAATCGCTGAAATATTAGAATAACTCATAATAATCCTGATATAACGGCCTAAAATAATTTTTGTAGCGTCTGCAGAATAAAATAGTCCTAAATAAAATACCTATATAACGATTTTTTTAACTTATTTAACTTTTAATGATCCCCAAATGATATTTGTGGGCGACAACTAGCTTGATTACTCAATTGTATTTTTTACTGTGTTCAAAATACTTTTGAGTCTTCGTTCCTTTTTTTGATATCTTGCATTGTTTAGAAGTTATTTCGCAAAATATTGACTTCTAAATACCCTGATTTACTGGAAATAGGTTTCCTTAAGCCAGACAAAAGAATATACGAGGATAAATATTTTCCTATAATGCAAAATAGTAAAAACGTGGACTAAGCATCTCTATATGAAGTACGGACTTTCTAAAATATTTGAAGTATTTATCTGGATACTAGAGTTGGTTAATTGAAAAAGTTTACCGCTGAGATTTGAGAAAATTCGCAAAAAGGTTTTTCCGGCAAACGTAAAAACTCTCATTTACAAGAAAGAAAACACATCAACAATTTTTTTTTGGGAGGATTTGCCGAAAAAAAAAGGTTAATAATTTAATTCTAAAAATCGCTTCTATTCTTTCCTCCAATCAGTGCTCTCAGTACGCCCCTGCGGAAACATTAGGAAACACTCTATAAAACTAAGTGATATTATTAATCTAAATTTTATGGTAACTTACGACAAAACCTAAAATATATTGTTCTACATGTCGCGTCGCAATAAAACCCCAAAATTACAGTTTGCAAAAGAGTAGCGTCGTAATGAAAAAACCCACCAATATAACGTCAAACCGCTGCAAATATTTTCTGCCATGTTGGGTCTCAGGTGCCCTTAATATACGGCTTTAATGTATTCGTAAAATGAAGCGTGAAAATGGAAGAATTAATATGTCACAGTCAGGAATTGCCTTGTTGTTATTTTGAAAGTGACCATTAGTCATCTAAATTGGCAACGCGTTATTTTAGCTTTTAACTGCATGCTGCATCAGTTTTAATAAATCTTCAATCAACTCATGCTACTGCAATATGCTTTTGTTTTGTAGTCGCGATATTAAAAGTGTAAAGGAAAAAGGAAAAGTAACAAAAAAAACCTGCAACATTAGCCCATATAACGGTCATTCTTTGGACTGCCGTTAAACAAATAAATGAAGTTGTTTTCTGCGCTATAGTGTTTTGAAACTGTAGATAATGTTTTGAGTTTAATTCTAAAATTTTAAGAGAAAAAAATGTGTTAGTAGAAAGTTATAGTCATTTGAATTTTTTTAAAGCTAACATATAATTTAACAAAAAATTCAAATGGCTATAACTTTCTACTAACACATTTTTCACTCTTAAAATTTAAGAATTGTCGACAAAATGATGTAAAATTTGTTTAGAAAAAATAATAAATACAATATCTAAGCGTGTTAATTTTTTACCCAGGTGGGTCAATTCAAAAATTCAACTTTTTTTCGCAAATTGAAAAATAGTTTTTTTATTTACCAAAACATCCTTAGTAGGCTCACTATTAAAAAACCTTAATTTTGCATGGGTCCCATAAGTAGCAACAGAGCTATACAACTTTGAATTTTCACGGGTCGCGCCTGACTCGTACGTTTTAAATGACTATCTACTAACAATGACAGGGTAATCGTGTCAATACCGAACTGATCAACTATAGACCTTAATTTAAACCAGTACTAAATCTTCAACATTTTTAGTAAATCTAACTGTATAAATAAAAACATATAAAATTGGCAAAAACTTTAATCATTTAGAAAACAAACTTCCAGTGTCCATCCCGAATTTGCATTAATTCATTAAATCTGTCTGTTTCAGATGCACCATCCTATACAGATGAAGCCAGCTGACAGTGAAAACAGGAATGGTAAGTGCTCTTAAATTTACACTTTTATATTTGGTGTTTTTAATGGGCCGTTCACTATACGGCTTTGCTATAAAACGTGAAGTGTTGGATGTTTCTGATGGCTTTTAAAATTTAAATTACTTTTTAATAATATGACTTGGCAAAAGCTGGGATCAGGTCAATTAAATTGCAAGAAGATAGTTATATACTTAATACATATATTCAACAAGAATGCGGTGTTAAGATTTAGGTAGGTACTTATTTCTTTAGTGAATAAACCTGTCCTGCGTAATTAAGATAAAACATTGTATTTAAGGTTATGTGGAGCTTTATGGATCCGCAGCTGCATAGGCATATAACTTCTAATGTATCTAATTATCTAAAATTTAAAAATTCTGTTATAACATTTATTAGTGATACACATAAAAGCATTTTGTAGTGATACACATAAAGCATATGTAAGCAATCGATAATAAATAAAGTCAAACATTAAAATGTAATTCTAAATTTAACTAAAACTAACTAGAAAACATTAAAAAATTTTAGACAAGATTTTAAATAACACGTTACACAATAAATACAACAATTAATTCCTAGTATATCTGCTATTCTCAGAAGCATTCTTGTGCCTCTCTGATCCTTTAAATTATTATTTATTTATTAAAGCTATAGAAGACTTTTCCTGTCATCCCTGGCTCTAGCACTCCTACTACGGTTTAATGCAGAACAGTCCACAGCAGTGCTGTAGCTATGGTAGTCTCGATTGTGCGCCATAGCCGCTAGCATTACTTCTTATATATATTAGGCAGCTTAAGATGTAGACTGATGGCAGTGTGAGAATGCCCAGAGAACCAAATCTATTCTTACAGCATTCTCTAAGTTAAAAACTTGCAGCTGAAATTGGGATTTTCCGTAGGTACTCTTTGCGTTTCGGCGTTTTCTCTTATCATTAGATCTAATGTTATTTTAATCTTCTTGATTGTTCCACTTTCATTCCTGATCTTGTCTCTGCTTGTTATCCCAAAAGTCCATCTTAACATTCGCATGTCTGTTTCTAACCTTCTTTTATGCAAAGGGACACCTGTGCGATATTCTGGAAAAAATCTTTTATTTTTAAGATTTTTGTTTAAAGTTTATTTAATTACAATAAATTAAGTAGCCTGGTGGCGCGCAGGTCCTGGTGTGGAAGGTGTAGTTTGAATCAGATATATTTGGTGAATCTATTCTATTCTGAACTCGTTCGATTCGCGCCTTGTGAAGAGCGTAGTATGGTACCACACAGCCGAGCAGTAATCGAGTATGCTTCTCACAAGACTGTTGTAGAGAATCGTGATCGATCTTGTGTCGTTGATGTATTTAGTATTTCTTTTGATGAAACCATGGATTCTAAGGCTTCGCTGTATGATTTTTTCGACGTGTAGGTTGAACGAGAGATTCTCTTCGAAGATGACTCCAGGATCAGAATGATGCACATTCCAGTTCGGTGTTGCTGATTATGTAGGTGGTTTTAATGGGGTTTAAGCATCTATGGTAGCTCATGGATTTGCATTTATTGACATTGGGTGTCAGAAAGTTATCAACACACCAGTCAGACAACGCGTCGAGGTCAGTCTGCAATGTATCAGAGTCAGGTGTGACGATGGAGAAGAATTTAAGATCATCAGCATAGAGTAAATAGTGGGACGATCTGAAGCATATTGATATGTCATTGATAAATAGGATAAACAACACAGGGCCGATGTGCGACCCCCTGCGGAACCCCAGACGTCACGCGAATCTCCCTAGACAGCAAGCCAAGAAAGACAAATCCCCAACAGCGCGGCGAGAGGCTATTCTTGTGAAGCCTGGATCATTGATGAAGCGAATGACTGTCTTTTGGAGAGAACATCATTCTAGATTAGGTCTTATTTGGGATACATGGGGAGTCCGGAGTGTGTAAATTAGAACGGGAAAAGTACTCTTTGACTCGGAAGAGAAAACCCAGCTTCTTAGCAGCTAATGTTGCTGTTGAAGTAAAGAATTTGTGGCAGAGATCATGTTCAAAAGGGATGCTAACAAGATTAAATAATGGGATAAGTGTTCCTGGATTTTTTGCGATACAGGAAGCAAGACTGGGGAGAGAACTACGGGAATACAGCTGAGGCCCAAAGAATATTTGAAACTCTACGAAACTATTTAAGTTTCGCTAAATGTTTTATACAAATATGATTAGGAAAATACCGATTTAAGGATTTATTTTTCAGAAGGTGGTTATGCTCCCTTATCCTGTACTGAAGAGAACTAAAGAGTTCAAAAATAGTCTAAAGGTAGCGACATCCTACCAAAAGAAAAAGCTTCTTTCCTTTTTTTTTTCAGCCTGAACAAGTATTTTGTTATCAACAGTGTTAGGACTAAATATGGCATATTCAACTATATACGGTGCTCGGAGAAGCATGTAGCCCAGAGAATTGTTGCTTAAGCATTATCGGCCAGTTTCTCCAACGCTAGTTCGGTCTAATTTGCCAACCAAAAGTTTAAACAGATAAGTGTAAGTGTACAATTATTATACGTTTCACACTATAAATTTATTGCTGAGTTTTTTAGCAAATTTATAAAAACTGGGCTATTTTAGTACGTACTTGCGACAATAATAGATCTAAATTTATTCTACCAACCCGTTTCAAGATGAAAATCCTTTGGGTACAAGCAAATCGCTAAAATATCAGAATAATTAAGTTTTTAATGAACTCTAATTAACAATGACACGACACAAACTTGTTAAAACATATCTGATCAACTAGAATATCTTAATTTAAATTAGTGCTAAATCTTAAACCTTCTTAGTGAATCTGAACGTTAGTGTTTAGTCCTTATAGTATAAGGCGCCATCAGATGGCTTCAAGAACTCTAGATCCTTACCCTTACACACATTTTTTTAAATAAAGGTTTTTGTGCAAATCATTCCATCTTTAGTTGAATAAATTCTACCTTTTCAATAAAACACAAACAACACAAATTAGCTGTAAATATACTCAAACTAATTGCGATAATATTAAAACAATTTTTTATGACAGATGCTGTGACAACAGCACAAAAATTAACGGGAAAATAAAGGCTTCATGTAAAAATTATACTGTAAAAACAAAAAAAAAACATTTAGTAACTCTAAATAATAGTATACCTTTTTTTAGCATTCTTGTTTTGATATAATTTGACATAATTGAATCAAAACTAAGCGAAGCACTTTTCTTAGTGTAATACAATAAAAGAAAATTTATCCTTTGGTCGGTTGCAACATTTTATAAAATCCTTGCTGCGGTAAAGAGTATAAGCTAGGACGAAACTTAATTGCATTCTAAGCTTTAAGCTTAGCATTAGATTATAAAACACGGTGAAAGAGATATGCAGTGCAATTTTGAAACATGATAGTCATTAAAGTTATAAAATAAAATGTTACCTACACGAGTGCCCGCCCAGAAGGGCTTCATTTCTAAAAACGATTTAATGAAGGTAATAAAGAGTGATTCTGAAATGTCCATGAGAAAGAGGAACATGCAGTGTCTTGGCAGAAAAAAGATCATTTTTTTAAAGCTGAGTATTTTATGCTTAGAAATGTATTTTTTATTATTGTCACTTTCTACATAAAACATTATGTAACCAGTTATATTTAACAAACCTTAACAGTAAAACATTAAGTCATACAGTGCATGCCTCTTATTTTTACCCTGGATAAGGTGTAGTAGTATATTTTTACGAAAATTGCGCACTTCATTAATATTTCCTGATTATAAATTTGTGAATACGTTATTTTAATTACATACTTCTTTAAAAAAAATTGTTAATAATTATGTTTCAGCTGTCACGCAGCATAAAATTAGTGTGTTCTAAACTTCATGCCCGTATAAACTTAGGTAAAATTTAAAAGGATTAACACTTATGAGACCCAAATTCTGCAAGTCCCTACACCCAATAAATTTTAGACAGAACCCAGCTGAAGAACTGACTTACAACTAGACTATCCTGAAGCTAAAGTTAGGAAGTCGAAATGTCAAATTTAATTTTTGATTCAGAATATGTGCAAAACGTTACTCTAAGAAAGTACTGTTTATTTTTTAACACATATCTTTTATAACGTCTCAGAAACAATGGAACACTCAAATTAAAACACTGAATAGAAATGTGATTTAAAAAGTATACGTATGCTTTTAAAATTTTATCTATTTAAAATAATTGAAATTGAATAATTTATTTTTGGCGATTTTGTTTAATAATGATTTTAGATTCCCTTTCGGTCCCTGTTACAGAATTAAATAATACTTATTTGTTTTTAAGAGTCAAAAGGCAAAAATTTAGTCAATCTGTTGAGAAAATACCTATAGAAGCTATTTTAAAAATGTATTAAAATGTCATTGAGAAACAAAATCAAATCCAAAAAGTAAACACAAAAGTTTATATTATTTGCGTGTATGTGTTTTTTTTCGAAATTAGAAAACATTGAATTCGAAATTAAACCAGGAAAATGTGTTTTTAATTTTTTAAAGCGAATGAAGCGAAATAAACACTGACTAAACCTTGTTGAGCTTTATATACGAGTATTACTCAACAAGAAAGAATAACCAGAGACGAGGGATTTTTAACCATTATTAAAAATTGACTGTTTACACTGCAAGAAATGTTAGGTAAAGTAGCTATTTTGTTAGTAGAAGTTGTGATATGGACTAATGTCTGTCATAATTTTTTAATTTATGTATATACATTATCCTAAATAGACCTTGCTAATCTATTCTAAACAGGGCAAAATGACATGTAGGCTAAAATAAATATAACCAAAAAATAACATTAAAACCCGCTTTTTTTTCAATAAACTGGTTAAAGAAGATCTACAACCCTAAACCATGTTCTCTTTACTACGCATTACGTAGTTATTGTACTTTGAGATATTTAGGAAACTATCCAACCGCAATTCTTGACAAAATGATGAATAATGTTTAAATTTTACACAATACCCGTTTTATTCGGGAATAATTTGTTAATGTTTCAAAAAGGGCTACATAGTCCTTTTTTGTGTTAATTTCGTTAAAAATAAATTAAGGTTTATTCGAAATTAAGCCAAATCTACTTAGCGACTGTAAAACTGCCAAAATGTATTCAATAATCGTATTTATTATAGGTGTAGCTGCGAAACATTTTTATAATTTTAGTTGTTAGAGTTAGTACCGTTAATTTAGGTCTTTAAAAACTAAAAATTTGTTTAAATCACTTGAGCCGTTTTCGATCCACAGAGCTGTAAAAATGACAGAAAAAATGCAGTTTTGCAAACATTTTGACAGGCAGTTTACTTAAACTATTATAACTTGAAAAGCTGGACAGATCTGGATACAAATTATATGTCCTTATAAAAAGGAGACCATGTAAAAATAGGTTATATACATTTTGCCGGACGACAAGAAACTGAGAATAGTTAAAAGTCATAATAAAATGCTAATATCACAAGTGCGATCAATAAAAACATCCATTTTATTAATGTCCAGGTGCAAATAAAACCTTTCGAAGAACAATATTGTACTAAAAGAAGAACCACTTACCTGCGCTACTAAGGTCATTTAAAGAGGGATTTAAATATTAATTAGTCTTTACGATACAAAACCAAATAACAAAACCCACTTTTAACACAATATTTATACTGCTTTTTCGTACTTCAAATACACACTCTTTGCCGGTCACAAATCGATTGAAATTAGTCCGTAAGTGCCAAAGTTTTATTGGTTCAGGTAAATTTGGTTCCTTTTGAACCCAAAGCAATAGATCCCAATAGATCAAACCTGATAGATCCCAGACAAAAAACATTTTGACTTATGTCCTATTGCCGGAATCACTGGGCTACGTCTCAAACAGCATACTTAACTCTCCAATTTAAAAAAGTAAAATACTGCGTTGTTTACCGACTACCGGATAAAGAAATTTTTTGATGTTAAAATTGTAGCGTCTATTTAAAAAACAACACATGTCCATTTTACCCAAAAATCGACTTTTTCACGTAGACATTTTCACGTAGACATTTTCGATGGAATCACAATTTAACGATATTTGTATCCAACAAAGAAACACTCCTCTAATCCACATTTTTCAGATAAAATCCTTCAGTTAAACATAATCCTAAACTACAAGCAGAAAACTAGGCACTTTTTTCTTTATGATTTACTTCAAGATTATCGTTTTCGAGATGTGTTGTTTTTTAAATAATAAACGCCTCAACTACATTTTATTAGAAATATTTACACGCACATCAGGTTTACCAGATTTTATCGAAATCGTTTACTTCCCCTCGCAGTGTAATATCGCCATTAAATATGGCCTAGGTTACGACTGACTGCATCTAGCATGATCAAAATGGTTTAAAGTAATGAAATTGCTTTTTAAATAAAATATTTCTAAGCACGCTAAGGTATTTGACTTTAGGTAAAAAACACTAAATATAATGGAGCTGACGTTAAAGCACAAATTGGATTTAGTATAGAATGGTGCATAAAGAATATTTTTCTGTAAATTATAGGAAACTTCCTCTAGTAGAATTAATACTCACTTATGAAAAGTCCTATCTTGAGTGACAGGTGAGGCATGGGGGCAACGCGACATCTCGACAATCTTGGTAAGGAGGCCTGTTCTCCTGAGTACGCCTCTGTCTAGAAATAATGCGCAGCGTGTCCAGAAACTATCTTAACACATGGGAAACCTTTTAACTTTTGACTTTACGGAAAAAAGTATTCTTCATAAAAATTTCTGCTTGTTGAGAAAATAGCACCCAAATTAGAAATTTTGACCCAGCATATACGGGGTGCCAAAAAAGTAAAAACGATATATTATTATGCTGTTGCTGTAGAAGGATAACAATCTTTAATTTTAATTGCAAAGTACAATAACGTAGGAAAGTGTCGTCCAGAATAGAAAAGTGAGCGAATACTAAATTTTACACAAACCAAAATTCCTGTACAAACTGCAGCCTAGAGATTTTGATTCACGATTCTTACTATCGGCACTATTAAAAAACCACACAAAAATAAACGGTTTGTTATGAAAAACTGACAGCTAATTAAAAACGAAAAAGAAAAGTGTTCGCGACTCACATTAAGGAAGAAGGGCTCTTCTGGACGACAAAATTGACAAAGATGACAAATAATGCGATAATGGAAACCAAGACGAGATGAAAACATTTCCCGTCTAGCATCTTGTTATAGTATGTAGTTAGCAAATCGCCTGAAGAGGACGCCACTCATAGACGATAAAATTTAATGAGGTGTTTCTATTACATCATTTATTAAAAAAAACCTAAATATTAAAAAAAATCAAAATCATGTATCAATTATGTACCACATACGTAAAACATAAATATGTAAAGTAGAATCCTTGCTCTTATTACAATTACACTGTTTATTATTGTGTACTGAAGCCACATGAAATTATTTTTCCTTCTTATTTATCAAAAAAAGCATAAAAAGAATTTATTCCTTTTTTTATTCCTATATGAATATTATCCATATTTCATATTTTGGTTAACAAATACCTTTTTCGCCCGTGACCGACCCGAAAGCTTCCCATATTTTTTCCTTCTCTGCTGGGAAGCTCAGTGCCCTGAAGGAGCAACTAAAAAAATAGTCGGGAATTCTTTACGTGTAAACCAAGCAATAAATATAAATGGATGAACGTAAAAATAAAAGGATAATATTTTATACTCAACTTTAAACATTCAACTGCCTGGAAAATAATATATTATTATTTTCATTCAGTAACTTTTTTATTTTAATACATTAAATTCATAATAAACAGATTGTTGTTTTAGCTAGATATTTACAAAAATATCCCAACCTGGGATTCACTAAAATAATTTAGTGTACAGTTTAAATTTAGATCTTCTAATTAATCAGTTACATTTTGTTTTGGCCAGTTCTTGCCCTATCATCGTTAATAGGTATAATCACAGCAAAATTTGGCTACCATGGAAAATACATACTTAAATTATGCCCTTAATTGTTTTCACTGACCAGCAGCAGGAGACCACACAATTCATTCGTAACTAGCCTTCTATTTTGTTTCATACATTGTGCATGCGCAGAACAAAGAAGGATGAGGGAGAGAAACATCCAACTTCGCGCACCGTCGCTATGGCTTTCTGAGGCGCCTATATTCAACCAAGCAAACCTGTGAAAAGGCAGTTCCGGTTGGAAAGAGTCAAATTTTCCAAACACTTGATACTGGCGCACCATTTTCCAAACTTTATGGATAAAAAAAACACTGAAGATTTTACAACACATGTTTCCACTGCTAGGCAACCCTGTACACAAAGACGTATTACGCCTCTACGGCTGATTAGTCCATTATAGGAATAGAAGGCTACGTTGCCACCATCACTTTAAATTTCGCCACCATGCAATGGAAATAAATTACCTAACATTTATTACTAAGAACAGAAACGCTATATTGTTATACACTGTGCACAAAAAGTTAGGGATATTAGGATATCCGAAGTAAGACTAAAGATAATTAAATAAAACTTTTATCTATTCAACTAAAATATTATTCTTTGTCAAGAAAAACACAAATGGAATTCCGGAAATTTTAAAAATTGAGATTTTTTTAAAATATATGTCATTGCAAAATGGAAATTTTATGTCAGAATAAAAATAAAAGTTTTCCTTTCAATTTAACTTTTTCTAACAATGGCGGTTCCTCGTCTTTTTTTGTATAACCCCAATTAATCTTGTAAGTACACTAATTAATCTAATTAAGTTATTGATGTTATCCTGTGGTATTTCTTACCATAGTACTGGTAACAAATGAGAAACTTGTTGAAGGTTTTCTGGTGGTGGTTGATGATCTCGCCATGCTCGTCCAAGTATGTCCCACGCGTGCTCAATCGGGTTGAGGTCTGCGGGTCTGGGGGGTAGCGGAATATGATTTATAGCATGATTATCACGAGCATCTAAAACCTGACGAATTCGGTATGGCTGCGCATTATCGTCAAATAAATACAAAATTTTCTCATACAGCGGCTTGAAAAGTTGGAAGAATATGGTTAACAACTTCATTTGTATACATTTCACTAGTCATTGTTCTTGGACAGACGAATATGTCAGTACGACCTCCATAGCAGATTCCTCCCCACACCATTACGCTGCCCCTTGAAATGGTACCTACTGTTGTTTGATACCTTGATTTTGACTTCTCCACACTCGAATATGTCTACGGTCGCTGCTAAGACCAAAGCGAGACTCGTCTCCGAATAATACGGAGTTCCACTCAATATCAAAATTTTAATACTCTCTTGCCCAATGCATACGAACTCTACAGTCATCTGGAGATAGAAGAGGTGCACGGTATGCCCTGTTACATGTTAGGCCAAACTCTCGGAACCTATTCCTGATAGTTTGAATACTAAGAGTTAGCGCATGTGTGACACGTAAAGACGATCTTAACTGAGAAGCGCGCACAAACGGGTTTCTTCTTAAGGCGGCTACAGACGGCATGGCAAGCCTTGGCCAGCGTTTCAATCAACGTTTGTAGAAACGTTGGTCTTTGCTTGATATTCGCGCACCGACGACCGTACACACGACATGTTTTATCTGAAAGTTTCAATAAGTCCCTTTGATGTGTGTCGAAATTACCGCTTACTAGGCGAACCCTGGCCAGCGCCAACGTTGGCTTTGCTTTGCCATAAGTTTTGCGTCCACACCATGTGCCAACGTTGGAACGAGCGGGCATTGGCCAAGGCTTGCCATGCCGTCTGTAGCCGCCTTTACTGAAAGTCTTAAAAAGCGGCCTTGAACGGCTGTTGTACGACGTGGTCTTCCAGTTCTGCGTGAAGCTGAGTGTGGAGCGTTTTGACTGAGCCAGATTAAAAATTTTGAAAAACGTGTAAGGACAAAAGTTGTTCCTTACATCGTGAAAAATACTTTTTGTTGAAAAACATTTTCTCTAAAACCAATGGTTCAGCAGTTATAAGGAAATGAATAATTAAATTGTTTATAACAATTGATCGCGCTAGAATTTTTCAATCCTGATAATTTTGGCTCAATCTACCCTAATTCTGAATGTTCATGATTTTTTTTTTTATTTTTCTAAGCGATCCTTTTGGTGATCGGGATGGGAGATAGTAATTTTTAAGCGGTTTTGACGAAAAATGTTAAAAAAATATAATAATATATTGTTGAATTCGTGCTTTAATCAGCTTTCATTTTCATCTTCTTTCTGTCTTGGTTTTTCTCTGCTTATAGTATTAACAGAGAGATTTTGCCACGCTAGCCCATTAACGATAAAATTTAGACTGGTGTTTCAATCAGAGTGTTTACTGTATTTCCTAAATGAATTTATAAACTGCCTAAAAATAAGAAAAGCTTTGTAAATTTCTTTAATTTTTAAGTTTTTTTTATAAATCATGTGATAGAAACATCGCTTTCAATTTTATCGTTTATGGGTTAACGTGTCTGCAATTTCTATTTGCGAAGTGTCACTAATTCATTCTATGTTGAACAATAAATTACAGATATTTCAGGCTTATTTTCTGCTGACAATGCTGCAGGGCTATTAGTTCCGCTTATATGATTAGGGTAAAAAAAATGGGTCAACACTGATATACTTGTCCCTTTATAATCATTACTAAAGAATTATTTACCTAACCTGTACCATTGTGATTCTGAAAGCAGTATAAATAATGGAAGCTGCCCCACATTTATATCCTTTTGGATTTGGTGATTCTGGAACACTGTAATTAAATAATCCGGTCTAATGCATGACGGTCATAATTTTACCTAATATTTTCGCTAATATTTTCGCCAGCATTTTATCATAATAAATTGCCTTATTAATCCTCTACCCCATATTTGTACCGTTTATGTGATTTACGCGCACGCATAAATTTAAGGGGTTATGCTGACAATGCCCTCTCGTTTTGCATAAATGTTGTATTGTTTCCCGATGCCATTTGAAGTGTTTTAATAACCACCATATATTCAGAAATAATTTACTTTTTTTATCACTGAATTTTGTATTCTTTGACCCTCCAATGATTTTTAATTGAAACGAGGTCAGCTCTGGTTACTTTTAAACATCATAACATAAAACAAAAAGAAAATAAATTTGATTTGAGTTAATTTTTAAAACCTATTTTATTTTTCTACGATAAACTTCGGATTATTTTTTTTATGCTAGGATTACACACACACAAAAAAAGAGAACTTAAACTTAAAAATTCTTTAAAATATTTGCACGAGTTTCTGCACACAACATGAAGTCTTAATAAGATTGTAACTTCATTGTTGAACCTCCTCAAACTTTAACATAAGAAATTTATTTGAACAAAATTATTGCTTATATTAAAGAAAATAATTAAATTGAACGTACACTTTGTTATCAAGGAGAAATAAAATTATTAAAATAAATTCATAGAAAGCAATAACAAGATCCTGTAATTTAAAAAGATTTTGGTTTAGGAACCACATTTCTTATACCAAATTTTTTGAGTAACTGTTTATACAGGGTGAGTTTTTTAAAGTGTTACAAGGCGATATCTCTAAAACGGTTTAAAACATGTTCATGAAATTTTGATGAGTTCGTAGATGAGGGGACATATAACATATTTTTGACATTTAGTCGCTCTCTCTATTTTGAGGGGTGGGGGGTATTTTAAGTGGGGTGATCATTCAGAGGCCACCATCTGTTGCAGTTTTAGGTCGGCCAGAGCGTATAGCGTTTCTAGTTTGGCGAAATTTTTTTTAAACTTTATTCACAGTAGATTTAGTTAATGAATTTCTGTCAGGATATTTGTCATTAAAAATATTACAAACTTCTTGTTGCGTTGGCGTTCTGTCCCCATAACCCAGTATTATTAAGATATCAATTCTTTGGGTTTCTGTTAAATGATCCATTTTTTGTAAATAAACGAAACTGACAATATCAGACACTTCAGGTAAACTTTCGTGAACAGGTATTTTAAGGTAAAATACAATAAAATATCGACTTTTGACCACCATTTTCTCAAAAACTGTTAACTTTATGATAAAATGTTCCCAACAAGAAGTATTCAGAAGTTTAGCTGAATTCGCAAATCGAATAAAATGTAGAGCGTCATTTAAAAAAAGTTGCTGTCAATTTCAGGAACACGGTAAACTTGACAACAATGCGGAACTCACCATTGAATCGGGCGTAAGGTCGTACCTAAGTGTACAAAATTTTATAAAAATCGGATCAACGGTTTGCAAGATATTTCGAAGTTTCCATATTTTTGTTACACACTGTATAACGTAGATATATCCACTAAGAAAAGGTTTTTCAAAATTCACCCCCAAGGGGGTGAAATAGGGGTTCAAACTTTTTATGGAGAAAAAATATTAGATGGTCCTATTAAGTTGAAATTTTGTAGAAAGTACACTAAAAATAAATGTTTAAACACGTGTTTTGCAGTTTTTAATAAACCAACCCCTAAGGGGGTGCAATGGAGGTTCAAACCTTGTAATGGAGTAAAATTGTTATACGGTTCTATTACCTGCGGACGAAGTTGCTGGTAAAACCTAATTTATTTATATGAAGATATAGTGAACGAAAATGAAGAATTAAAGGGGTTGTATTTTAAATACACCGTTCTCTTATTAGGAGAAAATGTGGTCGAAGACGTGGGTTTCCCACTTTAACGAACTTCTTTGAATTACATCACAGACAAGATTTATTTATTTTAAAGTAATTTTTCTTTCCAACCAAATATTTGGTTCAGGCATATTGAATGGATTGGTCCTCCGCCTATGCTGCAGAACTTGGATTATGTCACGTTGGGTATCGTCCATACCTGAACAGTGAACACCATTACCTTGATTTAACTTCGCCATTTTGTCCAGAACACAAATGTAATACCTAGTACCAGTATATCCAATTAATGGTACCAGAGACTATAAAGAATCTAGAGATCTTCTCGAATACACCGAAATGGGACCGAAAGAGGGTCTCCTCTGAAATATTTGGGTGGGTTCACTAGTTTATGGTTTAGGAATTTGCTTATTCGCCATTATAAATATATATAATGGTGGACAAACAAATTCCTAAGCCATAAACCAGCAAACCCCCAAAATGTCTCGCTTTTTGGTCCATTTTTATTACAAGCCAGTATTCGTCTATGTATTATTTAGTCCATGCTAGTACCAGACGCAATATAACTATTATTGTCTGCGCTAGTACTGCTATAGCTTAGAAATTATAACAGTATTTTTATTTATACCTGCCTTCCTAAGAGATACTTTGGTTCTCAGTGGTGAAAATAAACCGGGCCTAAAGAATTACAAAAAATAGTTCTCAGCTCAAAAAAAAAACTAATGTAGCTGATCATTTATGTACATATGTATATCGTGGTGTTTATTTAATGTCGATGGCTGAAAACTCGTTCATCAAGTTTTTATAGTTTTTTTTAGTTTTGTATAGTTTTTTTTAATCAGCACTCTGTGAACATACAAAATAATTCAATACTAGTTCATTTTTTCAGCTTTTAATCAGAACAAAAAAAATTCTATTAAAATAAAATTAGCCCGATCTGAACGTAGACTGTTACTGCTTCAAACGTACAAAATTTGATTTATAAATGAAAATGTTTTCCCCTTTGAGTTGAAAAGGACCCTTTTAAAAAATAAATGTTTTTAGTTTACCACATTTTAGCTGGGAATTATCATGAAACAGCAATCTTAATTGAATTCCATTTTCAAATAAAACCGTCCGAATGCATTTTCGTTTATAGGCAAAACCGTTGTTATCAGATAGAGACTTTGAAAAAAGTAATATAAAATAAAGTAATAATATAATTTCAAATTTAAAGGTTTTTATCTACGACTAATGTATAATGTAAGTATTATAGTTGTAGTTTTCGCAATATAATGCCAGCTATTAATCCCTTAGGGAATAATGACAAGGGATTAATAGTCCTTATTCCCGCTCCAATCACAAAATTTCTCAAATCAAATAATACCATGGAAACAAAATACACCAAGTCAAAAGTGTCACTGTCAAACGCGTAGTGTTTATGTATTCGTATTGGGATGGATGAAAATGAAGAGGCTTTTACTTGTACACCTCCAGAAATTGTACAACTAGCTACAGCAACAACATCTACCTTAATACCGGAAACATCGAAATCTATTTATAATAAAACATACGCAAACTTCAACGAATGGCGTCTTCGAAATAACACAAATTCATTTTCCGAAAATGTTCTACTAGCCTATTTCGCTGAACTAAGTGCAAAATACAAACCATCTTCATTATGGTCATTTTATTCAATAATTAAATCTATGTTAAGAATAAACCATGACGTTGATCTGGAAAAATATGGAAAACTACGAGCGTTTTTAAAAAGAAAATCTGAAGGATTTCAAGCAAAGAAATCTTCCACTCTGACCTCGAAAGAAATTAAGACATTTATTGACAAAGCTCCTGATGAAGTTTTTCTTTTGTACTATTACTAATTTTAATGTTATTGACAAATAAAGTTGTTCATTAAAAATCTCAAATTAATAAATTAGTCGTAGATAAAGTAGAGTATACTACTCACAATAATGGCTATTATTACCTCAGAATATTTACTCCCTCGCCGCTTACGCGGCTCGGTTCGTAAATATTCCTCGGGAATAATAGCTATCATTATTGACTCGTGGTATAATCTACTATTAGTGTTTTAGTATTGTTTTTCCCCGAGTTCAAATAAATCAGTTGCATTTTAAAACAGAAAATCAAGATGAATTAGCAATTGGTGATATCAATATAAAAAATAATTTTAAAAATTTTAATAAATTTTTAAATATTACATAAAATAAAAAAATAACTAAAAAAAACTTATAAATGCTTACTACTTTGAAACATATTTATTACTTAATAATATATACAACGTCACACTAACTACATAACTTAACTAATATATACACAAGTTTGAGCAAATTTAGGTATTTGTATTTTTTACTTACTTAAAAATTGTTCATTTTAGAAATGTTACGAAACGTTATTCTTTTATATCAGGCCATCGGTTTGCCGTTGACTGTGACGTATCGCACAGTGAAGCTAATTTACGGCAACTAACTTGATGATTCTCCTGAACTTGTAACAGTATTTTGAGTTTTTTCTCACCATTTGTAGCTATTCTATTGACAACTTCACGTTTTGAATGTTCCACACTGCCGGTTGAATCAAAACGGTCCATTAAATTTTGAAAACTCCGAAGGCTGGGTGTTCGCCGCTCAGGGTATTTCATCCTGTATAATCTTTCGGCACAAAGACAATTTTTATCGGCCTCTCCCAAAACATAAATCATATCGATTAATTTATTATTGGAAAAATTCATTTTCAGTATAAATAACTGGACAATAAACTTTACAGTAAAAACGCTTAACTTTAAAACTGATCAGATTCCTAATGTCATCCACTACCATTATTTTCATTTGTTTCCATGGCTACTGAAATCCATCGACAAAAAATGCTTTATCGAGAACGGCAAATCCCGAAAAATCAAAATATTTCAAAACATATTAGAGATAGGGATAGGACATTCTTTACAAAATGTGAAGAGCTTTTGACGAGCTATAAGATGGCAGAAAAATATGTGAGGTGTTCCATTTGATAAAAGTGGCATTTTTTAATTAGAAGTTTTCTGACTTTGGACCTATAAATAAAACACCCTATAAATGAGATGTCAAATATTTTGTAGTGGATATATTTTTTTTAAATAATTTACCCAGGATACAAATTAAGAATGGCTTGGAATCAAAATTTAAGTAGTATTTTCACAACAAAGAAATGCTTGAAAATGCAAAATCTTCATTACATGTCGAGCTTTCTTGAAAACTATGACTTTTTCGTATATGAATCTAGTGAAAAAGTTATGAAATTACACGTAGAACTCAAAAATTCATTGAAATACAGAGTGTATTTAATAAAATCGAACTTTGTGACACCCTACTTTTTGAACGCATTCAAAATATTTTTAAAATGTGCAGAACATCCAACCATAGCTTTTCACAATCGCTTATTATCGACAAATATTTTCAAGGCATAAAAATTACTCCGCGCAACCGTTGACTCGCCCCGTACATGCTATCTCAAGATTTAACAGTTTAGTAGTTTTTGTTAGAAAGCATAGCTGTCTATAAAGAGCAGGCGCGGCCCGTGAAATTTGAAAGTTGTATACCTCTGTTACTACTTAGGGGACCCATACCAAGTTCAGGTTTTTTAATAGTGACCCTACTAGGAATATTTTGTTAAAAAAAATATTTTGTAATTTGCGAAAAAATGTTGAATTTTTGAATTTACCCACCTGGAAAAAAAATTAACACGCTTAGATATTTTATTTATTATTTTTTCTAAACAAAGTAGACCTCATTTTGTCAACAATTCTTAAATTTTAAGAGAAAAAATGTATTAGTATAAAGTTATAGTCATTTGAATTTTTTTAATCCTAAAACATTTAAAAAAAAAATTCAAATGACTATAACATTCTACTAACACATATTTTTCTCTTAAAATTTAAGAATTGTCGACAAAATGATGTAAAATTTGTTAAAAAAAAATAATAAATAAAATACCTAAGCGTGTTAATTTTTTTCCCAGTTCAACTTTTTTTCGCAAATTACCAAATATTTTTTTTTCTTTAGTAAAACATTCGTAGTAGGTTCACTATTAAAAAACCTGAACTTGGCATGGGTCCCATAAGTAGCAACAGAGATATATATCACTTTAAAATTTCACGTGCCGCGCCTGATAAAGAGTGAGTTTTTTTTTGTAAAATTAATAATAAAAAATGTTAGCCATACCATTAGTGGACGCGCTATTAATTTCACGGTTCCTAAGACTAGTAAATGGAAAATCGTAAATTTTACTTTTTGTCCTTGTCATCTTTCGTTAGACTTATACTATTACGATCTTAATATTCTTGTAGCAAGAGCTGAATATAGAACATTCTTTAGCGGCT
This sequence comes from Philopedon plagiatum, assembly GCA_963971165.1. NCBI lineage: Eukaryota > Metazoa > Arthropoda > Insecta > Coleoptera > Curculionidae > Philopedon > Philopedon plagiatum. The sequence goes on along the minus strand of OZ020190.1, from coordinate 18,266,685 downwards.
TTAAGGTTGGTATTTTTTTTTTGTATGCACGGAAAGTGTAAATTTATTTGCACAATACCAGTACCTAATTAGTTGAATCCTTGATTAAATTGTTTATGCAACTAGACGTTAAAAATCGAGAAAATATACAAAATCATGAGGCAGACGAGTTGAAGACTTTCATTTCAGTAAAAATAATATCGTATTAAACTTCTATGCCCCTATGTATATATAGGGGTGGCGAAAACCCTTGCTATTGAACAAACACACCAATACAGTTTTTACACAAACTACTAAAAATTTTTATTACCTTCGGCAATGGGTGTATCGTGTTGGCAGGGCATCTAATGTCCCCTTCTTGCTAACTTTAAAATTATTCGAGATGGAACCAGTATAATTCTGTTATGGAAAGATGTCTCGTTTCTACTTAAAAATTCTAATAAAAAAGTTAATTCTTATAAGCCACAACTTACAAAGTTACCTATCAGAACAAAATAGCACGTCGATTGTTTGAATCACTGATAGTTTACCTATCAGAATAAATAGCACATTGATTGTTTTAATCGCTGGTGGTTCTAACACAGCTGTTGATTTATTGCAATTTGCAACTGATGCTTAAAAATGTAAAGCAAAAATGCTGGCAGGAATATTAAGAAGGTAGATGATAATGTAGATTTTTTAATTAAAACGGGATTAGATACTTCATAAATTCTGTTGTTATCAAGAAATCTAACAGAAATCAAAATCAACTATTATGTTTTGGCGAAGGATTTTCTTTAACTAGAAAACAAATACAAACTTAAAATACGATCCGGGGTATCACTAAATTCAAGCCCTTTTAGACTTAACGGGAAACTTACTTCAGAAAACGCTGTATGTATATCTAATTACGTGGAACGCAATTTTATGTATTACTTTTCCTTTCATTCAACAAGAGTTTCACACTCTGTGTTCACTGTTGCCATACCTTACAGTAAACAACCAACAAATTACATACATACATAATTAAAATATTATAATAAGATATTTAAGTGGCCTTTTGGTATTATAGTAATTATTTGATCAAATTTTTTATAGCATCATTGTTATTGTTTTGTAACAAGATATTTTTAAGTTCCTGAATTAAAATCTTTTACTTTTACGATCAGTTTCAATATTGTTAAGGCGGTCTAATTTGACATTTATCTAAATTAAAAAGTTCAAGAATAAGACAACTAAGTCCTGTATTATTAAAGGGTGGTCCAACGGTTAGCATGGATGTTGATTATCGTTACCTGACATCGCATTGGCCATAAAAACATTCTTTCATAAATGTCAGTTATAGACTGGCAGTTTTAATCATGAAGGTTTTTTTCAACCGCACAACGTGTGAAAGATATCCAAACTTACTACGAAAATGATCGTTCCATCAAAAAACATTTCTTAAAATTCAAGACTACTTCGGTTAAAATAATCGTCCTAGTGAGTCAGGAATCAGTGGAATAGTGCGACGATTTGAAGAAACTGAATCGGTGGAAGGTCGTAAGAAATATCAGCAACCTCGTCCAGCTTGTTCAATTCAAAATATTGCTGCCGTGACTAAAAATGTTCCTGAACATCCAGGAACTTCAATCCGTCATCCAGCACAACAATTGGGCATAAGCCATGGAACTATGGAACGGATTTTTACGGCGGTTTGTATTGTTAAAAATTCCAATTAAACGAGCAACTTAAGCAGTTCGACCATTTACAACGCCGCAGATTCGTTAATTGGGTTCTGCAAAGAGAAAATGCAATTTCATCGAAAATTATATTCAGCGACGAGGCCCCTTTTCACATCAGTATATAAATGTAAACAAGCAAAGCTGTAGAATTTGGGGTTTGAAGAACCCTTATGTATTTTTTGAGCAACCGATACATCCACCCATATATACTGTTTGGTGCGGTTTATGGACCAATGGCATCATTGGACCATGTCAATTATTTTACAGCTATACCTACCATGTTTCTCATAAAACATTTTCACTTTCGTCCCTATCGCAAACACTTTACTTTCCTTAATTTTCAACTTACTAATGTTCACAACATTAATTTGTCGTTCCATCAGCCCATAACAAGAACGTCCATCTTTATATCGTCAACACCCTTCTCGTTAAATAGTTAAAAGAAGACTAACTTGCGTGCCGTTCAAATGCACAATAATAAAGGCGAAAACCAAGCACGGTCTTGCAAAATTGAGATACGACACATCGTACCAAACCCAGAATTGATAAAATGAAAATCACGAAGTGTCCTTAGTCAAGTTACGACAGTTTTGTGAGAAAATCGTTTTAGCATATTTGAGATGCACCGACCAGTAAATGTTCCCATTCACTCGCAAACTATAAGCGCTGCAGTTACGACAGTTCGTGAGGTTGCAGAAAACATCTTCTTAAGTATGGTGACGCGCCTATCTCAAAACTCAATATTTTTGAGTTACGACACTTCGTGAGATAGCCGACGAATTATTCCGGCAAAATTAGCATCAAAATAACGGTTGCCCCGTATTTATCTATATGTCAGTACTAACTCACACATAAACAAAGTTTTTTGTGTGTTTGATACATAAAAAATTTGACGGTTTTCGGACAATATGACTTTATTTCTGTTTTTCACAAATTTGCAAAGAAATGGATAATTTATTTTGCACTATAATAGAACTAAATTCATTTTAGCAACAAGCAAGACTTAAATTTAAACCAGTACTTAGCATTAATCCTTTTTAGTGAATCCCGGGGACAAAGTAATACCAGTTTCTTTTCATGGGTTTATTACTTTAGTAAAAATATTGAAAATATATTTTTCTTAACTTTTTTGAATAAATGAAATGATTTTCTAAGTCAGCAGTATCGCAAACTTAGAGGCTTCAATTATTTTTTGTGTATTCCCAGCTGCTCAATTATCAGAATGTTTATGTTTACTTAAAAAGAAGCTTGTTATCTTCAATGTAGTTTCCCTGGTAATCTCAGGTATATTTTCAAGTTCTTTAACCAAGATAAGCGAAGTTTATCTTACCCCAAAGGAAACAGAAACATCGTTATCTCAAATATTTGCTTTCGGTCGTTGTGTTATTGAATTATATTTCTTGTAAACGTGTATCTTTGGAGCATTTAAGGCACTTTTGATAAGAGTTAATCATCCAAAATATCATGCACATCATTAGGAACCGTGTATTTGCGGTTTTTTAAAAGTGTTTTTCGACATTTTTTTAGAACAACTTGATGTAAGAATTTTCTACCATTTTAAAGAATATATAGGCCTGATTTATTTTTAATAAGAATTGATAACAAACCTGAGCAAAGGTCTGTTTATTTCTTAAAAGTAGGGTTTAGGAAAAAGGCAAAATACCAAAATATCTCGAGGAAGCAGGAATGTAATTCAAAAATAAATAGTACCGGGTAAACTTTGTCCACAGTAAAGCAGTCACTGCCTTTCAAGGCCATGCATCCCCTTCACGATGGCTATGGTCTTCAATAAGGAATAGGCACATATTTTTTTATTGCATAAATCGTTTAAGTAAGTCATTACAAACCAAAAAAAATATTTTGAGGAAAATTACTAGGATTATTTCACTCATGTGTTAAAAGTCCCGTAAGATGAGTAAAGTTTTTTAAAATTACAGCCATAATTTTTTCACGTTACGTCAATTAAAAAAAAAATTACACCGATAATTTTTTCCTGCCATTTTCTTGGTTGTCATATTAATTTCGATACAAACAAATGGCTTGCAATTGTTATAAACCCGTAGTTACTGTTAGCAACCGTCGGCATGATTTGTCATTTAGTTGTTTGTATCAACATTTTAAAGGTTTTTCGAAAAATTTCGTATAAATGAATCGTTTCGGAACTACTACAGAAGAATAAATTTTAGTTTAATTTAAAAGTAAGTTTGTTGTTTAAATTGTTTAATAAATATTCAATTCATATTTTTCGTGTTTTCATACGTGAAATAATCCCTAAATACCACTCGAGCAGTTTGTGTTTTCATTCGTGAAATAATCCCCTAAATACCACTCGAGCTTTAAAATTACTGATAATTTTTAGGCTCTCGTGGTATTTTCCCCGATAATTTAGCTACAAAAAATGTTTACTTTTCGGTATAATTTCTTACAATTTAAAAAGCAGCCATTTGTCCTCAATGAATGATGACGACAAGAGATCAGCAAAAATAAGTGTCAATCTACATGTTAACGTAACGCTTAACCTAAAGTCGAACAGGTTTGTTTTTCTCGGAAAAAGTCAGAGGGAGAGCAATCGATTTTTCTGGGTTAATAGAGGAATAGTTAAACTAGCTTCGGTAAAAAATTTAAATACAGGTCGCAAAAGTGAATTAAATCGATGTAAATTTTCGGAAGTTGTAGAGGACTTGGAGCTTCAGAACTCTATTGAAACTGGTGAGGACCGGAAAATGGCAAGTAATTCTACTGAATTTTTTTAGGTCGAAAAATGCCATTTGCAGACCTCCCTTTGGTACCTAATAACTCGAAAACAAAACGTCAGATCGAAAAACGGATTTATAAGTGAAACTTTAAAATCTCAAATGCTTTTTTTGCAGTAAATTTACCTAAACCTAAAATCACTGGCAAATGGACATATGTATTTGATAAAAACTGGAAAATTCGACTTTTGACCCAAATATTTCACGGTTTTTAATTTTTTGTGGGGTCAAAATGGCTCAAATTAAAATCCCATATATATCATTGGAAAGAGCTCGTCAAAATACATAATTTCCGTATTTCTTAGTTTCTTCATTCTTTATAGAAGGGAGCAATCGCCGATTAAATTTCGATTTTTTAACAAATTTCCCCCGACATCGGTACATTTGAATCACTCTGTATTTTTCCTATCTAATTTTTTCCCAATTTCTCAACACTATCTTATAAAGGGATAATCACACTTTCAAATGAATAGGGAATGGCTCATCCTGGAGCTTATTTAAGGGGTAAACGCCGAATTTTCTTGATTTTTTCCGACAAATCCTATTTTTAACCGACATTATTCCACACTATTTTCCTTATTTGGTGATTCTTTTTGGGTTTATTTTAACTGCTAATTATCCAAGAATACCTCCAACTTATTTAAATCGCTTATTTTTTCGTTAAAGTTAAGAATAAACAGGTTTATTTTCATCGGTGCAAATTTTGAAAATTTTTGTATTTTCGAATTGCAGTTTATTTACTCGAAATTATTAAGATACGATGTGTTAAAATTTCGCAAAAGTGCCAGTTTTTGTTATAAAATTGAAAGGTTCCTGGACCGATTTCGGATTGAAATATACATGAATAAGATTTTATTAACCTTCTACTTTAAGTGCAGAGAAAATCATTTTTTTTTGTTAATAGAGACCAAAATAAATGGATAACAGCAACCGCCATAAACATTTAATTTATGGAGAGAATATAAAAATATATTACAGGTTTATTTAGGTTATATGCATATTCCCTTTTGACCAGCATGACCCGTCATCCTTAATATTCCATAGTTACCGCATCGTCAGAATTCAATTGAAATTTAAAAGGGAATGAAACCGATCGGATGCAGTTTTATCAATTTGAAAATCACAATATGCACTGTTGAGATTGAAGTTACGTTCGGAGAGAGTATTTCAACTTGGTCATAAAAGGCCTTATTTTTCACTTCGTAATTGACAATTATCCCTAAAAGTGACTATTTTCTCTCTCTCTCTCTCTCTATCTCTCTCTCTCTCTATCTCTCTCTCTATCTCTCTCTCTCTGACATTTTTAAAGAAAAATTAGAAAAACATCAACAAGAACATCTTGACAAAGCATATTCTTGCATTTCTTACAATTGGTCATCCTGGTCCTATTCCAGTACCTACTTCCCTTACATCCATTTTCAGTAATTCAAACTGTTTACAAGCGTTAAATAAACATTACATCGGCAACGTGGCTTTTATTGCGCCTTCCGGCAAATTTACTCACATTCGTAAAGATTTTTACCGTGAATTGCAAAATGTAATTGCATGTGTGTCAGTATTGCATTGTGCGCGTTTTACATTTACCGACGATGCATCTTTCAAGGACAAATCCGATCTCCGAGCGGTTTTATGTGGAAAAGTGCGATTTGTCTAATTATACATATATATATATATATATATATATATATATATATATATATATATATATATATATATATATATATATACATATATACATATATATATATACGAAATAAGTGGTTGTTTAGCACGCGATTTAGTGATTTTACAAAACCGAAGTATTTTTCTTATCTATAAAATAGGTTGTAAATATCTCTCATATATTAGCTTAAATTTCGCGTTCTGTTTTTTAGCACACCAATGCAATGTTTCAAAACTGCTTTAATAGATCACGTGACCTGTCACTGTCAAAAATAATATATCCTGCTATTCATCTGCGCTGCGTATTCAAACTTCCAATACATCACGTGTATTTACAGGATTTCGTTGATGCGTCGATAAATATTTTTATGACAAACGAGAAAGGAAAGCTATTGGTTAGGACGATTGACAGTTCCACTTTATCCCCTACTGATTTTACAGCAGTTTTAAAACGGAAAGAAACTGTTTCGTCCTTAACCCCAGACCACAATGTTACAACTAATAGCTTCCCCCGTTGAAGTTCTAAAGGCTTAAATAGCAGATCATATCTTGTGATCTATTAAAGCAATTTCAAAATACTGGAGCGCAGAAAAGCAATTTTACATAAGCTCCAAATACAATTTCACACATGTAGCAAACAACCGAAGTCCACCCTTATAAAGTAAAACGATTCTTGAAAACGATATTTTTTTTTTAGAATTTAACTACAATGCTGTCACACTTGCACATACTTGCGTATTGAGCAAATTTTTAGTCGCCGTTTTCTGCAATAATATGTCAATGCGAGTTCAAAAACTAGTTAAAAATTATTATATATTATTATATATTATTAATTCTGGGTATAAGAAACATTTTTATATACCTATTGCCATCCCAGAATTGTTTCACTTTATGGCGTCACTGTTATACAAAAAATGTACAACTTGTCCATGTACATCAGTCGTGTTGGAAAATACTGTTTTATTAAAAGAATAACTGTTTGCGCTACTAACAAAATTTAAAAAAATATATTGTACTCCTGTAAAATTCATATTCTGTAACCTAATACCTTTTACTCTGTGGTAAGGATTAATCTTACAAGGTGAACTTAAAGGCATTTTTACCTTCTAAATTAAAGTTTTACGTAGCCCAATTCATGTATTCAGACCAGTGCACAGTGGAGAACATGGATTCTGAAATAACAAAAATATTCGACTTTTCTTCTATATGTTTTTTACGAAGAATAATAAATACTACCAAAATAATGTATCTAAGTATACTGGAAATTGAATTTCATCGCTATACTCGAGCTGTAGAGTCTTTACACTAATATCATTTATTTTTCTTAATTAGGTCGTACACATATATAATGCCATTACCGATTGAGTTGTTGTTAGGGTCACATAAGTCCGACTTATTTTAATGCAATTATCACCACCTCCTTAAAAAATAGCTATTTATGTCACATAATATGTACATAATATAGGGCTTTATTGAACGAGTTCAAGAGACCCTTCTTATCTACCTATGTCATACGATTTCATGCTATACTGTTATTTAGAGATTTTTCAGTTAGCAAAAAAATAAAATACCAGGAATGAAAATAACGGCATTTACTATTGCTGTCAATTTTGTTGCCCTCAGTTCCTAAAGCGTTTTCTGTTTATTGTCAAACATAAATGTCAAGACAGAAAATGGACGTTAAAGCCAGCTTCGATGAAGAAATTTTCTAGGACGTTAAAATTGTTGCAAAACATTGCAAAGGATTAAAAAAGTGCACTACTAATTAAAGAAATCTACCGAGTTGCATTATTCAGCCCTCCCCAAGACAAGATTTACGTGAAACAACATTAAATTAAATAACACGTCATTTTGTCTATTAAATAACCCTATTTGCCACATTTCTATGTTATGTCGCATATGGGATCATCATCATGACTGACACCAGGAAACTAAAATTTTGCACAAATACGATGGCTGGCTATTTGACAAATCACAGTAAATTAGTGGTTATCTCCTGAAATGAAGAACAAAACGTGGAACATATGAACCATGCGTCCGGGACTGTGGGTACGAGTTAGTTTTAAAGATTCCGTCTAGCTTTTCTTTTAAACTGGATCACAAAGTAAACGGTATATATCCCAGACAGGGAAATTAATTTCTTTTTTTACCAATACTCCTATAAATATAGTATTTATCTCAAAATCAAAATTGACACTGTCAAACTATAACTTACACCAGCAACAGCTGCGATTATATTTTATACTGCATGTAATAGTAAAAGGAATACAATAACTAGTGTTTTAATGCATTTTGTTTCAGGAATTCATATGTTTGACTTTTATTAAGTTTATGTGTAATTAATTATTTTGCTTCATAACTTAAAATACTTACTGTTTTATGAAGTGTTTTAAATAATTTTAAAATCTCTAGTTTATTATAGTTTGTCCAAAATGCAGTCATCCTTGGGATGGGTAATCTAAAAATGTTCCCGTTATAATGCCCCATTTTCTGGACTGTGTGCCAAAAAAAGGTCACCGTCTAGTTCCGGGAAAATTTGTGTGCCTTGCCTTGTGTCCACTTTTTCTGTAAGCTGAATATGACAAGCCTATCTATGACGAATAATCATCAAAATACTGTTGGTTAGCCAAGAAGATTTATTAACTCGAACCGGTTTCTCTCTCACAGCCTGGCAAACTTTACTCTGATTACCAGAAAGGGTATGCAGAAGCTGAATTAATAACTTTTTTCAGTCCCTCTATCTGGAACACATTCTCACAGCAACATAACATTGGTGAGAATATGCCTGTAGTTTTATACCGTCGCAGAGTAGGAACTTTATTCTATATTGTATAGAGCAAGCGCAAATGATCCTTTATACACTGACGTGCAAAAACCGTCATCTTAAAATTTTGATTAAATTTTAGGCTTGATAATTTTTTTATTTTTGAGTAGTCCGATTTTAGTGATTTTTTAGAGAGCTGTAGATACAATTATTAGTTTTAATATATTTGTACAAATTTTAAGTGAAATTGGTTGTTGGACTTATTATCATTGACTTTTATATATAGACCCGTACAACTGACAGCGTGCGCAAACAAACGTTAAGTTAGCAGGGTGAAATATTGTGTTTGTACGCACGACCACCGGTCATATTTCTCGAGTCAGATCGGCGAGGGGCATGCGCACAACTCGCTTGTTGTCATCTGCTACACGGTTTGCATAACCAGCTGGAAAACAATCGGCAAACCCTTTTATGTTCCTTGACAATCAGAGTGGGATCGACCATCACAGCTGACAAATTTTGCAGTGCGCATGCCCATGGCCGATCCGCTTTGTTTACATGCGCGAGGCCAGAACTTTGCCACTTTCGCGATTATTGTTTGCGGATCCATATTAGAAATCAATGCTTATTATGCAAAGATAATCGAAATCTTATTTTCTTTTGCTTAATTTCAAAACACCCTGTGGAATAATTGAGTAGCAAAATGCCAGTTTTCATTTAGTGTCATCTTGTTTTTTGGTTCATGTGAATACGTGCATTTGTTCTCACACAAATATAAAATGATCTTGGTATCGATAATTTGGAATACGAATAAATTGTTTAGAGAGTCAGGAAACAAACTATCAGGATGCAGAAAAATAAATCCTGGCCCTTGAGATAAAGTTAATTTGAATTTCTTATTTGTATGGAACACCAATCGGTCTAGGAGGGGGGGGGGGGGCTAAGTTCCTCTAGCTCCCCCCTAGTTGCGCCTCTGGATGACGCTAAATGAAACTGGCATTTTGAAATAATTCCGCTACTTAATTATTCCACAGGGTGTTTTGAAATCAGGCAAGCAACAACATTTCGATTATATTTTTTGTATAATATGTCAAAAAACCAATTTCACTTAAAATTTGTACAAACATGTTAAAACTAATAATCATATCCACAGTTCTCTAAAAAATCACTAAAATCGGACTAAAAATAAAAAAGTTATCAAGCCTAAAACTTAATCAAAATTTGATGATGACCGTTTTTTTTGCATGTGAGTGTAGTTTTAGAAACATACAGTGCTAGAAAAGGTTTGAAAACAGCGAATTTATATAATAAAGGATTAAAATAACTTCACTAGTGTTCTAATATAATCTGCTGTAATTATTACTAACCGATGCTACGGAAAACAATAAAGGAACGGCAAGAAATGATCAAATTAGAAATGAAAACTATGCCTATCTATCTTCGCCTTGACACACCTTGTAAACCTCGTTTTTGTTTTAAAAATTATATATGACTGATATAATCGGCTAAAAAGAATCTTAATGACTTCGCTAATTATCGTTTCTGAAAATAGGTTCATATACACACACATTATGAAATATAAATAGACTATCTGTCTGACGTCGACGGGAAAAATTAGTTGTTTTGAATTTTTACAAGTCCGTGTGAGCTGGTCTTATTGGTTGCGTAAAGTAATTTTTTACAAAATTCTAATGGCAAAAATCGACTGTCATCCCAAGGATGTTGTACTTACAGACTGGTGGCAAAATTTGTTAAGCAAGTATCAACTGACCTAAATAATTAAACGTCCCAGTAAACATAATTTAACCTTGGTAACTAAAAAGGACACCAAAAATTTAAATTTGAATTGGACATAATGACTGATTACACATAATGATTGGTTACCTAGATTTATGTTAGATCATGCTTTTCCCAATCATTTTTACCTATGTATATAGAATAATTCGGACTGTGAAAAGTTTTCATATAAGCATTATAGATGTTAATGAACCTCTTCATCTTTACATAAAGCATGCAACAAAGACCTTGCCTTAATTGCCTAAGATACGTATTTCAAGACATGGCAAGAAACTGCCCGTGACTACTCATGCAAAACCAACCTCTTCCCAAGCTATGTACCTAGATCGGTAGCTTTTTTTCTAATCGACGCATATGGTACGATGATCTAATCTATAAATTAAATAAACTGCTCCCCAGACAATATGTGGAGATCCTAAAATCGTAGATATCTGATAGACTTTTTAGAATAAAACAGGAAGAATACTCCAAGTTAAAAGAAGTGAAAGCTCGTGTACCTAAAGGCAGCCTTTTGGTCCTCTCTTATATCTGCTCTTTACCAGTGACATTCCAACGGAGCAAGGAATGTGCGTAGCTACATTTGCAGATGACACTGCTCTACTTACAGTCGGCGAAGATCTAAATGTAACAAGTATAGGATAGGGTTACAAGCAGCAGTCCACTCACATCAACTTTACCAACAGAAAAAATTGTGAACCGTCTTTAATAAAAATAAATGTAATAATCATTTCTCATGTAAATACCGCTAAATACCATGACACTTGACACCAAGCTTAGGTGGAATTAACATGTTAAAAAGAAAAAAGTAGTACTAAATTTAAGATATAGATAGTACCGATGGCTCCTTGGAAGAAACTCTAAGCTGTCACTCTCCAATAAATTGTTAATTTATAACCAGCTTTGAGGGTGTGCCAAGGAGAGTTATATCAAGGTGATTCAAACAGTTCAGAACAAAATTCTAAGAGAAATGATAAATATTCCATGGTTTATACGAAATACAGACATACACAGGCCCGTCTTTAGAGCTTTTGCCGTCTGAGGCAAACTCAGAGAATGCCGCCTTTTAAAGTACCTACCTATATAATTGTAAAAAAACACTATCATTGAACAAACAACAAACTAACATGTTTATTAGTAGAAACTACTAAATAGGTACTTACATACGCTCTGATTTAACAAAAAATATCAAAAATTTAATATTTTGGGTTAGAATTGACCACCCAATTTGATGCATAAAAAAAACATATATTATATAGATTGGACTAGTGAAAAAAGTTTACTGCTTCAAATGTAGATTTGACTGCGTCATTTACAACCAAATTAATTGAACAGACGCTTTCGGTCTAGATCGCTCATCGCTGGCTATTAGGCGGTCTGAATAGGTCGTGGTACCCAAACTAGGACTTTTAAAGCGAATATTCGTCTGGTTACTGGTTTCAGGCGTTTTTTCTTCTAGCAATTGTTTTTAGAACAGCCGCCCCTTCAAAAAGGCCGCCTGAAGCGACTACCTTCTTGACTCACCCTTGGAGACGGGCCTGTACACAGGGACTTTGGTATTCCTATGATTACGGATGAGATTAAAAGGATTTCGGCAAACACGAAGCGAGACTCCACCTTTAAGAAAATGCAGAAGCTCTTCAACTGCTGGACAATCAGCAGCTTGTCCGAAGACTGAAGAGAACCGTTTGAACTTGTTTAATGTGTATTATGTATCAGAGCAGAACATGGTGCGACTTACAGATAGAAGAAAACTTTAGGATATCAATGGATGGAGTTTTTCAGATCTATGCACCTCTTTCATAAGATCTTCAATTAATCCTAAACTGCAGATGTACCAAAACCCTTGTTCAGTGTAACGCCTTCAAAACCCAGTATCGCCCAAAAATGCTGCAACACTTGTCTCATCCACATGAATGGTCAAGGCCTACAAAGCAAAGAAACTATTGTTCTTGTTGGCATTGCTTTCGAGCAGGATCTCAACTGGCACAAACAAATTACATCTGGGAAGCAGCATCATCTTCGACACTTGACATCCTTGATTCTATACAAAAAAGTTATACGGATCATCAACGACCCAGTCATCCCAAGAAATCTCCCTTCTGCTGGTGATATGTCTCTTGTCAACAGATATTTTCACGGATCTTGGTAAGAACAACTGGAAATAGATCCTGGAGTTTTGTCTAGAGATCAATCCATAGTTGGTCTAGAATCTAGACAAAACCAAAACAGTGGTGCAGGAGTCAAAGGTAAAGGAATCTGAGTATTACTTTGTCGTACGCAGTACAAAAGTTTTCTAAGCAGAAGTTTATTCCATTTTGCAGCGATACCTATTAGTTATTAGGACTACTTGACTATGCGTGTTATAATAATGTTTAACCATTACTAAAAATTAGGATTCACCTTGACGATATCTCAGAAGTAAAGTAGTAAAAAACCTATTTTAGATGTAATATTTTATTTTATTTTACCTCTCCAGTCCAGCCCTGAAAAAAATAAAATATTTCGGGATTCTCTACTTTGAACGCACCAATATTAAATTTTATAGGTCAATTTTACGTTGTCATTTCTTAATTTACGATGAAAACAAAATATAAATTTCAACTTAACACGTTACGAATGTTTTTCCTCGTGTCACAATAAAAAAACATTGTGTGACGTGTGACCCGATCTGGCATACCTACAATGAAAAACTTATAGAAAATATTTTATTATACAGGATAATTTTTAGGAACGTTGATTGTTGATTCGCCATTTTATTAACAGTAAAGTTGGCGCATGGATTATGATTGTATATGACTATATTTCAGGGAACTTTAGAAAACTATATTAAAATTTGGTATCCGTAACATTTTTGTATTTGTTTTTATTTTCTCATAAACAGTTGATTCCAAAGTACCAAGGCAGCTCATTCCAGTAGGTCAAAAAAGTATTCGCACACCTAATAACATATTACACTTATCTAAATATCTTTATTATTTATAAGAATCAACTAATCACTATTGACCAACATAAACAAGATTTATTAAACTAATTATTTTAGATAAAAAATACAAATTCTATGTATGTATGTATGTATTGGGAAAATAAAAAAATAAAAATATGAAAATACTGGACCAAAAAAGTATTGGTACACACATATGTAATTATTTTTAATTACTTTCAGCTTGTATAAATAAAAAATAATATTTTGTGGTGTATCCTTTAGCTTCAATGACTGCCTGTAGACGACGAGCCATAGAATTTACCAAGTTTGTTGTAACCTCAGGTGAAATGTTTTGCCATGATAGTCTGACGTTAGTTTTTATTTTGGATCGCGTGTCTCCTTACTTGTCTTGCGAGATATTCCCACAATTTGTTAATTGGACTGAGATCTGGAAATTGTGGTGGTGTTTTCAATTGGTGGGAAACATTATACAACAACCTTTCTGTCAGCAATTTTAATGTTTGGGATCATTGTCGTGCTGAAAGTAATAATCCCCAGTCAACCCAAGGTTAGCGGCGCTTTCTTCCAAATTTCCTACTAAAATGTCTCTGTACATGAACCTATCCATAATTCCCTCAATGAAGTGAAGGTTTCCTACTCCGCTTGCGGCCATGCAACCCCACACTAGAACATTCCCACCTCCATGTTTTACTGTTGGACTACTATTCCGTGGATTCATTCGTTCTCCTGTTTTCCTCCAAAAAGATTGTATTTGCTTTCATCTAAGAAGAGTATTTTATGCCAAAACTCCATAGGCTTGTTACCGTGAGATTTTGCAAGTTCGACCCTGAAGTTTCCTGTTTAATCCATGGTTTTTTGCAGGTCTTCTGCCGTAGTATCCCATTTTTCTCAGATGAACTTTAAAAGTTTCTGAATGAATTTGTTGTTCAGTACTGGATTACAGTCCCACAGCTAAATTAGGGGAACTAATATGAGGATTTTTGAAACCTGTTGCAAAATAAAATTCTTGTCTCGCTTGGTTACTTTGGAACAGCATCCTGAACGTGCCTTATTTTGGACTGATTGATTAATGATTAGTTTTATATTTGCTCACTACACTGCCAACAGAACCTGCTTTCCCATCACTTTTTGCAATTTTTAAAATAGATTTTCCTTGATTGTAGTGACAGATTATAAGATTTTTTAGCTCCATATTCGTTTCTTTCCCTATTCTGCCCATTATTAACTTTATTTATTTTGTTTAAAATGCACTGTCCTATACTAAACTAACTACACCTTTTTATATGCCTTCATTGGAATGCACAAACGTTCTAAATATGACAATAAATTTTAAGGGGTACGAATACTTTTTTGTTGTTTGAAATTGTGTGTGTTGTTTCTTTTTTAATTCTATAAACACTTGCTATGTATTGTATCAACAAGTGGGAATTTGTAGCTCATATCATGAATGTCACTTTACGCAGAGAAAAAATTAGAATATATTTCTTTTATTAAGAATACAGAAACTAAAATATTATTCGCTTGGGTGTACGAATACTTTTTTTTACCTACTGTATATCAAAAACGCAATTGAGAGAACTTTTGTTTAGTTTTCATATCGACGTTTCAACTAAAAAGTTCTACTCAGAGAATGTTTTTTTGATGAAACTATCAAAAATCTTTCGTGTGTTGGTAGGAAATTTTAAATTTATTTTTATTTATTTCGCTAACCTATAGGATATTTATTTTTATCATAAAAATGTCCGCCGCATTTACTTAGACATTTTTCTTATCTTGTAATTTTTATGGTAATTTATTAATAATGACTTTGCAATGAATGTGTACATATTTTACCGCCTTTATCCTGCACATGTATTTCCTTTAAACTATAGTAAGTAGGTAAAATTTTTGGCCAAGTCGTGGTTTTTAAAATTTCTTCAAGTATTTATTGTCTTCAATGAAAGGAAATTATTGTTTAGTAGTTAAACTAAGTTATTCAACGGCATGTGGTTTATAAATTTTTTAAGTATTTATTATCTTCACTATCATACACTTCCCCAAACTATATTAGGTAAACGAAATTTTTCAACAACTCGTGGTTTATAAATTTTTTAACTATTTATCTTCCATAAAAAAAAATTATTGTTTTATATACACATTTGACATTTTCATTATAAATACATATACAAAATAATTTTTTTTCCAAAAAAATTAACCGCCTTCACAAAAGAAAAAGCACTAAAAAGTATGAAATAATCTGTTTACGTAATTATAGCTGTGGTTAATGGTAACCTTAATTTTGTTCAAAGTTAGGTAACTTGTACACCGAAGTTCTAAACTTTAACGTCGGCGGAATTTTAAAGTACCCAACCGAATCCTTAACGACAATACATTAATAAATTGTTAATAAAGAGTAATATTTTTAGTTATTTATAACTAAGCCTAATGATCAGCCTAATTGCGTTCGACTTGCGACGAATTTGTACACAAAAGTTCTGAACTTTAAAGTAAGCGCTACTTCGTATTAATTGTTTTTGAAATATCATTACGGATCCTTATACTGTGAAATTGCGCCGACTTTAAAGTTTAGAACTTCGGTGTACAACCATTTATAAAACAAGGGGTGTTGTATAAATGGTTTTTGAAACAACCCTTTATGCACCTCCTATTCTCTAACGTGAACTATTCGAAAAGGTGAACACCGCCATCCTTAATTAGTTCACGTTTCCGCGACTCTACTGTATTTATTTATTTTCACTAAAAACAATTATTGTTATATATTACATAATAATATATTACAAAATAAAACGCAGTTCCCCAAACTATATTAAGTAAACTAAATCGTTCACCAAGTCGTGGTTTATAATTGTTTTAATTAAGTGTTTATTATACAAAATAAACCCCAACCCCCCACCCACCCGCCCCACACCCTCTGACATTCTTTACATATTTATACCCATTCAAGTGGCGACTTTTTTGAATACCTATTAAGAAAAAGTCAACAGTCCTTTCCTTAGAATTAAAATATTTTTCTCCTCATACCTAGTTCAAAGAATTGTTCCCACTCCACCCCTTCCCCAAATATAGTGCTTTTGCCACGCCCCTGTCTTGCGACTATTCATATTATTTAGGTGTTCAAATTAAAATCACAATAGTTTTTCTATAAAGGTAGTAATTTCAGTCTGGGCTTAGAAATCCTAAATGTTTTTTAAACGCCTGTGGAAAATTAAGGGCATTCCCATAACGAATGATAATTTTTTATCGACATTATCATTAACCCAATCAAACTCGAAAATTAATAAAAATTACTACACACTAAAAAGTTAAACACAAGCATATTTTAATTAATATATGTATTAGGATGGTATTTTAAAAAAGAAAATTAATGAGTTCACAAAATTTTTAAATACAGTCAATAAATCTGATGTGTTAAATCATTATTGATATTAGAGCAACAAGCATTCTGTTATATAATCCAAGTGTCTAATGATTTATTACATGATTAATTTTGTGTAACGAGTTCGTCCTAATCAACCGCTAATTATCCGTTTAATATTATTATTCCCGTATTTTTTTTTAAACAGTCAACACAATTATTTACGAGTATTCTCGAACAGCCTGAATCGTCAAACATCATCATAATATAGTGAGCCCGAGCTAAAGTACGATTTTTTTGCCTGAGCGCGTGTCACTCAGCGAGACCCTGGTCTTTACCGGTACCACGTGACCCAAGGAAGTACCACCCCTGTCGCCCGAGGCAGTCGATGCATAATTATTATGCGACAAACGTTTTGAAGTACTGACTAGCGATCGACGTCCGGCACCCAACAAAAGTGATATATTTGTATTCGTCACATAAGTCGTCGGTACGTTACGAAGTTAAATGATTCGTATAGCGTCTCAGTAATGCCAGAGAACGCGTTAAGGACGAGCGTCGCACCTGTACTGTGCAGTGCCCGTGGCATCGCGACGACCAATCGGATGTGATGCGGTGATATTATTGTGTCACCACGGCGGCGTGTGCCAGACTCTGCAACAAGTGGTCATTGCATTGCAGGATTACAAGAAGAGAACGGAGACCGTGCGGAAATCGTTTCAGTGCCATGAAAAGCAGGACGGCTGTGAAAGGAGCTGCTCCGAATGGAGCTTACCCGTCTATTAGTTCGAATTATTGGCAGCCGGCACCTGTACCTAGTCCTTATTTAGTGCCAGGTACTGATTCCTAAGTTCTTAGTAGGATGGAGCTAAAGGATAAAGTGTCTGCGAGACAAAATATAGGTGAATTAGTAATAAGTGTTCAGAAAATATCATTTAAATACTAAATAATTGTTTATGGATTGATTTAATATTTACAAATTGTGCTTGTGAATATTTGTCTCCCCAATCAAACCCAACACGCAACAGGTAATCGCTGGACTATACTCTAAGTAATTAATAATTATAGTATACAAGTTAGTTTTCAATATTTGATATAATTTGTAAACTTACAGTTTGTGATAAAATGCACCAAACACCTCTCGCAAACGCTTTATTCCTTCTGCTCAACCTTACAACCTTGCATAAAGATCAGAGTACACACTTTTTTTTATAATTTCCAAAACATATATAATACTAAATTTTCACCTGTTTTTATTCTTGATACTTAATTAGACAATTAGTAGAAAGTAGACAGGGGCGGATTTAGAATTTCGTCTGAGGGGAGGGGGGCAACGTCACCTCCAGCTGCACAAAAGTACAGACCAAAAAAGAAAAAACGCCTCAACAAGCTCAAGTGCGACATTACTTTTTTATTATTTAGGGTTCTATGAAATGTGCACTACGTCATAATGGACAAATTATCCAAACTTGTTCTTGCGAGAACAGAACGGTTTGTCATCCTGCCTTACTATTCTAACATTTTTTCGAAACTATATTTTCACGAAAACAGAACTTTTTCAATAATACAGATACTCGAAAACTAGGGATGTGTTCAAATTTTTTTAACCACTTTTTGAAACTAAATTTTTGCAATAAAACATGTTTTTAGAAAGAACATTTTTTAAACTATGTTTCGAAAAAGACTTCGAGTATTCATATTAAAAAACAACAATTTTTTGAAAGTGATTTACTACAGAGTAACAGCAAATACAAGTACGTAATACTGACCAAACACTAAAAAGGCTGGTTTAGATTAGTTTAGGATCTTTTTGTCATTTTGTTTTGACATTTTCTAAGTCAGTAGAGTTCATAATTTTTTAAAAACATATTTTCGAAGAAGCTGTTTTTCAAAAAAATTTACTTAATTTAACATCAAAAAAGATATTTGTTGAAAAAAGAAACAGCTAGAAGAATTGGTCATCTTAGCTTACACGTGACAGGACAAATTGTTTGATTAATATGAAAGTGTAAATATTGTAGCCACAAATATCGTGCCACCCCTAAATCCGCCACTGAAAGTAGACGTGACCATGTCTTATTATTTTTTTAATATGAAATAAATAGAATTTGTTTGGAAATTGGACACTTCACAGTAAAAACATAGATAGGCAATTCATAAAATTACAAAAACCGTTAATTGGATTTATACTTGATTTATTTTACTCATTTTATATTAACTAAAACTACTTGTCAATTATGCTTTAATATTATATCAGAAAAAAAAATATCATACAATACACTGACACATTGTTACTCACACCTATATGAAACATGGATTGTTTATGTTAATTTATTTTATTTGGGTAGGCATAACTTATTCGTCCACTAAATTATAAATCAGGTAGGTATGTTTATAGAAATTTTTCAACTACAAACGCATAAGTATGTGATATTCTGACTCCTCATTATTACCTACTTCTAAATTTCCACTTAGTACGTATACTACATTAAAAAATGATTGTAAAATGTTACTAGTGTCTGTTTGTTCTAACTTGTTTATTACACTCTCAAAAACTCAAAAGAAGAACTGAATAAATAAAACTTCCTTCCTATTATTATTAAATAGGTATGTTGGTAACGAAAATGTATTAGATTAATGCGATAAGATAAGCACTTTATTTACACTAAAATTTCCTTTAATATTTCATTATTGATATTTTAGTTTCCTTTGTTCCTTTTTTAAATTTTAAATTAAATTGTTTCTCTGTATATTAAAAATACAAAGCTATTTTCTATGGTATAAAATACAGTACTATTTTGCAATTTTTAATATTTACTTTTCTCACATGATTCACTTAACCTTCGACATAATCAAGCTTTAATTGTGTATTTTTTGTATTTTCTAAGAAAAGCATTTTCTTTTAAATAATTAAATTTAACATTTATATATTCTTATAACTGGCAGCTCAAAGAAAAGTGTACTTAGATGAAAATAAGCAAACTTGTTTTTTTTTTTTAATTTATCATTGGTAGATTTCAGGTTCTGTATTTCTACTTACTTAAAAAATCAAATTAAATAGCAATAAGTAATAGAACGTTAATATCTTTATATTTCCTTATAAACTTTGTCATATGTAGGTATTCAACTGTGTTTTGTTTTAACAACAAGACTTAGGTAATTATTTATTTAAACTTTCTTCTTTTTTGAATACTGTATAAATACTACTCAGTATATCGCAGAATGGTAAATACTAGAGTATTTAATTGTGAATAAAATAGTGAATACATTGGCTGCCAAATAGTCAATGCAAATCTTATTTCATACACTGAGAACCTTTAAAAATATTTTCCTTCACATAATATTAGCACACAAATAAAAGGGTTTTTACTTGGTTGGTAAAGACTAGTAATTACGGCAGGTACCTATACGAAAAAAGTTAATTTTTTTACATAAATATTTGCGACAGTAATGGCAAAAAATAAAAATATTAAACAATACGCCTCAGCGATTCTTGGCGCAGACTCTTGTCCTAAGTACAATCCGAGAGTACAATCTTACTTGTAAGCAGATTGTATTGTAGAATTCTATTTTATCAATTTAAAGACCTCAACTAGTTGCTAAAAATCTGGATAAAAACATATGAGCATCAGAAAATGTGTGATAAATGATAATCTGGCAAGCTCACCTTGTTGCCAAACTGAATAACAATAAAATTTTTGCTTTTCTGATATGACTGGCTATTAATAGGCGAAAACAGCCTATCGACAATTTTCAAAATTACAAAAGACGACTTGTTAAATAGCACGACACGTGTTAATTTTTTTTTATAGTTTATGATTAACATGTCTCCCGAACTAATTTCCGGTATCTAATTTGAGTATAATATGCAAAAAGTTTTTTTATGAAAATAGAAAACCACATGTTCCTGAATTATTTTTAGCTCTACAATTTTAATTTGTATTCGTAATTGAATTGAACTAATAGCAACACTATCGTTTTCAAAAACTGTATCAAATGCTTCATTTATTTAATATGTATTTCGTTTGGGACAATTTTCTTTTGTATTTCACTCTGAATAAGGTCTTTCTTGTGTTTTGTCAAATTAGAGATCAAAGAAAAAATTTCCAATATCTGGAAACAAAATATCAGGTAGCTGCTTTATTTTTTGAATTGGAGACCACATACATACACTTTTAAAAGATATAATACCTACCTGTATAATTTTCAAATATACTTCTTGACTTTGTAGTTTTCTTTACTTGTAAGTTTAGCATATAAATTTGATAAAAAAAAATTTGATTCATTTATACAATGACAGAAATTCTCCATATCGTTCAGCTTTTTTATTCATTGATTCAGTTCATATCTTCTGTGATTTACCCGATTTCTATTGTTATTTGGGACATGCTTTTTTAGCAAATAAAAATAACACTTCATCGAGTCGAAACTAATTAAATTTGTGTATTTTAATGCCTTATCAACTTCCGTTAAAAAAGTAGCAACCGTGGATAACATATTTTATATTTATATAAAATAATAGGTACTTAAAAAATAAGGAAATTTCTTCAATATCTAATTTAGCTTGTATTTAAGGCACAGTGTTATCGCATGACTCATTTACCCTCCATTTCCTATCAGTCGAGATATATTCGTAAACATTTGCGATAACACTTCCTCCTTTCTGAACGACTAAATTACCAGCAGAGAGGTAGAAAAATAAAAGCGAGTAATAGGAAGGGCCTGGCTTTTATATTTCATACGTCTTGACTTCGCCGTGATAAAATCTGAAATATCGCTACCAGAGGACATTCATAATGTAAACATCACTTTGAGTCCGAGAAGTACAGTATCATCTTTGTCACCGAGCACGTGAAGAAAGAATAGGATTCCTAGAACAGTTTCATTGGCGTGCATTCGCATAATTTTTTACATCTGAAACTTCGTAAATAGGTACTAAATAAAAAATCTTAGACTTAATCTTAGAACAACTTATAAAGAATATATGGCCATCTTTATGTCTATAAATTTTTTTCGGCTATAAACTTCTATCGCTTTAGGAAATCAGTCTGCAGTTTTAGAATCCACTGTTACATCGGATGTAGTTTCTGGACACTGGGCAAACAACAAGCAAGAATTTATTTTTCCCCATATTAAAAGTTCAAGTACAACTAAGCCCTAAATCAAAAATCAACCTGAGTAAATGTGAAACCAAAACTACGTTATGTCAATTTCCAAGTCAATTTAGATCCAGTCCGGTTTATATGGAACAATTAATCCACTTAACTTAATCCAAATCACCCAAATGGCAGGATCAACTTAAAGGACAAGTTTGGATTAGAATTTGACTAGTACTTTAAATGTTTATTGTTTTTAGCTGGTTAAAGATAACATTGGTTTTCACCAGATCAAAGCTCGACATGAACATGGTTTGTGTACTTTTGCATTAGTGAAAGGCTTCAAATTCCAAGCCGATAACCAAGCAATAACGATGTAACATTTTATTTTTTTTTTAATAAAAATTAATTTAATAATAAATTTACTTGGTTAACATTATTTCCACCATTAATTCAATAGAAACCTGAATAAACATTTTTCTTTATAATAAAAAACTATTTATTCAAATACTCTTCTTTACTGTTACATATCGATGCTATGTATGTGTCATTGTGGACCAGGCTTAAGTAGTAACATATTCGTAATATCCGTAATTTGCATTCAAAATATGTATTGTTTATTGTGTTAGGTTTCCGGTGTACTAAAGGTTGAAGTTAGAAAATTATTGGTGTATGAATATTTTACTGTCAGTATCAATTTTGCGATAAAAGCATTAAATCTATGATCGGCACGAATTTTACCAAAAACTGAAGCCACTGTGCAAGTAGAAGAATTTGAAAAAGAAAACTATGAATTAGCAGGTCCATAACGTCATTTGGCCAATGACCCACCTAAATTTATTTTCAATGATCCATTTTTTTATTTAGTAATAATAATAATAATGATAATAATAGTAATATATTTTTTAAAACCAAAAAATAATTATCTTTTTATCCTAAAAAGTCTAAGTTCCATGCGAAACCTTCCTAATAAAGAATCGGCAAAGCCAAACACCAATTTACTGTTGCTTGCTCCGGGCTTGGCCGTATTATAAATTCACCTCATAGGTTTATATGGACTATATAAATACATTAAAACTAAAAGATAAACAAACATACGCACTTTAGGAAGTTAAAAAGAGACAAATACATCAGGAAATAGTCGACGGCCCACTAAACAATATCGATCGCTGTCGGGTGTCGGCACTGTAATGTCAAAGCTACAAATTATAGGTGGCGCGACCGAGGTTACAAAAGGGTGTTAAAATAACCTTTTTATTTTACAGATAGTAAAATATGTTCTAAACTTTGCTTCCGGGGGGAAATGCCCTAGATTTGTCATTTTATCTGACTATGTCATTTTAGGATAGTTTCCCCATATTGGTATATTGTATTAGCCTTGTTTTAGCATGTGGTATTTACAATTGCAGATAACAACCTATAGTAATTACGCTATTTTAAGATAGTTTATCAATCTGAAAATATGCCACATAGGTAACTGAAAGCCTGGCTACAGCGGGTCTCAAAGAGCAAGTATAGGGGATCCCGGGGGCCATATAGTTGGCCAGATTAAGAGTAGCCCTGGAATCTGATTGTTCCAAAACGTAAATAATTGCTTCCTTGTTTTTAAATCTATTACACTAACCCATCCCAATTTTAATAATAGGTATCCACTTTCATGGTTTAATAGCTTTATTACAGTATGTAGATATGGTATAATTTCTATGCAATATAGAAATCTGGTATTAGAATTATACGTATGGGTCAAAAATGTTCTATAATTAAACATTATAGTATATTTTAGTAAAAATTTATATAAATATAATTTGTCTACTCATTCAATCGAACACACCTTCTTACCAAAAATAAACGTAAGTACGCTATAATAGGTACCTACCTGGCTAAAACAATGATTTAGAAACTATTTTCTCTGTTATAGTTATATCATTTTAAACGAAAACAAGTCATTTATTTTGATAAAAATTTCAGTAAATACGGTAGATACGACTTAAAACAAAACACATTTTATGTTCTACCGATGACAACAATGTCGTCGATATTTTTGTGCTACCTATATTTTGTTTGTTTTCAATCTTCAGCATTTGTACAATATTTATTTTTATTTAATGTTTCTTTATTTGTTAAATGAGATCAAAGACAGTTAAGTAAGTACAGGGTGTCCCATTTTCGGCACTTTTGCGGGGTATCTCCCTTATTTTTAAAGATAGAGGTTGCGGTTTTCGCGACAAAGTGCTACTTTTTGATGAAACGAAAGATGGCATACAAATATTTTTCATGGCCTCCTTCGTTTTTGACATACAGGACGAAATTGATTTTTTTCCATTTTCGGACCCCCCTCGCATTTTAGTTATCTTGTAACTTATATAAAAAGTAAAAATGGATCCTATTAGAGTTTTCTACGTAGAATCGAGTGGCGTGGTTAGATTTTCATTAGATGTGATATTTTTCTAGATATTAACCAAATAAATGTTTTTTTAAATGGAACACCCTGTATATTTCTTAACCATTAAGTTTCCCCTTTCGAGAGCTTTTCAAAAATATATAACACTTTATAGTTATTTTTTATTTTTAGCCCTTAAATCGAACTATTTAATTTTAAACTTTAATTTTGCATGGTTGGCCGTGTTTAACAACTGGTTTAACGTCAATTTAGGTGTTTAGATTTAAAAAAGAAACTGGTTAAATCCTGTAATTTCATTAATTTATTAAAATTGGTATTATTTTTTAAACTACAACACTACTTGTTATCTAGATATATAGAAAATCCTAACCAGAACTAAAACTGCTTAGTTTTTAATCACTTAAAGATTAAATTAGTTGTCTTGAATTATTAATAGCAAATAAAAGTCAAATTTAAAAACACAACAAACTTTAGGTAACGAAAAGAGCTAGAATGGATTAAAAGGACTAACTCTTTTCGTTACCTAAAGTTTTGTATGTTTTGTTTTTAAATTTGACTTTTATTTGCTATTAACAATTCTAGACAACTAATTAAATTTTCAAGTGATTAAAAACTAAGCAGTTTTAGTTCTGGTTAGGATTTTCTATATATCTAGATATCAAGTAGTGTTGTAGTTTAAAAAATAATACCAATTTTAATAAATTAATGAAAATACAGGATTTAACCAGTTTCTTTTTTAAATCTAAACACCTAAATTGACGTTAAACCAGTTGTTAAACACGGCCAACTACGCAAAATTAAAGTTTACTTAAAATTAAATAGTTCGATTTAAGGGCTAAAAATAAAAAATAACTATAAAGTGTTATATATTTTTGAAAAGCTCTCGAAAGGGGAAACTTAATGGTTAAGAAATATACAGGGTGTTCCATTCGAAAAAACATTTATTTGGTTAATATCTCGAAAAATATCACATCTAATGAAAATCTAACCACGCCATGCGATTCTACGTGGAAAACTCTAATAGGATCCATTTTTACTTTTATATAAGTTATAAGATAACTGAAATGCGAGGGGGGTTCGAAAATGGAAAAAAATCAATTTCGTCCTGTATGTCAAAAATGAAGGGGGCCATGAAAAATATTTGTATGCCATCTTTCGTTTCGTCAAAAAGTAGCAAACTGTCGCGAAAACCGCAACCCTCTATCTTTAAAAATAAGGGTGATACCCCGCAAAAGTGACGAAAATGGGACACCCTGTACATCACTACATTTCTAACCAAGTGAATGATTAAATAGATTGATGAGTTGTTACAAAATTCGTGCACAAATTATTTATTATAGAAATTTATTGGATGGAAGAAAAAAGAAGGAATCGGGTATAAAACTAAGAACTGGTAGCTTTCGAGCTGGATAGGAATCGTGGTTAAGAGCACTGCTTACGATGATTATTATACGTGATCATATTATTAATGCCTGTTGTGCTGTTAACATATGACTTTTCTTAAAATGGGACTAAGATAATAATTGATATTTGTACCCCTAAAATGCTGCACCATGCAAAAATCGGAGAGATTTTAGGAGAAGCCAGAAAATGTAAACGTAGTTACTTCCAATTTTTCCCTTTTATTATATTAAATAAAGAAATGTGCCAGACCATCGGTGGCCCACAACAGAAAGGAGTATAGAACAATTTATAATTCGTTTTTTAATGAAGGAAATACAGGTAAAAGTAAAATCTATCATTGCGATCGAAAAAAAATTCCAAAAATGTATATTCGTCCACAAGGAGGATATTTTGTTTCAACATTTTTGTAAATTAAATCAACTGTTTTTATAGAAAACAGGATTTGTACAAAATATGAGAAGCGCATTTGTTTTATTTTCAATGTGGCAACGTTGCGTCTCAGCCAAAAAAACCAACGTTCACCATAACATGGTGAACGTTGGTTTCTTGGTTTGGTATCTCCTCCATAATTGGAAAATTGCATACATGCACGATTTTGTGGATAATAGGTATACAGTGAATTTCCTTTGAAGTATTCTCTAGCGTTCTATCTGTTAAATTTTTAACCAAATGTTAGGCCCTGTTCTTTTAGAAGTATAGAGATTAGACTTGACAGGTAAATTTAAGAGTCTTAAGATTAATTGCCAAATATGCCAGAAAAGCTCCAAAATACCTGTAAATGTAAATGTATTTAAAATTGTGACAATAAAGTTTTAATGTCAGAAAATGTGTGTCACCTTCACTTAGTACGAAATGGTAAAAGACAACAATAAAAAAGGGTTTGAAAAAGTAATTTATGTGTTTCAAAAAATTACCGCATTTTTTAGGTATTTTGTGTAGCTTATTCAGCATAATTGGCAAATTAACATAATTATTGTAACACTGTGAAATTGATCTATATAATAACTGTTTTATAGTTCTAATCGAACAGGCTAACATGGGGTTAAAAACTCGGTTAAAAATATGTGTCCGCTTAAAAAAAAATGCACTATAAATTTATGATTCTTAATAGAGGAAGTTGCAGCTCCATAGCTCCACCTTTAGTGGTAACAATATTGGAGAGTATGATTATAGAAGATATTTACCATTAAAAGCTTAATAAATACATACTTTGCAAAGCCATGCGTTTCATAGTTATAATAATTATGATAGGTGATGTAAAGTAACTACAACCACGAGTAAATATGTCTTCGTTATAGCTATATTATTTGTTAAGTCATAACTATTGGAATTCAATAACGTCGTGTTTTGTTCCAAATATGAAACAAAAGTACAATAAAGAAAAGTTTAAGAGAACGACTCATAAACGTATTAGATGAATTATATAAAATTTTCTAAATTAGTTTAATTGGTGAGGAAGTGTATTTATTAATTCTTATTAGATAGGAAAGTTTCTTCACTTGGCCATCTTTCAAAGCTTGAATATTTTTTTATAAATTTATCATATAAAGGCAAAAAGTAAATACAAATACTAAATACTTTACTGCAAGCTGCCGTTGATAAAGGTAATTTCTTTGAAAGCCAAACGGTATAACTGATAACGAAAATAACAATTTAAAGGTAAGCATTTAAAATTTACGTTTATTGCATGTTAAATAATTATCACTTTACGTACATTAAAACTGAAATTACTGTATGGTAGAATTTGTAGTAAAATTTTTTAAAGGTAACTGTGTACATGTGGTAATACGGTTACAGTAGTAGTGCAGTCATATTAACACAAATAATAGCGTTTAGCGGAAAAAATTGGGTAAAAGCTGAATTTTTCAGGGTTGGTAGAACACATTAAGATATGCTAAAATCCGTCGAGTCCCCCACTCTAGGTGGCTTGCTTTCTCCGCCATATTGAAACAAAGATGGCGGATCATCTTTTGACTTAAATGCGTATAACTTGAGAACCGTTGGTCCTGGTGTCGATTTTTTTTTTTTAATTGAATTGAAGAGGGTGAAAATACAAACATTTCCAGATATGTATTAATTTTACAGCTAACCTCAGTTTTAAATAAAATTGAACTTTTTTATTAAAACCATAAATGCGTTTACTTTTAGACTGTAATAAAATATATTAAAAGTATTGAAGTAATATCCAATGTACTAGAAAACGTACCCTAAAATATATAGATTGCAACCCTTTTTATCAAATATTTCTGTACGTAGTAGTTTTCGATATTATAATCCTATTTAATTATCGGCGTGCATCTTCCAAGACGCTCGACGACATGCATTACCATCCCCACTCTAGTAGGTATGAACTGAGCAGTCATCCGATGTCGTTGTTCAATGAAAATGGACAATTGAGAAAAGGAAACAAAGCATCACTTATGTCCTACTTAAGCAAGGATATAACTAAATCTGAAGTACAATCAGCAAAGAGTATGAGTTTTGTTATCGATGGTGGCAGTCTTCTGTATAATGTGATTTGGCCAAAATCTGTTACATTTGGACAACTGTTTGAACAGTACCTAAAGCTTATTTTCTCCCATTACAAGGGTGATATTGTTGTAATATTTGATGGTTATGAATCCAACTCCATCAAAGATGAAGAACATCGAAGACGTTTGAAAAAAAATCACCCCGAAGATTGATTTCAACCTAAACACGCCGATAACCAGCTCACAATCTGTTTTTTTAATGAATATTGACAACAAAAAAAAGTTCATAAGGAACTTAATTGATTATTTGAAAAACAGAGAAATCACAGTTATGCAAGCTCAAAATGATGCAGATTTAACAATTGTCAAGACAGCTTTACGAAAGTTGGAAACCTCAGATGTAGTTGTTGAAGCTATAGACACCGACATCTTTATTTTGTTGATGAAATATGCAAAGGAAAATCTATACAAAGTTTATATGCATTCGTCGTCGAAGGAAGACAAATACTGTGATATATTTGAAATACTGGCAACTCTCCCTCCAAATGTAAAAGAGAACCTTATATTCATACATGCGTTCACAGGTTGTGACACTACTTCCTATCCTTATAAAATTGGAAATAAAATTTTTTTCTAAATATTGCAGAACGATGAAAATTTGATGGCGGAGATATCTTTGTTCAATAATCCAAATGTGGATAAAAATAAACTTGAATCAGTTGGAGAAAAACTGTTTTTGATAAATTCTTCACCGATGACAATAATACAAATTTGAATGAAGAAAGATATATTTGTTACAAAAGGTTGACGGCTAAACATAACTTAAATGCAAACTTTGATTTGTCAAACTTACCACCAACTAAGGACGCAGCAATGCAGCATGTTTTTACAAGTACAACTATGGAATGACAACGAAGATATTGATCCTTTTCAATGGGGTTGGTTTTTACGAAACGGAGAATAGTATCCCACGCCCACAAACAAGATACCAGCGCCAGAGCATCTTATGACAAAATTTTTCTGCAAGTGTAGAGACTCGTATGAAAAAAATTGCCCATGTGCAATATTTCAATGCAGTGGTATGTGTAAGAACTGTAGGGGGCTAGCCTGTCACAACGCGGTGCCGAGGACTGACGAAGATGTCCTGGATGATTTTTAGCTGTTAGGATCTGAACTCGGATGTAAGGTAAAATTTCAGTTTTTATGTTCATTTTATTACACAAATATAATAAAATACCCTAAGTAGCAAATAAAAATGTATGTTTTAGATTTCTGTAAAATATTTAGCAAAATCAATAGGAATTCGGAAAAAAGGCAACATACTATATATTCTATGTTGAAAAGTACCATTCAGGCTTCAATTTAAAAAAAAAATTATTGAAACGGGCCTATAACTTTTTGAGATATAACGTATTTTATTATTTGCGTATCTGCCATCTTCAAACCAAGGTGGCGGAGAAAGCAAGCGCTCTCCGGAGGCGGACTCTGCAGTTTCTGACACTCCCGAAGGTCGAAAGTCACCTGTACAAAATTCAGCTTTTACCCAATTTTTTCCGCTATTTTTGCTAATTTGACTGGAGTATAGTAATAGTTGGAGATCCTCAGAAGACAGAAGTCCTAGGATCAGTAGGGAGAAAACTAATTTCAAAATCAATCAATCAAAAGTACGATTGCAAGAACAGCTAACCAAATTTAAGAGTTTTAAATATATAGGTTCCACCATCCAGTCACGTGCCGTGCCTTTATTGGCGGAGGGGGCACAATGATTTGGGGGCGGCAATTTTTTTTTTTTGGAGAGTATGTGGTCATAGTGGGCAGTAAATCTCCAGGGGGCGCGAGGACGCCATAAATTACTCTCCTTTTATTCTGTGCAGTGCGACCGTGGCACCAGTGCTAGGAAGGAGGTGGTGTGTAAAACAGTAGTCTGACCTGCAATGATTTAGGGAGCAGAAACATGGCCAATAAAGAACGTGCATGGAAGAGAAGGAAGTTTGTCAGATGTGACAAAAGCGAGAATGTTATAACGTGAATGTGTTGGGTATCAAGAAAACACTACGTCAGGAATGAAAACATTGGGGGACCACAACAAAGGTTGTAGAAGTATCTATAAGAAAATACAGAAAAGAAGATTACAGAGTTAAAGGTATCTGATGAAAATAAACAATAATTACGCCACCAGAATTGTAAAATGGCAATGGAAGTGTGTCGGAGGAGAAATAGAGGTAGATCAAAGCAGAGATGAGCGGGTGAAATTGAAAATGACAACGCTTAGTTAGCAGTATGCTTGATTGCACAATTTTACCAAAGTTGACAAATTTGAACCATTTTTAAGGATTTTTTCTAAAATTAAAAGTGTCGCTTAAAATTTTTAATTTCTTGTTTTTTTCTCTCAAATTCACAAATAATTCCCAAAATAAAAATAAAATTTGAAAATTGACTGCAATTCCAAATACCGTTTTTTTTGTCAATAATATTAAAATAATAACGCCAAAAAATCTGCAGCCACATTGATGGTATCTGGATCTCTCTTCAGTTCGAGCGACCTGTCTCGTGCTTTTACTACGATGCAAACCCGTGCCTTGCATCATCGAGCCGCGCTGAACTGCTAAATAAGCCTTACGAAAATTGGGAAAAATTGAGGTAAAGAGTAAAGAAAAAGCTGTCTAGTTCTATTATTGTCGAAAGTACGTACTGAAATTGCCGTTTTTTTTTATAAATTTGCGAAAAACTTCAGAAACAAATTCATGTTCAAAAACTTAGTTGTCTTATTCTTACACCTGTCAGTTTAAAACTTTTCTTTGTCAAATTAGACCGGACTAGCGTTGAAGAATCTGACTGTACGGTTTTTATCGATTTTTTCTTTTTCTTACACTTTTCAAAACTTCCTGTAACATTTATGCGTGCACATAGAAGCAATACAATTTATTTAGTTGATATTAAAAGAAATTCTCATAGGATTATTACGATTAAAGAAATACCTACATGAGTATAAAATTTCATCACTTAGCAGCCCAAATGCGTGCTTGGCGTTTTTATTTTTGTCTTTTTTGTTAGCTAATGCATTGGGTAATGTACGCGGTAATGTATTTCAATTGAGCATGCTATTTGCTAATAGCACTGCTGCTGAAAATTAAATACCGAGGCGAATATACTTTACTTTTACTTGCATTAAATGCAAAGGTATAGTGCTTTCTGTTTGGTTATCAGTTTGGAGTATTTTAGTGCATAATAGTTTCTGCAGACGTTCTCGAGTTAATGACACAGAATATGTAACAGTGCTTAGTGGAGATATTTATGATGTTAGCTAAATAAAATATTTTGTATTGCAGTTAATTATTATTAGAAATTTTCTAAAACGGACGTTAAACAATTAAGTGTAGAGGAAATAGATGGAATACGTAGCGGTAACACATTGATGACTACGGCTGCCCACTTGACTGCCACACCAGTGGCGGCGTCGTATAAGTGATAAATAGTGATAATAATACTTTATATAATATGTAATACTTACCCAGTTAGCATTAAAATTTCGCCTTGGATCGGCTAAACATTTGCAGAATGGCGTATGTCTCTACAGTCGCTTCCATAAGCGATGTCCGATGCGGCAAAAAAATGTATTTATTTTATATATAGAAAACATGAGTTTAAACCAAGGATAGTACTACCTCGTACACACTGCTAACAAATGGTACTAAACTATAGTTAATAATGTGTTTAATACTATATGTCCTACATTTAGAAGCCTCTTTACAAGTGAAATAGAATAGAAAAATTTAAATTAAAGAAATTACGTTTCTACAAATATTTACCTCTGAAGTCTGAGTTGAGACACATACCAACCCAAATGTTTTGAAAGAGTATATTTCACGGGGCCGTTCGAGTGTATTTCCATAGGGGGAGTGGCGCGGCCCGTGAGTTTTTTCACAGGTGGGTCAAAATTTTGTGGGCAACTAGTGATATCAACGCTACGAACAAGAAACAAGCAAAATATACTTTTTAAATTAAGGAAGGTTTTTTAATAATGTGCCTAATTTTGCCAATAAATTATTTACCTACCAGTAAACACCACCAAAATCATAAAATAGGTACTGTAGTATATTGAACATTGATACTCTAGATGTTTATTACTTTTAGTGTTACTTTTCTATGTGTTTTAGTCTAAGATTGTTAGCGGCTTCCCTTTTTGATACGTCTGCGTCACCTCAATAGAGGTCGCGCCTTGTACTAAAAGTATGATTATTCATAAGATAAAATTAGAAAAACTAGCCGAAACTCCGTTTTCTTTAATAAATACAATACTGGCGGCTAGACATAGTAATACGATCTTTGTCTACGCACGCGCAGTCTGCCAACTGTAGTAGATATGAGATTACCAACCATTTTTAAAATATTTCATCGAAGAACAAGTGCTAAACTTGTTTCACCTTTAGAGCCGATCTAATTTTTTAAATAACAAAAATTTAAAAAAAAGTCCATCCGAGCACAGCCTCGCACCCACTACCTCATGGTGCACTACCCGAGACTCTACCTCTGGATCAAGTTGCTAATATGACGAAACCCGTGCCGATGCCATTAACATTGGCGTGCAGGCTGAGAGATCGTATTTCTATGTTTAGCCGCTAAGTAATAATACATTAATACAATGCAAATACAATGCGCATATCAGGTACCTAATTAGTTTCTCTTTGTCAAACCCAAATGTTTTGAAAGAGTATATTTCACGGGGCGGTTCGAGTGTATTTCCATAGTGGGAGTGGCGCATTGGTGGGCCGTCGACAAATTTCGACTCTTTCTAACTTTCTAAAGCGCGTATGTATGTCTGTTTCTCTCTTAGTTTTTATGTAATTTATATCGTCCATATAAACCTATGAGGCCAATTTAAAATATGACCCAATCCGGAGCAAGATTGGATATCTTTCGAGGCTGGCTTAGCTTGATTCTTTCTTGGGGAGTTTTCGCCGGGAACTTGCACTTTTTTGAAAGAAAAGTTTGGCCCTAAAAAATAAATTATTAAGTGGATCATTGAAAATAAATTTAGGTGGGTCATGGACCAAAGGACCCTATAAACGGGCCGCTCCAGTTATTAAAGTTTTAAGACACGGCCAGGCGCGGATGTAGAGCCTTGTACCAAAAGGATTTCAGTGGTGAATTTTATAAAAATAAATACTGTAACATAAATATTAACCATTCGTGCATGTTCTACAAAGTGTTATTAACAAAAACAACCATTTGCGATCTATTTAAGGTTTATAATATATAAATTATACCACAAAAATATGAATAACAGATCTATAATACGACTATGTTATATAAAAAATATAAGCCTTTTTCGGCATTTTTGATTTACATGCAAAGATGATTTCTAAAAACATTGCTTACTAAGTTAGAACACATTTTACACACATATTGGAACTTCTGACATAGGAAACATTAGATAGCAGTAGAGCTTGGAACAACACTCGATGCCGGATGCTGCATCTAGAGTAGTCTGGGTAGGGCTCGAGTGCAGTACACTTGGGAGTCTGTTTTCGACACAGTTTGCATTGCCCAAATATGACATACTTTCTTCTTGAACTCTTCACGACAGATACTTTGTTCAGTCAAAATATTTGGAATGACATGGTCACGCTGTCACGCAAATGAACTAAGCCACAAGCAGAAGTCCTATCAAAGCTGTCTTCTAAAAATTGACACGAACAGACTAGAGCTCTAGAAGGCAAGGAAAACTTATTTAATCCTATTCCTTAAGCCAGGCAGACCTTCGTTGTTCATTTTTAGGCACCCTAAACCAAAAAATAATAATGTCAACCCATCTTAAAATATACTACACTTATTTAATACACCAATATTGATAAACTTCATTGTAATATGATATGACTACACCAAACTACTCCTAAGTCTGCAGCGGCTATAAAAAACAAAGATAGAATATTCAGTCACATGTAGGTAGCTAGACAGTGGTTACGCCTATGCCAAACGTAATATTAATGCAATTCGATGTGCCTAAGCGCATATGGTCATACGGTACTGTTACTCGAGTTAGTTCAGTTTCTGTAATCGGCATGTTTCCTTATTGCTTCGTTGCAGGAATTTAGATTTCTATGACAGGTACTTCTTAGAATTTAAATCCCAACGAAACATTTCACGTGGATGTCAGAATTCTCGCATGAAATAGTAATGACATTCAATGATCCATTTCTGTTGTAATAAGTTAATGAACAATTAATAAAATTTTCCTACGACCACCTATGAAAGTGAGTAAAAAAGCACGGATAACTTGGCGAGACAGTGCCTTACATCACACGCGTGTTGAAAAGTACTTCTCAACACGTGTGTTGAAAAGTACTTGTCAACATGACATTTAAATAGATGGTGCCAATTTCATTTTTTTTATTTTCAGCACACTTGATGAAAATGTATAGTGTTGAAAGTGAGGGTTTTAAAAGACAGAAATTGAGGTTTTTCGTAAATATTTTTGTGGTCGTAGGAAAAATATTGTACATTACTCGTGTGAAAGTAATTTTCGCACACTCGTGGGATTATCGCACTCGGCTATTGCCTCGTGTGACAACATTCCCACTCGTGTGAAAAATGTCACTTTCAACACTTGTTATGTAATATACTATTAAAGCATTGCTGAACATATTGAAAAATATAAATTACATATCATCTTTTTAATAAACTGCCACTGTCAAGTTGACGACAAGAATCAATGGCCTTCTCGTAATATGGAAGGTTACTAATATTTCGGACTAGGCAGGCAATAAATTAATAATTTTTGATATTGCTATAATTTTTCCAACTTATGGATCTGAATAATCATGAAATATGTAGCTAAGTCATCAGTTTATTGAGGTGGCACCCTTTCACCTTTCCATTTCTTAATATAATCTCTAACTTTTTTTAGTCAAAAATGTTGGAAATCTATTGCAAGAGAGCTTTTTGACCTTTCAAATTAAAAATTCATTATTTGTTTAAAAATATTCATATGTATTTAA
Source organism: Philopedon plagiatum (assembly GCA_963971165.1). Classification (NCBI taxonomy): domain Eukaryota; kingdom Metazoa; phylum Arthropoda; class Insecta; order Coleoptera; family Curculionidae; genus Philopedon; species Philopedon plagiatum. Next base: position 18,231,358 of record OZ020190.1, on the reverse strand, counting down.
AATTTTCTATACATTAATCAGTCGAATCTGCATGTAAAACTTTCTATGCCAATAAAAAAATCTAAAAGAAAATCAATCTTTCGCGGTAAAATGTGTAGGAAAAATACAAAGGTGTATATATTCTTAAAAAGTGAAACTCTCGATTCAAGGAAGCCCACATATTTTCGTTAGAATAGAAGTTTACCACTGGGTTTACCTTCTTCTACAATCTCCTGAAATTTATAACCGAGTTTTATTGGATTTGGCCCAGTTTTGCATACATATATGCGAACTAAATCTTGAATCATATCGGGGTTTGAGTTTTACCTAGGATTTAAGCCCGTTTACATACATTATGAAGAGTTTTGATTCAAGTATTTTAAAAAGTATATGTATGTAAACTTTATAGTTAAATGATTTTAAAAAAGTCCTTTATACATTGTTACAGTTTATTTTTATCGTTTATTTTTTATGGTAATTCCAAAATGCCGTAACAATATTTTTTCCTCTTCTGTTTGTATTCTTGTCCAATTGCACTTATTTGTGGATATGGGCCTTAACCATTTAGTCCATCACACCCTTTGCCAAAGCAATAACATGGAAACCATACCATAATAATTGTTGTTACTAATTATTACTACGGCCGTGTAATGTTGCCGTGGCAAACGATTTACTGGGTACACATGTCGTAAAATTATATTTCTTAGGCTTCAAAATCGACACAGTAACGCATTTTGGCGTAGAATTGTTCAATAAAAACGAGAAAAACAAATCAGAAATGCTAACCTATAATTACGTATTTTATTCTGTGATTGAGGCCTCCGATTTTATGTGCAGTATGGTTTCATTGACTGTGTTAAATTCAATTGTAAAATCTAATTGGACACGGCTATTGGTTTCAAAGATTGAAATAGGTCGCGAAATGTAAAGTTTATTTATGTTCGTTTACCGGTAGTAATAACAATATTTTTCTTCGTTACAGAAATATATGCAATTTAATTGTTGAAGTAACAATTTTTTTGGTTACAATGTTTGATCCAGGATACCAACAGAATTTCATTGCAGTAAATAAGGCACTGCACTTGTAGATTCTTATTTTTATATATATATATATATATATATATATATATATATATATATATATATATATATATATATATATATATATAAGTATTGTATTTTAAATATATCGTATGAATTAGGTTTCTAACCAGGAAAAAAGGAAAATTTATTTATGATTTTCTTACAACACAATTAGGTTTCTAACCAGGAAAAAAGAACAATTTATTGATGTGTTTTTCTTGTAACAACACACGAAAGTTTTTAATTACTGTGATTTTTTACATTTGCATAAAAAAATCTATTAAAATTATTGGTGTTGCTGACCCATACAAGGGTTACACTGGAATAGAATAAGTTCAACATCAGAATAATGTCTTTTATGGTCCCGTATTTAAGTCCAATTTCGCCAAATTTATGGTGAGAATCTTAATTCCATCGCCAGCCTGTCTGTTAAGGGGTGTGATTTAAACGGGCAGCGAAATTTTACAATTTTGACACATCGTAATATACGATTGGCCGGCAAAAAGATGAATTGGGCGGTGAAGCTTGATCAGGTAATAAAACAAAAATTGGTCTGCGTTTTAGATTTGAACAAGCAGCTTCAAAATCTTTTAAGCAGTAAAAAAAAATAAGTTGCAACTAAATAAATATTTGGTCTGTGCGAAATAAATTACATTTTATTTTTTTTTGCCTGCTCCAAAATCAAGTTGACTGCTGAAAAAATATTGTAACATTACAAATTGATGGGTAATCTAATACCGTTCTGACTACTCTAAGATTAACTTAGCGTGTACTAAGGGGTAATTAATTACGTAAAAAATAAAGCATTTAAGTAGAAAACTCCAAATATTGATTAATGTAAAAGCACATACATTTCATGGTATTATTAGTAAGGCGCTTAGTAGAAAGTTATAGTCATTTGATTTTTTTTAAATTACGTTTTAAGCGAGGGGTAAACCGCGCTGGAATTGTGGTGTACACTTACCTGGAATTAGTGGAATTAGTCATGGAATTAGTGGAATTAGTCATGGAATTAGTGGAATTAGTCGTGGAATTAGTGGAATTAGTCGTGGAATTAGTGGAATTAGTCATGGAATTAGTGGAATTAGTCATGGAATTAGTGGAATTAGTCGTGGAATTACTCTGGAATTAGTGCACACTCTGGCAACGTTTTTCCTCCTATGCAACAAGTGGCAACAACGCAATCCTCAAATTATTATCTTGTTTTGACTGGAACGTTCGTGGAAGGATATGGCTCTAGTTTAAACCCTACCTCCACTTACTGTAATATTTTTCTATAGGTATATTCACTGTCATCCAAATGCGTACGTTGTACAGTAAAAGACGTTAATTTCACTAAACAATTTTGTATATTTATTACTTGTAAATATGGGTATTTTCTACACTATTGGTTCTGATACTAGTACTTGACATATTCGTCATTTTCTGGTGTTACAGGATGTTACTACTTTTTACAGGGCCATGCCTAAGAGAAACACTGGGACTTTTCCCACACTGGTACACCTAATTTGTGTCACTTAACGAGATTTACAGGACTATGCCTAAGAGAAATACTGGGACTTTTCCCACACTGGTACACCTAATTTGTGTAACGACTTAACGAGATTTACAGGACTATGCCTAAGAGAAACACTGGGACCTTTAGTCTGCTAGACCTTTGGTCTACGAGACCTTTGGGTTTCAGTCGCGTCAAGGGACGCGACAGTATTTCGTTGTGGTAGTAGTTGAAGTGATACTGTTCCCTCGCCGGGAACTAAGTTAAACTGAAATGGACCACCCTTTCAGAGACTAGGTGTGACCGGACTTGGCCAATTAGCGTCGTTCTCGCGATGACGTTGACGAATCATATTTAAGCAGTTGGCAAAGGGGTTGATATTTGTTGTCGTAGTCACCGGCCATCTTTGCATTTCCCAGAAACTGTACCGGTAGAGTCACAGTAATAAAACTAGGAGATAAAAAATCTTCAAAGGAAACTAAACCTTTGAAGTTTTGCCGACAACGTGTTTTAGAAGAACTAAATTAAAGGAAAGATTTTCTTTTGTTATTTTAGCTGAAATACTCTTTGTGTTTTGCCGATAACTGCGTATCTTTATGCAGTTAAATTTACATATGAGACAAGCTGAAGTTCGCTAAAAAGATGAATGTGGAGAATGATAAATTATAAGTAATATATTTTAGTACTTAATTGCATATAATTTAGGATTCTCTTCATATTTTCTTGAAAAACGTATAAGTATATCTACGATTAGACGAGACACGATCGACGTCCTTTCTTATTTGGTTATTCAGTATATATTTCGTAGAGAACAAGGAAAATTATATAAATATTGGTCATTCACACAACGAGCAATTTTATTACAAAGAGTTGACGGATAAGCTTGTTTTTAGAAATATTACTAAATTTGTGGAATTAGTCGCGGAATTAGTAAAAATAGTCGTGGAATTAGTGGAAATAGTCGTGGAATTAGTGGAATTAGTCGTGGAATTAGTGGAATTAGTCGTGGAATTAGTGGAATTAGTCGTGTAATTAGTGGAATTAATCGTGGAATTAGTGGAATTAGAAGGGAATTGGTGGAATTAGTAGAGGAATTAGTGGCATTATTTGGAATTAGTGTACCCAACCCAACCCAACCCAACCACGCAAAAATTTAACTTTTTTTCGCAAATTACAAAATATTTTTTTTCTTTACCAAAACATTCCTAGTAGGCTCAAATGAATTTGGTATGGGTCCCGTATGTAGCAACAGAGATATACAACTTTAAAATTCCTGTGGGCGCCCATGCTGCCCACCGTTAGTGCCGCTCCAGTAGCACAGTGGCGGTCGCAGCTTTTTTCAAAGGGGGGGGCGGTTTAGTAGGTGTTGGGTTGGCCCAATCGTCGGGTTAGTGTGTTTTTTCAAAGAGGGGGGGGGCGGTTTAGTAGGTGTTGGGTTGGCCCAATCGTCGGGTTAGTGTGTTACAAAAAAAACTTGCCTATGTATATTCAAAATTTCTGTTAAAAAAGCATGCATGCAATTTTATCTAGGCCACAATCAATTCTAGAGACGTGTACTGCCTGCACCTACGGTTTTAAATTTTTTGTTTTACCCGCATCGATCATTTATTATTTCTTCGTTAAAAATAGTGTCTTGGGTTAAGAGGGTAAGGGGGGGGGGGGGCGATCGCCCCCACCGCCCCCCCCCCTGGGACCGCCACTGAGTAGCATTACATCGCGGGGAACTCGGCCGCAGCAGCAGTTAAATTTTTGGAATTTTTTAAAATTACGGTACGCGCGCCGTCCGGTACTCCCTACGAGCGAGTTGAACTCGCACCTGACCGTCTTTTTTTATTTCACGTGAATATACATACGTACTTAATTTTCGGCATCGACGCCTCTGGTAACAGATCAAAAGTGGCCAATCTTAGTGATGATCAAAAGTTCAACAGACGAATTAAAGAAACCGATCGAACTAACGAATCTCGCTGCTATCTTCAAACCCTTGCCAACTAAAAATATTAAATACAGGATACAGGTCATTTGACTTTCTGGCTTCTAAAGTAAATATTTTGCAGAAAACGAAACGCTGCTTAAAAACTGCTGAACGATATTTAAATACCGAGCACATTTTATTCACAGCCTAATTTATTTTGTCACCAGCCGACTAATAATTTCACCGCCCAATTAATAATTTTACTGCTCGAATAGATTTCGGACTGCCCAACGGGATAGTTAAGTATTTGTTACTTAAAGTTTTATTATGCCGAACCACATGAACTATATTTTGCCCATCATTGTTTCACAGGCAGTTTATTTAAAGTATTGACAGAAAATTATTATACCACCCGAGTAATTTTTTTTGCCGGTTGGGCTTACCTACCTACTTATTTAAATCGCAGCAGAAATAATTACTAGCCTCTGTTAAGTAAGAAGAAATATACAAGCATTAAAGGAATGAAAAGGAACAATACGTCCCAGAACTTCTACTATATGCGAGAAATCGGTACAGCACAATCGACGTACTAGCAGAAGATGAAAGTTATGACTTCCCCATATGAATATTTTAGTTCTTTGTTTATTCTGTCATACTGTGATGAATGAAGAAATTAATTTCTATGACAAAATATCCTTAGTTTGTCTAAGTAATTCTCAAGTTATGTAATATTTCGTAACCTACTATATAATTGTATATTAAACAATAATATAGTTGCTTGCATGAGTTCAGTATGTTCTAACAATAAAGTAGGTTTAATTTAAAGGTGACATGGAAATTAGATGTTCAGCAAGATATTATGTCGTTTTAACCTTGTATTGTTTGTATAAAGTTAGCGTAGAAAATTATAAAGTTTTTTATTCCGCGCTACTTGCAAAAAAAACACCTGTAAATGCATAAAAAATATAAACCATAATTATTTGTTTTGAAAATGCACCGTTATTAAACCAAGTTCTAGTCTGAGATAAAATGCCGAAATTGAACGTTGCAACCATATGTTTTTTTTTATCTGAGACAGCCCACGTAGATAAGTGATAACGTACCGTGGGCGTCTGAAGAGAAGGAAAATGTAGTCTACTGACACAAGATTTAAAGAATTGTAGGTTGGTAGGAGAAGGGAAAACATCTGCAGGCAATTTATCCCATAATCTGGAGACCCTAGGTATGAATGAGCGAGAGAAGTGGGATGTTACAGACTTTTGTGGCTGGACAGTAAAGGGATGCATACGTATGCGCCGATTAGAGAGAAAGCTACCACCGATCCAGGTACATAGTTTGGGAGGAAGACTGTAAGAAGGTAGTTTGTTAAGGAGTGCGACATGCCATACTTAGTCAAAGGCCATGGAAATATCAAGAGCAACAATCTGAGATTTGCCATCAAATTCGAGAGACTTGTTTCAGTTATGTGTGATAAAGCTAAGGAGATCAGCTATGGATCTTTGGTGACGAAATCCGTACTGTCTGTCATGGATGATTTTATGTTTTTACAGATATTTTAGAAGTTGCAAGTTGATCGCTTTCTCCATAACTTTGCTGACAATAGAGAGAAGAGAGATAGGTCTATAATTGGTTGGCAGAGATTTGGAACCTTTCTTCAAGACAGGCTGCACACGAGCAGTCTTCCAGCTATCTGGGGAGATACCCTTGTCATAGGAGATCTGGAAAAGACGAGTGGTGCAAGGTGGGTGCAAGCTCTGGAGCGCATTTTTTTTAGAACAATTGCGGGTATGCCATCCAGACCGGAGGACCTTTTGGTCGCAAGGGATAGAAGACTTTTTGAACTTGTTTGATCTTAAATATTGTGCCGGACATTTCGTGGGGTACAGACGTAACGGTTGGAACATCGAAATTGGCAGAAGTAATCGAGGGTGGATTTACGGGGGGTGGTAACGGGAGGTAATTAATTACCCCTCCGATGAATTCTAAAATTATGAAAAAAACTCAAAATAAATATTTTAGTCTGTCTTACTTTGTAATGCATAAAAATTTATTTTTCCAAAATCTCAGAATATAGAAATTCCTGGATACCTACAAACAAACAAGTAAATAATATATACATATCTATTACTTCACGATTTAATGAAAATACGCTTGATAAAAAAAACATACGTAGTAACTGTAAAACATTTATTTATTGCCTAATAATTTTAATCCCGCATAGATTCAAATCTTACTCATCCCAGAATTTAAGAATCACACCCCCCCCCCCCCCGCCTTACCACCACGGAAAGCTAAATCCGCCCTTGGGAGGAATTAGGGTGGAATTAGCTGCGAACCGTTTAGCAAATAGTTCAGCCTCCCCTTTAGAGGTGGAGATTAACAAAAGTCTAAAAATTAACTTAAAAATTATCCATTTGTGGACAGTTATGAATGTAGGCCACATAAGTATTTAAAAACAAGAAGGAGATACTTCTTGAGAACGGCTGTTGCCAGACTTTTAATTATGTGGCATATTTTGAGATTGATAAAATACACTAAAATAACTCAATTACTATAGGTTAATATCTGCAATTGGAAAAACGACAGGTTAAATAAAGCATATGACTAAGAATTATGAAAATATACCAATATCATTATTTTTCGCGATAATAAATTTTTAGTAATTTAATTCCATTGCATAGTAACGAAATTTAGAGTGACAGTGGCAATGTCGCTTTTTCTCTGTAGAATGTGCCGTAGACCCGCTCATTCATGATTTGTCAATTTTGTGTGTAACGTTTATGACAGGTTGGAATATACGTGTTGTAGTGAAATTTTAAGGGATTTTAAGTTTTTCTTAGAAGGACTTTATTCGTAAACTTTGTGTGGAAAAATGAACTGTTTTGATTCATCCAGAATTGTATTTTCCTAGGTTTGCTCGATCGAATACAGACGGCTCGAAAAGCCATAGCAACGGCACGCGAAGCCGGATGTTTAATGTTCTCTCTCTCTCCTCTTTCCTTGTCCCAAATACGCACATTATACTATGAAACAAAATGAACGGCTAGTTTTGGTTTCGTCTCCTCTTGCTGAAGATCCAGTGGTGTAGGCTGATAATTGTGATGGGTTTTACATATTTTTCTGTGTGTTTTTTTAATTAAAATAACAGATACCTATTTGCTACTGACCTGCTAGCACCAGTGGTAGGCATTTTTTATTTTAACGATTATACACTATTGCCAGTGGCCCAGCCAGCGTTTTGGGGCGATGGCGCATCTATATGCGCGGGGCGCTAATCACACAAAAGGGCGGGGGGAGAGGAGGTCAGTCGCCCCCTCTGGCCCCCACCCGGCTACGCCACTGACTATTGCATTTTGTATTGATTAGACAGACATCAGGTCATTATCGCACTAATGCCGTGCTTGCCATATCTGGTATGTTAAAGGAAACCTGGTTCCAAATCAACTATTACGAAAAAGGTTGGGTGGCATACTTATAGAGGATTGATGATACATCACGTGACCAAGTAGGTTTAAAAAAATTGCACATACTAAACTTGGCAAGCGCAACAGCATTTTTGATGGAATATAAAACAGTATTTCCTGTAAATTAGCTGAAAAAGCAATTGATTTGATATCTAGTTGGTTTGAAATAAAATTTGTGATTGATCATTATTCAAGTAATATTTGCTATCACTCAACGGATATAATATAATATTCCAGCAATTTGTTAACGCATTCATTAGTCATTTTTATTCCACGCCTCACTAATTACTTCAGCAAAATATTTGCATACGTTGTGTGTAATATTTAATGTCGAGATATTCTCGTCATATTGGGTCACATTTATTCCTTTATTACTAATTTTGCATGACATTTCAACAACGATAATTAAATTTTGGGGTAACACTAAAGTGAAATAATGGTGTTACAACAGTAAAACTATACAAGACATTTTCACAGGAATAAACAAAGCAGTAAAATAAAGGAAGTAACAAATGAGAAGAAAATATAAACTTTCAACAATTAATTTTTATAGTGTATGTTAATATTGTAACTATTTTTTAAGGATGATTAAGTCGTCACGTACATTGGGTTTCATTTTTTAGCATGTGTATTATATTATCATGATGTTATTATTAGTAAGTAATGCACTAAAATAGCTTCGAGCTTCGTCTTAGCAAAATAAATACCATATATTTACTTATTTGATTTTTATCATTTAGGAGAATGACATAAAACATCTGCTAGACAATAGTGATGCAAATTTTAGTTTTAATGTTTTGATTCAATTTTAATAATACTTAGCAGGAGTCATATTCAATTTAGGAATTGGTAACTAGTTGATTTGTAAGCTTTATTCTTCAAAAATTTGGAACATTGGTCAGTGCAATAGTTAATATAGAAACTAAAATATAGAATCATGCTCTTGGGATGCATCTTTTATTTGATTGGTGGAGAATACCAATAAGTAACAAATATTACCCATACTCATACCCTAGATCAGTCTGATGATTTTTTAAAATTTTCATTTTATAAATTCTAATACAGGAAATATTCATATTCATAATACATACAGAAGACATATGCATGTCTTCTTTTTGTTGCTATACGGGGTACCTAAAATGTTAACCTTTGTTACTGGTTGTTAAAAGGTTAAGTAAAATCTCGGTTTTTGTATTTGTTACCTTATTTTATGCGGAGGGGTCGTACTGGTCCATATTTTATCCCATTCACATCATTTACTTTGTTAAACAGCAAATTTTACTTGGACTAATAATACGTCTGAAATATTGTAGAAGTAGGGAGAATCCCTTAATAATTTTGTTTATGGATATAAATGAAAGCTTATTGACGCGATGTCTGTCTTTGTGATATATTTTTAAAAGACAATATAAATTAAATACTGTAAAGTAAGAGAATTCTGGACCAGTCTACAAGAAGAGATAGATAACAGCAAAAGAACCATCATGATAATAGAAGATATAAATGGAAGGATAGGAAACAACGCAGAAAAAACATACGGGTGTGTCGGAAGATTTGGAGAAAAAGTAATAAATAATAACGGCCCAAGAATAATAGACTTTTGTGTAATGAACAACCTGGTAGTGACTAACACTTTCTACGGACACAAAGACATTCACAAATATACCCGAGAGATGCTCAGCACAAATGAAAAATCTATAATCGACTTACTTCTAGTAGAAAGAAATATACTAAGAAAATTAAAGATATATATTTGTGTAATTCGAATATTCGGAATATATGACGTTGGAAGTGATCATTTCCTGGTGAAGACAACCATAAAGAGTAAAAGGAGAAGAAAATATATAAGCATCAAAACTAACAAGTTGGGAAATATAGAGGTACAGAAAAGATATCAGGAAAGGATAAAAGAAGAAATAACTTTAAAAGACAATATTCTAAAGGAAGCGGACTTAGAGAAAACATGGAAAATATATAAAACAATGATTACATTAGCAGCAATAGAAGTATGTGGAGTAAATGAAACAACAAACAGACGCTAACGTATTGGTGGAGTAAGTAATGAAATAAAACAAGGAATAAAGGAGAAGAAACGCTTATGGAAAAAGTATTTCGGAAATAAAAATCCGGATGACTACCAACTATATCAGAACCAGAGAGAAAGGGTAAAAATAAACATGGAACATATATAAAACAATGATTACATTAGCAGCAATAGAAGTATGTGGAGTAAATGAAACAACAAACAAATAGACGCTAACGTATTGGTGGAGTAAGTAATGAAATAAAACAAGGAATAAAGGAGAAGAAACGCTTATGGAAAAAGTATTTCGGAAATATAAATCCGGATGACTACCAACTATATCAGAACCAGAGAGAAAGGGTAAAAATAAGAGTAAGGATCGGCATGCGAGATAAATTTTATGGAAAATTGCGGGAGTGACCAGACTCGACAGAATAAAGAGCGAAGTAATAACACGTGAATAAAAAATAATAAGTGTAGTACAAAAGATTGAATAACAAAAACTCTAAGGTGGTTCGGGCACTTAGTTCGAGTGAAGGAAGACAGGACAGTAAAAGTAATATGAGATACAGAAACGGGGAAGGGGAGGAGCAGAGGAAGGCCAATGAGAAGATAGAATGAGGAGGCTGTGGATATATTAAAAAAGAAAGGAGCGAAAAGTGAAGCTAGACAACGAAATAAATGGAGAAAAGTAATTGCTCGCGTACCAATGGTAGAAGAGGATGCGGATAAGAGTAGAGAATATAAATAAAAGGCTCGATAGCGCCCTGGCGCAGCACTTGCCTACCAATTGAATGGTCCGGGTTCAATACCCGGCTGCGGCAGATCATCAAAGTCGCAGTCGCACTTTTTCCACGGTATGAGCTTCTAGGTCGATTCAGCCAAATGTACCTGGGGGTAAAACCTTGGAGTAATACTGGGCGGTGGAAGTATACTGCTGATAACATTATCTTCCTAGTATACTGTTCGGCCCTAGTATTAGCAGCTGTATCTCCGAAGGCGTGTAACGCTATAAAAGGAAGGCTATTATTATTAATATAAGTTTCATCTTCATACGTCTAATAAAACATGTCTTAACATGACTTTACCATATAAAACCCTATGGTCCACCTAAAAAAACAAACTGTATATCACTTTCAAATAAGGGATTGTTATGATATCAAATTTTGCGTTATTATGGTACATTATCCAGCACATTAGTATGTCCTATACAAAAACGCTACTGCATCAGGTATACGATAATTAATTTAACCTTTGTAGGCTGCTACTAATCAAGTGCTAATGGTCATGGACGAGAACCACTAAACGATAAACAGTACGTAAATATGTAAAACCTATTAGAATAAATATTTAGTAAATACGTGTATGTACGTGCATATTAACAATAACTAGTTAACAAAATGGATAGTCTGGATATTGTCAATATTTTCCATAAGAAAAGTTTCGAAATTTTTTGTAAAATATTTCAAAAATTTAACTTCATAAGTAGCATATTAATTATTCTATAACAAAATGAATAGTCTAGATATTGTCAATATTTTCCATAAGAAAAGTTTCGGAATTGTTTGTAAAATATTGCAAAAATTTGGCTTCATAAGTAGCATAATTAATCAATTATCCCCCCCCCCCCCCCCAACGTTCTAATAATATAGTACATTATAAACGATTACGTAGTGATGGCTATTAATACACTAGCATTAAGTAACGCGTGTGGTTACGAATGGGAGTGTATTAATGGCCATTACATGAGAGTTGCATACACTATTTTTTCTACGTTTAATAAATATTAAACTGAACATTTAATTTAGCAACAGTTAAACAAATTAAATCCTTTACTATCACGAATACCATAATCTGGCATAATTTCTTATTTAAATATTCTAAAAAGTTTTAATGGCAATGCAAATTTTAGTAAAAGAACTGTTAGGGTAAGATCATTTGTATTAAAAAAAAGGTCACTTGATTTAAAAAAGTGTGGGTACAAATTATTGGCTGGCTAATAAATGCGGTTTCATAATGAAAATTTGTATCATAATGAACATTATTATGAAACATATCGAAGACATTTAATTTGGATATTAGAGTACGGGAGTAGAAAAACGATCGATATATCTATATTTATCCCTTAGAGAGTATTAATTTTCTTAAATGAAAAGAAGAAACACAAGTGTCTCTTTAGCAGACCTAGTGCAGCTTATGAGCTTGTATGACAGGAATCTGAACACTACAAGGTGTTACAAAATTCTAGCGACACAAATTTACAGGCGATTCGTTGGGCAAGAACAGGAAAAAAAGTTTCTGTTAACAGTGGTCCGAAAACGCTTGGTTTGGATTTTTTTGCTTTTTCTTATTATTTTATACAGTTTTAGTAAAGATAATTCGGTCAAATTTCGTATGTACCTACACTTAGAGTAGCTGTGGTATATTCGTATTACTATTTGAAATAATCTACAGGTATTCTCTTAACGGAAGCTATCCTTTTGATCACTTAACTTTTTTCCGACTATCCGTTGGTAACAGACAACATTCCTGTTTTATGCTTTGACTCATAGGCGGCGGAACCACGAGGACAAGGGGGCGCTTGCCTTCGTCCCTGCGAAAATTCAAGGTAGGCAGCGGTAGGTAGCGAAACTAATGTATTATGTATTATATTGGTTCGGCTAAAAATAAATTATCCATAGTTTCTAACCGACGTTTTATGTAACAGAAATTATAATTTAGAAGTATAGTAAGAATCAAGCAAGAAAAAGCCACGAGCGTCATAGGCATGAAAACATCACACATGATCTGTCTCGTTTTAGAATATTACTAGCTTAGTTGCTGGAAATCGATATACCAGTGGCGTAGCCCCTTTAAACAAGGCTTTTTTAATTAAATAATTATTGGATCAAAAAATAATTGCAAAATTAAAACTAATAATTCAATAATTGTGTGGATTTATTATTTATTACTTTATATGTATGTACATCAGCATCCATAGAGTTCGCGTTATATGGAAAAAAATGACATTTCCTATTTTTAAGAACATTTTTGGTATTCTTGATAAAAGTTCTTGCACGCATTAAATCGTTTTTAACGTTATCACAGTTGAAATCAAATATATAAAATGTCAAAAAATAATAAGAATGCGATTTGTCTAAACCAAATATATTTAAGACGAATATTTTGGAAACAAAAACTTTCTTTGTAGGATGCATAGTTTAGATAAAATGAGAGTAGAACATTGAAAAAACCCGGATTTGATCGATTTTTGCCAAATTTACACATAATTTTGTCATAAACTATTATCATTTTCTATAGCTTTTAATGTGGGTTGTTCCAGACATTTTCATTTTAAATGATATTGCTATAATTAACTTTAAATTTTGATGACGCCAGAAACGTATTTTATAATACATGCAAAAACTTTCATCAAAAATAAAATTTTCTGAGAAATCAGAAGTAAAGAGGTTTACTATTATAGTGCCAACTTTGTGTATGGCACTGTATAAACTGGACTAAACCCCGGCCAATTTTTTAATATGGTCTATTGGCTTTTTAATCTTAGTGAACAAAGTTTGATCTACTAGATCGTGACCCAAAAAAATAGTTTAGTTGGAACTAGAATTTAGGATAATAATTTGATGTTTGTCCGACATTATTATTGCTTTTCCTCGAAAACCTTGGGTCTCCAGATTATGGAACAAATTACCTGCCGATGTTTTCCCTTCCCTTGTCAACTTTCAATCCTTTAAATCCCGTGTCAATAGATTATATTACCCTTCTCCTCAGACGCCCATGGTACGTTAATACTTGGGCTCGAAGTCTACGTGAGCGGTCTCGGATTCAAAAAAAGGAAGATGTGCAAGTAATAGGAATAACCTATCCAAAAATCTCAAAACCAAAAATTTTGCTACAGGTTCAGCCAGGAAGCTACAAAAGCTGACTTCATAATTCGATTTCCTTTTTTTCTAAATATTGCGTTACAGATTTTACTTAAAATTAGTATAGAAGCTTTATAACTAAACAAGTAAAGCCAATACGCTAAGAAGTAATTTGTTACCTTATATATTTGGGTCAAAAACTAGAATAATTTATTCTTAATATACGAAAAAATATTCGTACATTTATAAATTATTGTAATTTTACATAGTTTCTCTCAAATTTACTCATTTGCACATGTTTTATTTATTATTACCTTAAATTTAATATTTACTTATATTCACAAATTAAATAATTGCTTCCATGGTAAAAACGCCTCAAGTGCTAGTGCAATGGCAGTTTATTATGTCAGCATATTAATCACCTTTCGTTCTAACCACATTAATATTCCAAAGTGTAATAATTATTTTAAATCACTTGAATCATGCAAAGTTAATGCATGCTAGTACCCACCCACATCATTATTAAAATTATTGTTGCATACTTACTTGTTTTGTGGTATATTCGATCTTTAAATTTCGATAGTTCTTCAACTAACATGTTGAGTTGAATATGTAACAAACCTGTGGTCGAACAAATCGTTCATCTACTTTACAGTCTGCAGTCTACATGTTAATTTAATAAAAATGTCCATTAAAGGCGTGTACCGTTGTCAACTTCGGTGTGCTAGGCACCCCCAAGAACCCCCCCCCCCCCTTAAGTACACCCACTACGGTAGTTTTATTTTACAAATTATAAGCTATTATCATTAAAACCTTTTGAATTGTTTGACTTTCTGGCTTAAAACATTTTTGGTAAAATTTATAATATTTGACCACACCATTTACATATTTATGCAAACTTTACGATATGAAATAAATTAACGTAGGCATTTAATTTAACGCCAACCCATATATTTTCATTATTTTCATAGCGAAAATATAATATTTCACATCAAAATTTGCATATGGTTTAGGTTTCCCATTTATTACAAATTGAAGGCATCGACATTAAAGTGTATCCTTCTTATGAATTAACCGTGGCCAGATGCAATTCTATACCGCATGATAAATTGTTGTTGCTATTTTTTTACCTGATCGACCTTGAATTTTCATAAAACGTGTGCAATTACCTTTGGTTGTCGTAAAATAAAACAGTAATTTATTATTTTTACACCGAGAAAAGTAATGTAAAATAATCAGAAGCAGAAAGTAGCTAAAAATAATAATTTTATTAAGTAGAGTTTGCCCATAAATTTTTGTCTTTTATATTTAGTCCGAACTTACTTTTCTCTCGATTTAATGACTATACACAATAAAAATATAAATATAAATATAAAAATATAAAATATTATCTAGTTGGTGATGAAATATTAATTTCATAACTAGTTATGAAAAAATAAAATACAAAAATATAAATATTTCGTATTTCTCACTTGACTTCCAAAAGCGTTTGGAGCTGCCTCTTCAATATCACTTGGGGTCTCGGAATCGGACATTTTCAATGTTTCTAAAAGAAAAAAATTAATTTGTGACGCCGGACGCGACACTTATTTACAAATAAAACTTCAGAACGACATCATGATAACCCAGA
Source organism: Philopedon plagiatum (assembly GCA_963971165.1). Classification (NCBI taxonomy): domain Eukaryota; kingdom Metazoa; phylum Arthropoda; class Insecta; order Coleoptera; family Curculionidae; genus Philopedon; species Philopedon plagiatum. Next base: position 18,215,906 of record OZ020190.1, on the reverse strand, counting down.
CAACTGTCTACTAGGTACGTACTAGATGAAATAAAAATTTCTTCGTCTGATGCCCACTTAGATGTTTTGATGCAATAATTAAAATTAATAATTTTATTTACATATTTTTGTCAAAATTAGAAAAATCTTGTATGAAACACGTTAGGAAATGCAACTTTGTTGAACCCGTATAATTTTGAGGGATCTCGCTTCGCTCGTCCCTCAAACATTACACTCGTTAAACAAAGTAAAAGCATTTTCTAACTAGTTACATAAATAGGCATTCTCGAATTCTATTTTATTCTATTCAGTAACATTTTCTTTTTTTTTTCGTTTAAGGTATTCTAACAGTACTGCAGACAAACACTTGACAAATTTTTTTCAGTTTTTTAAATTCATAATATACGTTTAGTCCCTTAAAATGGAACCTTGTGACCCACCAGATTTTCATATTATAATAATTGAAAAGTCAATAACTAAATTCAATAAAAAGCTTAAAACGCTTTACATTTTGAGCTGTATCGATTATATTAAATCCAGGATTATTAAGTACGGCTAGATGTCAAGTCAATATGTCAGGAAAGTGTTTAGGAATTAAGCGAAATAAATCAGAACAATTATAAAGTTATATACCTATTATGTGCGTGTTAAAAATGGTTTGTTCATACATCAAAAATTTCATTGTAATTTTTTTGTGTTTGATATCTGAGAAAATATTTTTGTTATAGAACTAAAGCTGTTACTAAGGGTTCTTTTTTTAAAAAAATATAGTTTTTTCTAAAATAAGATCATTCTGGCAAATTTTAAATTTTCATGGCGTTTATATAAAGTAATTAATTATTGTGAGAGCAGATCTTTGCAAATGGCCTACGGTTTTAACAATTTTTACCATAAACATAAAATTTTATATAAACCACCTAAGTAACAAAAAATGCTGAAATTCATTTTTCAATTTTTAATAAGAATTTGTAAAATTTTTATTATAAGATTAAATATTCTTATAAATTTCAAAACTTTGCAGAGGGCACTTTTTAAATTATTAATTAAACTTTTCATAGGCATTTATAAAATCCGGGGAATTCCGGCGTCAAATATTTTATTTCTAAAAACATCACGATAATAAATAATAACAAAACAAACAAGATTTGCCAACGTACTAAATATCATGCGTTTTACTAAATTTTTGGAAATAAATTAACTGACATAATATCATAAGTTGGTAAAATTATCACCAGAATCAAATTTTTTTAAGATCTGTCTGATCTTAACTAAATTGTATGTAAAATTAGGGTTCATAAAAACTGACTGACTGCTTCTATGTCCTTTTTAAATGATTACTGGAAAATTAACTTTTTAAGATTTTATTAGCTTTTTTAAGTTTTTCAATATTTTTTCTGTAAAAACAATGACTATGTAAAAATTTGCTACCATTTTAGAAAATAGACCTAGTGTAATAGAAAAGTAAAGTAAGAATCAAGCAAGAAAAAGTCACGAGCGTCATAACTGACAGAGACCGCAATTATTTCCTTCTCTCTCATATTTTTCAAAGTGGGCATCAGAGGCATGTTATTGATTATTCTTATGATTAAAATAGTGGTTCTGAATGAACTGGCAACGCTGCACGATTTTCGCTTTGGCCAAATCAGAATCGAAATAAAATCCATCCCATCAACATGCTAAGAGATGCATTGGGAGTGCCTCCCCGATGTTGCCGAATGTAGAATATGGTTAGATTGTAGGGTGATGACAGTGCATCAGAGGACGAACTGGGATGTTAGCAACTTGATTCCGATAGCTAATAGTAATTGTTTTATTTTGAATTATAAGACTTTTATATTTATAAAGTTATGGTGATATTTAAACAAAATTTGTACAAATACATATTTTTCAACTTTGCACCAAACTTTTAACATGTCTGTTAAAGTATACGAATATATGTAATGTAATATGATAAAATAGTCTAGTTTATACAGTGCTATTAATAAAGGTGGCACTATAATAGTAAACCTTTTTATTGCTGATTTCTAAGAAAATTCTATTTTTAATAAAAGTTTATGCATGTATAGGGTTGCCATAAATTATCTGGCTCATATATTTTATTTGTTTTTTTTTTAAATTTACCTAGGTCTAAAAACCAAAACACAAAAATAATTATATTAAGAACGAAAATCTTTAATATTACTGATATTCCTTAAAATTAAATCAAAAAATTATTTAGGATTTGCCAGTTTTATTTTTATCCGATGAGATGATTTTCTTTAATACATCTTTCTGATATTTGATGTACTTATAAAATTCTGCACATGATAATTTAATGCTGGCATTGCATATTTGCCTCAATGGACTCAGGTAATAAACGATTTATTTCTCTTTGCCACTGGATGGACATCAAGGAAAAAATTGTTTCGCAATTTGCATTGTGCGCAGGGATTGCGAACAGGTATTCATACACAGTTTGAGTAACTCAGATTTCTGATCTAAATGTTCTGTGCTTCCTTCAGTCGAACTGTTTTCCACTCTTCTAAAGAGTTTTTTCTTCCAAAAAATTCTTAAGGTATAAATACTGTTGAAAATAGTGATATCCTAAAATTATCAAACTGTTCGATTAAGATATACAGTTGTTTGTTCCAACATTTCCCATTCTGGGGTTTCAGACAGCGGCATCCAAACGTTGAGTTTTAGAAATGACTTGGACCATTCATAATATCCGCTAGACTTCAAGTACACTGATTTCCAAAGAACTGGCGACTTAAATTAAGGAAGCCAGCTGAAACCAGCTGATCTGAGCAAACCCAAGCAAACCTTTTTAATGTTGTTTTTTATAATTTACTCACCTTCTATGTTTTTTTATAATTTATAATTTTATGTAGTTAAATGTGATTGTATATCAAATCGATCCTTCTATCCTTCTGTTGGGAAAAATGTCCAATCACTGGCTCATTAAAATTATAAATACTTCTAATGAAAGGTTTTTCAATGCTTAACATAGCTAAAGCGCTTAACATAGACTCCGCCATTGTATTTCTTAAGAAAATTTTAATGCTTTTTAGTGTCGAAAAGCACATCTCACTTTCCACTGTCCTCATTGGAATAGTACATAAAATCTCCAATAATTTTACGCTTTCCGAAAACGTTTCACTGGGGTTCATTTCTAACAAGAGCTGTAAAATGACAACAGCATCCGCACTATTATGAAAATCTTCACGACTAAATAAAACTTGCAATTCTGATTAAAGCTCGGAAACGTTTATCATCTCGTAATTATCATTTAAATGTCTTAGGTCAGTAACGCCAGTTTTAGTTCGTAACAAATCATCGGTACAAAACAAAACACACGGAAAACAAAAAAAGGAATTTTTTACGCGGCACCCGCAAATCCAGTCAGAAATATTGTACATACTTGGCTTAAAATACCTGTTGATGTCTTTCCCTCTGTCTTTCGTTGTCTGTTTTAGATCCAGAAGAGGTCTCGGGCGTCCTTTTTCTTTAAGTTCTAAACGTTTTTTAAATGTTAATGAACTTCTTATTTTACACTGCGGTATTTCTTGCACTGTTAAAGCCATTATTATCATAAGTACTCTAGTACACTAGTACTTTTGTACTTATGTACTTATGTACTAGTACTAGTACAATTGTAGTACTAACTACACTACTACACAAAGGACACAGCACAAATATCAAATAATATCGAAACAAAACACAACAAAATTAGGTCGAAAGACGAAACACTTCTTCAACAAATGTCGGCGAGTACGACGACGTCGTAATTACTGTAGGTTTTAATGTTTTATAGGCATAGTAACTATTATTATTAGTAATTACCTAAAAATCTTAAAATAAAATTATATATTGTTCCACAATCCGATAGGTGTTGAGGGCCACGCGCTCCCCGAAAGCCATATTATTGGTGGGCCGTCGACAAGTTTAGTCCCTTCTTAACTTCCTAAAGCGGGTATGTTTGTTTCTCTCTTAGCTTTAACTTATTTTATAGTCCATAATATACACCTACGAGGTCAATTTAAAATACGGAGTGTTCGGAGCAAGCTTGGCTTGACACTTTCTTGGGGAGTTTGGAACTAAAAAAAAAAAGATTTTTTTTTGTTTTAAAAAATAAATTATTAGGTAGATCATTGAGAATAAATTTAGGTGGGTCATTGACCAAATGACCTTATGGACGAGCCGCGCCTGTTGGCTGTTTTCTTTGTTCTCTTAATATTTCTGTCTAATAGTTCAGTATAAATTTCGAATATGACGTGTTTTTATTATTAGATAACATAACCCCAATGACCAACGCGCAATTTTTTTTGCAGCGATGCCAACGCTTACTTTATTTCCTAAGTTTGGGTCGCCCATCGTGAGACTATGTCACCATACGCTATCTCCCCGTTTTATAATGAGCGATGTTTGACCGCTGTTTTGAGGGTGAATTTGATCAGAAAAAAATTTAAATTTTTGGGAGTAAGCTGTTCGAATGAAGTACTTTTGTATTATAAAATAAAAAAAACGCTGGATAAGCCCATTCTAATATCAATGCATAAATCGCTTAACTAAGCAATAAAATCTCACCGAAAAACCTTTCGTTTCAATCAAATGACAAAAATTAAGTACCTATTTAAATACATCTTTTATATTAATTACAATTAATTAAAAACTATCAGCAAACATGACAGTACAATACTATGAGAAAGATGTGATTTTTCCATAAATACTGACAAACACGTAATTAGCAAGTTAACAATACCTCGAATATTTTAACTTTTAACAATAGATGGCTACTTTATATTCCTGGACATACTTACGTACATTGAATAAGTTAAAAATGAATGTCGGACGTACAAAAAAAAAATTAAACTTTTAAATGTGTCAGAATTGATTTTTGGAGACTAATGACATTCCCATATTTTAGCAGTACAATAATAGCCGGCCTAAAAATAAATTCATGCAGGAACAAAATGTTTGTTATCAGACTAGACATCAGTCTTTTAACCATTAACACGAAGTAATAATTTGTGTTTCAAATTTGTTGCCACGTTCCCGAATACAATTCGACACTAAAGGTTTGCCTTATTTTGGCTTTCATTCATTCATTTTATTTAGTATTGGTAAGACCGGTCTAATTTGACAGTCCTAGGCCAAGGTTTAGATTGACAAATGTAACAATAAGACGGTTCAGTTTAGTACTATGAATTTATTTCTGAGTGAGTTTGCAAATGTATAAAGAGCAATGTATGTATTTTCCAAAATAATACAACTAAATTCAGGGGCGCACCCAGATATTGTTTTTTTTGGGGGGTGGGGGTTGGCGGCTGACTAGATAGAGATGCCAACTTTCGGATATAATATGAAAGGGCAATCTAGCCCCGCAGGCAAATCGCCGAAGGCGAAAATTGTTTTTTGGGTGCCACGCCCAAAAGATTTATAATTTCGAAAATGCGCCGCAGACGAAAATTTGAAGTAATGGATGTGATGTATTGCATTTGTTATTTGTCAAGACATTATACGAAAGTCAATAAACTAGCTTGTTTTTTTGTTATTATTTAAATCTAATTTTAGAAAAAAGGTATATTTGACGAATCCTAAGTTATAGGGGACAAGACGACGCGTTTAAAACTTGGTCAGTCATTTTTTAGAAATAAAGCTCGAAAGCTCCGAAACGTCTTTTGCCTATGCAATTATGCATTATACAAAACCGTGTGTGACGGCCTTTCGGGTTATGCGCTCAGGAGCAGAAAGGAACTCCGTATCCTTTCGCGAACGCCTGTCACTCTGTTCTAAAACAATAATTATTAATTTTAGAAAAATATCATAAAAATTACTTTTGAAAATATTTAATTAGTAAGTAATAAAATATTTAGTGAAATATTATTTTTGTCATATATACGCTCGCGGAGGGGGGCTGCAGCCTGGCAGCCTCCCCTTCGGTGCGCCACTGACTAAATTAATTCTCCCAGCAAGTTTTAAGACAAAAAAATTATAAAACATAAAGAACATGCCGAACTAATAGAATAACTCATACATAATACATAATACGATTTATCGACAATCAGAAGATAAGACCTAGTCAAACCTCTAAAATTTGCCAAAACCAAAGAAAATATAATAGGTTAGAAATGTTAACTCCTAAGTAAAATCTGGAAACATGAAATTTAAATAAAAATCAATAAAATAGTACGCATCCTACCACCAGATCTCGCTCTAGCTCGTTTTCTCGTGGCGGGTAGTTTAAAAGTGATAAGTATGTTTAATATATTAATTTATTTTCAAGCTAATATTTGATTGTTTTAAAGAAGATTTACTGTTCGTTTTTTTCGTATGGCACAATAAAATATTATGTGTTCAGTAAAACCAGCTATAAATTGATGATTTTACTGATTAAATTATATTTTAGAGGAAGTCAATTGCCTATAAACAAACTAAAAAAATAAATAATAGTCTTTAACAATCAAGTACTGATACTTCTAAACCCTACACAAATTTCCAATTAGTTTTACATAATACAGCTGGCAAAAATATTTTAAAAACTACACCCTCTATTCTATAACTTGGCAGTTTGTACTATGTTAAAGTGCAATTTTTATAACACCCTTGTTCACTAAATTTATATATAAAACTTGTGTTATGATCCTTTTACATATGAGTCGTTTCCCATGTAAATTTTCATAAAGTTAATACTATATTTACTAAATACCCTTAACCCCTATGCTTGAAAGATAATCCTCATATATACACACTCAATATATAGACAAGATAAGTCGCCCTATTAGTTTAAGTAATTAATTGTGGTGAAATAGCTAGAAAAAAATAACATAAAAATAAAGTTTTAAGACTTGCTGTCAAATAAATAATTTATTGTAAAAGTAATGTAAATTATTTAGACAATAAATTAATGACGTTAGCAAGTTCATCTTTAATATTCAAAGTAATATTCAAAAGTTCATATTCAGCGTTTTCGACTTAACTACAAATTGCCGACATAAAAGGAAAGCCTTGTCAACGTTTCTTATTTTGTGAAAACCCGTCAAGTTTTCATAATTGAAATTTGAATTTAATGAACGAACATTCTGGACCTCTTCAATTAAGTTAGATGTTAGATTTGTGTTAATTACTAGGTACTGCTGACGCGTTACATTTTGTGATCGCATTAAGAGCACGTCTTATTCGTGTTTGTCAGCTGGAAACACAATATAATAAAATAAATTGTAAGAGTGAATCTTTTGGTAGAATACCCGAAAAATGGTTGTCCATTTTCAGACACTAAAAACTATAGTTATTCGATTTATTTGTAATAAAATTATTCCTAAATAAGTATTAATATATTCAGTTACCTAACATACAATGCCATACATAACCACTCTAATGCCTATACAGGGGTAGTCACGATTCACGGTGAATAGCCTATTAGGATATCGAAAGAACTAATAAAAATATGTAAATTTTTAAAATTTTTGTCAGAGTCATACAAGATTGTAATCTAGTCTTTAACATTGCAAGCTCTACTACTCTGTACCTTATTGAATTTTGAAATTGTACTCAAAATTTTAAATACATTTTTTCACAACTTGTCAAACTGTAGGTAATTGCACATCTTAGAGACTGACTTGTTCCTGTCTTGGTTGTTCCTTCTCTGTTCAAGGAAAGCCAACGTCCGGTTTAACCGGAAGTTTCCACAAGTTAATTTTTTTACATCCTGATAAACCGGAAGTTGACATTTTTGAATAGGAAAGGAAAACTAACATAGGACCATATAAGCCGTTTTTGGAGCATCATTAATAAGGTATAGGCTATCAAATTACTAAAAATGCCATTTTTCAAATGTCAATATCTCTGTTAGTTCCTAAGATCATCTGATAAACCACTTAGCATAAATTAAGCCTTTAAAACAACATATTATGATACACATTGCTATTTTAAAACAATATTTAGTAGCATTCTCGACTTGGGTACTCTCCTAGGGACTGTCAAAGTTTTTATCTCCTTTCTAGTGTTCCGTGAAGCGGAACACTTATGGAATCACTTCGGTGTCCGTCTGTCCGTCTGTCACAGGCGATTTTTTCTGAAACTATTCGACGTAAAAAATTTAAATTTAGCACATTATATAGCCAATTATAGACGTGAAGTATAAAAAAATATATCGTTCGCATATCCGTGGGATTTTCGATTTTACCGCCATTTGTAACTACTTTGGCAGTGCGTGTGTTCAAATATTTTTGTATTTATTTGTTGTGTGTCTAAAAAATTATCAGGACCGTAATGGGATGAAGATATGCTAAGTTTTTTATCTCCGTTATTTTGGAACTTGTATATAGGCGATTTTTGGTCAAATGGTTTATTTCTACAACCTGTTAAAATAAATGCCTCAACTTTGAGAATACCATGTATACGTGGTGTGGTTTCTAAAACGTCCCCGGTGCAGTTTTGGTTTTAAAAGTCCTTATAAAAAATCTATATTTAGTTCCTGTCAAAAATCACCACAACATAATATTTGCTATTATGGTTACATTTACGTTAAAATTTTTGTTCAGTTTCTATATTTTATTTTTCTGCTTTAACCTTTGCCTCCATTTATTGAATAAATTTATCCTAAGTAGAATGAGCCTTTATTTTTAGGAATGCTATTATATTAATAGCGTTTTTAATATCATATTTCTCTCATGGCCATGGCTATCCTGTTATCTTCATATTAGTAATTTATTTTGTGAGTTTACTTAATATTATTTTTTAATTAGGGTTATGCTTGAAAAGGGTTAAAATTTAAATATGCGTAAACAACCCGCGTTGGCCGCAAAAGTTTTGACATTTATTATATTAGACGCTGACCCTTTTTAGCTTCCTGTTATTTAAAGCATACTATATTATAAGTCCCGCTTTAAAATAAACTAAATATTTACTACCAGATTCACGAAAAGTGTCTGGACTAAACTGTACTGATCGTTTGATGATAAAATTTATATCATAGAATCATTCTCTAAATATTATACTTATGGAGTAATAATATTTTAAATTTATTTTTATAACGCTTAAAAGAATGGGCACTTTGCTTCCCATGTATGTACGAGTCTTTCTAAAAATATTTTTGTGCAATTTTGCATAAATTGTAGATTTCCACAAAATTTCCACAAAAATGACAGTTGCACAGAAAACACAAACAGATTTGTTTCAAATATAGCAATTTCTTAAAGTGAGGAGTTGCAAGTTATAAAAATAATATAAAATTATTAATGAAACAACGAGAGATGCATAGAACGGCTTAAGGGGTTATATACAGTTAGAGTTTTCAAAAAAATCGATTTTTTTTAATTTCATTTTCGTAATGTACATATATTCCAGTACACACACAGAAACTTTCAAGGCAATCCGGCGATTATTTTCGAAGTTACACGCATATTTGTAAAGACTTGTCAGAGCGATTGCATACTGTGTAACGTGCTTTTGAAACTTTAAACGCGTTTTTCTCAAAACTGTGTTTTTAAAGTCGGTGACCAAGATTCCTCGGAAACGGCTGAACCGATCTGTCTCAAATTTTAACACAAGCTTCTTAAGTATATTTTTTAGTAATTAATCGAAGGTTTTTCTCACCGATAAATATTTTTTTATATAAACAATTTAAGGCCAAAAGTTTGGCCAAAAATCGATTTTTTTTTTCTGAGAAGCCGCCATTTTGTCAAAAAAAATTATTTTGCTTATTCTTTCGATTAATTAGAAGATTATACATTACTTTAACGAAATCCGTTTGGTTTTTTCATTTTCGCTGATCCAGTCCAGAGATATCGTGGTCACCGCAAGATGCCTTTTTTGAGAGGAACTCCTGGAAATCAGCTATAGCAGCTTTCAAAATTATTATTTTTACAAATACAAAAATCTTAAAATACAGTTAAAAGTTACCATAATAAGTGTACAAATTTTCACATTAATAAATTTAAAAGTCTTCTCAGGAAAAATTCTTGAAAAATCGCTTGTTTTAGGTCTCCTAACTTTATATAACCCCTTAAGACCAAAGTGAATTTTAAATGGAGTGTAGGCTTTCACACTGGTAATTTTCACGTTATTTACAATGCTTGGGAATGGTAGATATCTTCGGAAGCGGTATGAAGCGATGTAAGCCGATAAATTGGTAACTGTAACTACAATATCAGTTACTAATAATAAAAATGTTCATTTATTTTTTCTCATTTTCCGATTGGATAAATCAAAAACAAAATGTATACTTATAAATTTAATGATATTTTTTTTATATCCAGCCGTTGATGATCATGTTCTTAATTGGATATCTGTTCTTATCTAGATAATCGTTCCAACAGCAAAATATTCTATTTGTTCTTTAAAATAATGTGCTTTAGTATTTAGAATAATAGCATACTTTTCCTCTCCATCTCCGCAACTACATCTCAATTCTTTTGAGTTAAATAATACAGTATTTCTTGATTCAGCGCTTTTATATTATTGAAATTCGGAAAAGTGACGCAAAAGTGACGCAAAAACAACTTGTCATTATTTCTCATACCTTTTTCATAAAAGTAAATCACATCCAATAGTATATTTCCACAAAACATGGTTTGGCAAACTTTGTAATACCATCAAATTTAATAATGGAATTAAAAATGTACAAAGGGTAGTGATAGTAGTCTTATTTAAAATGGTGCGCCCTTTATTTTACCGGACGAAGCTTTTCCTTTCCTCTTAAGAATTTAATAAAAGCAGTAGCTGTTACTTTATAGATGACTGGTTTGATGAAATTTAAGGGGTTAGGTGGGTTTCGAAGGCTTAAAAAAAGCATATTTTTACTAATTTTTTTCTAATATATCAAATGAAATATATTATTCAAACAACTTAACATATCAGAGATACACATTTGACAAGTACTTTATGAAATTTTCATTTAAAAATTTTGAAAATTCAGCCATTGGGACCTCATTTCCCTTGACCCCTCAGAAAAAAGTTCTCTCGGCGTTGTCAGAATAACTCATGGTCATGACAGATTCATCTGATATTAAAAAACCAAATATTTTATGTTAGTAGATGTGCATAGCTCGTGCTTGGACGAAGGAAAAGAAAAAAAATTAAAATTTTAATTTTTGGCGAAGTTGTGAACACACAGTCCCATTTTTTTTTGTAAAATCTGCACCGCCTTGTAAAATTAGTTGTGATAAAAAAACATCCTTCATTCAAGCACTAGATAATGTTATTTTGAAGAAGTGTGCAAAATGTGAACAAAATCGGTTCATAACTTTTTGAGACATCATGACAACCGACTTCAAAAATAGAGTTTCGAGAAAAACGCGATGGAGGTTTTAAATTGAAATAACACGCAGGAATTTTTTTTCAACTTCACATAGAATGGTCGATTCCGGCACCATAAAGTAAAGAACTTGCTGCAACGGCAATATCTAGGGCATCCTTTGCTAATTGCCCTTAGAAATTGAAAGCAAGCGGAAAGACAGACAAACAATAGCAGCTGCCTCAATATACATACCTGCGACGCGCCAGGCTGACATGACCTGATGGACGGGACTTCCGAAGGCTCTATCTCTTAGAATTTTACTCCAATCGATTTAAAATTTTAAGAGAATATTCTAGACATACTTTACTATTTAATAAGACAAAACAACAAAAATCGATTTTTTGAAATTTTCAAACCCACCTAACCCCTTTGCAATAAATGCCATATTTACGTTTAACTTTTTTAGTTAGAGCGGAACATATTGATATACATCTTTAATCATTAAAAATTAACACAAGACAAGAAGTTGTATCCAATTGAACCTTCTATACTTGCACGTCTTATTTCTTAATTGTCCCAACCCTTCCATTCGAGTGACGATAATGCAGAATGAAGCATTTATTAATTTTATTACGAAATATATCTGCTCAGCGATAATAATTGACGCTCAGTCTAGAATTTGACTCAGATTTAAATATCCATGAAAAGCAATTTTAACGGTTATAATTTAAATTTTAATTGTCATTGTCGCCATTTTCGGAAAATAGGATAAAAAAGTATCTAAGATTTTTTTATAAGCAAACTTAAGCTTTTTGCAAGTATATTTTATTGATCAAGTTATACAGGTCTGCAAAAAAAGATGTTTGAATTGTTCTAAGAAAGTGAAGAGCCATTTCCGAAGTAATTGTTCATGTAGAATCCGAATCCGGGGTCCGAATTGCTCTATCGCGTCAGGATTTTGAGATATCCTAACCTAAAAGTGCAAAAATCGCGATTTTTTGCTATATTTGAAGTTATGTAGCATCATCATATTCTTTTTTTTCAAAAAACAACCAACGGCACCTTAAAGTGTAAGTCTTGTTCTATTAACTACCGTTGAGTTTGCTAAAATAGCTTATTTCTGCATTGAGATATTCCGTTTTGAAGTTTTTGAGTTTCATCAATTTCGTTATTCTCAAAATTCACATGATTCTGTAGTCTTTGACGTCCAAATTCGACACTTCTCTTCAATTTTTAGTTTTCACATTTGTACCCAGTTTTTTTTGCGACAATAGGTTCTTTAAAACTAAAATTTAATGTGCATCAAGTTTTACGACCCAAAACCAAGCCCTAAGTACTTTGAAGGGGGCTTGGTTTTGGGTCGTAAAACTTGATGCACATTAAATTTTAGGTTTAAAGAACCTATTGTCGCAGAAAAAAACTTGATATAAATGTGAAAACTAAAAATTGAAGATAAGTGTCGAATTTGGACGTCAAAGGCTACAGAATCATGTGAATTTTGAGGATAACGAAATTGACGAAACTCGAAAACTTTAAAATGAAATATCTCAATGCATACATAAGCTATTTGAGCAAACTCAACGACATTTGAAAGAAAAAGACTTACACTTTAAGGTGCCATTGGTTGTTTTTTGAGAAAAAAGAATATGACGATGCTACATAACCCCAAATATAGCCAAAAATCGCGATTTTTGCACTTTTAGGTTAGGATATCTGAAAATCCTGACGTGATAGAGCAATTCGAACCCCGGATTCGGATTCTACATGAAAAATTACTTCGGAAATGACCCTTCACTTTCTTAGAACAAAACCATGTTGACCTGTGTTATTAATGCTTCCCCATTGTCTCTTGCTCTGTGGAATTGTCTAACTAATTATTATTATCTTAGGTACCGAAATTTTCTCTCGCACACGATTTCCAATAATTAAAATAGCGTCGTAATTTTTTTAGTTATGAGCCCTAGACCCGAATTAATTAGTAGTACTCCTCATTAAGAATATTAATCAAATCAGCAGCTCTTTGATTCCTTCTGAGTATTATTGTGCAAGAAGAAAACATTCAGCATTTTCATATTTTCAAACCGCGAAACGCGAACATAAAAGAGGCTTTCTTGGGATGGCAAAGCCTTGTCGACGTTTTCTATTTTGTGCGAATCCGAGAAGTTAAAATAATTGAAATTTAAATCCAATCAAATTTGGATTTTATGGTTATTCTACGTAACGAATTACATTTTCTGTTTTTGAGTTTTATTAGAAAATTGGTTTAGTATAGCTCTCCACCTTCATCTTTTAGTTTCCTTTGATAATAATTCACATATATATTTTTTACTATTTGTTCACTGTATTTTTGATCCACCTCGAGCTTTCTTACCTTCAGGTATTTCCTGGACAATTAAGATTGCCACCTCTCAAATTAGTCCTATAATCATAGCTTTTCTTTTCCTTATAATCTTTCATAGTATATGTTTTCCTTACATATACGATTAGTTATCTCTTTATAACAGTGATCATATGTATTCATCTTACCTTCATTCTTATGTAGCACCAGATTACAAATTTGCCCTTATTGCTCTTTGCCTGTAGTACATGTTTCAAATCCGTATGTATATAAGTCCGATTTTTCTAATTTGACATAATAATAACATAACCGTGAATTTAAAAAATCATACTATAATGCAACACTTCATACATCACGAGCATTGAAGCGCTCCCTTATTCCTGCCTATGCTGCTGACTAGTTGCTGTCTTCCCTGCAAATGCTTTCTTTGCTTTGGCTATCCTGCGTCACACTTGCATAATTATTTGTCTTTCTTACCATAATAGCTATAACATATTTTATACATACATGCCTAGTGCGGAACTTTTAATTTCTGAGATGGCGATTTATAAATTCCAATGCAACTTCAAAAATTGTAGTTAAAGATCACACAATTGTGAAATTTTATTTGCATTTGCAGGCCGCCATTCCAGATTGTGTCAATTGTCTTAGGTCTGAAAACACTGGCAGTAGCACAACTGTTCGACTTCGTCTGATTTAATTCCTGGAAATTTTTAATTCGATTTCCTCTGTTAGGTATTTCAGCATCGCTTCATTCTGATTCAATATTGTTTCACCTTCTATCTTGTTTGCTTCATTAAAATCTTCCCTTACCTGGTTTATGGCTTTTCCAGTGTTACAAGTTACACTTTCCAAAGTTACTTATACGGTACCTACTAAGTTGTAAGTCAGGTTTGTTAATTAAAAATTAATTAATTTTCTCGAATTGGGCGCAAAAAATTAAAAAGGAGTTAAACAAGGATAGTTCAGAAGTTTTCTCGTTTATTTACCAGACGCCAATTTACCAAGTCTTGTTTGTTATTCTTTGTCGTCATTTGTAACAAAACTAAGACCGAAACTGTAACTCCCCAGGAGCCTCAATACCTTATTTAACACCACAGAAACCGGGTGGAATATGAAATTATTATTAATTTAAACTGCTTAGACAATTATATTCCGAAGTTTGCAGAAAGTTTGCATGCAGAGCCACAATTTAACGCTGTTGCCGGGAATTGTTCCCGCTGTATTTATTTGGAATGGTCCTGGGTTATTAACGTATTGCATAAAGTCAAGTGCGAAAATAAGTTTCCATAGATATAAACTAAGTGAATATAATGCAGTATTTACCAATACACACATAATATCTAGTGAGGTCTGACTGTAATGAACCCTTTTATACATCGTCACGGTGTATTAAATTTCACGCATTTAAAAAATTCCAATATAGTCAACGAAATTTTTAGTAAATCTACTTGTGACGAACTTCTGATTAAAACAACTGAATTTTCTTTAACTTTGGTCTCCTCCTTTGTTAACGTATAATGACCACAAATCTCTTTTTCTCTTATAAAATAAAGTAAAGAATGTGCCACCGCCATCTAGCAGACATTTAAGTACTGCAACACAAGTACAGTCAACACTAACAAAAATATAAATAAGGCTGCTATTTGGAGCTCAAGTAGAAATCAAAAAGCATAAAACGAGAATCATCAAAGAAAGCACAGCTGTTAGTGATTGTATTGTGCGAATCTCATGGTGATTCCTTCAATTCCTCAATAAAAAAATAATCTCCAAATTGGAAGGGTATTATTTTACACTTACTGATATAGTCTGCCCAGCGGTAATTGACACTCGAAAGGAATGAAAAATAAATCACTATGATGCCGTAGGGAATTTTTAAAAATTCGGAATACTAAAAAACTATGTAGTACGCGTACGCCTATAGTTTTTTAGCATTCCGAATTTTTAAAAGTTAACAACGGCGTCACAGGAATTTTTTGTCCTTTCGTTCCGAGTGTCAATTACCGCTGGGCGTATATTACAGGTGTTAATAACAGCTTAACTGTTAGTTTAATCAGGATGGACTTACAAATTTTACTCCTATGGTAGTTGTCAAATTTTGTTTTTAAATATTGTTTTTGGTTTTGTTACAGAAAGAAAATTATTCATCGGGATGCTGAGCAAAAAATTCTGCGAGAACGACGTACGCGCCTTATTTTCAGGACTCGGGACAATCGAGGAGTGCACAGTGCTTAGAGACACGTCTGGCAATTCCCGGGGGTGCGCGTTCGTAACATTTAGCACCAAACAGGCGGCTCTTTTAGCAATTAAAAACCTCCATCAGTCCCAGACTATGGAGGGGTGTTCGGCACCGTTAGTAGTAAAATTCGCGGACACGCAAAAAGAAAAAGAACTTAAAAGACAGCAACAAATGCAAGCAAACGTGTGGAATGCTCTCGCGGCACCTGCGCTAGCTTCTCCACCTCAACAATATAGTTCAGTGTTACCGTCTGAAGCTACATCGTTACAGTTATTACAAGCAATGAGTGGCTCGATGTTGCAGCAGCATCTTTTATCGAACTCTGAAAATTTACTAGCACCAATTGGTGTTCAAAACTTAGTGACATTGGCAGCTATGTCGCAACCAGCTACGGCAGCTACCGCGCCGCTGTGCATGGCTAACTTTTTGGGTAAAGGTGCGGGAGTAGAAAGAACACTAACGGGGTTACCATCCGGTTTAGGAACTACGCCGGATCTAAACACGTATGGATCTTTGATAACAAATGCGACGCTCAATGCGGCCGCTATTGCAGCGGCTGGCAAACAAATTGAGGGTAAGTTGGTTTCTGTACTTTTATGTAAGCTTATTAACCAAATTGAAAATTACTTAACCCAATTGAAGAACTTATGCAAGTTCTTTCGATAACACTAGCCTGTAAGTGTGACTTTTTTAGGTGAAAATACTGTTCCTAATCTATTTGTCGAAAATTCCTGAGTTGTAATTATTAGGGGTTTAATATAAATATGCTTTATACTTAACCAAATACAAATTAAGCGTTCATAAATAGTTACATCTGTATAAGGCGATCGAATGGCATATTTTGATATGTTATTAAATTTTTAATATTATTTAAAATTATTTTTTGTTTGTGCATATTTGAATGACAGTCAATCAATGACTAAAAGCAGCATTAACATAATTAAAAATTAGTCAGTTAAAAATGACTTAAATATAACTAAGGAACACAAATATGTATATTATATTATTTGATGTGGATTAGAAGTCACGCTGTAATAATAAATTCTGTGTAACATCGGGTATATGATCGGATCGGATGACCAACTTGACAAACTTACAGGAAATATTAGATAAATATGATTTAACAAAATAATCTCAAATTGGTATTATATCACTACCATTTTAAAAATATAACCAGATGAGTCATATTTAGAAATACTCCATAAAATTAAACAATACTGTAATACTTTTAGCCACAGGTATTTTTTGTAACATCCAAGCACAGGATTAGGGATCGCAATTCCGAAGAATTTTTGTGATCCCGGGATTTCGGGACTAGAAATTTCAAAAACACTAAAAACCCATTTAAGGCAATGTTTTTTAAGCAGTTAAGCAATTTTAATGTACCTACAGTGTACTAATCAGAATCCAATAATAAAATTTGGCAGAGTTTACTAAAAATCATAAGTATGTTAAACAAATAGTAAAATATAAACAAACAAAAATCATTCATATCTAAGATTTGATATTAAAAAGAAAGTATGTAAAAACAGTAAAACCACGGTTAAGGCATTGTCTTTTCAACAGTTCAGCAATTTAAAAAAAAATTAGTGTACCTACCTACAGTGTACTTACTAATTCAGTAACAAAATAAAGAGTAAAAACATACAAAAGTGCCTACATGTAACAAAAGACAAGAAGAAAACTAAACCAAAATAATTATCCTATTCACTCTATCGCGGTAGTCAAACCTTAAATTAAATTCTGATGTGTTTAAAACAGATTTTAAACATGTTTAAGACGTGTTTTTTCATTAACAGTTTAAAACAGATTAAAACAAAAAAAAACAGTTTTAAACAAAAAAAAACATGTTTTTAAGTTAAAAAAAACGTGTTTTTTTACCAACCCTGATCCTAATACTGTATTGCAAGAAAACATAACATGTAAAAACTAGGCAAAAACAAGTAATGCAAAATAATTGGACACAAGTGACACAACTGTCACAATGCTTAAATCTAATTTAACATAACAACTTAAAAGTGGTATAATTAGTTTCTAATTTTGAAAAAATGGCGCAAGAAAATCAGTGCGTCAATTGAATTGTCTCCTAGGTTAGATCTTATGTCGGTACAAATAAACCTTGCCGCAGAGAAACATCTCTCTGATTCGACACTGGTTGGAGGAATGGAGATCAGGTAATCATAGCATAAACAATCCACGACTGCCCCCATTTTGAAGTAAATCTGTTTCTTGCAAAATAATTTCCGAGACTTTTTTAAACTGATTTATTGCTCGTGATAGGTATATTCTTTATTTGCTTATACGTTATAATAAAATATATACATAATATATCTTTACTTACATGTATTCCCACTTATACTTACTCACCAATTTCTATTTTTCTTTTAGCATTTACTTGTAAATATTCTTTTGAAAAATAAAAATGCTCCCCTGAAAATTTTAGTTTTTGTAGATATCGAGTTTTATAAAAACGGTCCTCAATTTTTAATATCTAAAATCCCGGAATATACTAAGCAGGCTATAAAGACTTACATCCTGTTGCTCAAACCTGTTAATTCTGTGACAACGTTAATTAATGTTTAGAATCACCTTTGGCAATGACATTAATATGAGTAATGTCACATTACAAGTTTCCTGTCAGTTTAATTATTGATTAAATTGTTTGTGCAGCTGGTTACTTGCTCAAAACTTCTAATCAAATAATCAGGTAATGAAGTCTTTAGCAATGACATCAACATGAGTGCTGTCACATTACAAGTACCCAGTTACTTTGATTCTTGATTAACACTGGAACTGGACAGACTTGAGTTCAGATAAATGAAAAATTTTTATTAAGTCGTCTCTACAAACTGATTTTTTCGATTTACTTGCTTCTCAAAAAATTTTTATCTCGGAAATTGTTGCTAATCTGAAGATCTATTACTGTCGAAAATACTTACTAAATTGCCATTTTCTTTTGAAATTTGCGAAAAAACACTTATAGATAAATTCATAGTACAAAGCTTAGTCTTAGCAATACCTTCAGTACAATATGTTTAGTATTTTATTGTTTTACGGACGCTCATGGCCTGTGGGTGGTAGCTTTAATGATTTTAACTATGATGGTCCCTTGTTAATCAGCAATCTGTTTCAATTTGTTTAATTAGTTAAACGGTAAAAGCTACTGATTAACACAATGGTACAATCCCTAATCATACTTGTAGCTACTGGCTTAAAATTTGAAATCCGTTAAAATGTTTTAAACCGGTTATTATTAAATGCAACTGTTTTCAGCAACAGGTCGCATGAAAATTGTTCCACGCGATTTTTGCTTACATTGCGGTAACCTTTTTTTTATTGAATGGAAATGTTAACATGCATTGCAGCCATTACAAGAACTGAATATTAATATTTTAATTCTTTATGTTAATGTAAGTAAGTTTTCACCTTCTTTAAAGATAACAATAATTACTAGAAACGGATAAGTCGACAAAAAGTTTATTCTTTTGACAATTAATTGTGGGTTAATATGGTTTTAGACGTGTGCACTTATTGCTCATCACAGCCTCCTGGAACGGCGATGTTTAAGTGTCAGAATTGCGACATTTTTGTAATTTTTTAAAATGGAATTGACATAATGAATGAAGTCTACTTGTCAGGGGTACATATAAATACGTAAAATTGAGAATAAGTTCTCTAAACCACCTGAAAATTCCTTATACACTAAGGATTTGAACAAATCATGGTAAAACAGCTATTCTCCGGGCTATATGCCCCTCCGAGCGCTGGATTACATACCAAAATTTGCCGTATTTTGACTAACACTGTTAGACAACAAAATACTTGGTTTGACTGCAAGAAACTACCAGGAAGAAGGAAGCTTTTTCTTTAGTTAGGATGTCGTTACCTGCATACCGGTTTCGAACTCTTTAGTTCTCGTCAGTACAGGATAAACGAACATACCTACCTTCCGAAACAGCATATCCTTATGATATGATTGCATTAACAAAAATCATACGATTTTTTACCTTCTCTAAAGTAACGTTATTGTTTTGTTTATATCATTTGTCTTTATTGAGTTACTGATAATAACTTGTTTTTTTTTTCAAATACGGACCTGGACTTTTTGCTGCATTTTTTGAAAGAATCTTTCATACCCTTTACGTCTGTGTATCACTTGATTGGGTTATGTTTTTCGACGTTTTGGTGAAGAATAGCATCATTAGGATATTCTACCAGTACGGACCTGGCATTTTTCGGATAAATGCTCCATTTCACAACCACAAAAACCACAAACCATAACGATAGGTTGTGAATTGGGCCTTAACATGGAAGATCCCAGGTCTGTATTGTTAGAAAATCCTGATGATGTTGCTATTCTTGATCAAAAAGGTCGGAAAATATTTTCAAGTTATACATAGTTGTAAAGGGTATAAAGTTTTATTTTAAAAAATGCAGCAAAAAGTCCTGGTCCATTTTTGAAAAAAACAAGTTTGTATCAGTAACTCAATAAAAATAAATGGTATAAACAAAACAATAACACTACTTTATAGAAGGTAAAAGATCGTGTAATTTTTGTTGAAACAATTTTTTTCTAACTATAATAGTTTTGGAGATATTTAAGAAATAAATTTTTGACTATTTTTAAAAAATCCCCTGTAGATAAGAAACTATAGAGAATTTGGCAACTCCGTAAACGGAATCTGATTAGGGACTAAAAATGAAACGTTTTCTCTAATTTAACTGACCTCGTATCTTTTACCGTTTTCGAGATAGCAATAGTGGTATCACCTATTTTAGACACCCTGTAGAGCTTTTAGTGTTGTTATTAACAATAATCACAAATTTAATATTAAAGCAATGAAATAGTTCCTAAAAAAATTTTTCATTTCAGTTAGGTATATAGGTTAATGGATTTTTAAACATACTCGACCAAATTGTTAAAACCGTAATCACTCTGTTAAAGTTAAATAAACAGAAAGTTGAGTCAATGCACTTCTTTAATTATCTTCGCTATTTATTCAAAATGTAAACTAACTTAGTTTTATGGGCCCCGGTGTTCACGCAATATGTGGTCGATTTAGATCGTCTCGTGAATGGTTTTTAATTAATTATCCTCTTAAATGAGTGGTAAAAATTATTAATAAAATTAATAAACCGGAAAACTGTCATTCTAAGTGTCCTACTGAAAATTTGGCAGTTGTTATATTAAATCATAAAAACAAATGTACATAATTTAATGTACAAGGTCTGTACAGTATTTACTGTCTCTAGCATATAAAACAAAATTATGTTTCTGCGTAATCACTGTGCACTTGAAGACACTTATTCCACATATGTTCTAACATAGCAACACCTTTTTCAAAAAACTCGGGGTTTTGATTACAGAATTCTTGAACTGCTGTCATAACGTCATCATCCCTGTCAAATTGGGTTTTCTTGGGATAGAAGAAACGAAATTTGCCACGAACACAGGAGATACCAACTAGGCAAATTAGTATAAGACTGAAATTGACCCGTAAAGTTTAATCTCTATACTTATAATCAAACAGTGCAAAATATATGGGCTTACAAATTTAATATATAAAATCCTATGGTTGGCTTTAAAAAAAATGTACTATATACTTGTTGCCAATTATACTCGGCACTTTCATGTTTTCAAATCTGAACTAGAAATTAATTATATATTATATTCATAAAAGTAGCTAGACTTTAAATATTACCATTAATAACCGACTAGAAGCCATTTGTCAATATTTTACTTGGCAGTTGGTAATTAATTTAGATGAAGTTAAGTTTTAACAAATCGTGGAATTTCATAAAATTTGCACTCAGTGTCAAGAATGATAGTTTTGCTAATAATTTGCTTTTTTTAACTAAAAGTAAACTAAAAATTTTCAAGAGAAACGTACGGCCAGATTCGCTATTAATAGTTGCGATCTAATTTGGCAGCCAACGTTTTAAATTGACAGCTGTAAGAATAAGACTAAGTCTTAAATGTTTTCGCAGATTATAAAAAAGAAGCGCAATTTAAGTATGTATTTTCCATAATAACAGAAGTTATTTTCCAGATAAATGTCATCTAGAAACCAAACAACTCATTTTTCAAACATCTTCCAACTGAATCTTGAAATCTTTTGTAATATAATTTAGTATGCCAGAGAGGTATTTAAGAGACAAATCAAATATCTTGTTATTAATTTTTATATTAGTAAAGACGCTATTTTTTACAACTTAAATTTAGGTCCAACTGAGAATTGTATTTTCCACAAATTCCGAACTGACATCCAAATATCCCAACTGTAATATCCCTACTGGTTCAATTTTCCGTAGTATTGGGGGTCGTCACACCCCCCCCCCCCCCAGAGATTCGCCCCTGTATAGAGTACCTCATATAGGTTTCTAACAAGGTGAAGACCGCCTAATCCCCCCCCCCCCCCCAGGAGCCTCCAAGGTCGGCGCTGTCAACCATTGTCCTGCACTGAAAATTTAGTGTTTCTAGACCCTGTATTAGAAAAGATATCACCCTCCTTCGGACTGATGATCTATGTTGCCACATTCATACAAACACCCACCCAAAGAAATACAAAAATATAGGTATACATGGTGTCTAAAATAGGTCATACCACCATTGCTATCTCCAAAACGGTAAAAGATACGAAGTCGGTTAAATTAGAGAAAATGTGCCATTTTTAGTCCCTATTCATACTTCGTTTACGACGTTGCCAAATTCAGTATAGTTTCTTATCTAAAGCGGATTTTTTAAAAATAGCCAAAAATTTAATTCTTAAATATCTCGAAAACTGTTATATGTAGTTAGAAAAAAAAATTATTAACAGAAATCACATAATTTTTTGCCTTCTCTAAAGTAATGTTATTGTTTTGTTTATACCATATGTTTTTTTTTGAGTTACTGATACTAACTAGGGTGTGCCATTGAAAATAATAAAGTGCGTACCTGCCCAGGAAAAATAAAATACCCTGTGCAAATAAAGTGCAAATAAATTTACACATCAGGTAAAATTAAGAAACTATTATTTTAAACATTTTGCAGTATCTCTTACAGTTTTCCATATATGGGGATAGGGCGTCTTATCTCGGACACCCTGTACATACATACATTATTATATTAATTAACAAAAGCAACAAAAATATTTCAACACTTGACAGATGCAGCAATAAAGAAATAATCGTTAAAAATATATTTTTTCTATTATCGTTGGAAATTTAATACGGGGGGAGTAGGTGTCGTTTAGTTTAAATAACATTTTAATGGGCGTTATTACAGCCGAATCGGAAACCGAATGTTTCCATTATCGACCGCTGGCTCTTAACTCAAATTTCAGAAATAATGAACTGAATAATTTAATTTAACCAGATACAGTGTTCTTAATTGACTGCAAAAGCAAATTCATTAATTGTCGATAAAATGCAAATTTTGACTCGTTTATTCATGAAATATTTATTTGGAAGTTTCATAAGTAAATAATTAATTAAAGCTCAGCGTATAGTAATTTAGTTAAACGGGCTCTTTCACTAAACTCGAATTTTGTAATTTTATTATTAACATCTTCAATCATCCGGAGAGCTACTGAACTCTGTTAGTAACGTTATTGGCACAAAAGCTGGAAATTTGCATATTGCCGATTGAAGAGCAGCCATAAGTAAAAGTCATGACCTGGCAAGTCTACCACGGTCGCGTCATCAACCCCTATATTTTTGAAAATGTAAAAAAATAAAAAAATTAAAATTAAGTCACAAACACAGACAGCGAAATACAAAAAAAAGTTGCCAGGCGATTCTAAATGTGCTCTGCATAGGGCATAAAATAAACATTGTCCTACAAGGTTCCAATTTTTACAGGCTCTTTATTAGCGGCGTTCGGTAATTCAATTTTTTCCATCGTTTTGCTCGGAATTTTCGACAGGCACGTGGTCAGTCGTACTGATTACAACAATGAGGCATGTGCCTGTCAAAAATTCCGAGCAAAACGATGGAAAAAATTGAATTACCGAACGCCGCCATTAAACGATTTAACGTAAATGTGTTCAAGCCCAGGCGATTCCGATGGTCGCAAGGGCCCGCCAGATGCGGAGCAAGATAAAACGGGAGTGCGAGAGCACAAAGATTGGAGATGCTAGGAAGTTATAAGATGGTAGTGATGGATGGATGGATTTTTCTTTTATTTTTATCATAAAAAAGACTTTTTTTCGACTAAAAATTATTTACAATATTATACAGGGTGTCCGAAAAGTCTTAGTCTGGACAAATATCTTTGCTATTGGTAAAGATAGAGACACTAAATTTTAGGTGTATCTTATTGGTTAATAAATCTACTTTTTTATGTAGTTTAAACTTTTCACGGGGTGACGCTAGGGAGTTGAGCTCAAAAATTTTAAATGCAACCCTATGCCGTGTGGTACCTCATTTTAAAAGTTTTTAAAAAAGAAACATTTTACCGCCAACCGAGGTCCGTATCTTAATAAAATTCGTTTTAAAATGGCAAGCCTATAAAAATTAAAAATCTTAAAAAAAAATTAAAAATTTAAATACCTCTTTCTTTTACTGTTCAGAAAGACCACGATAAACATGAAGGTACTTAAATTTTTTATTTTTTTTCACGCCGTTGTTAATTTATAAATGCTTGCAATTTAACCCAACCCAACCCAGCCTGTAAGAATTGGAACCTTGTAGGACAATGTTTATTTGATGCCCTGCACCGAGCACATTTAAAATCGCCTGGCAGGTGCGTGCGACCTTCAGAATCGCCTGGCAATTTTTTTTTGAATTTTGTTATGTCTAGATTCAAACATATTAAAATTACCAAACCCAACCCAACCGAACCTAAGCAAATTTAAAATTTAGTGAAAGAGGTTATTATTAAGAGTACCAATGGGCAAATATAGAAAAGACCAATGAGCAAAAAATATCGAGCTGGGCGAATTAGAGAGAATTTAAGAGAAAATGTAAACATAACGAATAAAAAGCTAATAAAAAACAGAACAATCCTATGCCAAAATATGTTATCACAGTAACATATTTTGTTTCAAATATGAGTCAAGAAAATAAACCATATTCAGTCAATCAATCCAGGTCTATTAGCTGAAACTAAATTTTAGCATTTTACTGCAGATACCGCAGCAATTACTCATTATCTCATTGGCAAATACCCAGAAAGACGCAAATATTTTAAATTATTTTTACGCCATAGTTTATATCTACCTAAAAGCTAATTTATTTTTAATGAAAAGTACTTTTCTGTGTCATTGATTTAAAAAAAATAAAAACAATAAAATTTTTGTCTGAAATTACGCAACTGCAATAACTGAATATGTATTTTTTTGACAAACCAGGGCACAGGATCTATTGGTTTGACATTGTACATATTAATACTCGTTAAGTCATAAGTTCCAAATTCTCAATAAAATATTTTCAAAAAAAAAAAAAATTACTCGGTTATTTATTTGCTATATGACCGGTCTCCTTTGTCAACCGAGTGTTTAAATTGATAAATGTAAGAATAAGTAAGTTTTATATTATTATTTATTTCTGATCGGTTATTTATGAAGAAAATGGCAATATAGATTTTTTTATCTGGGACTGCCCACGTAGACCTCAAGTCTAAGTATACTAACGTAAAGTAAGAATTAAGTAAGAAGAAGCCTGGAGCGTCATAGGCATGAAGACATCACGCGTGCTCTGTCTCGTTTTAGAATATTCCTGGCTTAGGTGCTGGAAATCGATATACCAGTGGCGTAGTCCCTTTAAACAAGGCTTTTTAATTAAATAATTATTGGATTAAAAAATAATTGCAAAAATCATATGGAAAAAAATGCAGTTCATATTTTTAAGAGAACTTTGGACATTCTTGATAAAAGTCCTTGCACGCATAAAAAACGTTTTAACTTTAACAATCACAGTTGAAATCAAAGAATATACAAAATGTCTAAAAATAATGTTATTCGTCTAAAGTCTAAACTAAACCATATATTTAAAACGAATATTTTTGAAACAAAAACTTTCTTTGTAGGATGCATAGCTTGGATAAAATTAAAGTAGAATATTGACAAAACCCGGATTTGATCGTTTTTTGCGAAATTTACACCTAATTTTGTGATAAACTATTCACATCATGCTCATTTTTTATAGGTTTTCATCTGGGTAGTTCCAGACATTTTTGTTTTGGATCTTGTTGCTATAATTAACTTTAAATTTTGATAACGCCAGAAACCTATTTTGTAGATGCTACATGCAGAAACTCTAATCAAAAATAGAGAGAAATCAGAAATAAAAAGATTTACTATTATTGTGCCAACTTTATGTATGGCACTGTATAAACTAGACTATGTTATTATATTAGACATTATATTCGTATACTTTAACAAAGTTAAAAAATATGTATATGTAAAAATTTTGTTTACCCAACCCATAACTTTATAAATATAAGCATCTGCAGCATAATTTAAAATAAAAAAATTACTATTAGCTAAATAAAACAAATTACTGTTAGCTATCTGAATCAAGTTGCGACATCCCAGTTCATCCTCTGATGCACTGTGATCGCACTTGCTGTCTTCACTTTCTTCCGAATCTTCCGATGAACCCGTATTCACTGTAAAAACTAACTTTCAAATTCACTAAGAAGGTTTAAGATTTAGTACTGGTTTAAATTAAGATCTACTAGTTGATCAGTTATGTTTTGACAGTTTTTGTCCTATCATTGTTAATAAGTCGTCATTAAAAACTTATGAATTATTCTGATATTTCGGCGATTTGCTTGCTTTCCAATTTTCATCTTGGAACGGGTTGCTAGAATGAATTTAGTTCTATTATTGTCCAAAGTACGTACTAAAATTGCCCTTTTCTTTATAAATTTGCGAAAAACCTTAGAAACAAATTCATAGGATAAAACTTAGTTGTCTTATTCTTACACTTGTCAGTTTAAAACTTTTGGTTGTCAAATTAAACCGGACTAGCATTGGAGAATTTGGGCCGTAAATGTTCTAGAGCGTCGTTCAAGAGATACTCTTTCCTTATAAACTCAAAAAATATGAAGATGAGTTTGCGTGTTTGCCATGTAAAAAAATATGAAGGTCACATGTTGGCAAATATTATACCTCTTCCTCAGACCTCCTCAAATTTTTGCTTAGTCAGTGCCTCCGTATCAGCTAATTGAAATGCAGTATTGTGAGCTGCTACCCAATTCTTCACTAGTGCCCATATTTTTTCTATAGGGTTTAGTTTTGGGTGATAAGAAGGTAAACGCAACACACAGTAACCATGTCGTTCCAACAGTTCATCCAACTTGTATGGCGCCGGAAACCGAAATTAATTTCCTAAAATAATTTTGTATAATTTCGGTTTGTTTAATTTGAGGTCTGCTGGTAATCCCTTTTCACTTAGCCAGTTTAGCATTTCTTCTTTCTTGGAGGCCGTGGTTATATTTTTTCGTACTTGGACATTATGATACGCCGCATTGTCTATAACGAGGATGGACCTCTCAGGTAAATTGGGCAATAATTGCTTTTCAACCAATGCCATAAAATTTTCGTGGTTCATGTCGTTGTGATAATCTCTCGTGTTTGTACAGACAAGTAAATTATGGTAGTTGTATTGTATCAGGTAGTTAAATCTGACCATATTCTACATTCGTCAATAACGGAGAGGCACTCGCAATGATAAGAGATGCATGTTGATGGGACGGATTTTATTTCGATTCTGATTTGGCCAAAACGAAAATCGTGCAGCGTTGCCAGCTCATTTAGCACCACTATTTTTATCATAAGAATAAAGAATAATCCATAACACGCCTCTGATGCCCACTTTGCAAAAGATGAGAGAGGAAATAATTGCGGTCTCTGTCAGTTATGGCGCTCGGGGCTTTTTCTTGCTTGATTCTTACTTTACTATGGACATCTGAAGAGAAGAGAGATTCAATCCATGAACACGGGGTTTAAAGGATAAGAGGTTGGAAGGGAAAGGGAAAACATCTGCAGGCAGTTTGTTCCATAATCTAGAGACCCTGGGTATGAATGAGCGAGAGAAGTGTGATGTTTTAGACTTTTGTAGCTGGGCAGGGGGAGGAGGGGATGTATATATATAACGCGCTTCTTGTTCTAGTAGAAACAGTCAAGGGGAATGATAGGTTAATTCTTCGGAGCAAAATCCGTTAAAATTTCTGTAGGAAAGATGAGCGAGGAAAGGTAGTTTTAGTATTTGCCACAATAATAGAAATTACATCATTTTAGCAATAAGTTGCAAGATAATCCGAAACCAAGCAAATTACATGAACAATAGAATACATAGGTTCTTAATCACGACTTATTCGCAATAATAGGACGAAACCTAACTGCAGATCTAAATTTAACTTAATACTAAGTCTTAAACCTTATTAGTGAATCCCGGGGCCCACTTTTAAATACTATTTTTGCTAAATTATTTCCTTTAGTTATATTTTAAAATAAACAAAATATGATTTATTATAAAACAGAATGACCGAAAAAAAAAATATTCCATAAAAGGACCTAATTAATCACGAAAATCTATCAACATTAAAAAGTGGCATTAAAACCTCAATCAATAACCGGGAGCTATTTAGGTCCCCTAAAATCATTAGTGTAAAAAAATGATGGTCACGCTTAAAAAGAAATTAGCATCCCCCAGAACGAATAACAGATTAATTTATTCCTGCTGAATTTTACATTTAGAGCTTTGATTGATTTATGACACTTCAGTATATAATGATTGATTGGCGCTATAAAAAACCAATCATTTACAGTGTAATTCGTTGTCAGCGATCCGCGATACGACATGGCCGATGTTATTTGTCGTCATTAGATTTTGTGGGACATTATTGAAATTATAAATGCTAAACACACTTAATTAAACATTAGTATTTTTAATATAATCGCTTTTTTACATATACATGTTTGTTTCTCACTGATGATATTTGCAGTTCTTTTATTTATAAATTCAATTTTATCTTTCAGCCGCATCATTTTAATGGGCTACCGAGTTCTACTTCAAGTACCAAAGGTACTTAAGTAGATTAGTAACTATCGAGTCGGGTTAGGTGTAATGATCAACAGAATATACACTCGAAGTCGTTCTTAAATTTATTCTTTTTGCTCTTTATTTTTTGCACGTGACTAATTGTTGCAAGCAATACGATTGGGGGCTATTAAAAATTCCATGCACTAGGGTAAAAAGGATTAAACTTAAAAACTTAATGCGAGACGACGACGCACAGTGGGCCCAAATTGGATTTTGTCGATCGAAATTCTGAAACTTCTTATATTTGCTTATGGTATTAAAATACTAACTAAAAAATTGTCATAAAAAATTGGCACCCCCTGGGGGTGCGGTTAGGGGGTGGGAAATATAAACACAGCCTGATTTTTGGTAGTGAGCTTTTATGGCATTAAAGTAATAAAGGGGAAAATTATGAACAAATATGACACCCCTTGGGGCTCGACTAATGAAATAGAATGCGGGACAACGCAATTTACCGTTTACTTGCCACCCCAACCGGCGCCGCCTCTCGGGCTGGTATTGTACAAGTCTGCACGTGTCTGCAGCATTTCTTGGTATAATTGTCTTCCTTAGATACTAAACGAGCTGACCATAAGCAATTGATAAAATCCTGGTGAATCCTTTGTATTGCAAGGCCGGATTTTCTTTTACATGTATTGTAATCTGTAGGATTTTCGACGAGGACGTATTTTATAACTGTATATACAAAAAGGAACAAAAAGTAAATATGCATTTTGTAGCCCAAAGAATGCTTTATAAGGTAATTTATACACCAACAGCGAGTTTATGAATATAAAGTAAAAGAAAAGAAAAATATACTTGCTTTAATTTGTGTATTATTACAAGTTCTTAATTTGTTCGCACTTCGCGCGTAAAGCATGAAGTTGGAATGCATATGCTGATGTTAAATACTAGTAAAATAAGTAATTTACAGGTATTACTAGGTATTCATGCAATTCTAACTAAATTGGTTAAGATAAAAAAATGACTTTCGATCGCGTTTTCTTAAATCGGGCCCACTGTGCGACGCGTGCTTTAGATACTATCTGACGATACTTGTAGGCGCGCGCAAATTGCAGCTTTTTAAGTCGTAATAAATCATGGATTTATTAAGAATGGATACGGGATGATTTAACATTCTTTGAAGCCAAAACAAACCATTCTAAATGACACTGTAAACACAATTTGTAAACATTGGCCACATCTTATTTTACCTTGTATTTTTGTACAAAAAATACGTTACAAGCATCACTAGACTTACTAAAAGTAATAAAAGCCCTAAAATATTTTATTTTTCTGCTAAATAATAATAAATTTAAGTTAAAAAGGTTCTATTATCTATAAGTTATATTATTTCTAAAGGTTTATTTAAAGTCGCTCCGAGTCATTTATAAATCTATAAGTCGCACTTTTTCTTTTCTAGTTCATGAGACAAAGACGTACGTGTAACCGAGTGTTCAGACGTTTTTCCTAAGCAACCAACAGAGACAGGAACACTCCTGAGCTCCAACACTCCAGTGCTATTTTATCTCTTTCTACTACCATTCTTGATTCAATTACATATTTCCTTAAAGTTCGTAAACTCTACCTCTAGGAGAAATGTTTTCATAACAAACAACAAATATAAGGCTTCACGTTCGATACGCTCACAGTATACGGACATCGAATCCTTTCTTAATAAATCCATATAAATTATACCTAAAAGTAATTTCTTTTAAGTTTATCCTAGTAATTTTTTCAAAATAACATTTTCGGTTTGTAATGACTTACTTGAATAATTTGTGGAAAAAAAAAGTTACATCCATATTTCCTATTGCAG
The DNA here is from genome assembly GCA_963971165.1 of Philopedon plagiatum. NCBI lineage: Eukaryota > Metazoa > Arthropoda > Insecta > Coleoptera > Curculionidae > Philopedon > Philopedon plagiatum. The sequence goes on along the minus strand of OZ020190.1, from coordinate 18,185,302 downwards.
AAAAAACGTTGTCAAATGCTTTTGTGCTTAGTTAAATTACTATTCTTTTAAAATCCCGCACTTGATTACTCCAAGTAGGCATGATTCTAGGTAGGTTATTTAGCTTTCAACAAGAAAATTAATTTGTTTGTGTCTTTCCCCTTATAAGATAGAGACAGTAAAATAAATCCAAACAATTCCTGACAATGTATTTTTCTGCTTCGTTTTCCTTTTCGCTGAAACCAGCAGGCACTAAAGTCTCAAGCTGAGCTTTTTTGTTCTGTAAAAGCTTTAAACAAATCAAAGAAACAAACGATAAACTTCGTTTATTTTAGTTAAAAAGGAGACCGTATTTTTTATCAACGGCGGGCATATTTATTAAGATATATGATATATGGGCAAAGCGTGACTGCAAAAAACAGGGAATAGATTTGCTTAGGTGATTATTAAAGCAAACTGAAAAATTTACAATATTTTACAGTAAAAATATTTACAGCAAAAGATATTTTTCTGAGAACCATTGTCCTGGTCGTAAATTTTAACTTAAATTTAGAATCAAGACTTTCTCTCTTCTTAACTACCTCTATTCTTAACTTTAAACTGGAATAAGTCCGGTAACAAAGAATCCACCCAATCCTTGAAAAAATTCAAAAACACGGGTATCTTTTTTTTTAATTCAACAGTTTTGTTTTGTACTTCCGTGAATTTTCATCCAGGGATGGAAACTAACCCAACTTTTTTTTTAATGCAAATACACGTATTGTGATAGCTCGCGGAAAAGGGCATACAAAATTTACTTTTAAATTTCTCTTACCTGATAAGTGATAAGCGAGGAACTTAAAGAAATGTGATTTTTAAATAATTTTTTATTGTAATTATTGTCGGAAATATTCGCCATTTTTTCCTGGCAGAACCCTAGCCTAAAGTAAAATTCATTTGTAACATTATGTACCATTTCTGGAGTTGTTTGTCGAATTTCGTGTGTTATTCGTTATCTAAGTTCCTCCAAATTTTCAGGTTTTCCACGTAACTTTACTTTTAAGGTGGCCCCAAAGAAAATAATCAATTGTACCTCTTCTCCATATCCACCGGTTAGAAAAAACTTCATGGAAATATTGTTCGAATTTTTTCTTACCTCGTCCTTCTACATTTAAATGTGCAGTTAGCTTCATTCATTGCTGTCATTCTTATCAACTGTTCTACCAAAGTCTCAGCAGGATGGATTTTACTACGTATCGTGACCGAACCATACATCTGGAATAGTCCGAAATCATGGTAAAATCCTTATGCCACGCCACTGAAATAATTTTATTACGAACCTGCTTGTAGCTGAAAGGCCGATGGGTTTAAATTCAATAAAGGATCATTTGGTTACCAACAAATTATCCAATAAAATGAAGCAAAGAATTACGGGTGTGTATTTTCAAACGAATTGGATAAATTATTGCCCGTTTCTGTAAAAATACAATTTGATCCGAGAAGAATTACAGCTATATTGTGGCAAAGATTTTATAGTTTACTACATACTATACATGTGTGCTGTTTTAAGGAAAGTTAACTTTCAGTTTATCGTAGTAATATATGATTTTCTCATAGGCATTTTGATTTATGCCCTGCGCTTTAATAAAGTTGAGCCGTAACACGTCTGAGTAATTTCATTAGAGGGAAAATCCCAATATATCATTGTTCTTACTTTAGCGTAATTGCGTACCTTCGATGGGCTCAAGTCATTATATCATTTTAGTGTTTTAAATATAATACTAATGTATTTACCCCTAAACACCAAGTTGTACTAAGAGTTTTTTAACGTAAAAAAAATCCGGATAAAGTCGAATACCTCATCGTAAATGGTGGGCTATTACTTTATTACTGAAGCTGTGCAAAATGTTTTTTCCAGTGGCATTACCCTTTTATTTATTTAAATCGCAGGGTGTCAAATCCCAGGAACGAGGTGGCCATATGTGGTGGGTTTCGACTTATAATTCTGTTTTCAAAAAATTTACTTAAAAAGTTTAAATTTTCTCTGGTTAGATAAACCCTCTCAAAAGTGGTTTAAAAACTTGTTAAGCGAAGATTAATGGCTTTTTTGGAAAGTCAACAACACCTAGCAGTTTAGTTGGTTTCGTTGAAGGAAAAAATACGGATGACGCCATTCAAATTCAGATAAATAATTAAAAATCACTCGTTATAACTAAGGAGTAGTAAACGTACCGTTATTTTATTTCCATCGCGTAGTGGCGAAATATAGATAATAATGGCAACGCCGCTTTCTATTCCTTGTCACGTTCATTCATGGAATAAGCAGATGTAGAGGCGCAAAACATTTTAATGTACAGGGTTGCCTAGGTAGCAGTAGAAATGTTGTAGTGAAATTTTCAGTTTTTTTTTAAAGGATTTTATCCATTAAGTTTGAAAAATGGCGCGCCAGTGTCAAGTGCATCGAAAATTGGACTCTTTCCATCCGGAACTATCTTTTTACAGGTTCGCTCGGTTACATACAGGTGGGTCGGAAAGCCATTGCGACAATGCGCGAAGTTGAGTGTTTAACGTTTTCTTCTCCTACACACGCACAGTATATGAAACAAAACAAGGCATCTATGAATGGTGTCGTCTCTTGTTGCTGAAGGTCAATGGTTATTACACTCCCTGTTCCGTAAGTCATCAGTCATCATGACAAATGTTAAATAAATACTGAGATCTTTCACCAGATTTTCTTCGGTCAGATTTACCATTGATACTGGTCTCATTTGAAATTACGGGTTTCTGTTGACAAGTGTAAGGATAAGACAACCAAGTTTATTACTATTAGGGTAATTCCGGGGGAGATGGCGCAGAGGTTGAGATGGCGCAACACTATAATTCTATGATGGATAGACTTATGTCGATCTGGTGTCAGTATGCAATAATCATTTTGTAGTGCACGCGGGCTTTCATGTAAACGTTCGATTTTTCGAGTAAAAGAAGTGATTAAGCCCAAATATTTAATTTTGTGGCACTGAAAATTTATCCAGTAGTGTAGATTATAACAGATTGGTAAGTTATTACATAGAAATCATTGTTTATGTTAATATTTATTTGTCATGCAGGCTTGTTGTTATTATATTAACCTAAAATAATGGTTGTGCGCAGTTGCCGATTTTAGTAATTCTGTGCGCCATCTCACCCGGCCATTTTGGATGAGATGGCGCATTTAAATTCTGGATAGATGGTGTCCATTGCCGACCAGATGCAAAAGTTGTAGCAGATCTTCAAGGGGTATTTGGACTAAAAATCAGATGGTTCAAGTCGTAGCTGCAGTAAATCAGATGGTTCCGAAGAAGAATGTTGCAGGGGATGCAACGAACCTTACGCGATAACAAAAAAATGAATGATTGGTTAAAATGCATTCGATGTCTGTCCTGGTACCATTAAACTTGTTCAGCCTATATTGAATTAGGTATGTCTTTTTTGTGCAAAGAACATTTTACTTAACAATAAACAAAACAATAATTATATTACCCAAAACTTGTTACGCCATCTCACCCGAAACGTCTGCGCCAACTCAACCGCAACTTTTGGGTTAGATGGTTTCTGTATGATTTTGTTCAAGTATTTTTCATAGTTTTTTAGACTTATTTATTTTAAAATTAGATTATGAATATTTGTACCCAAATAAATAAAGTTTTTATTTTTAAAAACATTTGTGATTTTTCCTAAAGTTTTTATGGCAATTATTAAAAAGCTGCGCCATCTCCCCCGGAATTACCCTAGTATGATTTATTTTTGAGTTTTTTTTTGTAAACTTAAATTTATACACAAGGGCCAATTTAAGTGTGTATTTTTCAGAATAGGACCAAATTCATTTTAGCAACAAGCTCCAAGGTTAATTAAAAACAAAGAAAATCGCTGTACAATAGCTCATAAGTTTTTAATGATGACTTATTAACTGTTACAGGACAAAAGCTTGTCAAACTCTAACTAATAAATAATTAGAATATCTAAATTCAAACCTGTACTTGAACTTAATCCTGTTTAGTAAATCTCGATGTTAATGTTTCCAGTCACAAATGAATCAAAAAACTTTCTGATACAAACATACCTACCCTTATATTGCTATGTACTTTAGCCTCTCGTAGTTCTCATTGTCTTTGACCTGTGTGTTTGAACTCTAGAAAATTAAAATTTAATATTTTTAGCAGACATTACTGCTCTAGCCCAAAAATTCTCCCATAAACTAAAATAGTTAACATCCATGGATTTATTAAGAAGGAAACGGGATGATTTAACATTCTTTGAAGCCAAAACAAACCATTCTAAACGACACTGTAAACATAATTTGTGAACATTGGCCACATCTTATTTTACATTGTATTTTTGTACAAAAAATACGTTAGAAGCATCACAAGATTTACTAAAAGTAATAAAAGCCCTAAAATATTTTGTTTTTCTGCTAAATAATAAATTTAAGTTAAAAAGGTTTTATTATTTATAGGTTATGTTATTTCTAAAGGTGTTTATTTAAAGTCGCTCCGAGTCATGTATAAATCTATAAATCGCACTTTTTCTTTCCTAGTTCATTAGACAAAGACGTACGTGTAACCGAGTGTTCAGACCGACGTTCAGCCGTTCTCCTAAGCAACCAGCACAGACAGCAACACTTCTGAGCTCCAACATTACAATGCTATTTTATCTCTTTCTACTACCATTCTTGATTCCATTACGTAGATCGTAAACTAATCTCCTGGGGGAATTGTTTTCATAACAAACAACAAATATAAGGCTTCACGTTCGATACGCTCACAGTATACGGACATCCTTTCTTGATAAATCCATGTTAACATCGACATAAATGTATATTTAGTATTTACCATCAAATTGGAAACATTATTGCCCATTTCGTTAAAAATGAAATTTCAAAAATTTGATTCGGGAATTAGAGCTGTTATGGCAAAGTTTTATAGCTTAATATAGGTATACGAGTATCATGCTGCTTTGAGGAAAACTAAATTTTAATTTATCGAAATAATATATGATTTTCTTATAGGCGTTTTGATTTACGCAGGGCACATTAATAAACTTTTGCCATAAAACGTCTGAATAATTTCATTACAGGTCGTAACATGCATACGTTTATTTTAATGTAAAATTCGTTTTTCAGTTTCGAGTTAATTAACTTGAATTAGAGTTTTCTGTTCCTATAAAAAAATTGCTTTATTGTTATTCGTTTGGTACCAGTCGAACCAGTGGTCATTGACAACACTTTAGTTGATTCAGTTGAATTCATTTTTTCACCTGATCTGCCACAATGTAGTTATCACGTTTTCTATATATGACAAATAAGGGCGGAGAATGGGAGAATTTCTCAGATATGACAAAAAGTGACAGTATTATATATAGCATTTGTTGTCAAATATTTGACATAAAAATGTTGCCAACATAATTAATGTACGAAGAACAGGCTAATTTAACTTGTCACATTTTGACTTTGACATTTAAAAAAAACTGAATGCCGCGTCCTTCTCGCAAAAAGGTGATCTTAATTTTTATTTCACCATTTTAATTTAGCTCCTCACAAACAGCTTTAAAACTACTTAAAATTATAGGTAAATTATCATTTTTAAAATAAACTCCCAGTCCAACACGTAGGTAATGATAATTTTACTGTAAGTTTAAATTTACGTTTGGACGATTTTTTCCTTAGAAGTTGAAAAACTGCAAAACATGCATAAGGATAGAATGTGATCCAAAACATCATAAGATGTCAAGTAATAATTTTATTTTTGGCTATACTTATACGTCTTCCGGGCATATCAACAATATTGGATTTTGTTCGAAAATTTGCACCTTTCTATAGTGACTGCAAATTACAATACTTAACCGCAATAAAAATATCATTCAACTCATTTCCTAACATAGGCTAGTAAAAAACATAAAATAAGGAACTATTTGCATCACTAGCGATGCAAAGCTTTCAATAATTAGATTTTTTAAACAAAAATGATGAAAAGTTGTTTGTTTTCAAAGAAGTTCAGAAATTAGTTCCTAGATTTTTTTGGTTTGCTGAATAACCCTGTATCCACTGATCCCTCTTAAATTGATTGGTAAAATTGAATTATAAATTATTTTACCAAGGACAAGCTATTGTAGTCTGCATAGATATATTACATTTTGTGTTGGTTTTGTGAAAGTCCGTGTCGCTAATAAGTAATAATTTCAGTCCCCAAGTAATATTAATAATAAACCCGTACCCTCTAGGGACAGTTCTATGGTCAGTTGTTATTGTTATCGACCCAAAAGGCTTATCAATATTCTATATGCACTACCAGAATGTATTAGGGAATCTTAGCAGAAATCGTAAAAGCAAAACCTTGATGACTCTGATGACCTGAATATCAAATTTACAAATCAGAACACGAACTACAAACACAAAAACCGTCAGGTTTCTCTGCTGAATCATCTTATGTTTATACTTTTATGATTTTTTGTTTTATTGCCCAATGGAACTTAATCAAGAATTCCCTAATTTGACACTGGGAATGCAATATCACCCTTGTCAAAGGAATTATGAGCCGGTAGACCAGGGTCACAAGTGGGGCAGTGCGCCAGAGTGCCGTGTGGGACTTTGTACCAAAAAATCGTTGACGGTTTACTTCCGAGAGAATTTGAAAAAAGGTCAATAGTTTAATTCCGGAGGACGTTTTTCAAAAAAAGGCGACCGTTTGCAAAAAGCAATGCCGACAGTTGCAAGAAAGTCACTCGACAATTGGAAGCGTCGGAATGCCCATAAAAAGCTAGGCACGGTCCTGCGAGCAGGCGTTCGTAAAATGTATTTCTTAATTATGTGCAACCGGTTCTTCCGATCTTTCTAGTTTGTCAACTTACAGTCTAGTTATGGTTCTGCTCTCGGCGTTGAATACTTCTATAAAAAGTAGTGACATACAGTGCAACTGCAACTACAGAAATTCAGCTATTTTTATGGAAGTTTCTTGCATTTTTATTTACACACTGTCATTACACGCACTTCTAAATTTTACCAAGTGTACACGCAAGGGTGAAAGCACCATAAAGTGAAGCGTAAGCTAAGATGTATAAGTTGAAAAAACAGTGCCCTATAGTTGCTCTTATCCATTTTTGACCTGTTTAGATCATTCAGAATTCTCTAGGGTTAGGTAAGAGGTGCTTAAGTCAAAAATTCCTGTTTTCAGAAACCAATATTTGGACATAATTATTAACAATAAACTGGGTTAAAGTCCAAATACACATTTTACAAATAAATGAGTACTGACCTGAATTTTGCTAACTCAAGACTTTAGGACCAATTAGTTGGTGTTTACCTTTAATAAACCCTTTACCCTTAATAAAAAAAAACATGCAGTGAATACTAACACAATTAAATTGTGTTAAGTTTCGAAAAGTATATCAGATTTACAAACAGTAATGCAATCTTTAACTTGATTTTCTGGAAAACAAGAATTTCTGACTTAAGTCCCTCTTACCTAATACTAGATAATTGATACTACATTCATGTCTTATTAGTGAGGTCTGTGAAGGAATTTTACATCTATAACTTTGCCATTTTGACTGATTTGGTGACAATTGGATTCACCAACCTTCCCAATTAGGATATTTCAGAATATTATCCACTCCAACATATTCAAATTAAATCAAATGAATTTTGGTTAAAAACGATTGTTATCTTAATAATTAGTACTTCTCCCCTTCCAACTTATGCCCTCGCTATGTTTCCCAAATAAGACCTAACCTAGAGTACTGCTCCCACATCTGGGGAGCGGCATCACCTTCGACACTTAAGATCCTTGATTCTATCCAAAACAGAGAGCCATTCGACTTACCAATGACCCAGCCCTCACGAGAAAACTCCCTTCTCTCGATCATCGCCGCGCTGTGGGGGATTTATCCCTTTTCTACCGCTACTTCCACGGAATTTGCTCTGAAGAACTAGCCGGTATTATTCCTCCTTGACTGTTCCTGATCGAACAAGAGGCGCGTTACGTATGCATCCCTTTACTGTCCAGCTACACAAGCCTAGAACAGACCACTTCTCTCGCGCATTCATATCTAGGGTCTCCAGATTATGGAACAAATTGCCTGCAGAGGTTTTCCCTTCCCGTCCCACCCTCCAGTCCTTCAAATCCCGTGTCAATAGACTACATTTTCCTTCTCTTCAGACGCCCACGGTATGTTAGTACTTAGGCTTGAAGTCTACGTGGGATGTCTTAGATAAAAAATAATTAGGGCATATCCCACAAAACCCTATTTTACAAATGTGTTGCTTTTAGTATTATGCTTAAAACTACCGGTCTAGCTAAATTTATTACAGATTATTATTTACACAATTATTATTGATTGCTACTCATTATAAGGTCTTGTTAATTTTTAATTAAATATCTGAATATTTGTTAAGCTTTTTTTCGATGTGTTAAAGCTAGATGCAGAACGCGTTAAGAAACATAAATACATTAAAATCTCAAATTACAATTTATGTGGGGTAGGCCCTGTTAGCATTATGGCAACGATATGTGCTCAGTTGCTCAACCAAGTTGACCTATTACAGATTTTGGAACTCGTGCCTTTGTTTATGGTTTTCGCCATTCAGAACATGCGCAGTATTAAAATATGATAGTGATTCCTTTATTAGTAGTAGAAATGTGAGTCGAAAATATTTCCGAGCGAAGAATGCGAATATTCGCAAAAATTTGTGAAAAGTCTTCTCATGAATATTCGCAATACCTCCAAATTCCTGCTGTTAGGATCATCTACATAATTCCCGTACATCAACGATGTTGTGATGAATTCGTATAATAAAATTCCTTAGGATGTTTTTTTCATCATGCCCCATGGCGACAAACTTGTTTGTGTCAGGAGAGTCCCTAAAAAGCGAACGTTACTAAAAGGCATTTTGTTTATTATTTATTCGGCAAAATTCCACAAATGTTCGAGAATTTTCGCTGACAAAATAATTAATCGTGAATTTAACATCTTTAATTAACTGTTGCAGAGAGATCTTCGAACCCTTATTTTAGACTGTGTTTGAGGTTATCTTTATTCCGAGCATGCACCGTATTAAAACGTGGTCATGATTCCTTTAGATGATTTCACATGGCCTTACCGTTGAATAACCAGGTAACAAGCAACGTCATTATTATGATGTCATGCCTGAAGCCAATATGAAATTAACTGGTTAATCGCTTTGACGAAACTAACCTCACTTTTAATGGTTGGAACTTTATTTTTTTGTCGAACCCTTTCCTTGAGTGAGTTGTGTGTGGTGGGACCACAAAACTTGTGGTCCTCATTAATTTAGAATTATGAAATAATAGTGGCTTTTTATTTGCCACCTGTCTTAGCTGAGCTAAGGTAGTCAGAGCGGGCATATTAATTTAATGAGGCAAAAAAGGGGCAAAGGGACACTCGGATCAGACTATCTCAGCTCAGCTAAGACTAGTGGCAAATAATAAGCAACTAAAGATGAACTTAAATCATACCGACCTAGTGCCTGTTTTAGGGACCCTGCATGGTCCATGGCTATACCGCTCATTTAAATCACTGTTTAGCATAGTGAACGCTTCAACCGCAGATATTTTACAAATTGCAATAATTTATAGGTACTTCATTTTGGGATTGTACCCACTAACCTACAGTACATTGATCTCTTAAGGGCTTAAGCTTAAAGGTGTTAACATTTTTATATATCAAAACAAAGTACCTACTTTTCCAGAGTTGCATCAAAATTTCCATTCTAACTTCAAAATATATATCTTTACCATTTATTTTCACTTTAATAGCTTCTATTGTAAGTGTTATTGTCCATTATTTATAGGTTTTATAAAACATAAGTTTAACATCATAACCAGCATTTATAACCATATCCCCGATGTGGTTATCAATTTGACAAACCGCGGTCATAGATGACGTCCTTACTTGCCACTTGAAATGAAACGGTAACTGGCGGTTACTATATAACCCGGGTCATCTGAAATCATCTTTTATTAGCGATAACAAGATTCGTTAGTTACGGGGATATGGTGACTATCTTTGTGGCTATTGTTATGTTTCCTTGTTGTGATGGTAGCAAGAATTACGTAAACCACTTTCTAAATTTTTTTCAAAACAAGATTGAATATACTAAAAAGATGCAGGTGAAAGACAGATAACAATAACGTAATCACAGACTAAAATAGGGGGTTTCAAAATATCTCAATTATCGCCTAATGAAGCGAGGCTAGTAAGTCCATTATGTGCTAAAAGTGTTTAATAGCATATTATTGCAAAGCGCGATCATATTTGTATTTGGAGGTGAAACGAAAACATTTACGCAAACAATACATTGCATTGTGTATGCCTTTTCTAGCAACCCATTAACAAATATTATGATGTGACTTACCATAGGCGATAATTTTTATTGGACATAATATAATAAATAATGACACTTCATTTGACGTATTTTATGTGGTATGTTATGCTCATCGAATTTAGTTTTATAAATAGCCTATAGCTTATAAAATATTGATAACTTAGTAACTATGACAATACTACACGTACACTCGTGGACAAAAAAATCGTACACATAATTCACATTCCAAGTGCCACTACCTTAAGAAAGTCGATGAAAAACTAATTTGATGTACATTACATATGTACATACAATCCATACCAATAATTTCTTTGGTTACTACTTAAGAATTATTTCTATAAAATTTTCCTTACGCTTTGAGGTGATGCAAATATTTTTTCTGCGATCGTCGACTAACTGACATCTTTCTGGCGTATTTTGACGTCACAAAAGTCATTATTCCATTATTGTTAACTTTGCTAAACAATGAGACATATAACAGTACTAGAATATTTTGTTCCCGGCCTAGGCGAGGAATAAAATATTCCCGTATAGAACTTCGTTTATTCACATCATACATACATACAGTCTTACAAACATAAAATAAATTAACAACAAGAGGAACACAAAAAGCGAAATTTGTACTGACACCGCTTGTCATAAAGAAACAACATTAATTAAACAGCGGTTGTCAAGCAACCGCAAAGCTAAGCATAAGCGATATATTAGGTCACCGAACATTATTCTTTAGTCTATGATTAGGTCAAGTTTATACATTTTTACTTAACGTTATTAATTTTATTTTATTATTTATTCTATTTCATTTTCGATTGCAGAAAAAATAGTATGTTCACCTCGTAGGAAAAACATAATATCGGATGAGGATGCAAATTGGTGGTCAAGGCGCAGCCGAGTCCAGCAAGCATCCGTTATTTTTCCTACTAGATATACTATTTTAAGCCTACACAAAAAAATTGACCTCAATGGCGTACTCTCGTATGGTGGGGATACTCAATCGCAACCCATACGTTTAGATGCGTATTACATGTGGCAGTGTTACAGAATTAGCTTGGATAGGTTTTACACTATGTATATTACATCCTTTTTCCGTTTTATTTTCCTTGTCTGCAATGTAAATTCTTATATAAACCACATGTTTTAATTAAATAATGATATAATAATGTTTAGTTCATTGTCTAAAAAGTCTTGGTTAATAATTAGTTTCTAATCACAATTATCTTTAGGACAGAATGTAATAATTTAAATAAGGTATTTTATACCTTCTAGCTGTCCGGAGAAGATTGTTAAAAGAAAAACAACAGAAGCAGCGTATGTACTTAATTAATAGTTGTTAAATTACGTGCAATATATCGGTTTTTGAATGGCATATGAAACGTTATACATACAAATGTAATATAAAAACTAAACGTCAACTCACCTGAAACAATGGTTTACATACGTACATACATACCCCAGCGTATGTCAGTAAAACCAATTTAATGGAGACAATTTATCCAGTTTTTAAAATAAAGCTGTGTTTTAATTTTTTCATAAACCGAGTAATATACAGGGTGTTTTCTAATTGAATGTCAATATTTAAGGGGGCGATTTTTGGGTCCATTGTAAAAAGAAAACTTCATATGAACGTATGTCCTAAACGTCTTAACTTTTGAGATACAGGATGGTAAAATTTTCAAAAACAAGTAGTTTTTTATTAATATCTGTAATACCACTTTAGATATTTTAATTAAATTTGGCATACATGTACCAAGTATCAAGAGGCATTATTTACTGTACCACAATTTTTTTAATTTCCACCAGTGGCGTTCGTACGGAATTTCACCTGCCTATTTTGGCACATTGATGGTACGCCACTGATTTCTCGTAAAATTAAAATTATTCCTGAAATGCCCTATCATTTCTAAGCACATTTGATCTCTTGCATTTTTTCAATCCAATGCACTGTTTTCGCTTAAAAAAATAAAAACCTTTTCTCTGCATGACCATAACAATATCGTTAATATGACAATATCGCCATGCAGAGAAAGAGATTTTATTTTTTAGATCAAAGTTGCTTAGAAATGAATAAGGAAGTTAATTTTTGAGATCCTTATTCATTTCTAAGCAAATTTGGTCTAAAAAAAATATATATTTCTCTGCATGGTGATATTGTCATATTAACGATATTGTTATGATCATGCAGACACAGGTTTTTATTTTTTTTAAGCGAAAACCGTGCATCGCATTGAAAAAATTCAAGAGATCAAATTTGCTTAGCAATGATTGGGGATTTCAGGAATAATTTTAATTTTACGAGAAATCAGTGGCGTACCATCAATGTCTGCCAAAATAGGCAGGTGAAATTCCGTACGAACGCCACTGGTGGAAATAAAAAAAATTGTGGTACACTAAATAATGCCTCTTGATACATAGTACAGGTATGCCAAATTTAATTAAAATATCTAAAGTGGTATTACAGATATTAATAAAAAGCTATTTATTTTTGAAAACTTTACCACCCTGTATCTCAAAAGTTAAGACGTTTAGGACATACGTTCATATGAAGTTTTCTTTTTAAAATGGACCCAAAAATCGCCCCCTTAAATATTGACATTCAATTAGAAAACTCCCTGATGATAAGAAAAAAATGATTGCCGATTAAATTGATACGCGTCGTGTCCATGCGTGTTTTCTATTATAAAATAAATATTGTCTATTTAGGTGTGTTGGTTTGAATTGCATAAAATTGCACTAACCGGCACTAATTTTTCTTCTGGCTAGAATATTTTACAAAGAAAACTGGTCAGGTTAGTTGAGTTTCGTGCAACACAAACGGAGAGACTGTAATAGTATGTTTCACAAGTTGACTTTTAGTTTTTTAGTTTCATTTTTTCTAGTTGATCTAAAAGTGCAGTTATTTTAGCGTCGAGAAAATATAGTTTAGAACTCGACCATAGCTTGTTACATTTTTGAAAACATACGTACTACTCTTATGGCTTGCTATTAGAGATGGCAGCGTCAAGACCTACCATTTTTTAATGACAATTTTGAATCCTCTTTCGTTTTAAAACCGATCTGTCATTAGTATCAGAGTCTGGCTGGCGTCCTCTATTGCGTACCTATAGCGTAGATATGCAAAAAGTTTACAACAAATGCAAAATTATTTTATTAATGAGTTTCGCAATTTAAGTATTACATAAAGTAATTTAACAAAATTAACCGTTATCACAATGAAAAATCAAGTAGCATACAGGGAAGAAACAAAAATATGAAAATATCTCAAGCGTCTCACGTTTATGCTACTTGACTTTTTACAATACTCATTAATTAAATAATTTATCATTTGTTGCAAACTTTTTGAACCACATTGTGGGCAATGGGGTTGGCTTACCAGACTCTGATAGTAGTTAAATTAATATTACATACAGTGTGTCCAATGGATGGAAAAGTTATTGTTCGTAAACAGTTCTACTTATCAAAAAAATGAATTTACCATATAAAGATCTTAGATCAAATATACAGGGTGTTACTAAATTAGGAAAATATGAAAATGCTTCAAGAGAGAAGTACCATTATTTATTATTTTAGACAAAATTTTTATAAAGCAAAGTTGTTTATAATCTAAAATAAAGACTAATTACAAAATTTTCAATACAAATTTTAAGATTTAAATTTGAAATAATAATAGCGGTTTTATGTAATTAAATTGCATTTAACAAAGAATCAAAATAGTCGATTTAGTTAACGTCAATGTTACGTCAGCATCTTATTTGGTCTGTTACTAATCTGATTTCGTGACGGTATTTTCGAAAATGTTCACCAAAGAAGCTATGGAGAATAAATTTAAATCTTAGAATTTTTATTTAAATTTTGTATTTAGTCTTTATTTTAGGTTAACTTTGTTTTATAAAAATTTCGTATATAATAATACGTAGTGGCTATATGTCCGCCGGCGGTAGGTTACAATTAGACAGAATTCCGCCGCATGGCGCACACAGGCGAAAAATCGATAAAAGTCGGACAGAACCCTATTTTCAAAAAGTTCCTAAAATACAAAAATTAGGCTTTAGCCCTCTACCTTAATGACCAATCTATGGTACCTGTGCGCGCGAGCACTGCGAGGCCCTCCGTTACTTCCCTATGTTGTTAGTGCGAAGAACGGTTTGTTGGAGAGCGTATGAGTTACGGAAGATAAAGTGCTATTTTGTTTATATGTATGTTGGTGTTTTTCGTGGATTATTTTATTAAAACTTTTGGGATAATTTGTGTGTTTACAATGAATTTCGTTTTTTGTTTATAAAATTAATAGGAGGATAACGGTTATGGTAACTGGCCAAGTAGCACAGTTGTTTGTATTTTTATCTTATTATTTACCTTTACATGGGGATAAAGTTAACAATACCGTCAGATTCCAGTTTAAAACTTTGATTAGACGTAAGCCTGAAGTTTTGTTTTGTAAATACAACAATGATTTTATGCGACTATTAATAAAGTTGTTCAAAGTGAAAAATCTGTACATAAAGCAGAAATGTAAAAAAGGAGTTTCTATCTTCTATTTAAGGTGTTCTGAACCAAAAGCGACAGTTTTTAGAATATTTGTCTGTATGTCTGTCTGTTTGTGTCTTTGTTCCGGCATCACTTAAAAACTACTAAAAATAGATCTTAATTGGACTTTTACCAAAAGATAGGTCTTATAGCCAGTTAAATATTGGGGTATATTTTATTAGGTTAGGTCAAGTATAGGTC
The DNA here is from genome assembly GCA_963971165.1 of Philopedon plagiatum. Taxonomy (NCBI): domain Eukaryota; kingdom Metazoa; phylum Arthropoda; class Insecta; order Coleoptera; family Curculionidae; genus Philopedon; species Philopedon plagiatum. The sequence continues at coordinate 18,170,244 of OZ020190.1, read as the reverse complement.
AAGTTGACGAATAAAATGTTTAAACCAGTATTTCCTTTTTATTACAATACTTTTTTTTTTTACTATAATTGGGTAATTTCAAATTTAAGGCAAGTATAGTTATAAATACGTTTACTTTGAATCAGTAATAAATTACGTAATAACATTTAAAACTATACTTAGCTTAAGTAAGCCTTAAATTTGGTTGTGCAAATGACCACAAGTCTAATTACTCGCGCAAAGTGGTAGAATAAATAATAATCAGGTACTGGCTACTTAATGAAATACTTACCTAGGTTTAAATTGTTTTGGGTCATAATGGGAAATTAACATATAGTTTTTTTCGAAAATTCTATCCTTAATAAAAGTAGAAAAATTAATTTTAACGTAGCACTAGTTTGTGATATACACATGGAGGTGCAAAAATAAAAAATATATAACTACTAAAAACCAATAATATTTAAAATCTAACAAGAGAATACAAAGAAGTAATCTAATTCTGCTTTCTAAAAAAATACTTATTTTATTGATTTTTAGAGCTATAGTTTTTAATCTTTTGGCTTCCTTGTATATTTTACATAAAATTTACCTATCAAAATTTGTTTCTTCTTATACACTAACTTTTATCAAGAATCACACTTTCTGAGAAATCAATATTAGAGAAGTTTTTTCGTTGGCGCCAACTTTTTTGCACTGTTCTTGGTACATAATCCTAATAATGTCATTACCATGAGATATCGTTCAATGTAATTAGGCTTAAAATATTTTTCTTAGTCAAATACTGTGTAAAGTTAATATTAAAAATATTTTGTTCAACAATTAATAACGTGTAGGTTTTGTCCGACTTTTATCGATTTTTCGCCTGTGTGCGGCGGACTCATGCAAATAATAAGGACTTATCCGCCGTAAAAATTATAGTGCGGCGGAACGCAATGCTTGATAATTCATTTTCCGCCTTTCGACGGATTTTACTGCATAGTAGCTAAGATATGCCGACAAAATTTTGACAAGCTTTATAATTTATACTTATATCTATATAAATACCACTCCAAATTTACAAGTTGTTTTTCCCACAAATTTTTAGATCAGCGTTAAAAGGTGAGGTGAGGAGTTGTGAAATACGTTCTCGGACAGGTTTGTTCAATTTTAGGTTTCTGCAGTATTGTTTCAAAATTTTTTATCTATCTTTGTTGAGTTTTTACTGTCAGGTAGTAATAACACAGAAGGTCTTGTCAGGTAGTAATAACGTTCTCGGACAGGTTTGCTCAGTTTTTCCGTTTCATCAGTATCTTATTTAATAAAATGTCAGTTGGATGCGGTGTTGATAAAATTTTATACCAACACGAATCATGCAGTCGCAGTAAAAAACTCAACAAAGATAGATAAAAAATTTTGAAAAAATACTGCTGAAACCTAAAACTGAGCAAACCTGTCCGAGAACGTATTTAATAACTCCTCACAGTCCTCACCTCACCTTTTACCGCTGATCTAAAATTTGTGGGAAAAACAACTTGTAAATTTGGAGTGTTATTTGTTTATATAGATATATAAATTATAAAGTTTGCCAAAATTTGGTCGGCGGATCTTAGCTACTACGCAGTAAAATCCGTCGAAAGGCGGAAAATGAATTACCAACCATTGCGTTCCGCCGCACTATAATTTTTACGGCGGATTAGTTCTTATTATTTGCACGAGTCCGCCTTGCGGCGGAATTCTAAGCCTAACTGTAACCTACCGCCGGCGGACATATAGCCACTACGATAATCGTAAATAATAATAATGGCACTTCTCTCTTGAGGCATTTTCATGTTTTCCTAATTTATTAACCCCCTATCTATTTGAGCTAAAATTTTTATATGGCAAACTCATTTTTTGGACAAGCAGAACTTTTTATAAAGAATGATTTTTCTTCGTTAAATCGATAATAAAGTTTCTTCCTCTTGTCAACTCCATCCATGGCCAGACAATATACAAAGGGACTTGAAATTTTCATCAAAGAATGATGTGGTTTTGTTGTCGCTAGCTCTTAGGCTATAATGTTATGTTTGGTCATCGTTATGGCTACCCTGCATGCGCCTATATAATAATATGCATGCAACTCAAGAATTCATTTATAAGAAATTGTCGCCGAAGCTTGCTGCACGATATAATATGATAAATGACTTTATAGATTATTAGTGTGATATAATTGTAGTTTTTGTTACTATACGCTTGGTTTTATATGAAAAATAAGCATTATGGGTTCTATACAATAGCAGAAATATTAGATATAAATTTAGCTTGAGTTGTGCAAAAGCAGATTAACGAGTTTTGCCATTTTAATTCTAAAGTACGTAAATTTCTTTAAAAACAATGAATTTAGCCATCAGTGAAATTATGGAATATGTTGTTATGCATGTCAGAAAGTCAATAAATATTAGTTATTTTTGAGAAACGGTTCTCTAAAAAATAGTTAGGTAGAAAAAAAAGTTTAGCGTCAGTTAAATATATTACAAGTGTTGATATTAAATGCATCCTTAAAATTAATAAGCGTGGTGAAAAAGTATAAATTGGACGAGCGAAGCGATTGCGGAGCAACGCAGCCAAGTAACTGTAAGAATAATAAAAGTACTCACCTTTAACCTAGTATTAAATGATTTTAATTAATCGAGTAATTATTTAAGTAATTAAATTAAATAAATTTAATTTAAGAATTTAAATTGAATTGATTAATATATTTGGCATAAAGTTTTATCATTAAGTTTATTTTAGTTAACCGCATTGTGAACAAGTGGGGTATAATTTTAATAGATAACGATCATTTTTCTGCATCGTATGAAAGAACGTTCGCAAATCTCAATTTTAATATTCGTCGATGACGTCCGGTTGTTGGTTCGGTCAGAGCTCTCCAGGTTTCCATACCAAACAGAAACCTGAAGAAACCTGGGCTCCACCTGGGCTCAGGTTGATTATGACTGCTTAATTTCTATTCAAAATGAATGTATATTTCAAACTGGGGTAGCAACTAACATATTTCCTGACTAAAATTACAAAAGGTAAATCCCGCGACATTTTTGAAGAAATTCGTCAAAATTTAATTACTCCTTTAATAAACGAAAAGAAAGATTCAACAACTGTCGTTTCTATGTCTTCCAAGGTTGCAGGGGGATGCTGACGCTGTCGCAATTTTATGCCAACACTGTCCTACAAACGCTCGATCGGGTTAAGATCTGAAGTGTGCAATGGCTAATTTAGAGTCTAAATATTTAACTTGTGCAAATATTCAGTAACAATGCGCGCTTCGTGAAGTCTTGCATCGTGCATCAACAAAAAGTTATTGCTGACATAAGGAGCGAAAGGGACAACGTGCTCAGATAATATATCATTAATATACCTTTTGCTATTTAAAGAACCTCCACGTAACGGAACAACATATGTCCACGCTGTAAAGGAAATTCTTCCCCAAGTCATAATGATAATGCCAGACCTCATGTAGCACGCATTGTAACTGAATATTTACACGAGGTAAATCTCTGAAGTGGCTACCGCACAGTCCAGATCTTAACTCGATCGAACATTTGTGGGGCATTATTGGCAAAAAATTAAGACAGCGTCAGCCTCCTCCTGCAACCTTACAAGACATAGAAAGGATAGTTGTTTAAATCTGGAATGAAACTATGGTCAGTTTTTGACGTCTTATCTCAAAGTTTGACAAATAAACCAGCGCCAATTGTGACCATAAGATGCTTAAGGTGACTTATTGCTGACTTAAATTAAGAACGTGATGTCCCCTTCAGTCAATTTGATAACTACAATAACGGGGAATGTTTTCGATTCGTCTTTGTCTATATTATCGTGTTATTTGGCATCTGGGTCAATTTTGTCGTCAAGTGGGCCGTTCTTCCCCGTGAAAAATCAGCCGACTGCAGCTGGCTTCCTTAATTTGAGTCGCCAATACACAAAAAAACAACTTCTATAGATTTTGAAAAGAAAACTGGTTCGTTCCTAACTTTAAACCAAAAACGTAATAGCTGATAGCATTTGCCATTTATGTTATCTAAACTCTTGCCGACGAATTGGAGGGATATGTTTATGAAAGTAAGAAGTCACGTGATCTATTAAAACAACAACAAAAACAAGTCAAAATATGTGGAAAGCAAGCTTGTCCAAGCAGTTACATCTGGACTTTACACGGCGCGAGGCGGCGGCGATCCAATTGATACTAGTAAATGCAACGCGCCGCCGTCAATGAATTCTATAATATTTCACCACGCTTATTTATTAAGTTATATATTTTAAACTACTTTTAGCTAGATTAGCACAATTTTAAAACCCCTATTTTTTCAGGTCCCGAAGGGTGTAACCTCTTTATCTATCACCTGCCACAAGAGTTCACAGACACGGACCTTGCGTCCACGTTCCTACCTTTCGGTCCTGTCATATCCGCCAAGGTGTTCATTGATAAACAGACCAATCTGTCGAAATGTTTTGGGTTCGTATCGTTCGACAACGCGGGCTCTGCACAGCAAGCCATCGCTGCCATGAATGGATTTCAAATTGGTACCAAAAGGCTCAAGGTCCAACTGAAGCGGGCTAAAGATGGTGCGAAACCATATTAACCAAAGATATAGTAGGTTTAAAGATAGGATCGGATAGTAAAGATGGTTTGAAGATAGAAATTGTGGTAAAGAACAAGTTACACAATAATAAAAATGCGACATTAAATACAAATAACTTAGGGCTTATTGCACCGATGCTTAATCTAAGGTTTAATGTTAATCCGAGATTAATTTCCACAGCGAGTTGCCTAATCCCGGATTAATCCTTAGAATAAAATGTCTGGGCAACTCAGTATACAAAAGATTTTCTATTTATCTACTAAATATACTGATATCTATGCCAATCAAAAAGACATAATCTTGTTCGAAACTTACAAGGCTCTAACATATATTATCAACTATGATGAAGATACATAAAATATTTGGCTAAGAATATTTGATACATTCCTTGTACCTGTAGGCTGTATTTTTTACTGTTTTTACAGAATTTTACTTTACCTGTGATGTCACTTACCAAGTCCTACTACTTTTGTTTAAAGCATTAACAAATTTTAATGTACAAAAAACAGAAATAGGCATTTTAATTCTTATCAGGGCATTTCAAATTACCAACCGTAACGTAGATCTGACAAATAAGTATTACATACCTATTTTAAATGTTCATCATATAACTTACATTTAATTTTACATACGCTATTTTTACACAAAATATTTGTTTTATTATATGTTGGTAAAAACCGAGCATGTCCATAATTTTTTAAAACATGATACCCTTTTACCCTAGATATTCATTATAACTATACAAAATATGATTCACAGGTTTTTAAAAATAATTTTTTTTCCTGTTTTCAAGGGAATTATAAGTAATGGTTAAAGTTTATAAAAATGACTACGTTCTTAAATGTCTATGAGTTACTTGGTTTTGTTGGGACTAGAGACTCTTTATTTGTTAGATAATGTTTATATATTATAAAATAACTTTGTGCCATACATTACTAACACACATATTGAGGGGAATTTTTAAATGTTTTTAAACTTATAACTTTACCTTAGTACCTCCTCCTAATTTAATAGCAGCTGTTAATTATATTTAGCATTATTATTTATCATAATACACACCATAAAGTATTCTACACATATTGTTGTAGTGTATGCATGCATATTTTTCCGTGCTATTACTATGTAAGAAAACACGTTTTTGGAAAACTTTCAGATTTTAAAAATCTACAAGAATATCGACGAAATCGAAACTAAGCAAACTCACGCCACAATTTCTATTTTTCAACCAATTTTCTTATCCTTTTGCAAAGAGTAAAAGCCAGTACACCCCAAAAAATTAATTTTGTACTACATTTCCCTTGTACAAAGAAGCACCGCATCAGTGCAGTGTGCCCAACTCAGGATTTAGCTGCTATTTTTACGAACTGTGAGATATTTTTACTAGTTAACTGCGGTCCATGAACGATCGCCCTGTACATTAATTAAATAATTATTGTATATGGTCATACATTTTAATATCGATGGGAACCAGTAGGGTACTATAGTTTAATAATTGCATTAGAATAAATGCTTGTTTGTGTATGGTAAAATCACTGTTAGTTTGATAATATAAAGTTTTAGATTTCACGAGTCATAAGCAATTAGTAACTTTGTAATTTTAGCAGCAACGCCCAATTTAAGAGATTTTTATATTACCATCATTATCTCTGGACTAGATAAGCTGAGAGTATATTTTATTATTACTGCAACAATAAACAATAACAAATATAAAAATATCCTGGAAAAATTATCGCAACAACTTTGATTATTTAAATTAATAGTGAAATTGCTGTGCATAATAAAGCTTTGCACCATATTGGTTCTATTTTTGGCTGTATTTAAACAAAAGTACAACATTCTTGTTGTTGCGAAGAAAACTATTTAGATCGTCTGATTTCCATGCTAAAACTTTCTAAACTTGGTATAAGGTCTGCCAGGCCAGTACTTAATATAGCAGAGATCCAAGTCAGTCATAAAATAAAAGTTCGGGAGATACTAATATGAGGTGACAATATTTTCATTATTTGGCATTTAGTACCAGTTGATCTAAGTAAATTTTTCAATTGCTTCAATAAGAGCTCTGTATTTTTGCTCTATATTAAATATATGACGAGGATGTTCCGTAAATAAATGTTTATGTTGGGTTCATGTTTTTGGTTTTCTCGACTAAGTTTTTTCCTAAGTTTTTTTTTGTAAAAATGTTTGTTTTCGTGGCGTAAGCGCGTAGGCATCCTCTGTTGTTTAAGTTTTCTTTAATTCCTAAGCCACAGTTTTTTTTTGTAATTGTTGGGTGACTTATTATGTTTTTGGGTGACTTATTATGTTTTTATTTCGAGTCTTTACAATATTATTATAATACCTTATATACATATTGAGCATGTACTTGATTGAATTGTACCTTTTATTTTCTATTGTTATTAAACCAAAGTTATTAGACCAACCACTGGCTGTTTGTGTTAATCTTTGTTAATATTTTGCAGGGTTTTAATCGTTTTTTGTTGGAGCTTAAAAGGCTTAACGGATCTGAAAAAGGTGACTTCAAAATTATTGTCAAATGTAACTCTCCGCAACCGACAATTGCACTTGTTTAAACCTAAGGTTCTAAAGAGCACGCCGTTAAATATAACCTCATTTTTAGATCGAAGTTCTTTATCTCAGAATGAGGTCATATTTTATCTCTTGCTTAGGTTATTATTTTTGAACGAGATCATATTTGATAGTGTGAAAATAGAGGTATGAATATTGAAGCCCTTATCTCAGAATTTGGTCGGTGACGATGTGCCCTTTAAAACCTTAGAACAATACACTAATGAACGGTTTCTTAAAACATTTAATTAAGTTATAAATTGAACTGACGTTTAGAGTCACCTTTCGCAATGACATTAACATGTGTGCTGTCATATCACAAGCGCCCAGCAGTTGACTAATTATTGCTTACATTGCTTTGAGAAACCGGTCATAAATGTTTCAATTCAGTAGATCGGAAGAAAGTAAAACATCGAATATGTTTAGCCTAAGTACAATAGGGAATATGCATATAACCCAAATAAATCTGATATATTTTTTTTATTTCCTCTACATAAATTAAATGTTTGTGGCGATTGCTGTGATCCATTTATTTTGGTCTTTATTAACAGAAAAAAAGGATTTTCTACGGCAGATTTTCGCGCGAATTTCGAAACTTATAAAACGTGATCAAATTGGATGTGTCGTCAGAATTCATGACTCATAATGAGTACATGGCGAATTTCAGTGTTGTAGGCTCATCGAAAAATCAATAAAAATGGCATTTAATGCGTAACTCATCCAATGAAATATCACTGCACTTAAAGTAGGAGGATCCTAAAATCTTAATCACGTACCTATATTTCAACCGGAAACGGCCCAGGAACCTTTTAATTTGGCAAACAAAAACTTGCATTTCTGCGAAATTTTCAAGTAAATAAACTACATTTCTTTGTTTTCATGGCAATCTTCGAAAATTCAAAAATTTTCAAATTTTGCGCGTCCCCGATGCAAATAAACCTATTTGTTTATAACTTTAATGAAAAAATAGGCGATTTAGATTAGTGGGAGGTATTCTTAGATAATTATAAATACCCAAAAAGAATCTCTAAATAAGGAAAGTAGTGTGGAATAATGTCGGTTAATAGGATTTGTCGGAAAAAATTAAGAAAATTCTGTTTTTACCCCTTAAATACGCTCCTGGGTAACATATTTGGTATTCATTTTATAAAGTGTGATTATCCCTTTATAAGATAGTGTTGAAAAACTGGGAAAAAATTAGATAGGAAAAAATACAAAGTGATTCAAATTTACGACGTCGAGGGCAAGAAAAGTCAAAAATCGAAATTTAATCGGCGATTGCTCCTCTTCTATAAAGAATGGAGGAACTAAAAAATATATCATGTATTTCGACGAGTTCTTTCCGATGACGTACACGGGATTTTAATTTGAACCATTCTGACCCCAGAAAAAATTAAAAACCGTGAAATATTAGGGTCAAAAATCGAAATTTCCAGTTTTTCCCAAATATATCCATTTTCCAGTTCCCAGTGATTCACTTATGAAGCCCTTTTTTTATCCGACATTTGATTTTCGAGTTAATAGGTACAAAAAGGGGCCTGCAAATGGCATTTTTCGACCTAAAAAATTCAAAAGAATTATTCGTTCTTTTTTCGATTTATTTATTTCGATTATTCGTTTATTTTCCGATTTTCCAGTTTTCCAATTGCAATAGAGTTCTGAGGCCCCGTGTCCTCTACAATCTCCGAAAATTTACATCGATTTAATTTACTTTTGCGACCTGTACCCGATTTAAACCGAAATCGCCGAAATTTCGACGTTTTCGATTTTGACGTTTAATAGCTCCGAAACAAATCATCCTGTATAACAAAAATTTTTACCGAAGCTAGTTCCACTGTTCCTCTCTCAAAGTAAAAAATTCGATTGCTGCCCCTCTGACTGTTTCCGAGAAAACCAAACCTGTTCGGCTTCAGGTTAAGGTTTACGTTACCATGTAGATTGACACTTATTTTTGCTGATCTTCTAACGTCATTATTCACTAAGGACCAATAATGGTTGCTTTTTAAATTGTAATAAATAATACCGAAAAGTAAATATTTTTTGTAGCTTAATAATTATCCTAGTAATTTTCTTCAAAATAATTTTTTTTGGGTTTGTAGTAACTTCCTTAAACGATTCATGTAATAAAAAAATATGTGCATATTCCTTATTGCAGTTCAAGTATCATACAGGCTTTCCCATTTAAATAGAGAGCCCATTACCAGCAATGTTCAGATTCTTGAGCTTAGCAGAACAGTTTCCAAGAAAATGTTGCTAATTTGCAATCAATCATGGTCGTGCTACCTTAGCAACATTATCGCTTAAGAATATGGACCCTAGATAGACATGTCGTGTGGTAATAAGTACTTTCATGAATAATCTCGGTTAACCAGGAAAATAGAAACCTTTTTCAGTTCCGATCCTTGAAGTCCCACGTACTGACCTATTAGTTAGTGTTTAGCAAAGTTTTCTACTTAAGCGAGCTGTTTAGTGCTGTAGTGCTGTACAAAAATCACAAAAAATTCCGTCTCACTACCACCTAGTGTCTACCAAGTCTATATCGCCAGTGCGGCCAAGAACTGACTGTCAACGCCTGTGGCTTCTGTTTATGTCTACTAATGTTTGTGTTCTTCATTATACAGTAAGTGGCTCATTAACTAACCCCCCAGTTAGCTAGCCTAACCTAATAATATATTAAAATTCAGCGTTTCTGTCAATAATTTTTACATTTGTTTATGGTATCTTTAAAATACCTTTAATAGAATCAGGCTGATTGATTGTTTATTTGATACATCATAGGTGTTATGATATTGCAAAGTATTAATAACTGTCATTTCCAATTTCCAAAAGGTTGCGTCAGCTTAGTTCATTAGTTCGCGCTTAAATTCAGCTGTAAGCTAGTAATCAAGAAAATGACAATCAAGGATTGTTAAATTTGACAACAGATTTAGCTTTTAGTTAAGTACTTAGCCGATCACTGATAAACCCAATGTCCATAGCTTCACCGGAGCTATATTGCATTGTAACGAATTATTCGTGTTATGATTTATTTTAGTAACAATACATTTACATGAAAATACATTTTATTTATTTCTTATTATTATTACTTATAAACCAGATGAGATGAAAATGTATCAATTGGCAAAAATACTAAGATTTTTCGTTACTGATTAGTAGATTAAATTACCAAATAAAGAAAACAACAATATTTTAATGCAGTTTTGGTCATTGAATTCCAAAATTTGTTTAGGCTACAACCCTGAATTTTAGCAACCAATTTTAAAATTTTGCATGCAATTTTCTATACGCCATAACAGTTAAAACTTATTGACAGAACATTTTTTATTTTATAATACTTATTTCAAGCTGAATCAAGGATCTTGCTCAATGTATTTTGTACTCGTACGACTGTATTATTGCGTTACTCGTGAGTATGTTTCTTTGTTGTGGAACTGTGAATAACCAGAATTTGGGGCCACTGTATCAATGTACTATTTCAGTAGTTAATGTGTAACTAATGTTGCCTCAAATGTCGTCTAAAACTTTTTTAAACAGTTTTATAAACATAAACAGAGAGTCATTTTTTCGATGTTTTTATAGAGTACTTTCTTCATTAGTAGAGAGAGAAAGTGGATTTCGTAGCAGTACGCCGCTTTTTCGGAAAATGGACGATAATTTTCAATTTTCAGGCCTCTCGTACCTCGGCTACCTTGTGACCAAGCTAAAAGGCCCATCAAGAGTCTACTTGGGGCATTTTTTGTTTTTCTAGAAAGCACAAGATGTCTTAAAAATCACATTCTTCTATCTTTACTAATAATGAAGATACGTTTGAAAAATCGAGAAAATGAGACTGCTTGTTCTCTACTTATACAGCTAAAAATATTTTTATAATGATTGTTCCCAAATAACATTTTTTTATATTTCAGATAATTTTCAGGTAATAGTTTATCAGGTAAATAATTTTTTTTTTGGGTATTTATAGTATCACGATCTGTTTGAAGAAATGGAGGATTAGATATTATACAAAAATAAAAATTTACGGGCTTTTACTAATTTTTGAAGTATATCGAGCTAATGTAATTTAAAATATTTTTATACCAACTAGTTAATTCTTAAAAATACTTATTTTAGGATTTAAATATGATAATAAGAGGCCCTTTTCCAGATATTTAGGGAATGCTGTATGGTGCTCCATTCAGTTACCTACAGGGTCGTTTCTTTAAAACCTGACATAGGCTAACCTTTTTATTTTGAGAGATAGACCTATAGTTCCTGAAGCGAAATTTTAGGGAATAGTCCAACTAAGAAAAGTACGACAACAAATATTCCCCAGTGTTGCCGGTTTGGAAGTTATTTAAAAAAAAACATATTTTCACAACAATGTATTTTTTTGACAAATTTTAATACATCTCGTGATTTAAAAAAAACACAAACAGTCAAATGTTTTATTAAAATAGCAGTTTACGAACTATTGGCGTTTAAATTTTAATTAAATCCATATGAATAATTATTAAAACTAAGTAAATTTACCTTAGAATTGGTTAGCAATGAAAACAGCAACAACAATAATAATAACAAAAAAATTAACAGTTCTTTACTGAAACTTATTTTTTCATTAAGTGTTCAAATTGGTTTCCTTGTTGTACCCGGCAGCACTAAACATGTTTAATAATACAGTTTTAACATTGGCCAAAGTTAAATTTGAGGAGTTATGTTGTGAATTTCGCGTCTTATAGATAATTTCAATTCGTCAATTGATGCAGGCTCATTAACATAAAGTTTATTTTTTTAATGCCCCCATAATAAAAGTCTAGGGGAGTAAGATCTCGGACGCCACTCCACCGGTCCTCTTCTTCCAATCCAACGCTCAGGTAATTGCTCATCAAGAAATTCTCTTAAGTGCTTCACCATCTGGTTGAAAATACATTCTTCTTCTGTCGATTATAGGAAGTTTATCAATAGTTTTCTTAATCATCTTCTAACAATGTCAAGTATCTTGCATTATTTTAATTTCCTTCTATAAAACAGGACCTATCACTGTTGTTAAATCTGCCACACCAAACATTAACTTTAGGATTGGTTTGTCTCCGTCTATCTTCGGCCCAACAAGGGTTTGTATCAGACCTATATCTGTAATTTTGTCTGTTTACAAACCGTTCAAATAAAAATTAGCTAAATCGCTAAAAAATACCTAGTATATTGTGTATCTAGTAGCAAATTGGTGGACGAAGCGCAGCCGAGTCCAGCAAGCGTCCAAGGCCGAGAATATGTTTTTCCTACGAGGTGCACATACTATTTTTTCTGCGATCGAAAATGAAATACATAGAATAAATAATAAAATAAAATTAAGAACTTTAAGTAAAAATTTATTAACATGACCTAATAGATTGCTTATGCTTAGCTTTGCGGTTGCTTGACAACCGCTGTTTAATTATTGTTGTTTCTTTATGACAAGCGGTGTCAGTACAAATTTCGCTTTTTGTGTTCTGTTTGTTTCCTAAAAACGACGAATGTATGTGAATAAACGAAATTCTCTACGGGAATATTTTATTTCCGGCCTAGGCCTGGCATAAAATATTCTAGTACTGTTACTGGTACTGGTATCCTGGTACTGTTACTGGTAGTCTCATTGTTTAGCAATGGTTAACAATACTGGAATAATGACTTTTGTGGCATCAAATCAAACCCAATCAAAACATGCCAGAAAGATGTCAGTTTGTGGACGATCGCAGAAAAATATGTAATTTTCAAAATCAGGTTGTTACCGTTTTTTTCCCAAAAACCAAATCGTAAAATTCCAATCTTTTATGACAATCATCGCTGTGAAGTTGCTGTACACTGATCATTTTATATAGATGAAATTTATTTGAATTGAAGGTACTTAGTCAGACTGTAGTCTGAGAGCAGTCTAATGCTTGCGCAATCTTATTTATAGATTTATTTGGGTTTTCAATACTTTCTAAAAAAGGATTTTGTTGAATTTCAACAGTTTTTCCTCTTCGTCGAATCCCTCCAATAGCTTTTAATTTCTCCAAATTCATAAAAATTCTGGATGAGGCGAGGTTTGTCTGGATGTCTAACATGAAATTCAGTGCATGCCTCTCGTAAACTTATACCACGTAAACTTATACCATCCATTTTAAAATAAGAGTAAAAAAATTATTTACTTGGGTTTGATTAACAGACATTGAAATTCACAGCCTACTTTTTAAATAAAAAAAAAATTGTATGCATGTAATTGGTTTTAATTAAAATTTAATTAACCGCCAATAAAACCGCCGGTAAAACTGATGTTCTAATTAAAAATTTTTAGTCTTTGTTTTTTTAGAATCATGAGATGTATCAAAATTTGTCAAAAAAAGCATTGTTGTCATTTAAGAAAATATGTTTTTCTGAAATAACTTCCTTCGTTTTTTTTTAGTTGGTCTATTTTCTCTTTCGCTTTTGGAACTATAGGTCTATCTCTTTAAGTAAAAAAGTTAGCCTATATGAGGTTTTAAAAAAATAACCCTGTATACACCAAGAAGCTATAATACAGATTGCCAAAGATATATTCATCTTCAAGACCACATCGTAAAATATAAAAATATGCAAATAGGGTTTCTTTAGTCTATGTAGATGTTTACACTTCATTTCGGCAACTCAACCAATATTGAGCAAGTTCCTAGGAAATTTACCTGCCCTGAGGTTACACCCATTACCTAAGCTGTCTTCTGACCCTCCCTAAATGCTAATAAACGAGCATGCATATTTTCAAATGCGAAAACAAATAGGGAACTAGCGGTTTTATTAAATTCTGTAAAACAGAGAACTTTATTTGCTTTAAATCCTTACAGCCAGATTCTCCAACGCTAGTCCGGTCTAATTTGACAACCAAAAGTTTTAAACTGACAACTGTAAGAATAAGGCAACTAAATTTTATACTATGAATCTATTTCGGAGCTTTTTCGCAAATTTATAAAGAAAAGGGCAATTTTAGTACGCACTTTCGACAACAATAGAACTAAATTCACTCTATCAACCCGTTCTAAGATGAAAATCATTTGAAAACCAAGCAAATCGCTGAAATATCCGAATAATTCATAAATTTTTAATGACGTCTTATTCACAACGACACGACAAAAACTTGTCAAAACATAGCTGATCAACTAGAAGATCTTAATTTAAACCAGTACTAAATCTTAAACTTTCTTAGTGAATCTGGACGTTAGTGTCGAAAGCTCTTTCACTAAACTTAAATTAAATAATTTTAATAATATCTTATAAAGTGGAGTATGTCCGTTGTGTTTTATAATAATAAAAGAACCGTAATAAGATTTTCTAATCGAGAAATAAAATATACAGGGTGTCCTTGGATGGGATTGCCTATACCACAAATGGACCTAATTTTTATTTTTTCTACAAAATGTTATTCTTTATATTTGCTTTGTTCAATTTGTGGTATAGTTTGCGCAGCGAGAATTGACACCCGAAAAGAAAGGAAAAATATTCCTGTGACGCCGTGGTTAACTTTTAAAAATTCGGAATACTAAAAAACTATAGGCGTCTACGTACTTTATAGTTTTTTAGTATTTCGAATTTTTAAAAGTTAACTACGGCATCATAGGGATTTTTTTCTTTCTTTTCGAGTGTCAGTTCTCGCTGGGCAAACTATAAGAAAATTTAATTTTCGTATGCAGGGAGGTCAAAAATTTCAAAAATATGAATTTTACCTAAGAGTAGCCTAGCGTTATGTTTCGTTTTTCCATTAGGAAATGTTTAAAAATTACTTTTTTCGTCATAATCCAAGATTTAAAAAAGTCTAGTTTAAATCGATTTTTTCCATGCCTCAGTATTTTTTCCGAATATAAGGAATACTATAACTAAAATACCTGTCTGGTGCTTAAAGTGAAGTATCATATCAGTGTCGTTTGCCATAATTATTACTGTATGTTAATTTTGAAATTGCAATAATGCTTACTTTACAGCAACGTATTTATTTAGTTAAATGCTATGGTATAGGAGAGATTTCCTATCGACATGCAATTGGACTGTTCAACGAATAATATATCGCTGTTGAAATTAGTCGACAGAGTTTAAAAAAAATAATTAGAAAGTTTGATCTTACGGGAGATGTAAAAAAACCTAAAAAAGCCTAAGGAAACATTCAATGAAGATGTGTAGCCACCATGCTAGATTTGGACTCGGTAGCAGAAAATACAAAAACATTGTTGAGCCCATGGATTTATTAAGAAAGGATTCGATGTCCGTATACTGTGAGCGTATCGAACGTGAAGCCTTATATTTGTTATTTGTTATGAAAACATTTCCCCCAGGAGATTAGTTTACGAACTACGTAATTGAATCAAGAATGGTAATAGAAAGAGATAAAATAGCATTGGAGTGTTGGAGCTCAGAAGTGTTGCTGCCTGTGCTGGTTGCTTAGGAAAACGGCTAAACCTCGGGCTGAACACTCGGTTACACGTACGTCTTTGTCTAATGAACTAGGAAAGAAAAAGTGCGATTTATAGATTTATAAATGACTCGGAGCGACTTTAAATAAACACCTTTAGAAATAACATAAACCTATAAATAATAAAACCTTTTTAACTTAAATTTATTATTATTTAGCAGAAAAATAAAATATTTTAGGGCTTTTATTACTTTTAGTAAATCTTGTGATGCTTCTAACGTATTTTTTGTACAAAAATACAAGGTAAAATAAGATGTGGCCAATGTTTACAAATTGTGTTTACAGTGTCGTTTAGAATGGTTTGTTTTGGCTTCAAAGAATGTTAAATCATCCCGTATCCATTCTTAATAAATCCATGGTTGAGCCACAGATCTTTACAAATTAACATAAGCAAATTTGAAATCCAAGGCAACACTTCTTTACAAATAAAACTTCAAAACTACATCATGACAACCCAGACCACTGTCTACTAGGACAATAATAATTCAAGGCCGTAGCTAGAAATTTTGAAGTTGTATATCTCTGTTGCTACTTACGGGACCCATGCCAAGTTTAGAGTTTTTAATAGTGAGCCTACTAGGAATGTTTTGGTAAAGAAAACAAATGTTTTGGAATTTGCGAAAAAAAGTTGAATTTTTGCATTGTAGCATTTTGGGCGCAAGACAATCCGAATTAAACCTCGCTACAGGCAATCAAAAAAACAAAAAAAATGTATGGTGTGCTACGATAATAAATAGAATTACTTATTGGGCAATACTTTTTTTGGTAAAAGGTAAAATTTATATTTTTGACCTCTCTGTATGCAGAAACTATATTTTTACAAAGATCGCATTTTGTTTACAAGCAAAATTTTTATCAAGAATAACTTTCTGTCGAAAAATTAAAAATAGGTTCATTTGTGGTATTGGTAAACTCATCCAGGGACACCCTGTATATAGAGTTTAAAAATCTAGACAGTAACGTCGGATTTCCATTGACAATCAGCTGACGTATTTGTGTGCGATCGGAATTTTGCGGCTCCATGGTATTTTGTCAACACCAGATAATGATTATGAGGGATACATATCCACAAATGTTTTATCTCTACGTGCTAAATTGCGTCTAGTCTAGAAAAAAGTACTACAAAAATCGACAGAATCACTATATAAAAATATTGATTGTACAGTTTTTTGGAATTTATGACTCTACTTTTTGTTTCTGTACTTAGAATGGCTCCATCTCTGTAGGATATTTTGGAATTAAATGAAAGACAAACATAGTGTTGTGACGTAGGTGGGAACTTCCACGACTTTTTATAAGAAGAGTCATTTTGCTTTTATTGTCTCAAAAATATCTAAAATAATCAAGAAGTTGGAAAGTCGAAATTTCTATTTCTATATCTTGTTCTATATCTAGTAATGACACTAAAATCAAAGTTTATTAAGAGTCAATTTTTAAGACTATTTAACAAGTATAATGACATATACTCAATTCGATAGAAGTTTTAGATAAATTGGATTTGTTTATCAGTTGGATGCTATTTCTAGAAACTGACACATTGACAGCAATCACATTGACATTACTTTTGTTTTGTTGTGAATATGTGTCTTGAGTAACAAAACTCTGAGATTAATAAAACAAGGATAGACATAACGTATATAATCATAAATTTGGAGTAAATGTGTAAATTGAAAGCTAAACGATGTCTCCAGCCGTTTTACATCTGCATCGCGTCAGGCTCCCCACGAAGTCGTGCAAAAGAACACTGATGTCAATGTTCAGCTTTTAATGAGTCACGACTGAATTTGAAGATATTCGAAATTCTTTGTGGATTATTTTAAAGACTCAAAAATAGGTATTTGGGACCAAAAATCAGAATTAAAGTACAGAGGCCTAATTTTTGAAGTAGATGGAGTAATACTGACCTCAGTAATATTATTCGTAACTCTCCTCCTTGGTACATCTTTACTATTTTCATGTAGTACATCGTCAATATGTCGTAAGCTGGTTATAGGCACCCAAATTTACCGTAATATCAATACCTAACAAAATGCAATTGTTCCCTATTGCTTACCACTCTCCGTGTCGAATAAATAAGTCGGTTAGACCAGGAAGTTAGAAGCCGGAAGTTAGCTGCCTTCAGCTTGTTTGCCCCGAAATGACTTGTCTCACCGGGCATTTTACATTTTATGTTTGACTCTTCTGCGGAATTTTAAAACCATCAAAAACTCATCTCGAAAAACATTCTTTATTTCTCTTTTAAAACCGTAAGCGATTTAAGTTAGGGATGGTGCTTGAAATTGGAGTCTTTAAATTTATACGGGGGTGATATTGAAAACAATACTCAAAAAATCTGTCTTCAGAAGGGATGAGATCCTCAATATTAGATACAACTAGATTTAGCTTAATACATGGTTGGAATGTTCGTAAATTAAGCTAAATTAAGGTAAATTATGTTGCGATACAAATGGAGGTATAGTAAGAATCAAGCAAAAAAAAGCCTTGAGCGTCATAGGCATGAAGACGTGTGCTCTGTCTCGTTTTAGAATATTTCTGGCTTAGTTGCTGGAACTCGATATACCAGTGGCGTTGTCCCTTTTCTTGGATCAAAAAATAATAATTGCAAAAATGAAAATTATAGCGCCAACTTTATGTATGGCACTGTATAAACTAGGCTATTTTATCATCTTACATTACATATATTCGTATACTTTAACAGGCATGTTAAAAGTTGAGTGTAAAGTTGAAAAAGATGTATATGTACAAATTTTGTTTAAATATCACCATAACTTTTTAATCTTATCTATCTTATAAAAATTCAAAACAAAAAAAATACTATTAGCTATCTGAATCAAGTTGCGAATATCCCAGTTCGTCCTCTGATGCACTGTCATCACACTACAATCTGACCATATTCTACATTAGGCAACATCGGAGAGGCACTCGCAATGCATATCTTAGCATGTTGATGGGACGGATTTTATTTCGATTCTGATTTGGTTAAAGCGAAAATCGTGCAGCGTTGCCAGTTCATTCAGCACCGCTATTTTTTATCATAAGAATACAGAATAATCCATAACACGCCTCTGATGCCCACTTTTCAAAAGACGAGGGAGAAGGAAATAGTTGCGGTCTCTGTGAGTTATGACATGACGCTCCTGGCTTTTTCTTGTTTGATTTTTACGAATCAGGGTATGTTCAATATACTTTACGATAATAAAAAGGATTTTAAGGCGTTCCATAATTTTTAATCGAAGAACATAAACTATAATATATAAATTTAATTAAATTTAATACGTCTATAAAATGACATCGGACATTTTTTGCCAACAAGTGACGGCTTATGTCAGCTCTTTCGCGAGAGGGCAGACGATAGGCTAACGCATTTGTGTGCGTTAACATATTATTGCGACCACGGTACTGTTCTGCCAGCGTCAAATGTTAATTGTTTTTGGGTTAGTCTTAGTTAAATAATTTTTGATAGGAAGGAAATCTACTGTAGATTTTTAGTTTATAAAAGATTGTGAGAGATTATTTTGATAGATGTCTCATCTCTACTCGCTAAACTATGTCGAAGTAGAACAAAATTACTACAAAAATCGACGCAGTTACTTCTAGTAAAGTTTTATTTAAATTTATATGTGGACTTAAAATATTAAATGTTGAGAATTTTGGGGTTTAACGTCACTTTTCGTTTCGGTACTCAATCTCGTAAGATACCTTTAAAGTTTAGGCAAACATAGTATTGTGACGTTGGACAAACTTTTGTGATCTTTTATAAGCATAAATAAATAATAAATATATATTTATTTTTATTCATATACTCCTTATAAATCTTATCTTTTTATTTATATTTATAAATAAATAGTTATTATTTTTTTATTCTTATACACACAATACACATATTTTGGTTTTTTATTTACTCATATACATACATACATATACAACAAACATATTTTTGACGTTTGCCCCCTCTCTGTTTTGAGGGGTGAGAGGTAACTATGGAATTTTAAATGGGATGATACTTTACTACGCATACTTTTGTCTATAAAATTCGAATCTACGTAAAGAACTACGTACAAATATTTTTTTTATTTGCTCTTTCGGTTACGGATTTATGATTTATTAGGTAATAAAATAAAAAAAATTATTTACTATTTAATTTCAACTTATTTATCGTCTGTCATACTTGAGAAGTTGTTCGAAATGTCCCCCTTCAACTTCCAAATGCTTTTCACCCTTTTTTAAATAAATTTCGTACCCGCTATAACATTTCAGGTGTCACTAATAAACAGGCAAAGCGGATTCGGTCTTTCATGTCATCTAAAGTTGTAGGTGCAGTCGCCATCACTTTGTCATTTATAAAACCCCACAAGAAAAAGTCAAGGCGGGTCAAATCCGGGGACCTAGCAGGCCAGTTGGCCGGACCAGCTCGTCCAATCCACCTGCTTTCAAATATTTCATTCAATTGATTACGGACATGTATTGCATAATGGGGTGGAGCTGGGTTGTTAAAATTAATTTTTTTAATTTCATCAAAATTTAGTTAACCATAATTCCGTAACCGAAAGAGCAAATCAAACAAAAACTTGTGCAGGTTGGGTTGGGTTACACATACGTAGTGTTTTACGAAGATATGAATTTTATAAACAACAGTACATCGTCCCATTTAAAATTCGAAAGTTACGCCCCACCCCGTAAAATAGAGAAAGGGAAAAATATCAATATCAATAATATATATCAAAAAATTAGTTCTGTTCTTTTCTTGATCTGTACCATGGCAGCAAAATCAAAATTTAGTGAAAGAGCTCACTGCGGATTTAAAAAAAGGCAAAACTTGTGTATTTTTTAATTAATAAGTTTCTTAATTAGGGCGATGACACTGCTTCAAATTTATTTCACATATTGAACCTTATTTTTCAGAAATGGCTTAGATAAGATAGTCACTTCGTTCCAAAAGCAAGCCCTAAATGATAATGATTTCAAACCTTATTCATAAAAAATACTATAACAATTTTCCGTACATGTGAAAACTGACCTTTAAAGAGAACCGATTTGAATTTTATTATTATTATATTATTTATTAATAGTAACAAGACGCTTAGGTATGAAATCTGTGGTACAATTGCCAAAAGATTAGTGTTCCTCTACCCTACGTAAAATACCCTTAAATACTGTGAAATTGCATTTGCCTTCATTTTAGTAAATTGGACAAAAATTACTCCATTCTCTATTCATTGCTAAATACTGTTCTAAAATAGAAGATTTAATTAACTTTAGTGTGCTTTTAACTCGCCAAGGTATTATAATATTAGCTAAGTGGATATGTTTCCTTTTTAAACTTTTACAACGCTAGAGCAGCTCGTGTTGACCTTTAAATTTTGTTAATTATTATCTATTTAAATCAAAGAAGTAATCATGATGGGTAAATATACAAATACACTGCCTAGGTCCAAGCAAATAAATTAGTTATGTATGCAAACAAGCTCAAAGGATATTTTATGCATTTCCGGCACTAATGATGTTTGGCTGTATAACATGTATGTATATAATATTAACATTGCTAACAAACCTAACCCAGGCAACCATGCTCAGTGCGCCTATTTACTGAATTAATTTTCTATTAAATAGGATAAGCTTAAACCAAAATTTAAGCTGGGGATTTTTAGGTAAGATTTTAAAAATTCTTTCTTGATTCTTCGAAACGATTAGAATCTAAAACTTGTCTAATTCCAAAACTCTCATTTTAGTACGGCATACGTAAAAACACAGGAAGTTTCTTACATATATGACTTAAAATTTTTTTAACGATTATTTATTGCTCTTAAAAACAAGTTTTTCTTTATATTTATGAAAAAAGGAAATTAAATGAGTAAATGACCAATTTACGATACCAATCTAATTTGGCATTTGAGGATCCAAACAGTGTTACAGGAATAAAAGAATTGTCAAGACTATGGTTTTGCAGTATGTTAGGTATTTATTATACCAAAAATATTACATCGAAAATAACTTAATCCTTGACGTTGACATTCTTTCACCATGTTTTATGATTCCGATAACATAGGTGTAGCAACAATAAAACAAAAATACATTTTTGTAAGCCATATTGGCTGCGGTGAAGAGGGTGAACAAACATCAACTTGTTGTAAAATGCATGCTAGTGCAATCAATCAGTACAGTATACAAAACTTGCTAATCTTATTCTTACACTTACATAAGTTTAATCTTCACACGTGTAAAACTAGACCGGTGTTAAAGAGAAAACATGCTGGAAAACTATTTCTTCTTAAAATTTAACCCTTTATATAAATTCGAACGTGAATTTTTTTTTCCAAACAACGCCCTAATAGATTCTAAAAGCAATGCCTTATAGTGCACAATACAAACATCGCATTAATAAGTATTTTTAGAACAAATTGAAATTGCTAAGTGACCCAATCATCGATCATATTAGCCTACATTTTCTCTTTTTCCATTATGTTTATTAGATAAATAAATAATAGGTTTTCCGATATCGCTGCAATAGCAATAATCACTAATTCAAATTATCGATTGACACAAATTGAAACTTTGACAATCACAATAGGATATATTTACCTTACTTGTATTGTAACAGGGAAAATGAATAAGCAGGATATATCAAGAGTATGCATATCGCGTAATACTCTTTTGTTTTTCTTTTGCTGGCCTTCCAAACTCACGTAATTGTCATTATTGTATTAAACTTTAAAAACCACAACCTTCCTTGTTTTTCCTAAACATAAAATAGTTATTTGGTCGTCCACCATCTCCTCAAAAAAATAGACGCAATGGATCTGTTTCACTCACCGCGACTATAATTATCTATTAGAAAAAATGGACGTAGGTATATCTTAATTACACTCATGTTATTAAAAGAGTTAATAATATTCAGTATGTCCGCGGATGAGGTTTAGAAGAGGACAAATGGATCAAGTTTTGTAAGATACTCGGCCGTAAAAATGTCACTACCAATAAAAGTTTTTGATAGTAAAATAAATAAGATTCACGTTATGAAAAATTTATTTTTAATTTAATTGTTTTTAATTTAAAGCCAATTCAGGAGGTTTGATTATTATTAAGACTTGTAAAATTGCTGAAATTGTTTGTAAAACAAAGGTGAAAAATACCGGCAACACAGTCAATTCGTAGCAACCGGTAAAAGTACAGGAGAGAGCTGACGTAGCAGCCTTCATGTGCTTTAAAATTTTCAAAAGTTTAAATTTCAAAAAAACTTTTTCTCAAATTCTAATACTTAAACAAGTTTGAAACGAAGCCATTGTCTGACAGGCTTTTTATAGTCGCTAATTAAATACTGTTAATACGACAAGAAGTAAAACTTGCTGGTGTAAGTGTGTGACAAAAAAAAAACCTGGTGGTAAAATTCTTTCCCTCCCAACGATGATCAAATCAATAAACGGACGTGATCGACGGACTACTGAAGATTTATTTGACGCTGAGTGACTCTTTTTATAGGGCGCCTGTGCTACGAAAACCAGCATGTTTTGAAGGAGTAGGTTTTTCCTACGTTGCGTCTCGTCGGTAGTCCTCTAACTTTGGTTGTAACCTTACTATTACTGAAATCTCTTTGAGCGAGTCACGCTAGAGAACTACATTAATTCCTACTTTTAAATATTAATAATACAGGGTTCGGCAAAATGAACTACCCAATTTAAACAGCCTATAAAAATTCATTAACTTGAATAATAAAACGAATTAATACATATTTTTAAACTAGAAAGATGGGAGTTTTTTATGATTTAAATATAGTGGTTCGTAAATGATCGCCATTGTTCTCAATGAATTCTTCTAATTGATGAGAAAATTTTTGCATAACGTTTTGAAGAACGTGACGCGGGATAGCATTGATTTCATTTCTAATGTTTAATTTTAAATTTCTTAAATTTCTGGGTTTATTCACAAACACTTTAAGCTTTAAATAGTAAAGAAAATAATTCGGAGCTAAAAGATCTGGGGATCTTGCTGGCCATGGAGTCGTACCATTTCTTGAAATGCGTCTGTTTGGAAAGGATTCTCTTAAAATGTCAATGCTTATTGTTGCCGTATGACTTGTTGCCCCGTCTTGCTGGAACCAGTAATGTCCTATTTCTTCTTCAATTTGAGGTAAAAGAATGTCTGCAGCATTTCAACGTAGCGCGCAAAGGTAACGGTTACCGTCTGACCATTCTCTTCAAAAAAATAAGACCCAATTATTCTAGACGATGAAATGGCACACCATACAGTTACTTCAGGGCAATGTAAAGGTCGCTGATGAATTTTCCGAGGATTCTCTTGAGCCCAATAACGGCAATTTTGCTTATTTACATCGCCGTTGAGATAAAAATGCGCCTCGTCACTCATGAAAATGCTATTTTCGATACCTTGGTGATTATCATGAATCAGATGACAAAATTCAAGTCGATCTTAATCATTTATTTCCTGAGCTGTTGCGACCTTATATGGATGAAAATTCACGCGTTTTAACATTCTTCTCGTGCTTCGATCACTCAAAGGACGGAAGCATGTTTAATAGCGGGTTTTTTTCGGACTAGCAATAACTGCATTTCTTACCCTTTCTTCGTTACATGCAGTTCTAGGTCTTCCACTTGACTTTTTGTCTACAATAGATCCCAGTTGTCTCCATTTATTGCGCCAAGGAAAAATAGTCTTACGCTGAGCACAGCGATGGACATTAAAATGACGTCGAAAACTCCTTTGAACAGCGATTACTGAATTAAATTAAATCAATTTTTCAATACAAAAGAAGCGATGTTGTGTAGACCAACGCTCCATCTTGACAACTGTCAATAATTCTAATATAATTTCCAAAGCCGACTTTTCCATCTAAAACTATTTTCATTCAAAATATCCGAATCGTTTTTGTGTTATTAATGAAATAAAATGGGTAATACATTTTGCCGAACCCTGTATTATTGCAGAATAAAATTTCCGCGGTCTTAGGCATAAGAATAACGCCACAAAATATAGTTAGGCGAAAACAATGTTCACAGACAAGCATGTATCCGATCCTGAACACCTGGAAAAATACATAAATTCCTAAATTTGAGTGGACCTATTCTTTAGTTTATTAAAGCAGAATTCATCCGAAATTTACATATAGCAGTGTACTTAACACCAACACAATAATTTTATAACAAATTTCAACCAATAATAAATTATTTCTAAGCCAACTATAAAACTAACAACCTTATACTATGTACTTTAATTACCAGTATTCGTTAATTAATATTGCTCTGAGATTATTACGTGTGCTAAAATCGGCCATTGTTCAACCGAAAAGCTGTAAAACAAATAATTATTGATAAGTACGAGGTCAAACGTAATTGAAATCGACATAAATAAACACTTGGTCTATTTGGCAATTGGACACAGAAAACGAATTTGAACATTAAAATGTTCTTTATCACATTTGTCGGTCCGAATGTATGTTTAAGTTTTATTTATTTATTTTATACCTTCTTAAAAGGAGTGTGACAGTTATAATTCTAAACTATTAAACTTTGTAAAATGTCCAATGATATTTATTTATTTTATATTCGTAGAAACCATTTCGACGAAAAGGTATTGTACAGGGAGTCCCACGCCAGTGAGCCTTTTTAATTCTTTACTTTTGAGCACGGCCAAAATTTAAAACTTAGTGTTTTCTTTCATTTAAATATCATATAGAAACAAACTTAAATGACAAAGCTTAAAATATGGCAGTAATACACATCTTTTTATTGACAGTTTATTGTAACTAATCCGGTATTAACAATATTTTTCCAAACATAAAAATACACCCTTATAAACCAAAATAAAGTTTTTACAACAACCTAACATCAAAACTCTTCTGTATAACCCTGTTTAAATAATACTTACGGTTATAACTCCTGAAAACTCATATTTTCCAAAAATAAAAATGTACTGTTTGAAGATACTCTAAACGATCAGGAACCATTTTTAACAATAAAACCATAGTTAATAACTGCAACGTCAACAATAAACAATTCTTTAATGCTATTTATTTCCTAGGGTACGCTACTGGATAACCAGGTTTTCCACGAAGTTTTTCCATAAAAGTGGGCGTGACAGCCGCTGGGTTCTCCATGGTCATTTCTCTGTGGACAGGGACCGGATAACCTTTTGGTACCATCTGGGCTGGCGATGGGCCATGAATTGAAGAGCTAACTGAGCCAACACCCTGTAACGAAAAGAAGAAAAACATAAGCTGTGATTGTACAAAGCTGCAGCCAAGTATTATAGTTCCTATTTTTGTTATACGATTTTTGAGAAATAAACTGATGTTTACAAATAATTTTGTTTGACTTGTGTATTATTTCATCTAAATTAGGTACGGTAAGGACGATATTGTGATGAATGACACAACGTACTTTTCAGAGACCTGAACTGTATAATCCTCATTGATTATTGTCAAATAATAGAATATATACGGTGTGTCTACTTAGGTTGGAACCATATGGAATACTTTTTTATTATTAATTTGATGAAAAAAGCTATTCTTCATAAAAAGTTCTGCATGGTCTAAAACCTAAAATGCAACCGTCAGATATTAAAATGTTTTAGTCATATACGAGGCTTGTCAGAAAATTTTGCCCAACGATAATTTCCTTTCTTTTTGATAACATCGTAAATTATTATAAAGGAAATTTACTATTTTTCTAGATAGAATCAATTTGAAAAAAAATTGTAAAAGTAAAAAAAAATATATTTTTTAGGGTAGATGGATGTACTTGCATTTTAAAACATAGATTTTAATTCTTAATTAATTAATAATAATCTTTCCTTTTCAACAACTACCGATATTGTGAAAAATAAAGGTACGTTACTCCTGGGCAAAAGTCATATTTTCTGACAAACCTCGTATATGACTGAAAAATTTTGATATCTGATTGTTGCATTTTAGGTTTTAGACTATGCGGATCTTTTTGTGAAGAATAGATTTTTTTTCGTAAAACTAATAATAAAAAAGTTTCCCATATGGTTGCAACTTAAGTAGACACACTGTATATACGAGATATACAGGTGTTAAGAAATTACAAAACAAAAAGATGTTAAGACGTTTTAAGAGCAGATTCTACATCTAAAAATATGGAAATAAGTTTATATAAACAAAGATCCTTAAACGCTTCTTTTTCTAGATACAGGGTGTTTAATATTTTCTTTTCTAAATGTTTCCTTTTAATTTCTGCGAAAAAAATAGCACGCCACTGACGGTTCGTT
This sequence comes from Philopedon plagiatum, assembly GCA_963971165.1. Taxonomy (NCBI): domain Eukaryota; kingdom Metazoa; phylum Arthropoda; class Insecta; order Coleoptera; family Curculionidae; genus Philopedon; species Philopedon plagiatum. The sequence goes on along the minus strand of OZ020190.1, from coordinate 18,143,430 downwards.
CAATTTTCTTTTAATTTCCAAACAATTATGTTTATTCTATCCGTAGGCCAACTTTTCCTACTACTTAATAACAGTAGACATATTATTTTTCATTCCAAGAAATAATAAAAATAATGAGGCCTTAAGATAATGAAACGAAAAAGTTTTCTAAAAAACCTAAGGAAGCAAAAAGAATTCGATAGTTTCACGTAACAAGCTTAATACGGAGCAAAGCGTTAACTAAAAACTTGCGCAAACCTAAACAAACCCAAAAAATTGGAAAGTTTTGAAAAAAAAATATTTACAAGCAAAACATTGATTAAAAGAGTTTATGAGCGGTACTGAGGGATTTACTCATGGATTTATTATTAAGAAGGATTCGATGTCCGTATACTGTGAGCGTATCGAACGTGAAGCCTTATATTTGTTATTTGTTATGAAAACATTGCCGTAGTGGTAGAGTTTACGAACTTTAAGGAAATACGTAATTGAATCAAGAATGGTAATAGAAAGAGATAAAATCGCATTGGAGTGTTGGAGCTCAGAAGTGTTGCAGTCTCTGCTGGTTGTTTAGGAAAACGGCTTATCCTCGGTCTGAACACTCGGTTACACGTACGTCTTTGTCTAATGAACTAGAGAAGAAAAAGTGCGACTTATAGATTTATAAATGACTCGGAGCGACTTTAAATAAACACCTTTAGAAATAACATAACCTATAAATAATAAAACCTTTTTAACTTAAATTTATTATTATTTAGCAGAAAATAAAATATATTAGGGCTTTTCTTATTTTTAGTAAATCTTGTGATGTTTCTAACGTATTGTTTGTACAAAAATACAAGGTAAAATAAGATGTGGCCAATGTTTACAAATTGTGTTTACAGTGTCGTTTAGAATGGTTTGTTTTGGCTTCAAAGAATGTTAAATCATCCCGTATACATTCTTAATAAGTTCATGGATAATACATCCCTCACCGACAATAAAAACGTAGAGAAATTTTTTATGACTTACAATGTAGGAAATAAGCAGATTAGGTAAGATGTTAAATAATGTAATACAAATTAGGCATCAATATTTAAAGAAGACCAATTTAGAAACAAGACTTCCATAAAAATCCAAACGAATTATTCAAAAAGCCAGTCTGGTATAGGAGGTCGAAATAAAGTAGGTATTAGAAAAACAAATAAATAATTCAATAGGCCGTAAGTATGGATCATTAATAATTCACAGGATAATCATTTTACACGAAAGTAATATTACGCACTTCGAAACAACTATTCGAACTAAAAGCCGTTTGAATTTTTTCCTTAATAAACACTCGAGCATATAATTTGCTTTTATAATTAGTAATAAGGTTTCGTGGACTTATTTTTGGAAGCGAAATGTTTTTCTTTGAACAGTTGTACCACCATTTTTGTTACGGATCATTCTCCAAAAAAAGAATTACTGAAGATTTTGGTAACAAGAAAAATTTTGCATTGGTCTCTAAAAGCAAGTACGATGTATGAGATCTAAATAGAGTATAAGAAAAACAAATACAAGTTAATTAATATGTCGTAAGTATGGATCATCAATAAATTCACTAATCATTTTAAACGGAAGTAATATAGGTACACTTCGAAACAACTAAGTACTATTCGAGCTCAAGACGTTTGACTCTTTTTCTTAATAAACGCCCAAGCATATAATTTGCGTTTGTAACTAATTACAACTATTACAATTTATTATTACTAGTAATAAAGTTTCATGGACTTAGACTTAGACGAGAAATGTTCTTCTTTCAACAGTTGTACCACCAGTTGTGTTACAAGTTACGAGAGACTATTGTAAATACAATAGTCTCTAAAAGCAAGTCTGATGTAGAAGGTCGAAATAAGATAAGTATTAAGAAACAAATAAATATAATTTAAGTAAGTATGGATCATCACATAATCAGTTTACACGGAAGTAATATTACGCACTTCGAAACAACTATTCGAACTAAAAGACGTTTGAATTTTTTTCCCTAATAAACACCCAAACATACAATTTGCCTTTATAATTAGTAATAACTAGTAAAAAGGTTTCGTGGACTTATTTTTGGAAGCGAAATGTTTTTCTTTCAACAGTTATACCATCATTTGGGTTACGGATCATTCTCAAAAAAAAAACAGAAATACTAAAGATAAACAACTTCAGTAATAACGATATTTTGCATTTGTCTCTAAAAGCAAGTATAATGTAGGGCGAAATAAGGTAGGTAAGTGTTAGAAAACAAATACCTAAATAATTCAATAGGCCGTAAGTATGGATCATCAATAATTTACAAGATAATCATTTTACACGAATGTGTATACGAATATTATGCACGAAATATCAGGCACTTCGAAACACCTATTCGATTTTTTTATACATTTGCGCCCAAGCGTGGGTATAATTTGCATTTGTGACTAATTACAACTATTACAATTTATTAGCAAAAGAAAATGTTAGTGGTAAAGCGGACGAGAAAGACGGTGAGTTATGCTCTTGCATTAAAGTACGGGGAGTCCAAAATCTAATGGACCGCCCCGGACTTCCGCTACGTATTCTTGTTTTACTGGCTGCCTATATAACAGTAGCAGCTTTACTTTAGTGAGATCTGTTCTTGCATTACAGTGGCTTCCTATAGATGGCGCTCACGCGTATTCTGTACCGTCTTTGGTCACAAGAATTGACTGAATATACGCGTTTGCTATGGAGGAAGCTGACTCAATAGTTACGTCAGTCTGATGATCCCCAACAAGTGTGAAAGCTTACTGTTCTACCAGGCCCGGGGCTGTCCATTCGATCTTGGACTCCCCGTACTTTAATACAAGAGCATTACCTACCGTCTTTCTCGTCCGCTTTGCCACTAACATTTTTTTTGCTAGTATTATTATGGCCGCTTAAACCCTTACAATTTATTATTACTAATAAAGCCTCATGGACCTATTTTTAGATAAGAAATATTTTTCTTTTAAGGCGATATTCTCCACGTGGCGTCCACGTTGGCCAACTTAATTTCATTTTAGTACAATTGTTTGCTTTTTCTTTTATATGAATATTGTGACTATATTTACCGTAGATTCATACTCTATATAATTCACTAATCATTTTACACGGAAGTAATATTACTCATTTCGAAACAACTAGTCGAACTAAAAGACGTTTGAATTTATTTCTTAATAAACGCTCAAGCATATAATTTGCGTTCGTAACTTATTACAATTTATTATTACTATCTAATAATAAAATTTCGTGGACTTATTTTTAGACGATACATTTTTTCTTTTAACACTTGTACCACCAATTCTGTTACGAGTTACCTCAAAAAAAAATTGCTAAATAGGTAATTTTAGTTACAATAAATATGTACAATAGTCTCTAAAAGCAAGTCTGATGTAGAATGTTGAAATAAAGTAAAAATTAGAAGAAACAAATAAATAATTTAATAGCCCGTAAGTATGGGCCATCAATAAATAATTCACAGGACAATAATTTATCCGAAAGTAATATTACAACTTCGCCAGGCGCGTATCCAGAACCTCGTTTTGGGGGGCGGGAGTCATTCAGGGAACAGTAATACATTTTCTCAACTTTTTATATTTATATTTTAATAGTTATATGTATTATTGATGATTTTTTCCCAATCACATAATTTGCTTTTATAATTAATAATAAGGTTTCGTTGACTTATTTCTGGATGCGAAATGTTTTTCAACAGTCCTTTACCACCACCATCTGTGTTACGAATCATCCCCCAGAAAAAAATTGCTAAAGATAGGTAAATTTGAAACATAATTAATATATAAAATAGTCTCTCAAAGCAGGTCTGATGTAGGAGGTCGAAATAAAGTTGGTATTAGAAAAACAAATACATATTTCATTAGGCCGTACGGATAATCAATAATTCGCACGGCAATCTTTTACACGAAAATAATATTGCGCACTTCCTAATATAACAACTATTCGAACTAAAACACGTAAACTAAGAATTACAGATTCCCATTCGATCAGTTAAACATGAAATTATAGTTATTCGGAACCTATACAACTCAGGGCCTATTTTATCAATAGGCACATTAGGCGCTTGCCTAAGGCCCAATGACAAGATGAGGCCCAAAATAGTAAACATAATATCATAAAAAAGCCCAAAAAATATTAAATAAAAATACCTAAATCTCCAATCTACCAGATAAAAAATCCAATTAGAATACTTTTTCACATCTTTATAACTAATCTAAAAGAAAGCAAATTAAACAAATAACAACTCAAAAAATGACAATCGTTTTGTGCTTAATCTTAGCACAGTAGCATTCTTTATACTTTATTCCATATTCCTATTCGTAAAAGAGAGACGGGTATTTCTAACTTCTGTAAAGGGGCCCGAAATTTAACCACGTCCCCCGACCTGAAGTTGGTTCTTTTTCTTTTAAACACAAAACACGATGTTTAAAAAATAAAAAGTCCGCGGCGTAAAAAAAAATTCCGGCAAGCGAGATTAAATTATCATCAGATAAATGTTTGGTAATGGCGAATGCGCCGTCTGCGTCTTTACTTTTTCACTCTCCTATTACTACTGCCTCTATACCCATTTTCACTGGAAAATTTTCTGCCCATCCTAATATGGGGTCCGAAAATTTGCGAGAACCTAGGGCCTAACTCAGTTGATAGTAGACCCTGATACAACTGAACATTAGACGATTAAGTTTTGTGGTGTAAACAGGGCCCGGAGTTAGGGATACACAAAATTCAGAATACATCGATACATCGAATATCGATGCATCGAATTTCGATCCATCGATATAGCAAAAACATCGAGAAAAGCATAATATGTCGATGCATCGAGTTGATTAATTTTTGTATTGCAAATACAACCATGTAGCTGTTTTGATGTTATGTTATATAATCCATTTTTATTAACAAAATGTTTTTTTAGTTGTAATAACCTGTGTGTTTTATGTTTTATTTTGTTTTTCTTTAAGTATGTCTAATTATTTTTTATAATGTTTTTGTGTTTTATTTTGTATTTAAATAAATTATTTTGTTGCTAGAAATGTTTTTAGTTATCTATAATAATCACTTATTAAGAATTTTTTTACAATTACAATGGAAATTAGGCTTTTCCGCTGAGATGACCGATATTTTGCGCTTTAGAGCAAGAAATTTTAATTTTGAGCTTTAGAGCAAAAAAATAATTTTGCGCTTACTAAATATTGGTTGTCATGGCAACATTGGCAACACAATAAAAATATCAACAATCAAGTAAAAGACCAATAACTGTCACGAGAATATGTGTTTGACTTTAGATAGTATACCCTCAAATATTTAAAGGTTTATAAAAAAATAAAAACGGTTTTAAAACTAAAAATCAAATTTGACTAGTTAATTAACTTTTAAAAAATGTTCATCGATGTATTTTCAAAAACATCAATATTTCGATACATCGATCTAGCCTACCAATCCTACCATCGATGTCATAAAACATCGAGTCAAAATCCATCGATGTAAAAACATCGATGTTTTGGTCCAATATATCGATGTTTTCGATATATCGAAAAACATCGTGCATCCCTACCCGGAGTATGAAACTCGACTCGATCGTCAAGTTGTCAATATCTCTTTATTAGGTTAACAAAAGAGATTTAGAATAAGAAAAAACATTTAAATCAAACATGTGCACCTATATTCGGAAAATTTTTGAGAATAACCCACTACCTTTTTATTTACCGGTAATTATCGTCCAAAATATTTAAAAATAGATAACATTAGTCCCTCAAAAGAAAGCGTGTTATTTAGAATTGTCAAATATTTAAAGGACTTCTGACGTGGATACAAGGATATCATGAAAATTTAAATTTCGCCGTTGCCCCAGAAATAATAATCAATCAATATTCTCACTATTTAAGATCAAGCAGAAACATAAACTGCTACTGAAGAGTATTTTCTATCGCTCCGAATATTTGTGAGCGCTAAAATTTATTTTTTTATATTTAAAATTAAAATCCTGGGACAGTTTTTCTAAGATTCCTGAATTATGATCGTAACTAACAATAATTACTGCACACCCTGACAAATGCATTGCTACTGAACAATCGATAAAATCGTATAGCGGCGGTGTAACCCATAGATATTCTTCATTTCTATGGTATAACTACTTGGAACAGTCTAATTTTGACATACAAAGTGAGCCTTTTTGTAAAACCGATGGCAGTTTTGAAACATCTTACTTTTCGTAACTATACCGTATCCAATTTGATTTGAGAATGCTGTCAGAAACCCATTTTACAACGGGGAGATCAATTATGTCTGCCTCTCTCTCTCTCTCATGTTCTTTCCCTCTCATTCTTTTCTCTCTTCTTTCTCTCATATTCGTAAAATTTTTACAACTGGTAGAATTGGAAGCCTGTCCCATAAGTTGTTTTTGCAGTATAAACATATACCTTAAAAGTTTGTATAAAGTATTAGCAGCTTGAATTCCTGTGTTCTGGAAATCTGCGACTGGCTAACAACTATTGAAACATTACTTGGAACGGGCGTTATGGGAATCACTAACAGGAACGCCGACCCGATATAAAGTTATAAATCAGGGGCATCACAGAAGATTTCTTTAGTTATTGAAAAACGAGTGACAATTGCGCTCTAGAAACGTTTGATTTCAGTTTAAAGCTGATGTCACAGTGCCATTAAAAGTGTATCTATCTATCCTTTTGAAACTGAGATTTTTACAGTTAAAAATAATGGTGAAACTAATTGGTATTTAATTCGATAAAAAACATTTTTTAATGCGTCTTTACCTCACACAAACGCACTGTGAACCTTTTTCGAAAACTTGGTGGTCAAAACTCATTTCAAGATAAGGTAAAAGCAATGAGGTCACCTTATTAGGCATACCTTAGGTAATTCAAATTCACAAAGTTATTGTATTGATGTAGATACTTATGAAGATACAGGTAGAGAAAGTGCCCTTAAATATTGCGGTACCTATTCAGGCTATGTTTGGCAGTGCAAGCTATCGTACGTGTATAAGGTGTATTGTGAAATAGATTTTACAAGGGACAAAAATCGCGATGGATGTAGTAACTACAGGTAAGATTGTATTATTGTAATACGTGTTTCGGTAAATTAGTATTAGCTGTTTAAAATAATTTGCTTTAAAAGATGGTAATTTTTTTTCATTATAAAAAATATAAAAGCGAAACTTCTGTAGACTGAAACTTTATGTGTCCCATATTGTCCCAGAGTAGTTTTTAGCTTATTGTGTAAAGAAAAGTGTCTAGTTTTTTGCTATATATAACTCATTTTGCGATTTTTTGCGAAAAGCTCAAATTTTCCATTTTTTTTTAGAAACAATACACAAATTGCCAAGAAGGGAGTTTTTTAACATCTGATATACCTACGATAAAAAGAGTCGTAATGAAGAGCTTTTTAAACTTATAACTGACAAATTTAAAGTCAGTAATTTGTCCGAAGGTGTCAGAAATAGTCTTAAAGCAACTATAAAAAGTTTCTCAGTAAAAATAAGTGAAAAATGGGCGAAGTCTGCACGCAAAGTAGAACTTTTTAAAGCGAAGCGCGAAGAATGGCTAAACGGTAGTGATTTAGAAGTGCTGATAATAGCTTATAGTGATATCCAGCCATCTATTCTAGTGCGCCAGGTTCAGGTGGTCGTCCAACAAAGAGCTTTGAGGACTCCGGTGAAAAAACGAAAAAGAGGAAAGTTCAGCATTTGTTAAAATCAACCAGCGTTCAGAAAGTGACCTTTGCAACTGACGTTGCTGTTCGTTCTGAAGGCAAAGGGATGCGGCTAGTATTATTAAGGGGTTTCGGCTTCTCCGAAAAGAGCTACTGAAATAAAACAGTTACGGTTACAGGAACCTGACATGCGTGTATATAGTTCCGAGGAAGCACCCGCATTTTAATGGAAACATTTGTAAAGTTTACTTATGTATGGAATTTTAAAGAACAGTGGTAATAGTGGAAGAAAAAACCAAGTTTGGTGTAACTTTTCAAAAAATGACTATGACTAGTTGTCACATACATTTAAAATAAATCCAAAATGGCGCTTTATAGCCGTCATCTTGACTAGGAACAACATAATCCTTTGACCAAAGTTAATGATCTTAGCTACCAAAGATTCAAACTAAGGTTTATTGTTTTGTTTCAAATAGTAAATAAAAGGGTTTTAAAATAAACTAAAAAAAAAGATTTTTTTATTTTGGATTGAGCGAGGGACTCTTAAATTTTAAACCTTGCTGCTCCTGTATAATGCCAAAGTGTAAATCACCAGGCACTTTGGTAAATCAATATAAATTAAACATTTCTGTGCAGTTTATTTATTGCGTCTTCCAAGTTCACTTAGAAATGGAGATCGGTCGATCTGATAACTTATTCATTTTCTCCATTTGTTAGTCAAATGCAACTTTGCGTTTACAGATACTCAAAACTAGGTTCATACCTTATGAAAATGTTTGTAGCATTAGGACACATACATAACTTTGATAAGGGATCTTGTCTTCTTCTACCCGGAATGAATAATTTAAATCGACCTTTGCTGTTAAAGTTGATATTTTTACCACTACTTGAAACTTATATTCAACAAAAGAACATAAATAAAAAAATTATAAATGCATTCAGGATTTAAAGGTTCAATGGTATAAGGCAAGTCATCGAATAATTATATTATTTAATGAATTCGAAATTTGAAAAATCTATTACATAATTAAAAATTGTTATATATTTTTATCGAATTTTATTTGACGTGACACGTATTTTTTCGATACGTATTTTTTTTTATAAAAGCCACATATATATATAACGTAAGAAAAAAAACGTTATCAAAGTATGCCGTGGAATCAACCACGCATCTGTCTTGAATTATTACGCTTGATAAGTAAAATAGGTAAAAGGTGAATGAAAAGAAAACAGTCAAGTTCTAAAGGTTTTATTTTTAAGAAAATTACATTATTGTCATTGTTATTGCATAATACAGAATTTAAAAAAAACATATACCTACAACAAAGAACCTAAATATTATAAATTTAAACCAAATGAGAGACGTGTCCACCTTCTACTTCCAAATGTGTTCTCAATCTTCTTTTTACAGTATCAAAAACATTGGTGAGCAGTTGGGGGAGTTATTAATCTCCTGAAATTTATTTGCAATTCTAACCTTTCTTCTAAATTTTCAAAAGGGGTTTTGAAAACCGAGTTTATAATGTGTGGCCATAAAAAAAGTTGCACGCACGGCGTGAGATCGCAGGATCCTGGTTTGGTGGCTACCTAACTAGCATACTACGACTAATGATTCGGCCTTCGAAAAATTCTTCCAAAAAATTTGAATTATCAAGTGAATTGGTGCGCCGTCCTGCTGGAAGTAGCCTTGTCGCATCTCTTCATCGTCTAATGCGTTTACGAAAATTTCATTACGTGCCGAATTGAGTGAGCCCCTTAAAAAAAATCGGTCTAATTAACCTTATTTCCGATATGGCCGCCCACATGCCAACTTACTGTGAATGCCGAGGCTTCTCTATAAAGAAATGTGGATTTTCAGAACTCCACATTCTCATTTGTTAAGAATTTGCATAACCAGAGAGGTAAAACCATGATTCGTCAGTGAAAAAGGTATTTTTAAATACGTTTTCATTATTATTCTGCAAATTACCCATAAACCGCTCTGAAAATTGCATTCGCTACGGCTTATCGCTTGATAACAATTCTTGGACTGAGCTTAGACTTTAGATGATAACCGTGCATATGCAGGTCACATTTCAGGATTGTATTGCAGGTTCCATAGGATACATTTACTTGCTTTCTTAAACGCCGAATAGGGCCCATTGTGGGTGTTCATTAACAATTTGCCTCAATTCTTCTACTTTTTGTGCAAATGCGAACTTTAGGTCCCCCGCTACCTTCCTTTCTATTCACACTTCCTATTTTTTTAAACAAAGCCGCAGATATAGTAAAAACTTGGCGAAACTGGTCGAAATTCATGACTATGTGTGGAAATTCTGTTTGAAAATCCTGAATGGCGTCCCGTGTTGAATAAACCCACTGGCCATCAACCCTTCTACCATGTCTAAAGTAACTTCCGATTACCTATAAAAGCTTTTTGTTCTGCTGTGATTACCATTTTTAATTTTCTTTAAAATAAAAACTTCAGAACTTGACAGCTCTATTTTTTATTTACCTATACATTTTACCTAAGTTACCGTTCAAGAGTAATAATTCAAGATATGCGTGATTGAATCCAGGGCATAGGTACTTTGAGGACGTTTTCCTTTATCTTACATTATATTTAATCGAGCATAAAATAAAAATAAGTTAAAAACACTACCTGACTAACCTGACCCACCCTATATAGTTTAGTATTCAATCTTCCTCATTCGTTTTCTGGAAACGATTGTGGAGTTACTCAAACACAAAATTTCCAACTAGGTCCATCCATAACTTGACCGGCGACAGTTTATGACACGTTAGCAGGAAGAGATGGAAAATATATCGGGTTATTTATTGGCCGATCCATCACAATCGGGGTTAGATTACAAAATATATTTTTCCGAAATGGCTTCATAATTCAAGTCCCATTTTTGATGGTGTAAATAGGTTTTAAACGAAAGAAAATATTTGCGCAAGATAAATATATTTTCTATTTTTCCTATTATCTTCATTTTTCGGTAGTTGGATGAAAACGGAATTTCTTCTTTTGACCGCCCATCTGTGCGTATTTCTCGATCACCAGAAATTATAAACCGATTAAATGATTGAAATATACAGGATTTTCGAAAATAGTAGCACGAAAATTCAAGGGTATATGTACAGGGTTTATGGATATATTTTAAAAGGTACCTAGATCATTTTTTATTATACGAGTTATCAAAAAGTTTTAAATACAGAAGTTTGAGGGTTTGTCATGAACCGTCAGAATCTGTTAAAAACGAAATAAATGATTATCGCAAAGCTAACAAATGAGCTACAACTTCGTTATTTTAATCGCAACGCCCGGTATATTTTCCATTATTTTGAAAGCTTACGTTTTCCTGATTTCAAAAAGATATAGTTTGCCTGTATTCCTATAAGCAGTTTTCATAATATTTAAGTTTAAAAGTGACAAACGTAATTTCCGGCTTCTTTGCATCTACAGCGTAGTGTGCTTTGATTTCAATTATTTCTCAAAGATGGCTGCATGTGTTATATGTCATTATAAAAAATGAATGTATTATTTAATCACAATGGGTTTCTCCGAAGTGGAAAAATTAAATATATAGTGAAATTTTATTATAAATGTAATTAGACATTACATGAAGATGAAGCAAGAAATGCTTAACTAGAATGGTGCTTGCGGTGGAGATAAAAGTTTGGGAGCTGAAAATTAGTTTCAAGTTTATGGCACAAGAATAATTTACTTTTGTGCTTATGGTATATAAAGCTAATAAAACGGAACGCTTTGATTTTTATTAAGAAATTGTACTGTAAAACTGTTTTCTTACATACCATTTAATCCCCCCCCCCCCCGCTCCTTCGTTAATTATTTTTCAATAACCATTGTTTAGATCCCCCCCAACCAAAATCATGATTGGCTCCTCTGATTCCCATCACATAATCCCAAAATATGTAATTATTGTAAGGAAGATTTCTTATGAATTCAAAAATGAATAGTTTTTCTTTTGCTATTGGGTGGTAAGAAAATATCTCGGAAAATATATGTAGGACCAAGATATCTACGTATTTTCATATTTTATTCTAAATATTTGGCTCGTTAACAATAAAATTTGATATTCGCAAATAAACTAAAGGTAGGTAAGAGCAGAAAACGTGTTTTAATTTACAAGAGTCACGTATTATATTTCCTGTATCGGATGTCGATTCCTTCTCCATTTTTAGCTCAAATAAAAGAGCCAAAACGTAAGCGATGTGAATATTAAATTGCCAGTAAGATTTGTATGCCTAGTAACGTTCTATGATTTTGTTTAAAATTACATTCGGCAAAATTATTATTCGGCAAAATTTAATAAAACTTGCAAATGTGCATTTTATTTTCACGAAGACCTGCAAGTTTGACTTGCCCAATGGCTGTACAATGTACATACATCTTCACGTCCTTGTTGAATTGCCAAGGGCTATACAATGTACCTAATAAATCATGACGTCCTTGTTGAATTGCCAAGGGCAGTACCATGTACATACATCATCACGTCCTTGATTTGACGTTAAGACACGTCTGAATCTATTCAACTTATTTTTAGGCCTCGACATGGTCTCGACGAAATATCAGCGACAATGTCACATAAATAAATGTCGAAATCATGTTAAAAATCTACCTATGTCTACAGCTACGATAGTAACGAACGTCGCGAGACGATGTTCTCTAGGCCTTACACTTCATTTTTCTATACTTTTGTACGGAAATAGGTCCATCAATAATTCTGTTGTGTCTATTGTTGTCTCATATTCTTATCAATCTTGTTGAAATATTTATGCTAAATTAAGTGCAGTAGTCAGCGCTCACTCGCAGTAATTTGACAGACTCACTGAATTTTTCCAGGGTGCGGTTTTAAAGGAAAAGTACATATAAAATTTTGATTTGTTTATGTGTCTACAGTGGCAAGTCTTCGTCTTATATGGAAAATAACTGAACAACAAACAACGTTAAGAAAAGTACCTAGTAATGAGCGCTGCTGACTACTCCCCTTAAGAGCTCGATATCGCTTTAGAAAAAAATATTTGTACTAGGTACCTACTTATACCTTCTAAAATATGAAAACATAATACTATGAATACTCATATATGAAACAAGTATCAATATTTTATACTCCTTTTAATACACAAGAAGTGGATTACAAAAAGTTCTCAATAATTATAATTAAACAACAATTTAAAAACAGTAGATTAGTAGATATACCAAATCATGTTATGAGAGAAAAGTATCAGAAATTAAAAAGAATAAAAAGATATCGTCAGCAGGTTACAAAAGGATAGAATCTGTGAAATCAGTTGTAAAGACGACTTGTTTAGCAAACATGACAGGCGCGGATTTAGGGGGGCAGGGTGTGCCCCCTCCCTAAAGCATTTTACAAATAGGATTTCAATAGCAAATTTTATAAAAATAAATATTGTAAAATACCTAAACATTAACCATTTCTACATATTCTACAAAACATTATAAACAAAAACAAACATTGCCGTCTATGGTAAGGTCTTTCAAATGAATTATACCACAAAAATAGGAATTAATTTAAGAAATCCTGTATAATAATAAGGTATGTCTTTTTATGTATGTTTCTAAACTAGACAAAAGTCGCGCACTTTTCTATTTGTACAAATATATAATTATTTTAGCTCTGAAGATGGTAATATACCGAAACGTCAGCTACAAATAAGTCTTTCTTTATTTATAACCATTGACCGATATGCCCAGGAAACCACACACTCAATTGTTTAAAAATGCGGTCAGGAATCAAACAAACTAATTAAAAATAGGAATAATAGATCAATGCTAATATGTAATATAAAAAATGCAAGCATTTTTGCAGTGGCGTGGCGTTTCCTGGAATTTCATATTGTCGTATCAGTTCCAACGCATTGGACCCACACCAAATTATAAAATGTTACTATTGGGTACTCTACAATCATTTTCGTGAAAAGATATTTAATTTTGAAATTTGCGAAAAAAAGTTAATTTTTTGGGCCGCCTCATCTGAGAAAGCTCTGAACAAAATTTTACTCGGCATATTATTTTTTCACAGAGTATATCAAATTTTATTGAAAAATTCCAAATTTCGTGAAAATATTCTAATTTTCCTTAGAGATATGACATTTTAAATTATTTCTTAGGCAAAATATTTTAGGGTAAAAATTTTAAAAACTAATTAATTTCAAGATATCAGAGGTACTTCAATGAAATTTGAATTCTATCGATAAAATCTGATAAAACTTATGTCAAAAGCTTGGAAGTCAAATTTTCTTCAGAACTGAGGTGAAGCGGCCCAAAAAATTATCTTTTTTTCGCATATTTCAAAATTAAATATTTTTTTTACGAAAATGATTGTAGAGTACCCAATAGTAACATTCTATAATTTGGTGTGAGTCCCATGCGTAGGAACTGAGATACGACACATCTAAAATTTCAGGAGCCGCCACTGCATTTTTGGCATTTTTGATTTATATTCTATTAGATTGTTTCTGAAAACATTCCTTCCTTACACATCTCACTGCGATTTTGCCCCGGATCGTTTTGGCTTCTAAAGGAAACAAATATCCAAATAGTCTCTTTGAAAGTAAATGCTTTCTAAAAACAGCTTTTTCGAAAACGGATTACGAAATTGTTCAAGAATATTTTCTCGAAAACACATATTATTATTATTTCGAACGTACAATTTAAAAAAAAAATGTCCTGCCAGCTTTTTCAAAGATGCTTTTTTGAAAACGGACTTATGAAATATTGTCACGAAAATACGTATTTCGAAAGTTTTCTTTTTCAAAAATGTCTTCAATAAAATCATTTTTTAAAAATAGTTAGATATTGCTTGGATACATTTTCCGAAAATATATTTTTTCGAAAATAGTATTTAGAAAATTAAATTATGAGCTCTAGTAGCTTGGAAAATGTTAATAAAAAATACGAAAAAAGATCCTGAACAAACCTAAACAAACCTTTTTTGGGTTTGATCAGGTTTCCTTTAGATTTGGTACATTACTTTCTCGCAAATTACCTTCTTAAAAGCCGTTGCTTGAAAGAATTAATATCAAAAAAAATAATTTCGAAAAAGATGCTTTCTGAAAAATTATATTTTTGAAAAGTGCTTTAAAAAAAATAAAAAATAGGTTTTAGAAAAATCGTACTTTCGTAAGTACTCGTATATCCCCCCAAATGAGCAAAAGTCATGAATAAAAAAAAGTACTACAATACTTCATATTATATTAATTAAACAATTTTGTCCTGTCGCGTGTAAGCTAAGAAGACCAACTGTTCTGTTTTTTTCCAACAAATATCTTTTTCGATGTTAAGTTAGGTAAATTTTTCAAACAGCAGCTTCTTCAGAAGATGCTTTTTCGATTTTTTTTCAAGAATATTTCAAAAATTCATTTCTCGAAAATATACATTTTAGAAAATATTTTTTCTAAATTTAAATTGGCTTAGAAATAAAAAATTGACAAAAAGATCCTGAACGAACCCAAGCGAACCGTTTTTGTGTTCGGTCAGGTTTACGTTTCCTTGTGTCTATGTTACTCTGTAGTAAATTACTTTCAAAAAGTGTTTTTGTTTTAATTTGAATATTCGAAGTCTTCTTCGAAACTATGTTTTCTAAAAAATGTAGTTTCGAAAAGTGGTTAAAAAAAATTCAAAAAGTTGGTCTCCGATTAACTGTAAGTAAGTATTATTCTGTTTTCGAGAAAATATATTTTCGAAAAAACGTGCTTTCAAAAAATGTGTTTGCGAAAAATTTTCATTTATCGGTCCAAATGGGTAGAAGGTATAAATAAAAAAATGCTAGAATATTGGTAAGTTAAGATGACAAACCGTTCTGTTTTCGCAAGAACAGGTTTAGATATTTCGTCCATTATGAAATAGTGAACATTTCTTAGAACCCTATCCCGTGAAATTTTAAAATTGTATATCTCTGTTACTACTGATGGGACTCATGCCAAGTTCAGGTTTTTTAATAGTGAGCCTACTTGGAATGTTTTGGTAAAGAAAAAAAATATTTTGTAATTTGCGAAAAAAGTTGAATTCTTGAATTGACCCACCTGGTAAAAAAACTAACACGCTTAGGTGCTTTGTTTATTATTTTTCCTAAACAAATTTTACATCATTTTGTCCATAATTGTTAAATTTTAAGAGAAAAAATGTGTTAGAAAGTTATAAGTACCTACTCTTGAATTTTTTTTTGTAATATTATATTTTAGCTTTAAAAAAATTCAAATGACTATAACTTTCAACTAACACATTTTTTTCTCTTAAAATTTCAGAATTGTCGTCAAAATGATGTAAAATTTGTTTAGAAAAAATAGGTAGCAACAGAGATATAAAACTTTAAAATTTCATGGGCCGCGCCTGGAGCCCTAACAATAAAAAAATAATGTGGCAGGCGAACTTGCCCGGGCTTTTTGGTTTATACTTCTGTGAAGCTCGAAGAGACGTTGTACCCCCCCCCCCCCCCCCACCCCACCCCCCTAGACTTGATACTATTTATATTAGAATTAAAGGTAAAACTGCTAATTATAATAGATACTAAAAATTTTAAATATTTCTGTGTATTAAACCGACCAAATTAATGTTAGCAGTAGTAAAATTACCTTACCTTGTGATAAATCCTCTGAGATGGGGTAAAACGAATGGACGAAAGCATAGAAAGATTGTTATCGTACACTGGTTTAGAAGTATTGGCAGGGGTGCTTGTCATAAACGGATTTGGTGGGTCGTAACCAGCGGACTAAAAATTAAAACAATGTTTCTTAATTCTTGTTAGAACGAAGTTTTATTTTTGCATTTCCTTTAATAAAATAGTTAGGTAACTATAAAAAGTCAATATTTTAGGAAAATCCTAAAAAATTAAGCGATCATTTTTGGGTAAGTACTTATCTAGTTATTTAAATCAAAATACCTTCAACATTTCTCTCATTAATTGATTCTCCTTCTGCAACTTTTTATTAGCATTATAATAATTAATACATTCTCTTTTTGCATAACTATATTTTCGGTTCAAAGAGAGCAGGAATAGATTTTTGTGCATTGCTTGAAAGTTAAACACCTAAAATAAATTAATATAGACTGTCAGTAAGTATAGGGTGTTTCCAAATGTCAATTTTTGCCAATGTGGGTAATAGGTATTAGGTAAGGAATTCAGAGATCAGAGATCAAACACCATTATTATTAAATTCAGTGCAACTATGGTTTAAAAATTAATAATTCTACGTCCCTACGGGACCTACATAATAATATATCTGCATCCTGAGGCGAGGTCCCAGAAAGTAAATAATCGAGTGTAGAAACTTTAGAAAGATAAAATCTAGGATTTTCGTACCTGCAGGGATTGGTGCAAGATATTTTCAATTGGCCAAAAAAACATTTGAGTCGAGTAATCCATGTCTTTGGATAGTTCTATAACTGATGCAGGTTTATTGCAAAAGGCACACTTTTTAGTCTGTTCTGAAAGAAATAAAAAATCAAATTATACCTACCTATTACATGAATAATACTTTTATTTTTAAGCTTACTTAATTTGTCTATGCACTTGTCACAAAATATATGGCCGCATTCTGACAAATAAAACTTTACGTTAGGCTGTGATTTTAAAGAACACTTGTTACAAAACACCCACTCCACCATTATTCAAGTTATTTTTTTAAATTTTGTACGTCGCTTAACTTTTAAATTAAATAGGAACTAAAAACTATAGTGACACATGGTGGCATACCAGTCAAGTTACGTCAGGAAATTTTAGCGATTTAAAATCATGGCCTACTATATTACGGATAGCTTACTAAATAAGTGTTAGGTGGCGCCAAATACATTGCGTGCTGTGCTGACATCTATTAGTTAATAGCTAAACTTCGAAAAGCGGTGTATGATAGAGAAATCTTGAATTAATAAGTTCCGTGCACGGAAGTTTAAACGTTGCAGTTGCAGAGCCCTTATAGGCGGAGAGTCGACCTTAAAAATACTATGCTCGCCATCTGTGCTCACCATGCTCAGTTCAATCTGGTAGGATTAAACTGTTCACAAAGGTAGTACTTATCATAGTATTCGTTGGTACTTATCGTGACCGTGGCAATATGCAGACCAAAGAATATATAATAGGTTTTATTTGCAGACGATGCAATCTTCCAACTACCGTAGCCTTGGTCGCGGTGAGGACACTTCAGGTAGTCCCGGTAGCCATCTTGTCAGGGTTTTCAAAGACAACCATAGTGCTTGTGCACTATGGTTGGGGACCATACCTTTGCTAAAAGTTTAGTCATTTTAGAAATAAGAATAGCGTTTTTATGGTCACCTCTTGTTCTAGGCGGAAAGGCGACCGTAAAAATATTAAGCTATCATTTCTAAAAAGATGGATCTTTCAGCAAAGCTAATATTCCAAACTCAATGCCACTATACACAGTTCTACTTCTATATAATTGTGTCCGCCACCAGTGCCTTTCACTACGTTTTTTCTTCTTGACTAAATAGTGAACAATTATATAAGATGCCGCCGCAATACCCATATATTGCGAAAAATTTTGTGAAACGTGGGACGTGACATCGGACAGCATATTGTTGCACGCTGATGATACGCGGCGATGTTCTGTTGCACCTCGAAACTCAACGACAACGTATCATCGTCGCGTAACAAGATATGTTGGGCCGTAATGTTGTTGTGTGTACGTCTGTACTAACCTTAAAAATTAAACTAGCCGAAATAAGACAAAAATGGTGTTGATCTGTTGATCGCCATTCACCATCTTCTGAGATGAGACATAAATCAAGTGACTCCGAGCTAGACCACCTTAGAGGGACGGCGGAAAGAGCTGTTCTGTTCTATTCTATTCGAGGATTCCTATGGCCTCTTGCCTGTCCGGCATCCAGCCAAACGCGGAAAAGAGCTGGCGAATTGCTCGAGAAGTAAAGCTGAGAAACAAAGAAGAAGAAGAAGAAGAAGAGTCAAACTGTCAAACCGCTATAATAGGTTATGTTATGTCGGCTATGTTAAATTTAGTACAAATTCAAATTAAGGATTTTGCTTTTTCCCTAGAATGATTAGACGTATTACTTTATGCAACAAGAGTTTATTGAATTACTATTTAAAAAATGAAAGACAACAGCTTAAACGAACAATATTTATGCAACACGTAAGTTTACCACATCTAAGTAATCGGTGTAGTTCTAGTATCCAAAATAGATTTAAAAGTAAAAGCTCCAAAAAGAAAGAAGTATCAGATACTGGGTCAGAGTCCCATGACAATGGAGACTCTCTGGATGAAATAGAAGATAAACATACCAAAACTCTAAAGATAAACGTTACTTCACTAAGAGTAGATGCCATTTTAAAAAGCAGCCTCGGAATAGCAAGAAATAAGATCGAAACGTTGTTTTATGACAGTAAAATCAGACTTAATGGTGAAAAAATACAGAAAAAGAGTATTACTGTGCACGAAGGGGACGAAATTGACCTTATCAAAGGACCTGATGTAAAAAATCCTAGTTTTACAAATGTTGCTAGAGTGGAAATATTATCTATAAAAGGTAATGAAGACAGTATTTCTGTGAAAGTAAAACGATGTAAATCACTAGCAGTAGATGTCTATAGGTAGTAAAATAAAGTATATTAATAGGTACAGGTTTGTTTTTAGTCATTTTAAGAAATTGTGGTAATTATTCCGAAAGACGGAAACACCGAATTTTTTGATGAAATTTTGCATAGACCCTAATTTTGGGTCGTAGAACACGAATCTGAAATCAGTTTTTGGCGGTCTCATATGATTTTTCAAAAAAAAATAGGTACTTTTAGATTAAGTTTTTCTGTGGAAGTCTTTAAATTTCAATTCCTTTTTTTTTTCATAGCAAAAAGCATTCCATTTTATATCGCCTTGTAAATCGCATTAGCCGCCATTATTTGCCCACTTCCCAAATTATTATTTTGTGCCATGCTGCCACGTTTATTATTCTTGAAAAATTACATCGGCTCCAAGAGGTGTATTGGAAACGGGTTAGCACGTCATCTCATAAATTTTTTTTTTATTTTACTCTGAAAAAGTTATAGCAGTGGCAATAAAACCGCAAACCTCGTTCGGAGTGGTCAGGTTTGCGGTTTTATTGCCACTGTTATAACTTTTCTGTTCAGAAAATTCCAAGGTAAAATTTTAAAAAATTCTATGGGAATGAAGTGCTGACTCGTGTCCAACATATCTTTAGAGCCGATGTAACATAACATATTGCAAAAATATCACTAAAGCGCCTAAACACTTTAGGTTTCCTAATTCGCAACAACACATATTTGTTCCATAATGTAACTAAACTCCTCTACTGCTCACTGATAATATCAGATCTTAAAGATCTGGTTTGGAATATTCTGGTCTCCCCAATACCAGACACACAAGGACTCTCTGGAAAGGGTGCAGAATAAATTTCTCAGATACTCGGCTTACAGAATGGGCATCATGGATTTATTAAGAAAGGATTCGATGTCCATATACTGTGAGCGTATCGAACGTGAAGTTATATTTGTTGTTTGTTATTCTCTTGGGGGAACAGTTTACAAACTAAGGAAATATGTAATTGAATCAAGAATGGTAGTAGAAAGAGATAAAATAGCATTGGAGTGTTGGAGCTCATATGTGTTGCTAGTGTTGTAAATATCCGTATTCTTTAGATATTCGAATCATACGGAATCGGAATCGGCTAATATCCGTATCCATTATTTGAATACGTATCCATTTCTTGACCCGCGCGAAAGCGGTTACAGATCATGTATACGTATGCATGCAACACTAAAACATTTTCTATCCGGATACACGGCTAGGTAGGTCGATGCGGGATCATATCATTCGAAGTCGAAGGTTAGGAATAGGAAGGCACCGTGCGTCGCGCCGTTCTCGTTTGAATTCGGTTCGGGTGAGGCGGGACTAGTTTAACCAATGGGTCTCATCCAATATGATACCCGTTACCCCGATAACTATGCTAACTTTTTTAGGAAAGGTCATTAGAAAGAGAAAGCATAAGATCAAATATGCCACATCGCAGACCGTGTTGTTCGCTTACAGTCGATTCCGATTCCGTTTTCTCTTTGCACTTTGCGTTAGTAACCAGCCGATGCGAATTTATTTTGATTCCGGAATCAAGTTCTCGGCCGGTTACGGATAATCCGGATTCTTTTAATATTCGGATCCAACAGATTTTTGGATACGTATCCTCACATCACTATGTGTTGCTGTCTGTGCCGGTTGCTTAGGAAAACGGTTGAACCTCGGTCTGAACACTCGGTTACACGTACGTCTTTGTCTAATGAACTAGAAAAGAAAAAGTGCGACATAGATTTATAAATGACTCTGAGCGACTTTAACCCTCCTTTGCACGGGTGAGGCCTGTCGGTCCAGGCCAATATGAAATGTGATGACAACTTTTAAATTTTTTAAGTTATAATCCCGAAACCCGAGGTACCTTTCACACTTGCAAAAAGGCATTACTGACTTATTTTGTGTTGTAAAAGCTTAAACCGTTTTTTAGTTATAGTTATAGCAGTGTTTGCACTCACAGACCTCACCCGTCCGAATGTGTAATTTTTATTTGTAGCGATTTTTCACCGCGCTATGGCCATTTTTGCTAAACCTGCCGATTTAAGGCTTCGGTAATTCCCAGAATTCACATAGTAGGTATCAGGGTTTCCCATGGACATTACATCTATGGGGTTTCCCCGCAATGCGATAAATTTAATTTTGGTTCATTTTTATTAGTTTTGCTTATGTAAGTGAATCGAACGGTTTATTTTGGATAATTTTACTAGATTTGATTTTTAGTATTGTATTTGTGAGTTGTGTACAAAACCTATCTGTAAATTATACAATGTGTCCCTGTGAATAGGAGGATATTGTTCCCAGTGACATCGAAACAAAAACTCCTAAATTTTATTGTTTCAATTCAAAACGCTGCATTTTTTGTTCTGATTTTTTTCCATTGCTTACCAATGTTTTATTTAAACCTGTATACCCTTTTCTTTTGTAAAAAAAGTTCTATAATGTTTATATACATATAGTTTTTTGTTATTTCTGATTTAATCGGAAACGTCACAAAATGACAGATTTTTCCTTTTTCTTCATTTTTGGCAAATCTGTTGAATTAAATTTGTTTTAAAATATATATTAAAAGAAAGAATAGCACTAAGCAACAACCCGTCACAAATTTTAAAAAAATCTAAACTGGGAGTCAAAAAAAGTGTTATAATAGATTTGGTCCTCACAGCCCTCACCCGTGCACCCACGTAACAATTGACCCACCCGGGCAAAGGAGGGTTAAATAAACACCTTTAGAAATAACATAACCTATAAATAATAAAACCTTTTTAACTTAAATTTATTATTATTTCGCAGAAAAATAAAATATTTTAGGGCTTTTATTACTTTTAGTAAATCTTGTGATGCTTCTAACGTATTTTTTGTACAAAAATACAAGGTAAAATAAGATGTGGCCCATATTTACAAATTGTGTTTACAGTGGCGTTTAGAATGGTTTGTTTTGGCTTCAAAGAATGTTAAATCATCCCGTATTCATTCTTAATAAATCCATGATGGGAATATATTTTGAAGAATACCATAGGTCAGATATGTTGACTAGAATGAATTTGGATTATCTGGAAAATAGGCGCATTCGCTTTGACTTGTTTTGTTTATAAACTGATTCATGGCTTGATAAACTGTCATCGCCTGCTTTCGAAAGTTCAACTTAATGTCCCTTGTAGAGAACTGCGTAACTCTTCTCTGTTTCATGTACCTTTTCATTCTATCAATTATGGTCAGAATACTCCTATTGACAGGACTCCGAATTTATTGAATATGACGAATGTAGATACATTCAGATGCAGATGCACATTGTTAGGTTTCAGAAGATTGATTAAAACATGTAACTTTTAGTGAAAGCTTAGTATGTTTTGTTGATTGTTGAGATGTTTTTATACATTTACTTTTGTTGCCTGATTAATGTTAATATTTATGTTAGCCACCTATTATTAATTATTATAGATTTGTTATAGGTATTGTAAAATGGGGATTCCCCATGCCCCATGAATTTAATAAATAAATAATTTTTTAAATGACATGGTTGATCACGACCGTTAGTCGCTCGTGCCGGAATCTGTTTATGGGAAAAACGATTTGTAATTTGGTAACCCATCAGAAATTTGGAGTATGTGTATCACGGGTTGCGTGTTTATTTTTATTTAGTTTTTTAACGATTTCTTTGTTTTTTTATATATTTGATAAAATATGTTGCAGAATAATACTGTGTTATGACTTGTATAGATGTGTTTAAGTGAAACTGTCTAAATTTAAAGATAGGTATCCATATAAAAACCTTACCTGAAACAATTTTTTTTTAAACCAGAAGACATCGTCGAAAACTGATTTTAGAGGCGTGTTCTACGACCCAAAATTAGGGTCTATGCAAAATTTCATCCAAAAATTCGTTCTTTCGGAACAATTGTCTAAATTTTTTATTATCTGTTATTATTGTAATCTACAAAAACAAAACCAGCTGTATATGTATAAAATTGTGAATAAAATAATTATTTATGTACCTACTTCATTAGTTCTTTATTTAAGTATTATTTGTTCAATATTGTTCTACAAGAGTAAATTAAAAACTAGAAAAATACTGGCAGTTAGTCACTATATGCCTACTTAAATATAAATAAATATAAAAACAAACCTATAAAAAGTATTGTACAAAAATATAATGAATTAAAGTTTGTTCAAAGATATACCCTGGGATATACCCTCTGATTCTTAACTGCAATGCCAGTCGTAAATCCTGTCCTTTTTACCTGATGGTGCAGGGTCGTATCCTCCTTAAATTGATTCCAAGAAAAATTAGGTAAAGGAAATGTACATTTAAATACGTATGTATAGGTATTTAAATGAGGATTCCAAGAAAAATTGGGTAAAAGAAATGTACATTTCTTTTACCTAAAGGATTAAGAGGTGTTAAAATAAAATTGAAGCTAGTTTTCTGAAAGCTTTTGAAACGTTCATGCGTTAAAGAAGAAATAAAAATATCGAATTATTTGGAAAATTCTACAAGTGACATAAAGAAAGTTTCAAAGAAAACATTTGTAGTCAGACGTAAAACAAATTATAAAAAACGTTTATGAGTCGTTAGTGAAAATGGGCTGCAATTGAATAAGTGCAGTGGAAAGAACAAGCAATATGACAAAAATTCCAGTATCCACAGAGCGTGATATAATACGAAAACCTCGTTCGGAGAGAAAGGTTCGATGTGATGTTGGCAAATTTGGACGAAACTGAAAGACCTTATTTGAAGAAAAGTGTGCATACCGGTTATCACCGGCGATGTTACATGGTTTTTTAATTTTTTAAATAATATAAGGCCTGGGTTACCCAACTTCGTAATTTTTAGTCCTTAATTCTTAATTCTTAAGCATTTCGTAAAATTTGAGTGAGTTATTAGATCAGGTTTATCCAGTTTCTTTATTCTTAATTTTTATCTCTTCTTTTTCCAATTCTTCTTTTTTCAGCTCTTGACAGTTGGACAATACATGTCAAAATTGACATAGGAAATATAATCAGAACTTGTTTATTTGTGTTATAAATAGTTAAATTCAATATTAAAATTAAATACAAAAATCATGAAGACTGTCGTCCATCACCAAACGTCAAATTAACCCGGATAACAATGTCATTTGTCAAGATCTGTCTAAAACAGCTGAACAAGCCGCATGCGCATTTAATATTTCCTTAATTCTTTATTCGTAATTCGTAAAAGTTAAAAATTGGCAACTTTCAAGGTCGTTCTTAAAAATTAAGGATAAAGAATTAAGAAACTGGGTAATCAGTGTCACTTAATAGTACATTGTGAACTTGCTTATGAGTTAAGAATTAAGAAGTTGGATAAACCCGGCCTAAGTTTACCTAAAGAAAAAATAGTTGAAGGTTGTTGATGGTAAAAAAATAACTGTCAAGAAAATTCCATAATCTTTAAATAAAGTCTTAAGATAGTAAGATATAGTCCCTGGCAGAGGTCCGGCGTCGTTACAAACAGTGTATGAAATGTTCAAAGAAAACATTGTGCCCACACTTGATTCCTTAAAGTCACGTTTAAACGCCGACAAAATCAATATAATATTGTATAGCAAAAATTAAGGTTTGAATACCTACAATCTATAAACAGATTCAGAGCTAGAAACCGCCCTATTATTTATTTCAATGAAACTTGGTTCGACAGTCATGACACTCCCAAAAAAGGTTGCGTTGATTGCAGTGACATTTGCCCCTTCAAATAGGGAAAAAATAATCACAATTGCCGGTTGGGAAAATGGGTGAATTCCAAATTCCCAAAAATATTAAAGATTACAGCTTACACTACCACGAAGACGCAACAGCCGAACTTTTTGAAAACTGGTTTCAAAATTATCTTTTATAAAATGTACCTAAAAACAGTGTCATCGTCATGGATAATGCGAACTATCATACCAGGCATTTAAAAAAAGTTTCATATACAGCCAGCAAAAAATCGGAAATAAAGGAATTTATGCTGGAAAACGACATAAGTATACTTTGATGAGTTATAAAAAGACCGATTTGCTACAGGTATTAAAAGAATTTAATATCAGAAAAGAATAAGTCTGTGACAATATTGCAAAAGAAATGGGTCATACCATTCTGCGCATACGTGGTACCCGGTTAAATATAGAATAAAAGCTCAAAATATGTGCTCCTCTATGCTCAAATCTCGTAGAATAAAGAAGGTTGTAAATAAAATCCCAGTAGGAAGTTGGAAAAATTCTGTAAATCATACCATTAGAACTGAAAATACCTATATTTTTGTACAGAATAGTATATAACCAATAATAATAAATTTAAATGACGACAGTAACAGCGACACAGAAGTAGGTCTAGTTTAATGTTAAGCTGTGATAATAGATTACTTTTACATTATATTGCTTCTTTTATTTTTATTCATATATGTATATAAAACAAATTGTTGTATTATCTATTAAAAATCATTTAAATAATCACATTAAGTTCAACCCTGTGCTGCTATTATCCCACAGCAAAGAACCCGAAGCAGAGTTGCCAGATTGACAGATACGATCGGCACAGGCAAAGTATTTAGACAGCGTAGTTATATATTAATAAAACTTTATACTTTCCCCTGAAAATACAGGTTCGCGAACGGAGCAGTTTGGAACTTATTGCAGTCAATTTGTCAAACGGTATATCTTTGAACAGACTATATAGTTTTAGAAGTTCTATATAAAACCATTAAGCTAGTATGTACATTACATTTATATTCTCTATTTGATTAAGACAACGCCCTAATTTGGCAATCCAGTATGCAAGTATATGATTTTGCATATTAGCTGCTGGAGCTTATGTATATATGTATGGACCGTGCCATGTTCTAAAAAAAAAACCTGCCAAAACCTTTTATAGCAAAATATTTCATCGATAGACCTAATCTTACGAATTTCTGCCGTGAATATCAATTTGTAGCTTTTCTAATAAATTTGCCATTTCTTTTGTTAGCTTCAAAAACTCATCAAACTAGAGAAAATGACTTTGTCGTAATGTTTATTGGAGATAAAAACACAAGGTGTCCGAAAGGTTTTAGCATGGACAAATATATTTGCTATTAGTAAAGATAGAGACACCAAATTTTAGTTCTTATTGGTTAATAAATATACTTTTTTATGTAATTTAACATTTTCAACCCCCTTGAGGGGTGACGCTAGGGAGTTGAGGTCACAAATTTTAAATGCAACCCTATACCTTGTGGTAGCTCATTTTAAAGGTCTTAAAAAAATAAACATTTTACCGCAAACCCGAGGTCCGTATCTTAATTCGTTTTTAAACGGCAAGCCTATAAAAATTAAAAATCGTAAAAAATTAAAAATTTAAATACCTTTATTTCCCTTATTATTTTAAAAGTTGTTCAAAATGACCACCATGACCTTCTTGGCGGTAATAAAGTCGATTTTGGAAGTCTTCACATTTTCGAGAATGGCAGGTTACTTCTTGGCAAAGTTCCAAAATCGACTTTATTACCGCCAAGAAGTTCATGGTGGTCATTTTGCACAACTTTTAAAGTAATAACAAAAAAGGTATTCCAATTTTAATTCTTTTCACGATTTTTAATTTTTAAATGCTTGCCACTTAAAAACGAATTAAAATACGGACCTCGGTTTTGCGGTAAAATTTTTCTTTTTTCAATACCTTTAATATAAGGTACCTGCCACACGGCAGAGGGTTGCATTTAAAATTTTTGACAACTCCCTAGCGTCACCATTCAAGGGAATTGAAAAAGTTAAATTACATAAAAAGTAGATTTACTAACCAATAAGATATACCTAAAATTTATTGTCTCTATCTTTACTAATAGCAGAGATAGCCCATACTAAGACTTTTCGGACACCATGTATGTGTATTTAATTATAAAAACTGAGGAAACTAATGATGAAGTGGAACAAGAAATATTTTCAGTTTTTAATAACAATAGTGGAGAGATTTCATCACTACTTTTTATCAAGAATTTATTAAAAAATTTTAAAAATAATATCCTTGAATAATGTTAGTCAAAGTTATTTCCTTTTGTGGAATATAATTTTAAAAAACCAGTGATTTTGAATCAAATTGTAACGGTTTATAAACAAAACAACCTATATGAAATAATTTTTTCTTGCGTTTACAATACAAAATATTCCTTTAAATTGACGAAATTTAACAACCTATACCCATCAGAACCTTGCCACAGATTACTCCTACCAGATGCGAATCTTACGCTTTCGATGGTGATCCGATTTAGAGAACTTGTAAGGTGCCTACCGCCTCCGTATTTAATCTGTTGCCAAACGTTGAATTTGTCGGTGCGAGCGTGTGCGAACGGCTTGGTGGAATAGGTAGCAGGCAAATGTTATTACATCAGTTTTGTTGCGTTGATTTTATGGTTTAAATTGTGGTTGTACTAGGTTGTAGTGTAACTTTAATAAACAATATACGTTTTTGTATTTGTTAATGATATAATTTTATATAAAATGCCACACAATATCATATTTTAATATTTTAAAATATAATCCATAATTTCTCTGGATTAAAACCTACCCAACGCGTGGAAAATTCCATTCTCGGCACGCTCGAAGCGACTGGCCGCACTGTCCGTATCGCCAAGACCGCGGAATCTTGATATAGGAAATTTACTAAGAAATTCGCATCTGGTAGGAGTAATCTGTGACCTTGCTGTAAAAAAGGTAGGTTTCTTGCTTAAGGGTGAACTGATACATAATAGTTTTAAAATTTTCTCACGATATACACGAGTGTCAATATTATAGCGCAGTTATGCTTATTCATACTTTGCTGATAGCGAGGCTGATAGTATATGGCAGGCACTTCTGATACCTACTCTGATATACTTACTATCTAGTAGGATAACTCTACATTGAAAATTTTAGAAAGATTTTAAAAAGAAACCTTTTGGCAAGTTTTGGTAAAGCTTTCAAATTCGGTACAGGATTATTGTCTTTATTTTAATTCAGGTGACTAGCTTTCATTTAACACTCTTCACTTACTATGTTTCAGCTTTCAATAATTCCGCATTTTTTTATGTTGTTAAAATAGTTTTAATATTACTTGTAATTAAAGCAAGCTGTGTAGTTTAAAATTTACAACTAGATTTTTATTTTTTAAACAGACTAAAATACACTATATTAAAATAAAAAAGTGATATTTTGTTGTACCAGATGCTTGTTGTTAACCTACTCAAAAAATAAAACCTAGAAAATATGTTTGATTTAAATAAATAGTACTATTTTCTACCTTAAAAATATGATTGTGTTCTCAAAGCATTTCGTGAGATTTGTATTAAAAATGGCGATTCTGAGGCCTCGCCTACTTCTAGTTTTTCAACTAGGCCATTTCCTAAAGCATCAAAGGAATTTTTGTTACTTTAATTTAATACACAATACCTCAGATAACATTCTAGTTTTAATATTGCTTATGCAAATTTGTAGCTTGACCTTTTTAAGCACTACAATTTTCTGAAAACCACCTTATCGTAAGTTTCTTACTATTTAGGAATTAAAGACGAACTTAAGTCGTTCACTAAAAAGTTATAAACAAAATTGGCTTTTCCTCGGTTCGCTTGGGGTTTTGAATTCCGTGCTTGGTCTCTGAGTAATATATCGCCGAATAATGACGCCAATGTTTTCGCGTCGTATCCATTATCATTGGAATATTTTAGAAGTTCTTGGAGGAACATGCAAATGTAGAGGAAGACTGTTCGCTGAATATCGTTTAGTTTCTGCAATAATAACTGCAAAAAAAAGAAACGGAAACGGTCGTGCTGTATTTGCATAAATTATTAAAAAATATAAAACTAGATAAAAATGTAATTTACATAACATTTTTTAATTGCTGAAATAATTTATCTTGATAGTGCTGAAAAATATATGTATAATAATAAACAACATATTCATCAAAGTTTAAAATATTATTGAATAACAAGCAAGAATATGTAAAATAAAATAAAAAAATTTATTGTGATGATATGAAGATGGGACAATAAACCTATTATTTTTTTTGCAAAATTATGCAGGCAGGTTATTTGGTCAATAGCCCACCTAAATTTATTTTCAATGACCCACCTGATAATTTACTTTTTAAAACCAAAAAATAATTATCTTTTCTTTCAAAAAAGTGCAAATTCCATGCGAAAATAAATAATTTCTTGGCAGAACTAGACACATTATTAAAAAACCTTCATTAATTAAGAAAGTCAATTTTGCTTTTTAGGTTGATATCACTAGTTACCCACAAAATTTGTCCCACCTATAAAAAACTCACGGGCCGCGGCTGAAAATATGTCAAAATATATTTTCTTAAATCACGAAAATGCCTGATGTCAACAGACTATCTATAAAACAATTAATATAGTTGAGAAGAAATAAAGCATGTTCATATTTTTAACTAAATAAAAATATAGGGGAGTAAGGGAAAAGGTGTCGTTATTTAAAAATGTACCAATCTGTAAAATATTGAAAAAAATATTACCTGTCGGCAGTTTTGGAAATTACTTGCTGCCGATATACACACATCCTGAAGATCATAAGGAATAACTGGTTCTTTGATATAGGACAAAAATAATAAGATGGTTTCTGCCACGGCTTGTGGAGTTCCAGCTAAATAAAATTATTAAGGAAATTTTTATAGAAATTTCAAAGAAAACTTAATTTGAATTTCAACAAAAATTACATGTTTTTGTGACAAGTAAGACAAATGCAATATTTAAAGGATACGTAATGGATCTTGTGAACCAAAATCTAACCAATCTCTGATTCTCAACAACTCCTCGTGAAGTGCACATGATTCAAACAGATCTCTTACTTTAAGGCCGTGCCTGTATAAGTAATCTATTAAAAGCCATAGCTCCCTGGGCACAGAATAACGGATAGGCGAGTTACTGTTATGCTGAAACAAGACACTCTGTATCTCCTTAGCAAAACCGTATAGTATCATAATTTTTAATTAACTTCTTATCTTAAAATAAGTTAAGGGATCAT
The DNA here is from genome assembly GCA_963971165.1 of Philopedon plagiatum. Classification (NCBI taxonomy): domain Eukaryota; kingdom Metazoa; phylum Arthropoda; class Insecta; order Coleoptera; family Curculionidae; genus Philopedon; species Philopedon plagiatum. The sequence goes on along the minus strand of OZ020190.1, from coordinate 18,113,194 downwards.
CTTAAATTTTCTTGAACTGAAGATAACATGACTTTAGTAAGTGAAAAATTATAAACTAAAAATATTTTTTTAAACCTACCGCTAAGCTAAATTCTTCTTCATTTAAATGCATTATGGGTACTTGTATCCTAACTAAAGTTGAAAGGGATTGGGTAAAACAAGATTTTTGGCAGGTTCCATTGACTATTATAAACATATCTTTACCACCTTTAAGGTGCAATACCAATATGTCGTAAAGTTTGTCTAGGTCACTTTCTAAATTTACTTCTAATCTTATATCACATTTTTCACCTAAAATAAAAAGTCGGTCAAGTGCAACCTATACTTGCACAATTAGTGTTCCGTGCCATCAGCCCCTCACTCAATATTAATAGTAATGCACTCGCGTTTCGAACGAGCCAAATTAAAATTTTGAAAAACGTGGAGGGAATGTGGTTCCTTACATAGTGAGAAATATTTTTTGTCGAAAAACTTTTTTTAAACCAATGGTTCAGCAGTTATGACATAAACAATGAACGGAATCCGATTTCTTTCTATCCTTGTTAGCAAAAGACAAATAAAAACGATGTTGCCAATAAAAAAGAATATGTTTAAACATTTTATCACAGCCGCCTTTGTTTGTGCAAGTATTTCTGGTTGTCTACTTTAAACGTTTTGTAGGACTTGCCAAAAAATACATTCCTAATCTGGCAAAATACTTAGGGTAAGTTTTATAATTTTCTAGCAAAAGACCTTTGTTTTTACTGAACACAAACAGCATTTGCAAAAATCCCGTTTTTATTAAGCAAAAACAGTATCAGCACAGCCATAATAACCTTATTTTATGAGTAGGTATTATTTAAAATTGTTTTCTACCCCTCTAATAAACAATACTACCTCTCACCAAGTATTTGCAATAAAAGGATTGCAAAAAAGTTTTTAAATAAATAAAGAACAAATAGCAAAAATAAGTAATATTTTTATTAAGATAAACAATTCATAATTATGTTAAAAATATTCCCTATTCTGCGATATATTATAGATACAATCCTGATATGAATTCAGATTGAATAAAAATATTCATAAATGGCGCCTCACGACAAAAAAAGCTAAATACCAGCCGTAAAAAAATTTTTTTTGGTCGCTGCGCACCACTGGGAATAACTATATGGCCATATAAAAAATATTGAACGTCAGTTACAGAAAAGAACTTTTGTTTTGACGTCGGTACTCGCGGTGGTGCTGCCAAGTCTCTACCATATTCATATGTAACAAGTTTGAAAAAATAATATTTTTATCTTTAAAGAAAGAAATCCTACTAAAGGTGGGTTTATGCAGACCACTTAAAATTTAATTAAACCTTGATTTTGCTTTAAGAAATTTTTAGGGCATTGAAAGTTAACATTAAAGTAAAATTAAATTAAAGTTGTGGATAAACGCTCTTATGCCTTCATGTGTATTTAACTCGTACTCAGTTAAATGTAAAGTTAAATTAGGGCTAAATTAAATTTAAAGTGGTCTGCATAAACCCACCTTAACGCTTTCAAAACACTCAATTTCAAAAATTTTAAATACCGTAATTTCCCCTAACAATGATCCACTTTTTGGAGTTTTCTTTGGTTTACAGCATTATGAAGCGTTAATGGTCTAGTATTTCTGTTTTAAGTTGTACCTTGTAGGCACACCTAATAACTTTTTTTTACAAATTTAATTAATATTAGTCGGAAGTATGTAAAAAAATTTATTTTAGTGTGGTTCATTGTTGAGCTCTAAGTTGCCCAACTATGGTCCGACCTGATTATACCCTTTAGAAATTACAGTGGACTAGAGTTGAGAAATCAGAGCGTAACTGTATGCCACAAAACCCTAAAAAAATACAAAAACATATTTTTTAAATTTTTATTAAAAGAATTTAAATGTATTTACATAAAGATTTATTATATGTTTCAAGTTAGGATAATAACATAGAAATGTACTTTTAAAATCAAAGAACGCCGTGAATGTAAAATGAGTTAGAAGTATATTTGCTTTAAACTAAAAAAAAAATGGTATATAACAAAGAAAGCAACTCTTAAAATCAAAGAATGCTTTACAAACTCTGTCGACAAACCTACAGCTTCTTTGTGACATTTTGCCAGACTGAATATCATTCATGCATTGTTCCAGTTTTTTCTCAGAGTAAGGCATATATGGTCTTCCACCAACTTTTCTCCGCTCCAACTTTGATTTAGGCATCTGCAATGAAGAAAAAACCAAACTTTATTGTTTTAGAATATAACAATGGTCCAACATGCAAAATGAGTGATTTTAAAAACTAATATTAATATATCCTAACAATGGTCCATGTGTTTCTAACAATGGTCCAGTGGTCATTGTTGGGATCCAAGTTACAATTTTTTGCATTATTATTAATAAAAAAAAAGCCAAACAAATATTTCAAAAATTTAAGTTCTCCCTAACCTGGTGAAATATGTGTGACTTTATATATCAAAAATTATTATGGTCTTACTTACCGTAAATGATGTACAGATGAAAGTTTGCCGTTAACGAAATATCCTTGAAATATGATATTCGCAGGTGTATGCGCTCTGCTCTTCGGAACATACAGAACAGCCACTAATTCGATATATTTCGGTGGTTTGTTTATTTGCCCTTAAAATTTGGCGCGTGGAACGCACTTTGTAGTGGGGCTAAGAAAAATGCGATTTGTTTACATTTTGGGCGGCCTTGGACCATAGTTGCGGCCCAGGACCAATGTTAGGGGAAATTACGGTACTACAACACAAAAAATCCAGAGAACCAGCTGTTCAAACCAAGATTACAATATTTTCAACTAGGCCGACCAGAAATTATTGGAGAAAAAAGAGTACATATACAAAAATTTTAGTTCAAAATTAGCTTCAAACAAAAAAATCCTAACTTGAGCATATACCGAGGCATGTACTTTTTTTTATTTACCTATTTTTAATCATATTTAACAGAATATTTGGCTTTTATCAACAGTTTTATTTATATCGTCCTCAACTTTTAAGCGAAATTCCTCACAACTTGAAATTAATAATAAACTTTCCCTTTGATAACCTTCCAGTGTTAAAACAGTCATTCGACTTTTTTCATCTGTCCAATAATTTTTAATTTCGCTAGTCTTTCACTGTTTACGTTAGTAGATAACGCAAAAATACTCAATAAGATTTTTTGATACAAGGAAAAATTGTTTCAAATGCATTACTGTATTTACACTTGCCTAGCGCACTTATTTACGATAAAAAACTTAAAACAAAAAGTGTGACAAATGACAAAGTGTTTTACTACCACACGCTTCCAAAAGACGCACAACTAGGCTCTGACTTGAATTAAAATCAAAACAATAACAACCTTTCTCTGTCGGACTCGCACGCTGTTCAAACATTAATAAAGTTTGTTACTATTACTACACAATACAACCCAGCCGTTTGGTTAAAACATGAAAGTCCAACAAACACTACGAAATGTTTTGTTTTCTTATAAATGGCCAATACTATAAATACATACCATAGCATACCTGAAAATTTTTTTCCACTAGGAAAATGAATTTTAAAAGCCGGCCGGTCAAAGTGCGCCAGAGGAGCTAACTGCACGAAACCGTTATGACGATGTGATGTTGCGCAGTCACTTAACGCGCCGCTATGCCAGATATTCAACCAATTACAGCGTCAGTTCAGAAAAAAGAAGCGTGAAAGTCGTAGCCGCCATCTCCTCTCGGCGCAAGAAATAGATGAAGAGAGAAGAACGATAAAAATGGAAACGAGGAGAGAGAGCACTGCACCCGAATCGGAACATATGGTCAGAGCGTGTGGCCTTGTAAAATTTTAAAAAAATCAATCGTGGATTATTATCGGCAAAAAAAATTATTTGTAAAAAAAAACGAGCATTAAAAATATATGGACAATATCCTTCAACTGGTTCTGGACAATACGCTGCGGACGCACGCTTGTTTGGAAGCAAATAATGGAAGACATGTTCAACATACCTATTATCTAGTAGATAAGTATCATTTTTTGAAACTTATGTATTAGTTTTACTTATTGATATTTAAATTATGTTAGGCAAATACTGGTTAAAACTAAGGCTGCTGATAAAAAGGAGTGATTTCGCTGTGACCTTTTTACTATTGTTTTCTCTTAGCTTAGGAAACGGTTTAATTTTTTTTTTACCTGTGTCTTAAATTATGCTTAAAACAGAAAATAAATAGAGATTTATATGTCTGGCAACGTTACAACAAATTCAATTGTTTTAAGTTTTACGCGCGCAATTTTCTGTCAAGCGATATGTCGGGCCATGTGTCCACTCAGCCAGGTGCGTCGAACATGGACGGGTTTTAGGGTATTTTTGAAAATTTTTAAAATGTTCGATTTAAGAAAAAAAAAGTACTGGGTATGTTTGTAGACTACCCCAGGAGTCACCCATTCCAATATATGTAACTATTTCCATAACACCCTGTAGGATGAAAATGGATCTATAATACAGCCTACCTGCGAACAGTGACGTTTACATATATGTGAGTTAAAGACGTGATAAAAATTGTTTAATCGAATATACCAAGTAGCAGTTTCACAATTTTTAACTGTAAATGTTGGAAGTCTTAGTTCCAAAAGGATAGATACACAGATCGAATATACCAAGTAGCAGTTTCACAATTTTTAACTGTAAATGGTGAAAGTCTTAGTTCCAAAAGGATAGATACACTTTGTACTGGCACTGTGACTTCGGTTTAAAGTGACACCAACCGTTTCTAGGGCGCAATTGTCACTCCTTTCTCAATAACTAAAGAAATCTGTAATGCCCTCTGTTCTCAACTTTATATCGGGTTGGTGTTCCTGTTACTCATTCCCATAACGCCCGGTCCAAGTAATGTAAAAAACAAATATGTACCTTGCGTAATATTTCAATAGTTGTTAGTCAGTCGCAGATACATAGAACACAGGAATGTAAGCCGCTAATACTTTATAGAAAGTTTTTACGTATATTTTTACACTAGAGAAAAAACTTATGTGACAGGCTTGAAATAATGTCATGTTTATGTTTCTCATAACCTAACTTTCCACCAGTTGTAAAAAATTTTAGGAGTATGAGAAAAAAATTTGAGAGAAAAAACATGAGAGAGACATGTGTAATTGATCTCTCCGTTGTAAAATGAGTTTCTGTCATCATTCTCAAATCAAATTGGATACTGTTTAGACCAAAGAACTGTTTTTAATATTCCAGAAATCTATTATGTGCAAAATTATTATCACCACAAAAAATTATAGGCAAGGATCAAAAATACTCACCCGGATTTATACTACCACAATAGGGCAAGATTCTTAACCAGTCTTTACAGTAAGAAGCTTCATCTAACTTTTTAATAAACTCAAATTCAGCAGGAACCTGAAATATTTTTATTAGACTAGAGTTCTACATATATTTCAAGAATATCATTGGAAATTAATATAGACCTAAATGTCCAGTATTCTGCAACAATAAAACTCGTTACTTACCACTCCTGTATTTGCTATTATTATATCTCTAAATTGAGGCTCTCTAAATTTAACTGAATCAAAAGTAACTTCAGTCTGATCAATTGTAACTTGAGGTAGAAATTCATTTTCGTGTTTGTCCATCTTTTTAAGCAGATCTTCGTGAACTTTCCTGTATTTAATCGGATCTACTACACTTATTTCTGATTTAAATAATGCACTAACAGGTTTGTGATCACTAATTTTCAATTCCATATGACTCCTGAAAACGGCAAAGGGTGAACGACAAAACTTTCATTTACTTAAATTTCAAAATAATGCAAGTTTCCAATACTGTTTGTCATTTATGTCTGTATAAGGTTTTACCTGTAATAAACTTGATGAATTCCCCGACCCCTCCATAATATTCGATCGGTCCATGCTGGAGGTCTTGCCTTTTCACTGGTATCATAAATATCTGTGTTTAAATCAAACTTATATGTTGGTGGAAAAGTTATGTCACCTTCTGAATAGTCCTAGAAATATTTAATTATTTAATATATCCCAGTGTCCAGTTCCACACCTCTGGTAAATCAAATGCGATAAAATTTATAAAAATTTACGACTGAACAATTTAATTAGGTACTTTTTATTTACTTGACGATTTTCCTGTTACTAATCTGAAACCACATAAACCACTTTACAACTAAAAGAAACAAGGACAACAATAAACAACTGTCGATAACAACAAATGCGTGAGCTATATTCGGGTGTGTTAAATGAGTCGCATTTTTTTATCCTTTGACTGTACTTGATAAAATCGCACGCATCTTTGGCTTAGCTTGAACGAACCAACCATCCTGTGATGATAAAAAATGGGTCAAGTACAAGTTAGGCATCACTGTATTGAGGTTACAGGCTTACAATCCCGGGATCCCGTCAAAAATTTAGTCCCGAAAAATCCCGGGATTGGCCACTTAAATCCCGGAATAAATAAATTATAAAATATATTAAAAAAACCTAATAATTAAATTAACTCTTAAAGCAGGGGTCTTCAAGCTGCGGCCCGCAGGTACAAATACGTCATAAATTACCCAAAACTCAAGAATTGTCTATTCCAGATCTATTGTCTCGCTCTCCACTGATTCTGGCCCGCTGCGCTGGTCGACAGGAAAGCCCAAACCCGACTTTTCGATCAAAATAGGTTGAAGACCCCTGGCTTAAAGCATCATCGCAGTATTTTTCCTAAAAATAATATTTAACGAGTGATATGGCAACCCTGGAAGATTCATTTAAGTACTTATGTAAAATAATTCAAATTATTTTTACTTCTTAAACTTTTATGTTAGCTCTGCATAAACTTTGTTTTGTTAGAGTTCCATGAAATCGGAACACTTATGGAATTGCTGCGGTGTCCGTTCGTCCGTCATAGGTGATTTTCACTGAAACCATTCGACGTAAAAGTTTGAAATTTGACACAGAGATAGTGTGGTGGCCCAATTATAGACGTGCAGTATAAAAAGTTGAATTTTGATTCTGGGGGTAGATTGGGAAATGAAAAAAAAATTTCAAGAGCATCAAGAGGTGTCAAATGAAAGTTTATTGAAGCACGAATTTAACAATATATGATGAATTTTTGCATTTTTTAAACATTTTCCAGGAAATACCCTTAAAAATGGCTGCCCACCCTTATCACCAAAAGGATAGCTCAGAATTAAAAAAAAAATCATGAACATTGAGAATTAGGTGTAGATTAAACCAAAATTATCAGGACTGAAAAATTCTAGGGCGATAAATTGTTATAAACAATTTAATTGTTTATTTCCTTATAACTGCTGAACCATTGGTTTTAGGGAAAAAGTTTTTCGACAAAAATATTTTTCACGATGTAGGGAACAACTTTTAACCTTACACGATTTTCAATGCTCCGCGCATAAGCGATACACTTGACCGATTTTTTTGTTTTAAAATTACAATAATATAAATAAAAATAATTTACCTTTATTGTTACGATTTTTCGAGATCAATCCCGGGATTTTGTTTCTTTGATCCCGAAAATCTCGTGATCCAAATATACGTCCAGTATTGAAAGCCCTATTCAGTACCCACTTGCCAATACCATATTGGTGCCATAATAGGTATGTTTTATATTTTCAATAGCTTAGAAGAAATTATATATAATACGAAAAAATCGAATTTCTTTAAGGGCTAAAATGGCACTAAGATCCATTTAAAGTTTAAATTCTTTTCAGCTCTTACGTCACGAGAATTCTCTCGTGAACGGATATTCATTCATTTGCAGCGATCACACTGCGATTATTTCGATGCTGCCGGTGTATTTTTTAATTGTCCTTTAACTGCAGTTTTAACTTGACAAATTTTAATTTAAAAACAATAAAATATCTTTTATTGATTTGTGCTCGGTTACGCAAACAAAAACAGAGTATTTGAAGAATAAATTGCGACTCATTAAAATTCCTAGAAATTTACATCACTTTTTTTACGCTTCGGGTCTCGACAATATTTAGTATTTTGCAAATTTCTACTGGATTTATATCAATTACTTAAAAAGCGCGCGCTTATTATAAGTAAACAAACATATTTTCGGTTGTGTCCTCCTTTTAAATGTGAACTAAAGTTATGTGTTCCAATATACGTAGTTTCATGTGACTTAACCCCTGAAATACTAAACAACACTGTCCAGAACAAATTGACAGAACTTACCAAAAGAACATTACCCCTCTCTCGTTGTTGATTAAGTTGATCGGCCCTCAAAAGAGTATTTATTTCGTTTCGTTGCAGTAACGTTTTTACTTGGGTGTTGGTTAAATCAGTTATTCGATAATTTAAATCGCCTAGCCAATATATTTGCCTAAAAATTATGGTAATTTATATGCTAGATATACAGGATGTTATGAAATTCACTGCATATATTGAAACCGATAAATCCTGATATTAATTCAGATTGGGGAAAATATTCATAAATGGCGCTTCGCGATAATAAGCTAGGTATCGCCCCTCAAAACAATTTTTTAATCACTGCGCACCACTGATAATAAAACACATGACCATATAAACAACAAAAGAACGGCGAGCTAGGTTGTTGTGTTGACATTGACAGGTCTCTTAACAATATTTCTATGTAACAGGTTTGAAAAAATATTTTTATTACATTACCTTTAAAGAAAGAAATCCTACTAACTCTTCCAAAATTCTAAATTTCATAAAGTTAAAATACTACCTATTACAGATATAAAACAATCCAGAGAACAACTGTTTAAACCAACAAATAATTACCACAACTAAACACCTATAAATTAGTGTTTTATTAATTTATAATGCACATCACTAAGCGCGAACGATATTTTGTTAATTTTAAAAGGCTTTAAAACTTTTTCTTTTACAAATTAAGAAACAGAAAGCAAAAATTTACACGGCATTATTAAACTCGTCAGTATGCATCCATATTTGGGTCACACATCAATCAGGGAGGTCGGAGGCACGGTAGCGGACCAATCAGGTAGGGGCCGGACATACAGTAGCGGAATAAAAAGGTCAACAACCATTGGCATATTATGTATTTAAACAGAATTTTGTTTACGAAATTTCTTCTGTAATCAAAGAATTTGGTTAATTTCACGAGTGATCCATCTTTTTCATAATATGAAGTAAAGAAATTGCTACTAAATTAAAATACCCGTTTTTGGTAAAATGTGTCTGTGGAATTAAAAATATTTTGGATTATTTTAGGTTTTTACTAAAATTGATAAAAAAATGAGATGTCACGATATTTAAGTTTGGAAATGCGCCCGCTGGATAATTTGTTTTTTCTTTATAATATTAGAGCATGCACAAGACGTCAGGCTCTTTAGAAGCGTCGGATAACGGCCGGTATATGGGCATTTTTAAGAATAAAAAAAGTATGATGTGAGGGAAAAAAGTATTGGGTATGGCTGTAGACTACCCCAGGAGTCACCCACCCATTCAAATATATGCAGTGAATTTCATAACACCCTGTATAAAGATACATAAAAAATTGCATTCATTTATTGTTTAAAGTATGGAAAAAAAGATTAGTTAGCGTTACTATAATCATTTGGGATTTCTCAGATGCGAATATTTTAATATACCTAAAAAGGTAGTTTTTGAAAGGTATAGAAAATAAGATGCTCTAAATATTTATATTTCCTCTATCACTTCCATTTATACATACTATCTAATCTAAGTGATACCACTACAAAAACGTTACTAGTGGCCTTTCTTGCAGTTCATTCACGCTGTGTATTGTATTGTATTGCGTATAATCGAAATATTAGGAAAATGTCTAAGTTGACAAACAAATCAAATTAATATAATAATTACTCATGATCTTTTATTGCTTGTGGATTCCTCCTAAAATTCATTCTAGCATTTATGTCTTTGTAATCTTGATTTCTTCTTTCAAACTCTTCTACGTGTGCTGCTAAATGACAATTTACAAAACAAAGTGTAGTATTATGCAGCTCTAATCTCACAGCGACACCTCCTTTATTACCCTAAAACATTTAAGCAATTTCTTTGTACACTTTGTAGAACATAACAATTAGAGTGTTGTAAACTGACATATTAAACGAATAGAAACTGTATTGTAAAAATGTTAACAAATATAAATTTGAAACCAGCTATTATCAAAATTATTAACAAACATTTTTGGCCTGTGACTCTTTTAAAAATTATGTAAAAAAGGGTGATTAAACAACAAGTTTCTGAAAATCGTTAGAAATTAAAATACGCATTCATTTAGTAAAGCTCACACCAATCCAAAAACAAAGATTAGGTTTCTAAGACCTCTAAATCAAAGTAATTACCATAAGAAATTTGCCTTTGTAAAAATTTAACTTTCTGCGAAGATAGGCATCCATTTCCTGCATTAACACAATATAAATAAAATAAACGCTAAGATTTGACAATAAATATTTAAGATTTTCTACGATAAAACAAGCAAATCACCCGGTATGTATTCAGATTAAGAGAATAGAATGATTGGTCCTTTCCTTAAAAGGCGTTTAATGGAATCAAAGCAGAAAAATACTAAATATATCTACTATATAGGTAATTATTTTTTTTAGATTTATTGTTATTAAAAACATACCTACCATTTTGCCGAGGAGGCCTGTCCCCACTGTATCGAAAGAAACATTTTTTACAAATTGATAATGCTGATTGTTGACCATAACAGCTAACTGCATACCTACTAGTCTTGCTAAAGCTACCAATCTATATTTAGCCTTTGCATTCAAACCATCGGAAACAAATTTCCTACAAAATAAAAAGAGCTAACACCTGTCTAAGGCTGCTCTCGAATTTCATGGTATAAAATCCATTTCAGTCCAAAAATGACAAGTGTTCGAGAATCCAGCCTTTTTACTACACCAAGAAGTAGACTAGGTCCAACTAATATAAGTAAGTAAAAGCTTTTAATACTACCAGAGACTATTATAGGATACTATTCTTTGATATCACTGGAATATTTCTTTTACTTTTACCACCTTTTTACTTACTGCCATTCGGCTTCCCTAGGAGTGTCATTAAAAATAAAAGCCTCTTTGCTGAGGTCGATTTCTTGGAAGCCCACTGCATAAAGATCAGGTGGGTTATTATCACAACTTAACCAGGGCCTCAGGGAGACTGATGGTGGTTGACCATTTACATTCCAGGTTCCAACAAGTATTCTACAAATATCACCAAATATAACGCTTTTTTTATAAGGAGAAGACAAAACTTAGTTCTTACTTCACCAGTCATATGAAAAAATTCTACCTTAAGGTTTATTTGTTACATCAGTAGAGTCAGTAGAGGGGTGCAATGTCACTGGTGTAAAGTATAAAAAGCTTTATAGACTTAAATCAGCACTATTTTTATAGTTGATTTCCTAAAATCGGCACGAGATTTTAATGACCTGATCATGATAGAAATAAATTAATGGTAAGAAGCTATGGGTATATGTTATTATTAAAAACGTTTGGTTGGTAAATAATTATGATAAGGTCACAATATCGTTATTGTTTGGTTAATATCTTTCTGACCCATCATATCTAACTAGGTATTTTAATTTTCAAACTATGTTATTTTTATAAACCTGGTTAGAACGGAACAAACAACACTGCACAAGTTGCCCCACTATTCTTTTGATTAATAATATATTCAAAAAGTTTTTTTTATCACAGATAATATCCTCTTAACCTATAACATGACAATAACTTACGTAAATTCTTGCTTCTGTGTAAATTCAGGTTCCCTTAACTTAAGCTGATATTTTAACATGGATTCCCTGTTTATTGCTGTCTGGCCTTGGGCCATTCCTTCCCTTAGGACTAAAAATTCGGACTGAAAAAATGTCATTTATGACATATGTATACATGGTAAGTAGAAAGTTAAAACTATAATTTACATTTTTACAACAAAAGAGAAACTGTATTATCTATCTACATATCTATCCAACACAGCCGGATTTATTAATAAAACCTTATATGCTTATCTTTTTAAGTAAAAGTCTGATAAAAAAATGTTTAGATAACCGGAACCCTTATCTAACTGTTTATTAAGTCTTAATCACAGATCGCAAGCTATCAGTTTTCCATTATCTAATTATTAGTTCATATAATTTTTGGCACAGGGTTATATCCATAGGTAAGTAACTATATAGATGTAAACTACTTGGCAGATACTGTAAGTTAAAAACTTGTATAACCATTTCCTAGGTAATCTAAAATATGTATTCAAAAGTATATAGTCAATTATTAATTATAAAGCCCCTACTAGCAGCTGTGCCTAAATATAAAATTTTTAGTTCCGTAAGTAAAAAAACGACATTTATTTATTATTACAGAACTGTTGTTAGGCGAAGCAATATCAACATAGACATTGCAAAAATAAAAATTTGGAGTTTTTATTAATATTAAACTGATGTAAAATAGTTAGGTCTTACCCCATCAATCTCCATATAGTACATATTGTTAAACTATGTATCACATAAACCTTCAATACTTTGCTACCTTATAGGGTTTAGGTATAACAAATACCTAACAATAAACTCTTGATTATATCAAAAATTTTACATTTTAAATAATATTCCAAAAACCTCAAGACTTGATAACATATATTTAAATAATTATTAATTGATTAAGAGAACCTATTTTATTTTTTTATTGAAACGCGAATTTTCATCACCAGTCAAAATCAAGATTTTAACAATAAAATACGGGTATTTTATTGTTTGTTACCGTAGTTACATTCATTGTTGAAAAAAATTATCGTGGCAATTTTTGTCAAAAAAATTACCCGGAAAATTTCGCACCCATTTTTTCTAACCAATCACAAGCTTCTATTTTGAATCGTTTCCATGGCAACGAGAAAAATTTTCGGAAATATTCATCCTGCTTGTTTCCGGCAAAATTACACTGGAAAATGTTTCGTCATTTTAAATGTCAAAATATTGACGCGGGAATCCCAGTGTTAAAGTTATCTGTCGACGCAAAAAAGCATATCTGAGACACAAATATAATGATAATTATCAAAAGTAAATATTGTTCCACAGATGTTAACAGACTAAAATTAATAAAAGATGAAAGTACAAGATGTCTTTAAGTTATTTATAGAAGCAAGGGCGGACATTAGGGGGGTATGGGGCCTCCCCGCCCTCGTGGATGCTCCAGTACGAGTTGGCTATTAGAACCTCGTACGAAAATACCATGGCAGTGCTGTCTAGCAGAAATTACTTACCCTTTTATCATTTACTTAGAAATAAGTACATACATACCTGATCCGATAGCGGATCCGAGTTTCTATTGGACTGATTCATAGTTCCAAAGTACTTTTCTAACCAAGTAAAGTTAGGAGTACTATTTAAAGACACTACAATAAATGACATAAGCTAAGACTTTTTATCAGAATAATCATATCACTTCGCTAAAATAACTAAAAATACAGTCAGCTTCTCTTGTAGTCCCAAAATATTTTACATGACATTATATTAACTAATATATATGATATACAGTATGTCCGCGGATGGGGTTTAGAAGAGGACAAATGGACAAGATTTTGCCAGATACATAAAAATGTCACTCCTAATAAAAGTTTTTGCTTGTACAATAAACAAGATTCGCGTTATGAAAAATTCAATTTTTTATACAGGGACCATAAAAAATACGAAAACGTTATTTTGCGTAGGAGTAAACATACCTTGTTTATCATTTTCTACAAAAAGAACAAATATGAAATATGTTTTAAGTTAAACCCTAAGCTGAAGTACAAGATTTCATTAAAAAATTTAAATATTAAAAGTAACGAGATTTATCACATTATTTTTTTAAAGTCCCAACTATTTTCTCTCATACCTTTAATCAGAGTACTAGTTTCTACATATTAAACAATAATGACACCTATGGACATGTCTGTCAATGTCCTTATTACATGAATCAATGATTTAATTCAAAATATTTCTTATTCAACTGTAACTTTTAAATAATATGAACATTTAATTAAACTCAAAAGAATATGATATAAACTAAGCCATACAATAAAGATATCAAAATTCAAAAATTCCACCTCCATATTCAACACGTTTTTCTAATTGCTTCTTTACTTAGATATCTGAAGGAATTTCTGATTTCTTCCTGGGATAGGTATTGAATGAACAGCCTGGATAATTCTGCCTTTTAGCAAGTCAATATTATTCGGTATTGGAGTGGCATAAATAATTTGTTTTAAACGGCCCCATAGAAACACATCGGCCAACGTTAAGTCGGCTCCTTGGGAACCACAAAATTGGGCCATTTCTACCTATCCACCTTGGACCAAATTTGCGGTGAAGCCATTCTATTACCTCGCGAGCGCAATGTGCTGGACAACCATCTTGTTGAAAGTACATTTTTTGGCGAAAATTTAATGGCAAATTTTCGAGTTCATCGCTAAAAAATGTATCCAGCATTTCTAAGTAAGATATTCTATTGCAAGCAGGGTTGGTTTGATTTAAATCAAATAATTTAAATCATGATTTAAATCGTGATTTAAATCAAGCGATTTTTTTGGAAAAAATCAATGATTTAAATAATTTTTCTTCATAATGATATTTTATTATTACATAATAATTACGAGAATGATTATTTTATTTTAACTCGACTTGATTTTATTACCTACCATTATAATAGGTATAGGGCAGTGGTTCCCAAATGTCTCGAAATTCTGGACCCCCAAAATTAGAAATTAGTAACATGCGGACCCCCATGAACAGTTTAGCTTCAAAAATAATAAAAGAAACAACCTTTGTTAAAAAAATATTTATGTCAAAAGTGCCGATTTATTCAATGCCTTTAATATGGCTTGGCAATTTGCACCAAAAGGCATCACGCTATTTAGAAATAAAAACGGCATCCTATAAAAGTAACTGAAAAACTGAACTAAACTGAACAAAATATATTCTCTTTTCTAGCAGAAAAAATATAATATATCAATCATCAGTTTTGGATTTTAATGAGAAGAATGAAATACTGTTTTTCCTGTCATAGTTCTTTCTAAATTTGGTCTAAGATTTGAACAGCCAGATTCTCCAACGTAGTGCGGTCTAATTTGACAACCAAAAGTTATAACTGACAAGTGTAAGACAATTATGCTATGAACTTATTTTTGAGCTTTCTCACAAATTTGTAAAGAAAAGGGCAATTTTAGTAAGTACTTTTGACAAAAATAGAACTAACTTCATTACAGCAACTCGTTCCAAGATGATTTGGAAACCAAGCAAATCAGTGAAATATCAGAATGATTCATAAGTTTTTAATAACGACTTATTAACAATGACAGGACAAAAACCTGTCAAAACATAACTGACCAACTAGAAGATTTCAATTTAAACCAGTACTAAATCTTAAACCTTCTTAGTGAATCTGAATGGAAATTTTTAATCTTAGATCTGAAGCAACATCCAGCCGATTTCCTTGTTTGGATTTTAGCAGAATGTATTCAGAGAAAGTTTGTTCACACATACGTCGTGCAAAAGGGCATCAAGTGTTTCAAAGCCAAAGTTGTCGACCCCCGCAAAATAACCTGCGGACCCCTCGGGGTACGCGGACCACCATTTGGGAACCACTGGTATAGGGTATAGGTAGCTATATAATATGTGCCTATTGTTTTTTGTTTGTGTTTTTAAAATTACCGTTTTCTGTTTAGTTTGCTGAAGTTTCAATTAATATTAAGTGATATTATTAAATTTATATGTTCTACTCCATTATTTTAATATTTACTGCATTTTAATTATTTACTACTGTAACTGTGTTACATCTGAACAAACAATAATCAAATAATACAAACCTAAATAAAATTCAAAAATTCTGACTTAAATCAAAAAAATCTGATTTAAATAAAAAAAATCTGATTTAAATCAAAAAAATCTGATTTTTTTTTTATTTCTTTTAAAAAATCATGATTTTTGCCAACCCTGATTGCTAGTGTTATTAAAAATATATGGGCCTATAATGCCATGGACAGATATGGCTCACCACACGTTCACTTTTGTAAAATATTATCTTCTTTTCATTACTCAAAATTCGGGGTTTCCTCGAAACCAGTATCTGGCATGCTGGGTTGCTACAGTTCCATATTAGTAGAAAATATACGCATTCACCAGAAAACACAATAAATTTATAAAAATGGATATTTCTACTTAAAATTTGGTCTCCCACCAATAAACAAAAATCTAGTATTTTCACTTCATCACCCTCTTCCAACTTCCAATGTTTGGTTAAGGTGGGGTTTGAACAGAAATAATTTATTTCCTTTTAAGACCATCTGATATGAGTTTTTTTCACAACTTCTAAAATATATTTAGCATGTTCTCAGGGACATCACAGGAGTTTCTCTAACAGACTGAAGAACTAAAACTGTGGAAATATCATTTTGGGCATATTTCTTCTTCTTGAGATTCAAAACCGAAACAGTTTTTTGGAACTTTTTTTTGTTGTGTTGTAGTCATTTCAGTTATTGGGATTCCTACAAATTTTTCGCTAAATTGTTCCATGATGTAGTGGTATGATACTTGGCCATCCCCATAATGTTGTACTATAAAAATCCTTGGCTAAGTAGCTAAAATTTTGATGAGAAGCATTTTAAATTAAATAACATGTCCATAGGTGTCATTATGGTTTAATATGTAGAAACTAGTACTCTGGTTAAAAGTGTGGGCGAGAATAGTTGGGACTTTAAAAAAAATATTGTGATATGATACAACTCATTACTTCTAATATTTAAATTTTTTAATGGAATCTTGTACCACCTACCTACTTCAGCTTAGGGTTTAATTTAAAACATATTTCATATTTGTCGTTTTGGTAGAAAATGATAAACAAGGTATGTTTACTCTTACGCAAAATAACGTTTTCGTATCTTTATGCTTAAAATATAGAGGATATTTTTTGGTAGATGTAGTAGGTACAGGAGATTTCGGACAATTATTATAAAAAGTCTAGTTTACCTTCTTTAGATCGAATAAGTTCCGCAGCAAAATTACAACTTTCTTTTCCAATTTCAACTTTGAATTCGTGTTTACTCTGTTTATGTTTTATTATTAATATTACATATCTCTGTTCTGCAACTGGTTCGGTTTCTATAAATATACAAACAGGAGTTAATTCTCCTTATAAATTATTTACTACAAAATTATTTATGTAGTAGAAAAGAACGAACTATGTACAACTTACCACAAGAGAAACTATCATCAATAGGAATAACACTCTCAATGGACAAGTCAGAAAAACTAATGGGTTTGCTTCTAGATGATATCAATGCAAATAGAGCAGGAGATTTATTATACTCAACTAAAGCCAAAATTCTATTGGTGTTTAGTGATGGTCCATCTACTACTGAGACATTTAAGTGAATCTGTATATATAGCTAAGAATATACAGTATTTCTGAAATTTTACATAAATACCTATAGGTAACTAGCTAGCAAGTACCGTTATATTCTAAAACGTGTAGTAAAACAGTACCGCTTCTGAGCATCCAGGGATTTGTTAAAGATATCGATGCGAGAGAAGAATCTGTTGCAGTTGTGCAGCAGGTGGTCAATGAAAACCCTGAGCCCATGATTCTGTCTGTTCTGTGCCTCCTCTTAAAAGATTGACGGAACTAAAATCAGATTACCTGCCAGTAGATCACTACAGTCTGTTAACCCGTGGATCAGCTTGTGAAGAAATAATATGTGTGCATCTTTTCTTCACTGCTCCAAGGATTTTAAACCACAGAGGACTAGCCTGGTGTCGCTTGTCAGGTCCTGGTGTGGGGGTGCAGTTTGAATAAGGTATATTTGGTGAATTTGTTCTCAATTTGTTCGATTCGCGTCTTGTGAAGAGCATAGTATGGTGGCCACACAGGCAAGCAGTATTTGAGTATGCTTTTCACAATGTACTGTAGTTCTTTTTCGTATAGTACATAGCTATAATACTTAATAAAAACAATATCAACCCTTCTGATTACAGAATACTCAACGTGACAAAATACCAAGTATGAGACATTGGCAAGAGTACTCTATTATCAGGCAGCCTCAATAACTGGACATGAGTATGCAAAACAATTGCAAAGTACAGTGACCCCACTGTAATTAGGCCAAGAACTAAATTTGATCAACTGCGGAATTAAATATTGGTAAACAGACAAGGATTTCTCAGCCACCACTCATGGTCTATCAAATACCCCCTTGACTCTTGAAAGTCACACAACTTTACTGTTGTAAGAGACACATGGCTAAAAAATTATGGCAAACTCTGATTTAGTAGTAAAGTTTGTGAGTCTTAAGGGTTAGTACTAACAAAAACTGAAGACCTACCCGAGGGGCGGCTAACTCCCAAAAAAAGTGTACACAGATTTTAAATCAGTATTGATTTAATCTGATTTAACATGATTTAATTGCTGTAACGCGCTGCCCAGCACTGTAGGTGATGCCAAATTGGGATGATGATTTAACGAATGTTAGGTGATTTTTGTGATTTATTGATGATTTATGGTGATTTAAATCGATTTTACATGATATAAAGTGATTTAACTTAATTTCAAATGATTTAAAGCAATTTAAATTGATGTAAGTGATTTTAAAAAATCAAAAAATCTAACGATTTAAGAAAGATTTAAAATGATTTAATGTGATTTAACAATAGTATGTACACAGATTTAAGGGAGTGAGCCGCCCCTCGGACCTACCTATTTAAACTAGAATGTCTCAAGATGGAATGCACATATTGGTGCCTTTAAAGTATATTTATATATTTTACTTATTATTACAATTTAAACTAATACTAGCTGTTAAAACTAGTCTACAATAACAATAAAAAAGGATACACTTCTCACGATTTCAGCTGCCAAGAATTTTGTCTGAACTATACTAAATACATCCTGGTTGTTGGCTAACATTGTAGATATGTTTGATTCATCTTACTACGACAATCGACAACAATTCTAGGAATGTTAGTAGATATACAGATCTCAAACTATGTCAGACCTGAACCACGGAAAATGTAAATGCAACTAATTACTGTACATAGTAATGAACTTCGTCTAAATTAAAACGTACTTAACTAATGACCTCACGGAAAATGGAATTTTTTATCTAAACAAGTAATGTAATTAACGTTTTCATTAAAAACAATTAAAAATTACTTTTGTCCACCACTTAACCTCTTCGTCATTTTTTTCCGTCACTTGTCTGTCTTTTACTTGTCGTTGTCTATCGTCAGCTGTTAAATGGTCAAATTAAAATCATGAAATCCTAAAAACCAGAAGGAATTTGCACGTTAAAAGCTGATACAAAGTACGTTACGTTCCAGTTCCAAGTTCATACTTGTTTCAAATAACTGTTAGTTTTTACCTATTAGTACAATTCAAAATACATTTCAAAAAAACATAAATTTAATTATATCAGAAAATATATATTATCAACTAAAATAATTATTAGGTTATTTTACCGAAATAATACAAATTGTAGGGCAAGCTGTGGTCTTTCTTGTCCTGTAGTTTCAGTAAAATATTGCATTGTGTTTTTAGTTTTTCATTAAATTATAAATACTTTAATATATAAAACAAAATTTTGAATAAAAATAGGAAATTTGCTCAATTTGAAAATTTTACAAAATTTTTGGGGACATCTTTGTGTAGTTCCGAGAGTTGTGAGTTGTCTAAGAACAAGAACTAGATTCCACAGGACAGAAACATATAGTGGGTTTCATGATCTTTTTATACTACACCTACAGATGGCGCATGCCGCAATAAATTCCTGGCCCAACTCTCTGTTTCTTTTACGCATGTTCTGATTCTGTCCTCGTTGCACTCATGCAGGTTAAAGGTCCTGAAAGAACGTTCACATTTGTTTTTGTCGGAAAGCCTGAAAACAGGCAGTCACCGACATAGCCCGGAGAACATCGTGTTTATGCCTTTGTCTTGTATCGAAAATAAAATCAGTGGAACTTTAAAATTATAAATTAAAACTGCTTTGTTTTAGGCGGGGACTACTAATTTTTGAAAAGGTTTATTTTTTGTTTGCGCTTTTTTTCAGTGTTCGTGCGCATTTTTCAGACTGAATTCTATGTATGTAGGTTTACGACCCTCCCCCATAAATACTATTTAGTTTCAACTTCTGTGACTTTTTTGTGTTTCCTTCGATGTGATTTTTTAAACATTTTTGGATTTAATACTGCGGGATGTAAAAGGTAAGGAAGTGCACTAAAATTGGTTTTATCCTTGCAGAGAAATATGACCCAGAGGCGTATCGTACTGGTTAAATAAGGGGTTTTAACCCCTATTTTCAGTTCTCCAGTGATGGATATTTGACAATCGAAGATTGATGTTTATGCGAATGCCGTTATGCATCAATATATAAGTTACGTTTGTATTTATGTGATTTCACTTAAAAAGGCGGTACCATACTTGGGCGATCCGCTGCCGAGCGACGGCAGCGGACGATCCCACCCAGTACCTAATCCTTTAAAATAAAATGATAGATTATAGGTAGCTCTTCCTCCTGTAAGTCAATTTCGATCGGATCGGTTGAGTGGTTGCGGTAGAAGCGTACCCGACCAATTTGGGGTAGGGGAAGGTGTTGTACCTCTGAACGATTTTCAAAATTTTTATATTTCCTCCAATAAAGCTATGGACAAAAAATACTTGTAGCTAAAAAAGGCATTCTTTTGTGTACCTACTAGGCAGCCGCATTTTAAAATTTACATAGGTATATTATATTTTAGATTTTTCAATATAGGCCTATAAGTACCTACTTAGTGCATTTGTTTCAAGTTTGCAAACTCTTCAAAGGTATAGTTAAGTATATGTTGTAGGTACCTACTTCTGGACACAGTGTTTGTACCTTTGGACAGGGCTGCTAGTCGATCAGAGTTTAAAAAAAAGGTTTTTTTCAGATTTTAAGTAATGAAAATAAAACAAGAGATAGGAGGTACTTACCTATCTCAAAATATTAGTACATACTTAGTATTTTTTTTTTCAAAATACATAGGTAAGTACGAGGGTAAGTACCTAACAGAAAATTTAACCATATCTGCATATGCATTGAAAACTATCAAAAAACCGAGGAAAAAACTAATATTTAACCAAAGTTCTTTTTAGCCTAAAGCTATGAAAATCTACATTAAATGATATGGAGAGATATTTCTCTCTTCGAGCTAAAATAGTATAGGTACTTGTAATAACATTGTCCAAAGATACAAGCTAAATAATGTCCAAAGGTACAACAGCAGAATTTGTTTCCAAAAAAACCTGAATATTTTTTTTCTAATGATTAAAGCTCCAATTTCTTAAAGGTAAGTATTTGAAATTTACTTTTACTGTAAAGTACTTACCTAACTACAATAACATTAACGCTTAACCACGCACTTACCTTAAGCAAAATTTATTATTTTAACTAAGTACCTATCACCACATAAACAAATACACATAAATTCAAGCAGTCCAAAAATTTACTCAGTCACGATAAACAGAAATTTGCGTGTAAAGACATGAGTTTGTGTCCTAGCAACTACATTAATATAAGTACTTAGTTGAGCCCTCACAATATTTTTATTTTAAAGTAGAAAATTCGCTCCTTTTTCGTTAGATGTCTTTACTATTCGCTTTGTCCAGAGGTACAACCGAGGGTACAACTCCTTCCCCTACGTTTGTACCTCTCTTTAGTATGAAAGAGTGAAATTCACGAAGAAGAAAATTACGGATGCGCGGTGCACAAATAGTTTTACCCGAGGTTTTACCTCGGTCAAGACTTGACTACAAAAACATCAGCTTTCGTTTTTGTTCGAGGTTTCTTTATACTCTAGACAAATTCCTCAAGAAAAGTTTTCATTTTTAGTAGATTATTGTTAAGTATGGGGATATTTAGAGGACCATGATGACCCAAGGAATCTTCCAAGCTTCGCGCCTTGCCTACACGTCTCGGATCGGGTGAAATCAGATTCATTATCAAAACTGGAAATTACATTTTTTTTTAAATTCCTGTCGAGTAAAATTATTAAAGATATCGTCAAAAACGCTTACCCAGTTAACACAAAACCGTCCCTGGGACGTAAGTCTGGGATATATCCTACATCCCAGGGACGTCCCGGAATGTCCCATAAGATCCCAAGGACGTCCCTGGGACGTCCGTTTGGAACAGGTCGTGATGTATCTGGGATCATCCCATAAAGGTTACACGCTGGAATATATGGGATCATCTTAGGGCCTTACCAGGACGTTATAGCGACTATATTTGGGACGTATATAGGATCATTGTTGGACATTTCCTACGCCTTAAAGGGTCTGGATACATTTTATAGCATTTTCAATTTACTGCACTTCCCCTTAGAGAGGAAATTTTGGTATTTCCCATATCAAATCGTTCCAACACGGTTAGATAACAGAATACTTATTCAGAGTGCAAAGAGTAAATATTTAACATTATTTTGTTGAATTACTGAAGTAGCATGACACAGGCAGCGCCATCTCCTAGCAATTCCAAACAGTCCTAGTACTGACGCAAAAAAAACACTTTTTGGGGTAATGTAAAGTCATTATACTTAATATAGAGTCATCAATACAATAAAGATTCCAACAGTACTTATTTTGTTATTACACATTATAAAAACATTTTAAGTACCAAATAAATTTTTTTTTAAATCCCATTGCGGACGTCCTTGGGACGGCAACATGAGACGTCCGTAGGACGTCACTTTTTGACCAATTTGGGATCTTTCTAACGTCCAGGGGACGTCCCAGGGACGTCTTAGCTGGGATCATCCCACCTGGGACGTTGCGGATCAAAATGGGACGTCCTGGGAATGTTTGTTGTTTGCTGGGTACTTTCCATTAACAATTACCCGCAAGTACCTATACCCGAGACCTATAGTTGTTTTTCTTCGGTCCAGTGTTTTAAAACTGTTTCAATAGGTCACGTGATTGTATAAGGCTTAATATAATGGCGAGTATAATGGTTTGTTCGTCAATCGTCGGTGAATGACTTTACATTTGTTCGGCAATTCACGCCCAAGCAGTTGGATGTGCTGGTTATGTGATCCAGTACTAACAAATCTGTAAGTAGTCACCTAGCCACCTGTCAGAGATGTCATCTAAACGATCGAAGATGACTTTTTGCCGAACTAAAGGTTTGATGACAGACATGAAGAAAAAATATAGGTTTTAACAAGTGACCAACCAATTTTATCTCCTCCAATTTTGAAGCCTTGTTAAAGTCAGTTTGAAGCAGAAAGAAATTTTCGTCCCCAACCGCGACAGCTGAAACAAAACATCATATTACCACTAACTTGAGCAATAACCTCTCGGATGCCAAGGAATACGTTGGTGAAGGTTTAATCCAAATCTTGTTCAGTTAAATCTGCACAAAACATCACCCCTAAGAACTTTACATAGGTACTGTAATATAATAATATATCCGAAAATATATTACAGATTGCTTACCATCATTATTGCAATGAAGCGGATACATGATGGACCACACAGGAGTAAACAGAAACTAATAGTACAAAATAAATATTCTAAATGAGTTGATGATATAAGAGCCTATGACCGCGGCTTCAGTATCGTTGGCTACTCCCTCCACCTGAAAAAAGAATGAACAGTGTTATGTCTGCTTCCATATTCATCTTCTTTTGAATATAATATATCCTTGATTATTATTTATTACGGTTTATAGAGTAGAGGATTACTTGATCGGATGGAAACGTTACCATATACCTACCTGAGCAATCTATAACATTCAGATTACATTACATAGAAGTACTCGTATTTTAACAGTTAAACACCGTCTAACTCTAGATCTAACCCTACTTATACTAACAATAACTTAAAACTATAGGTAATAATCATTCTGTCAATTAGGCCCAAATACAAAGATAGAGGACCTATTAGGAGAAAGGAGAACGAACGAATAATTTAACTTTAGTGCATCTCTTTGTCTATATTTCAGAAGAAAGCAAGAAATTAAAAAAAAATCATGTTATTTAAATGAATTTTTCATATCGTCGTTGACGAAATGGTAAGTAAGTATATGAAATGTACAAAAATACTGATTTTTTTTGATGATACGGTTAGGTACTTTCTACATTTTCTATTTTTACAAGCTTTTATTTAACTTCACCTGTTCGTTTGTTAGTATGTTTAGGTCAAATCGAGGGTCAAATATTGCAATCAAAATTTCGACTAGTTCTAATAAAGAGCTTTGAAATGTTGCACACGTGTATAAGTCCGGTGACAATGCAATATAGTATATCTAATATTGTTCCGAATCCAATATGGCGGACGCCCCAAGATGGCGGATTACATTTTTCTTCACAGTCCCTTTGATATCAAATGAAAGAGTTTTCCGAGTAGAATAGGATTAGCTACATATGACGTCATTCTAAACCCAATGTGACGGATTACCTTTTTTTCCAACCCTTTTGACATGGGTATCAAATGCAAAGGTTTGACGATGAAATCCGATAAGCTGTCACGTCCGAGGCCACGTCATTCTAAAGCCAATATAGCGGACGCCACAAGATGCCGGATTACCTTTTTTTACAATCCCCTTGATATGGATATCAAATGAAAGGGTTTGACGAGTAGAGTCCGATAAGGTATGTGACGTCATTCTAAACCCAATATGGCGGACGTCACAAGATGGCGGATTACCCTTTTCTTCACAACCCCCTTGACATGGGTATCAAATGAAAGGGTTTGACAAGTAGAATCCAATAAGCTATGTGACGTCGTTCTAAACCGATATACTGATATACATACGTATTAGAACTAAAAGACACTAAATAATTAAAAATTAAATCACTTAACAGTCGCACAGTGATATTATTGCAATTTAAACCTCACCGTTGCTATCGATAGCCATTGCATTGATTTAAAATAGAACTGAATCGTTTGAGGGATCAAATCGATTCCCCGATTTAATCGTTTTTTTAGGTTATTTCGTTATTTCCTTATGGACTATGGACAACTCCATTTTGTAACTTCTTTTATTACCCATGATATCACTATCCTCCTATATAGGCACCGATTTTGTGTACATATCAGAGACTCGACCAGAGAGGAAGCTAGGAGGAGTATATTACTCTCGATATTACTTAAATGTTAAAAGCGATTTCCGAGGCGATTTCTCTCTCTCTCTCTCTCTCTCTCTCTCTCTCTCTCTCTCTCTCTCTCTCTCTCTCTCTCTCTCTCCAAGGAATATCAAAGTTTATCATCCCAGCATCCCAATTTTTTTATGAATAGTTTTACATTTCTTTCTTAATAAATAACCCGTCTGATGACCACAAGCAAATTTTGAGCAATAAAAATAAATCAAAATAAAATATGTTCTTATTTTTACATGGGCCATATGGCACGGAACTAAAAAACTGTTAAGACAACTGTCTCTGTAAAAGAAGAAACTCTCATCTGCCCACCTTTAATAAAACCATCATTAGGCCCTCGAGCAACTATGCAAACAGGTTGAAATGCAGGTAGACACAATAGGGTCAAATCCTATTTTATAGTTGGAACAAAAGCTTTAGTTCTGAGGTGATGGTGCATTATCAGCTTTAATAGATACCTATATGTTATACCTATTTGAGACATGATGCATTACCAGAGGCGCACTAGTAGGGGGTTGAAAAATCATAGCTTTGGTGCATTTTTATATATATTTACTTGTTATAATTTTTACATCGCCCTTACTTATAAGATTGTCATTTCGCAAGGAGGTAGATCAATCGTCATTAATGTTATAGGTATACTTCGTTTTGAAATATAGCGTTGGCCTATTGACTGCAATAAAATTAACAGGACAAAACGCTATTCTGTACAGTGCTAAAAAAGCAATATACGCAGTAGTAGCACGATTGTACTTGCCTCAATTTTAGCTAAGAAACTAGTGTAATTATTATGACAGTAAAATAATAAAATTATTTCCACCGTATATTTATTTTTATTTAGGTACTTAATATATTAATTTAAAATACGATTTTTAAATTTTTACGTACAGCGTTACTCATCTAACTAACCATTTCGCTATCGCTGCTTCCGTCGTTTACACTAATTACGAGCATTTGGACGTTATCCGAGACGTTATCTATGTGAAAATAAGACCCTTCAATTTTAATTACATGTCTAATGGAACTATCCATCTTTCTGCAGAAACAGTGGCAGAAACGGAATATAGGTTTCTTAATCGAATTTACGTAAAAACATTCTGCACATTTTTTTTTACTTGCTCTTTCGGTTACGGAATTATGGTTAACTAAATATTGATTGGATTCAAAAAAATAATAAATTTTACCAATAAGTCAAGTTCACTTATTTCAGAATCATTATTCGTTTCCATGGAAATGGGTTATTTTTACTCAAGTCAGTTGAGAATTTTGACGTTTTAACAATTATTTCTCAGTTTATTTCTAGGTCCCCGGATTTGACCCCCCTTGACTTTTTCTTGTGGGATTTTATCAAGGACAAAGTGGTGGCGACTGCACTCACAACTTTAGATGATATGAAAAACCGAATCCGCTTTGCCTCCTTATTAGTGACACCTGAAATGTTACAGAGGGTACGAAATTCATTTAGAGAACGGGTTTGGAAGTTGAAGGGGGACATTTCGAACAACTTTTCAAGCATGACAGACGATAAATAAATTGAAATTAACCGAAAGAACAAATAAAAAAATTGTACCCATACATACTTAGCTTTTTTACGTAGATTCGAATTTTATGAACAAAAGTACATCATCTGGTTTAAAATTCCAAAGTTACCCCCCATCCTTCAAAATAGAGAGAGGGGGTAAATGTCAGAAATATGTCCCCCATCTCCCTATTAACTCCCAAAATTTCATGAAAATATTTTAAACTGTTTTCGAGATATCGGCTTGTAACACTTTAAAACACTCACCCTGTATTACGCTGGCACTAAGAGTCAGTGAAGTATTTCCAGATCTTAATTTTGATTTTACTTGACTCCACATATGCTCAATTGTATGTACGTCCGTCTCATTTTTGCCGCAATGATGTCACACACATATTCTTTCTTAATATTAATTATAAATAAAACTTGCGAATTCAGTCTAACAACAGCAATACCTATACGACGATACAACTAAAATGCGACGCAAGAAAATAAATTACAGGTATAATTTAATTCCATGACTACTTCTAGTCTGTTTAACTTTTAGGGATTTGTAGAAATTTCAGACTGGACTTAAATGGAAGGTGGTAGATGAATTCTTCCTCGACCGAGGTGGTACCACCCCACACATCATCTTAAAGGACTCATGAAATCCCTACGGATGTTTCCACTGTTTCCAGCTCTGGATGTGTGAGTCGATTCCCCAGTACACTCACGCTAGATAGTACTTAGACTTCGGTCTTCGTGGGCTAGTGATGTAAGGATACGTATCCAAAAATCTGTTGGATCCGAATATTAAAAGAATCCGGATTATCCGTAACCGGCCGAGAACTTGATTCGGAATCAAAATAAATTCGCATCGGCTGGCTACTAATGCAAAGTGCAAAGAGAAAACGGAATCGGAATCGACTGTAAGCGAACAACATGGTCTGCGATGTGGCATATTTGATCTTATGCTTTCTCTTTCTAATGACCTTTCCTAAAAAAAGATAGCATAGTTATCGGGGTAACGGCTATCATATAGGATGAGACCCATTGGTTAAACTAGTCCCGCCTCACCCGAACCGAATTCAAACGAGAACGGCACTTCCTATCCCTAACCTTCGACTTCGAATGATATGATACCGCATCGACCTACCTAGCCGTGTATCCGGATAGAAAATGTTTCAGTGTTGCATGCATACGTAGATATACATGATCTGTAACCGCTTTCGCGCGGGTCAAGAAATGGATACGTATTCAGATAATGGATACGGATATTAGCTGATTCCGATTCCGTATGATTCGAATATCTAAAGAATACGGATATTTACAACACTATCGTGGGCTGTCAGAAGATAAAAAAAATAGTTATATGTTACAGTACAACATAAAGAGAGTTCAGAAATAAAATAACTAAAGATAATTTCATAAAACACAACAAAAACACATGGGAAAATACCCTAACAACCAGCACAATCAGAAGAACAACAAAAAGCGAACTATGATCTATAATTACGGCTCACTATAGCTACAACATTAGAAACTTTTGGAGCTATCTACTATCAACTAGTACTAAACTCACGTATATTAAGCTAGCTCACCATGGTCACGTCGCGCATTTCTAACCTAATGGATATTTAGTTGCTAATTAGTTGCTAATTAGTTACGCTAATCCCGATTTAGTTGCTATTCATCCCTCCAAGATACACGCGGTGAGCTAACTTAAATATTAATCTAGCAGACCAATTACTATAACTCGGGTTCTGATCAACTTATCGACTTTGTTCAGCCGCCATATTTAGTTGCTAATTAGTTGCTGGAAGATAGCGTAGTTTATTTTACCCCCCGTCAACCCCTAACTCCAGGATCGGCACCCCTAAAGGCATGAATTTCAATATGGCTCTGTAGGTAATTATAAATGGTTCTATATTTAGTTGCTAATTAGTTGCTGACGTTTTATGCTTTTTATTTTTTTTCCCTCCCCATTATACCCGATAACTACGGTGGTGCTAGAATAATTGTTTGTCTATTCAACCCTTCCGCGCAACTTTTGATCAATGAGAGATATCGACTTCGTTCAACCGCCATATTTAGTTGCTAAGTAGTTGCTGGAAGATAGCATAGTTTATTTTACCCCCCCGTCAACCCTTAACTCCAGGATCGGCACCCCTAAAGGCATGAATTTCAATATGGCTCTGTAGGTAATTATAAATGGTTCTATATTTAGTTGCTAATTAGTTGCTGAGGTTTTATGCTTTTTATTTTTTTTTCCCTCCCCATTATACCCGATAACTACGGTGGTGCTAGAATAATTGTTTGTCTATTCAACCCTTCCGCGCAACTTTTGATCAATGAGAGATATCGACTTCGTTCAACCGCCATATTTAGTTGCTAATTAGTTGCTGGAAGATAGCATAGTTTATTTACCCCCCCCCCCCCCGTCAACCCTTAACTCCAGGATCGGCACCCCTATAGGCATGAATTTCAATATGGCTCTGTAGGTAATTATAAATGGTTCTATATTTAGTTGCTAATTAGTTGCTGACGTTATTTTATGCTTTTTATTTTTTTTTCCCTCCCCATTATACCCGATAACTACGGTGGTGCTAGAATAATTGTTTGTCTATTCAACCCTTCCGCGCAACTTTTGATCAATGAGAGATATCGACTTCGTTCAACCGCCATATTTAGTTGCTAATTAGTTGCTGGAAGATAGCATAGTTTATTTACCCCCCCCCCCCGTCAACCCTTAACTCCAGGATCGGCACCCCTAAAGGCATGAATTTCAATATGGCTCTGTAGGTAATTATAAATGGTTCTATATTTAGTTGCTAATTAGTTGCTGACGTTTTATGCTTTTTATTTTTTTTTCCCTCCCCATTATACCCGATAACTACGGTGGTGCTAGAATAATTGTTTGTCTATTCAACCCTTCCGCGCAACTTTTGATCAATGAGAGATATCGACTTCGTTCAACCGCCATATTTAGGTGCTAATTAGTTGCTGGAAGATAGCGTAGTTTATTTTACCCCCCGTCAACCCCTAACTCCAGGATCGGCACCCCTAAAGGCATGAATTTCAATATGGCTCTGTAGGTAATTATAAATGGTTCTATATTTAGTTGCTAATTAGTTGCTGACGTTTTATGCTTTTTATTTTTTTTTTCCCTCCCCATTATACCCGATAACTACGGTGGTGCTAGAATAATTGTTTGTCTATTCAACCCTTCCGCGCAACTTTTGATCAATGAGAGATATCGACTTCGTTCAACCGCCATATTTAGTTGCTAATTAGTTGCTGGAAGATAGCGTAGTTTATTTTACCCCCCGTCAACCCCTAACTCCAGGATCGGCACCCCTAAAGGCATGAATTTCAATATGGCTCCGTAGGTAATTATAAATGGTTCTATAAAATATAAAAAGCATAAAACGTCAGCAACTAATTAGCAACTAAATATAGAACCATTTATAATTACCTACAGAGCCATATTGAAATTCATGCCTTTAGGGGTGCCGATCCTGGAGTTAAGGGTTGACGGGGGGGGGGGGTAAAATAAACTATGCTATCTTCCAGCAACTAATTAGCAACTAAATATAGAACCATTTATAATTACCTACAGAGCCATATTGAAATTCATGCCTTTAGGGGTGCCGATCCTGGAGTTAGGGGTTGACGGGGGGTAAAATAAACTACGCTATCTTCCAGCAACTAATTAGCAACTAAATATGGCGGCTGAACAAAGTCGATAAGTTGATCAGAACCCGAGTTATAGTAATTGGTCTGCTAGATTAATATTTAAGTTAGCTCACCGCGTGTATCTTGGAGGGATGAATAGCAACTAAATCGGGATTAGCGTAACTAATTAGCAACTAAATATCCATTAGGTTAGAAATGCGCGACGTGACCATGGTGAGCTAGCTTAATATACGTACTAAACTTGATGCGTACAAGTTTTGTCGCCGTTTTTTGTTATATATATTATATATATATATATATATATATATATATATATATATATATATATATATATATATATATATATATATATATATATATATATATATATATATAATAAAAAGATATGAAATTGTCAATCATCTAACTTAGTTATAATTAATACAAATTTGATCATAAAAATCACTTCGACTTCGAAAATTCCTGAAGTTTCATGTTGCGCTCTGAATACAAGTTGTTGCTATACAAAAATTCTGGTTGCAATATGCCCTTAAAGATACACTTTTTAGACTTCCATTTTTAAAAAAATTTTCAGAAACCTCGGTACTGCGCCTTGAGTCATGAAAAATGAACCTGTAGAACATTTTCATCACGATTTTTGTAGTGTGGAATAATGTACCAGGGTCAATAACAAATCTTTAGTGTCGCAGTCATTGAGATAGTTAAGACATGAATCTGTTAATACAACTTTAAGAACGAGTTTTGGAACAATAATTTGGGGTTTGAAAGAATCCAATTAGTAATCGATTCATTTTATTGCAATCCCTATTGTACCTAAACCCGCGAAAAATACTTAGAACTTCACTTTAGCTAGGTACCTATATTAAGTAAAGACACAAAAGTGACAAAAATTTGTTGTTCATTGTCTCGTTCAATGTTATTAAATTCAAGACGGGCCAATTGTCACAAACTCTTCGACATGCTTTTGAGTGTCTTATGTTTTCAAAAACACGTAATAAATAGAAATCCCCTAATAAAAATTTATCTTGAAACAAACACGAATGTTTTTAATCAATTTAACCTAAAGCATAACGTCCTATCGACAATGTTAACAATGAAACCTTGTCGGCTGTGCCGTAATTGACTTGCGAAACCATGTCAAGTTGAACATTTTTGGATCGAATCCAAACCTTCAGTCATCAGCGTCATAACCTTATGCACGTTTTACACACCCGGTTTCGTTTTTGTACTATTTGTGAAACACGAATCGCTAAAACATCCATTAGGTATTTTCCGCTAAATTAAGGAAAATGTATGAACATACAATGAAGAATAATAAACAGGCCTGAAAAGAGCAGATGGGAGAATTTTAAATATGTATATTAAAAATGTATTTTAGGAAAATGTTTAATTTTCCTGCCTTAGATATGCGAAATATTTCCCGCCCTTATACCTAAAAGTGTAAGTGTAAGAAAACATAATTTTTTATCTAAGAATGTTATTGAACCCAACATTATACAGTATTGCTCGATTTTGTTCTGTACATTGGCAAAAATTGGTGGACCCTTAGGTGCAACAATGAATAAATTAACAATTTCATTAGCGTTATAGCCCCATAATACCTATTTTTTCATAACTTGTCAACATTCATCTAAAGTAAACACAGTAGACATATTTAAATACACACGATTAGTCACTCTCACCTTTAATGCGGGTCAAAATAAAATCTATTCAGTCGAAACAGAAAGAAAGGATAACCCGATGCGAGTTCCCTTTCTTCACTAATTGTTCGTGACCCCAGTAGCATTATTGCATTCATACACATGGCGTTTACATCCACATACATGTGTTATACACAGATAAAACCAGAGCAAATATATGTGTCGTTGATGGCTCCGCGGAAATCGTATAAGATAAAAATGCACTTTATGGGCACAGTAAAACAACTTGTAAGGCCCACTTTTAAAAGTTGAACAAAAGATTAAAGTTTACAATGTATACTTACCTCTAAAATCGAGCCTAATTCCAATCTTTTTGACATGTTCAGTTACACCTCGAGTTACACCAAGAATGGAGACCGACATAGAAACATTCTGTAATTAGAACGACATATTACAAACTATGTGGTATAGGATACTCCTATTTTTTTTTAAGATATGCTCCGAAGTAACGCCAAGAAGTAACACCTGGCATTCTCGAAAATGTGAGAAGTGAGTTTCAAAATCGACTTTATTACTACCAAGAAGTTCATGGTGGAAATTTTGAACAACTTTTAAAGTAATAAGAGAAATAAAGGTATTTAAATGTTTACTTTTATTTCACGATTTTTAATTTTTAAGGGCTTGACATTTAAAAACAGATTAAGATACGGACCTCGGGTTTGCGTTAAAATGTTTCTTTTTTGGATACCTTTAAAATGAGATATGATATCACACGGCATAGGGTTGCATTTAAAATTTTTGACCTCAACTCCCTCTTTCAAATGTTAAATTACATAAAAAAGTAGATTTATTAACCATTACGATAAACCTAAAATTTGGTGTCTATCATTACTAATAGCAAAGATATTTGCCCTTACTAAGACTTTTCGGACATCCTGTATAAGGTTTAAGGTGGGTATATATTACAGTGAAACCTCTATAACTGAGATCTCAAGGGACCTAGGATTCTTTATCACTTATAGAGGCTTCTCATTTACCCAGTTTCCCAAATAGGCAGGTTAAAATGACGGTTGTCTTATTTATAGAGGATCCCGCTAAGAGAGGTCGAAATGTACCGTTTTTCATTTATAGAGGTGAAAATGTTAATGAAAAATGTATATTTTATGTAATTTATCAGCGGCTGTTAATGAATTGCACTTTCGTTTCGACGCATTTTATGCACTTTTATTCACTTGTTAATCATACAAAACCTTAGATAGTACTGAAAAACAAAGCACGTGCGGAAGAAATTCGAATGTTTGTAAGCAAACGTGTCGTAACCTATCCAAACATGATAAATTGTCTTTACTTACAGAGGTTATTGAGCTACAAAGTCCCAATTATAGAGGTAAACATCGAAAAAATCTAAGAAATCAAATCTCAATTAAAAAGGTTTCAAATTCCCAGTAACAGAGGTATTTCAATGCAAAAGTGTAAGACTTCATTGTAATTATCAGTAGCAGAGGTTTCTCACATATCCAGGGCCCACTTAACCAGGTTTCACTGTATATTAAGTACTCGTATTTCAGTATAAGTAAAAAACACATTGTGGCTCAGGTGACAGAAAGGTGTCTTGAAACAATTGAATTCGAACGGGTGATGTTTTATACAAATACA
The DNA here is from genome assembly GCA_963971165.1 of Philopedon plagiatum. NCBI lineage: Eukaryota > Metazoa > Arthropoda > Insecta > Coleoptera > Curculionidae > Philopedon > Philopedon plagiatum. Next base: position 18,079,609 of record OZ020190.1, on the reverse strand, counting down.
TACTATATGTTTTGAATTTTAAGTAAAATCAATAAAGTTTAAAATATACAGGGCGATCTTCAAGGTGCTCTCTCGGGGACCGTGTAAAACAATACTTTGTGTTAAAAAAACTCTGCTGGCAAAAATGCATTAAAGTTATTGTGTCCACAATGCCTTGTTCTTATCCCGTACGATAAATTTTAGGAAGTGACTCTGCTGCCGGCGCCGGCAGCCGTCATGGATGCCGGCGCCGGCTGACATCATGGATGCCGGCGCCGGCAGCCGAGCTGGTTGCCGGGGAAATGGCTCCGCTGCCGGCGCCGGCAGCCATCATGGATGCCGGCAGCATTAGAAAATTAGTGTCAAAATAAGATGAGAATCAAAATACCTTAATTCAATCAAAAATAATAATTTATTATAGTGTAAACTTTAACGAAACTTAAATCTTCCTACAAAAATATAACAATTGTTATTATTCTGCGAATTTAAGGGTAGAAATAAGAAAAATAAACCCATATAATATACCTTCAATGTTCAATTTGTCTGATATCAATTTGATTGGAATTCTTGTCTTCTATGGACATATTGCCATTTTTTGAGGTAGAAATAACTAGCAGAGCATATGGATCTGTAACTCTGTGTCTCTGTGTTGCTAGAAAATTGAAATAAGCTTTGGACTCGGCTTTGGATGAAGTATGATTGTGATTTCGTTCAATCCCCAGGATGCATAGAAATTGTTTACACTCACTTACTTTCAAGAAAATGCTAGCCTGGCAGCCTTTCTTACACGTGGAACACTTCCTTGTTGACTTTTTATTTTTTGTCTTGAATGGTCTTCCACCTTTAACACAGGCTAACCGCAGATAATAGTATTTCTGCGATCACGCAACCAAAACTCATTGTTTGTGGCTTTCTTGTATTCCAGCAAAACACAATTAAAATTTTCATATGAAGAAAATTTATCACACACTCATATTTTATAGTTTTTAAAAAAATTAAAACAACACAATGTTTACATATCATTTAAAATACATAACTATAATTATTTTAGGTTAGAACTGCCGGCATTCCGTTTTGGCCATATCTGAACCGGCGCCGGCATTCGAGAAATTGTCCCCGGGTGCCGGCGCCGGTATCCATGCATCAACATTTTGGGAACCGGCGCGGCGCCGGCTGCGGAGTCACTTCCTAAATTTTATTAAAATCTGACCTTTTAAAACCTTTTTTATCATTTATATCTATCGTTTTTAAACTTCCCATTATTTCAACATAAATCTATCGAAATCGTTCAATCAAAACCTAACGTTTCAAACTGATGATGCAGCCTTTCTTTAATTAGTCAGTTGCTTTAACTCTGTGGATCTATTATCAGCCGGTGCCAGAATTTATACTGTCTTAACTGGGGTGAGGCGTTGACTCCTGTTGTGAAAATGTTTTATCCTCATTGCTCTGAATATTCAACAGGAATATGAGTAGCAAAGTAATACAAGCTTTGTATGTGTAAAATTACAAGCCTGTCAGTTCCGTTGCCTAAAATAAAAATAAGAAGAAAATGCGAAAAAAAATTCCTAAAACCTACATCTTCCTCATCCTATTTTTATGCTATGAATAGTTTATAATCTATTTTACCTTTATTTTATTTACATTATGTTGAATATCAATCACTTCCAGCTTATCGTCAAACCTTAATCGATTATAAAGGTTTAATTCACCTGTCAATCTGGTTTTCCTGGTTTGTTTTCCCTGAATATATATGTGCTTTCCACACGATGTTTACGCCAATCTTACAATACCATAAATCAGAACCAGGTATAATTAAGACCTTCGTTAGTAATAATGTCTGATGTCTGTGTTGTATTAGATACTTGAATTGAGATAAATGTGTTCTGAAATGGGTATTTATGATATGACAATGTAACAACTATTACCACGGCATTGCCGGTGCGTGATTCAATTATTTACAAAGAAAAAAGAAAAGTTATACCTATATACTACTTCTGTCACTATCAAAGTCGATAATTCAATCGGTTTTAAATAAAAGTCGTGTACACAAATGGAAATGAAAAACTCACCACAGTGTTATCGTGTTCTTAAAGACCGAGTATTAGGAGCTTGATCGTTATTAATATTTTTTCAGAAAAAGCAATGAGATTAATAAAACTCGGCTACCATTCAAAAGAATAGAATTTGTTTAAACGCGATTTTTTTTTATCTGAGACAGAGCTCAAGCTTAAGAAGTATCGTGGGCGTTGGGCGTCTCAAGAGAAGGAAACTGCCAACTGTTTATACGGGATTTAAAGGATTTGAGGTTAGGATGGAAAGGCAGTGGCGCAACGTAAAATCGTAAGCTTCTCCTACCGCGATAAAGTTTTTCATAAATATAAAAAGGACGAAAACTTGCGGAATTGGGATAATTACAAACGTTTGCGCAATTTTGCGTTGGCATCCGTGAGACGTAAGAAGGCGGCGTGTTTGAGATATTATAACTCGCAGGATGTGACAACCTTGTGGAAGCGTCTGAGGATTGCCAATGTGCTCCCAGGTCGGGATCGGAGTTGCCTCGCGCAGGACCCCAACATTATTAATAACCATTTTCTTTCAGCTTTCTCCAGTGCTAATGCTGACGCTGAGTTAACCCACTATTTCCAGACAAATAGATATAGCAAATCCAGGTTTGAATTTCGCCCGTCTCCACCTGAGTAGGTACTCATTTTTATACATGGTCTAAGGTCCAATGCTTCTGGCATAGACGAAGTATCATTAAATACCTATCTTGTATCATTATCATCATATCATAATAAATATTTGTGTGGAGCAAGGATATTTTCCGATGGTTTGGAGGATAGCAGTTGTGTGTCCTGTACCATAGGTAAATAATCCCACCATTATTAACGATTTAAGACCAATAAGGTTGCTGCCAGTGTTAAGCAAGGTAATGGAGTATGGTGTATCAACAAATGTTTCCTTATCTTAGAGGAATTTTACCGACCAGCCAGTTTGGGTTTCGTACTGGGCATGGCACAGCGACTGCTCTGTTACATGTCAATGATCTCATTGTTGGAGGTTTTGATGACGGAATGGCTACTGCATTGATATTACTTGACTACTCGAAAGCATTCGACCGCGTTGACCACGCACTGATGCTTACAAAGCTTCATTAGGGAATAGAAAGCAAGGAATGATGTGTAATTTTTTTTGGTTTTTATGAAAATTAGTTTCATGTTAATCATGGTCAGATAAGACTGTTTTTTCATAATAAAGATGTTGGTTAAATGTTCTATATGTGTATTATTAAGGCCGAATCTATAGCCGAGGAGGAAATTACTCGAGTGAAAGCGATTTTTAACACACATCCCTTCTATTGGTGTGAAAATTGTCACTTTTAACACTTGTTATGTAACATACATGTCTCAGGTTAACCTGTATGTCAGAATTTTTTTATAAAACTTATTATGAACATATATTTATACTTATCGATGCAGCCATAACATCTACCAATTTGAAGGACAGGTCATTTCGAGTTGCATAAGTAGGTATATATTGGGCAAGTTTTTAAATTCATCGGTGGACCCATCGATGGATATCATTTATCTTTTCTCTTTATAATAACAGTTATAGTGAACAGAGATAAAAGTTAAAATGATATCCATTGATGGACCCACCGATGAATTTAAAAACTTGAGGATTAATTAGTAAAAGAGTGTATAAAATATTTTTGAAAAGTCCCATGTTTCATAAAAATCCTGATTTAAAGTTTAAACTATGACAGTATATGTAGTGTAACGATTTTGGTAAATGGTTATACAAGATATCACTGTGTAGCAGATTTTGTTAAAAATTACTTTCCAACAAAACCACAAAATAGACAGTGTCATTCACCATTTAAAAAAGGTCTACAGTAATCTGGCAATGTTGGAAAAAAAAGATCAAAAACATTTCTCTACATCAATCTTTCTTTTATTAAACATTTAAATATACTTCTAAAGGAATTGGTTCAACATTAAAATATAAGGATGTTTGGTTTCGGTACAGACAACTATAACAATTTATTAAAATCGTTGCAGTTCTGTACATTCCCTCAATTTCTTGTAACAGAAGCTTCTGATTTTTTTTAAAGTCTAGGAAGGCAAACTCTCCAATTATTTTACCAAATGTCCATTCTACTGCCATCCTGACTCTAGACATGGATGCATTGAACAACTGCTGTTCTTCATTACCCCCTCGACCTGGATATGGGCATAGCAACAATTCTCTTATGCCATATGCCTGATCCCCAAAAAGTACAAAATTGTTATTCGCAAATCTTGTTTTTGCCTCAAGTTGGTTGTAAAAGCCTGACTCTCTAAAAATACCTGCATCGTGTCTTCTACCTGGGAATGCTCCCATCTGGCTGACAATAATTCCATCGGGGGTAACTACTCCTTGATATTTGACACAATGTGTTTTTTTATGACCAGAATAATATTCTTCTTGTTGAAGAGTTGGACGGCAAATGGGCCGTACTGTGCCATCGATAAACCCCCAGCAGTTAGGAATAGCAGCCCCCTTAGTAGCAATTGCCTAAAAATTGAATAGCATTAATTGTTATTTTTTCTTTAAATTTTAAGTTTAATTACTTACGTTTGCATACTCTTCAAGTTTATTTTGATTGCGCCAGTAAAGGTTGTTCAGATTATCCAGGAGATGTCCAAATGTGGTGTAAATATGTGAATTCACAAAATTTATTATTTCTGAAAGAGCAGGAGATGACTTATGGAAAATATTTTGAAGCTCACAAAGACGATTGGGATATGCTAGTCTTCTCAGTAAAATACATAATCCTTCGATGCCTAAAAAATACATTTTCCCAAATTAACCGCAATTATTTCTTTTTAAAAAACGGTTGCCTTACCAGTTGCTTTATGTCCAGATCGTGTAATTATTGGGTCTGGTATCTGCAAAGCGTGGCATAACTGAGGCAAATCCTCTTTTTGAAACCGGAAGCTTCTTTTTACCTCTTCTGCGTCAATATTCTCCAGATTGAACTCTGGTATGTTTTCATCTACATTTTCACGTTCTTGTTCCTCTTCAAAGATGTTATTTAAGATTATACCTCTTATTAAATTATGATCCAATCCCCCTCGCCTTATCGCTATTTCTATAACATCTTCCATGAAAATTTACAAATTGATTTACAATTTACCAACGGGACACAAATAATAGGTAAATGAAAAAGAAAAAATCACACGACAAAAATGCACAAAACACAAGTTAGGTTATACCTACTTATTGACGTTCGCAATAAATTTTACTTCAAAATCTGTTTTTGAATCAGTAACCCGTTAATAACGTTTACCGTTCTGCGCAAGCTCAAAATAACGGGAAACGATAATAACGTTGAATATAAAAAGAGGCTCAAAAACTCCCTATTCACTAGGCAATGTATGATAGCCAATGAATATCAATAAACCAACAAAGATCTTAAGTTCCTCGGGGGTAAGTGAGAAATTTACGGAAAAAGTATGTTTGTTTTTTGTTCTGTAGCAACAACGTTTCTCGTACCCAAAGGTCATATACATAGCTCACCATCAAGAAATTCTCCAAATATAAGGACTGCATGGCATTATATAATTTCTTTTTCCGTACTTCCAATTTGTCTTCACAATAATTTTCGGATTCTGCGTAATCATCATAGAGTGAAGTTTGTACACCCCATTTCGGCGTCTAAATAATAGAATTTTTTTTATCTACTCACCGGTCCTCGGTTAGGACGACATAAAACATTGTATTCAAAGAATAAAGGGCGCTGTTGTAAAATTTCTCGCCTCGTCGTCCAACCCTTGTATCTTTTTTGTGGTACCCATTTAATATTAGATTAGACAGAATATGATGCCATTCGTTTTAATTACTAGCGGGATGGGCTTGTTAAAAGTAAATAGAAATATTTTTGTGAGCAGCCTGTTATGGGAGATAAAAAGGTTCAAATCTGTTACGGATAAATACAGTGAATGATGGTTAATAACATTGCATTATGAGGATTATCAAAAATCATTCCATTTTAAATGTAAGATTTAAATGAACAATTTCTTTGTCCAATTTGTTTTGTCATGGAATAGTTTGTGAGAAAATTGACTTGACTTTTGTAAATTATATGACTCCTGTTTCCCTTGCAAATAAGAGTTTAATTCGACTGAGTGAAACAGACCGATTCTAGAAGGGAAAAGTTATTCGAAGCCTTATTTAATCACAAGAAAAATTTTAAAATTGAATAGGATTTCTAATGTTTTTTAATATAAATTCATCGTAATGATAAAAACATTATGACGGTAAGGAATATCAGCGTGTTTTCTTCATGGTGCTAAATTATGAATAACTGTGTAAAACTTCTATAAAGAATCTTAACGACGTCTGCATAGTTCCAGATAAGCTGTTCAATAACATAAATTCCCGATTAAATAGCAATTATTTAATACTACCTAGTTTATGTATAAAATAAAGCAATATTCTTGTCAGTAACAGTAATAAGATAATTCCGCTATATTAGAGCAGAAAATTATAAATATGTATGTAGTACAAATGCATGAGAAAATGAGAACGGGATGCGTTCCCCAGCATGTCAAATTGCCTTTTTACATATTTTGAAAACATTAAGAGTAGTAATCAGCTCCCTACTAATTCCTACTATTTTCGTTTCTTTAATATTGTTGTTGCTCAGTTATTTGCTATAAATAAATAATTACTTTCTGGTGTAGGTGTAGACACATAAAAAAGACATACTTAATTTAAGCATTAGACCGAATTTTTGCGAAAAGCGGTTGAAAAGGAAAAGTAATACGAAATCAAATTAGGATTAGGATTTCTCTGACGAATTATATATCTTTTTTATGTGTTTGTACCGGAAAGGCAATGCTTTTTTAGAGAAAATAACTCAACAACGATAAAAAAACAAAATGGGAGCTGATTATTCGTCTTAAAAGCCAGGTTTAATTTACACTGATGATTTTTCGACTTGCCCATTCCTTATCAAAAAACAAGGCATGTAAGAACTTGTTACTACACATATGTTAAGGGCCCAGAAATCGCGATAGCAGGAGGGCATCCAGACCAGAATCCAAAAGAATGGTCCTACTATTTTATATTATTTGTCATTTTACGGTCTTGTCCTAGCGAAAGAGTTACTGACACTACATATATGATAATAATAATAAATGGTCTTTATTAAGAGAAATAAAATAAAAAAGATACAATAAAATTACTCAATTTCCAGCTGTTTGTTAAACAAATCAGTCCTAATTACGGTACGAAACAGTGCAAGGGAGGTACAAGCAAAATAAGTTATATACTCATTATAATGTGTTACAGCGTTATAAACAAAACCACGCTGAAAAATTGATTTTTTTTTTGGGGCATTGTAAGAGTATTCAAACGAATTGGGACCCAGTGAACATCACCACGAAAAACCAACCCAGACCGCAGATACATAGGGGTTGATGTTTTTATTAATTTATATACAAAAACAAGCAAGAGATATTAAAATAAATGTGGCATGCTTAACCAGGTAACTTGCTGTATTTTTTCTGAAATGTGGTCATATTTCCTTAAACCAAATATAAAATCTACGTCAATTATTTTGCATCTTTTGTAAACATTCCTTATCATTATAGGTTAAACATGGGTAATACACAACCATGCAATAAGAAATTATAGACATTATGTATGCTTCACATAATTTCTTACGCGCTTCAAAATTAAGAATATGCTTGTTTGCATACATCACCTTTAATATCAAATATGATTTTTTACTTAATTTTGTTATACGGTGACTAAATCTTAGTTTATTGTCAAACAGCAACCCTAGGTTTTTAGCAGTATCAGCAAAAGTCGAGGCGCTGACCGTCAAGTTGTAATTTTTAAGAAAACTGTAACACGTCTCAGGTGCAAAAAGCAAGAGTTGAGTCTTTTTGGCATTAAGTTTAAGATTGTGTTTGCTGCTGTATTTAGAAATTTTCTGTAGGTCTGTGTTGATATTTGCCTCAATTTCCCTATATTGTGAGGGATGGAATGTGCATACAAGCTACGTATCGTCAGCATAGGAGTGCATTTTTGAGAATAACGTTACTTTACCAATATCAAAAATGTATAATATAAAAAGAAGGGCTCCCGAAAGAGCCCTGCGGCACTCCCGATGTTACATTACCAACATCTGACACGCCAGAATGCAACCTTACAAGTTGCTTTCTATTCTTTGAATGGTGCTGGCTTCTACTTGATGGAAATTCATTGCAAAATTTATTTGAAATAAAAGACAAACTATGTCTGATTTCCACATTTATTTTCTTATTCCCCGACGCGTTTCGCTACACTGTAGCTTTATCGAGGAGTTACAACTGAATGAAAATGTAAACCAACTAAATATTTATACAAACTATAATCCATTACTTAGGTAGGTAATTAGGGAAAACCCACAGAGCTTATTTTTGAATATGGTCAATATTGAAAAGATTTAATAAGGGGGAGGTGTTTACCTCTGTTTGGTCGTTCAAAAGCAGGCCTGTGTTTTTGTGTCGGTTAATTTCTAAACTTTCGTACAAATTAAGTTTATGGCTTTTATTTAACGTGTGAAGAATTTTAAAGTTGTCATTAAAAATATGGTTTTCTTCTATGATATGATTAGAATAGGTAGAGTCATTTTTTTGATGTAAAAAGCTTCTTTTATGTTCACTAATTCTAGTTTTAAATGATCTACCTGTTTGACCTATGTAAATTTTTGGATTCTACCGTCATAATGTTTTTAACATTACGATGAATTTATATTAAAAAACATTAGAAATCCTATTCAATTTTAAAATTTTTCTTGTGATTAAATAAGGCTTCGAATAACTTTTCCCTTCTAGAATCGGTCTGTTTCACTCAGTCGAATTAAACTCTTATTTGCACGGGAAACAGGAGTCATATAATTTACAAAAGTCAAGTCAATTTTCTCACAAACTATTCCATGACAAAGCAAATTGGACAAAGAAATTGTTCATTTAAATCTTACATTTAAAATAGAATGATTTTTCATAATCCTCATAATGCAATGTTATTAACCATCATTCACTGTATTTATCCGTAACAGATTTGAACCTTTTTATCTCCCATAACAGGCTGGTCACAAAAATATTTCTATTTACTTTTAACAAGCCCATCCCGCTAGTAATTAAAACGAATGGCATCATATTCTGTCTAATCTAATATTAAATGGGTACCACAAAAAAGATACAAGGGTTGGACGACGAGGCGAGAAATTTTACAACAACGCCCTTTATTCTTTGAATACAATGTTTTGTGTTGTCCTAACCGAGGACCGGTGAGTAGATAAAAAAAATTCGATTATTTAGACGCCGAAATGGGGTGTACAAACTTCACTCTATGATGATTACGCAGAATCCGAAAATTATTGTGAAGACAAATTGGAAGTACGGAAAAGGAAATTATATAATGCCATGCAGTCCTTATATTTGGAGAATTTCTTGATGGTGAGCTATGTATATGACCTTTGGGTACGTAAAACGTTGTTGCTACAGAACAAAAAACAAACATACTTTCTCCGTAAATTTCTCACTTACCCCCGAGGAACTTAAGATCTTTGTTGGTTTAATGATATTCATTGGTTATCATACATTGCCTAGTGAATAGAATTATTGGTCCGAAAGAGAGGACTTGGGAATTTCTTTGGTGAAAAACGCGTTTAGTAGAATACCTATTATTCTACTGTCCAAAACTACCGGGAAATCATGAAGTGATATTTTTGGGTATTCTCCAGCTAATAAAATTTCTAAACAAAATTGGTTTATTGATTGATTTTAAACAGTATTACATAAAAATATATTTTCTATTAAATTATAAAAAAAGTTCGGTCAAGTGCAAGCTGTATTTGCACAATTAGTGTCCCGTGCCATCAGCCCCTCACCACTTACTCATTATTTGTATAAACTTTTTTATTATTATTATAAAATGAAAGTTTCTGTAAGTATTTCAAATCGAAATTCTGAAACTTTCAAAAATCGACCCACCCTACTTACCATATTAGGTGCAACAATTACCACCAAAAAATTTTTACTAACTTTTAATTCTATAAAGTTTAAATACAGTTACTATGTTGATTATTTACTTTTCTTAACCATATAGGAGTGACGTAATTCCTAACTAAAATGTGTGTTTAATAATGTTTAAATTTCTGAAGAGGTAAATCCTAGATGATATCATAAATAACGATCAAAAACAATACTTTCAGGTTTCGTCTTCAATTTGCAAAAATCTGTTTTCGTTCCATCCGTTAATAACGTGAAGAGAATGACTACGATTATGAAATTTGTACAATTTTCTATAATATAATATAATATTTTCTATTATATAATATTCTAATAAATTAACAGTTAGCAACGTGATGGTTTAGGACATTAAAGAACCAGTACGACCGGTACTTACTCGACTATTTAAGACATAGTTCTGTAATTTATAGATACGTATAATTGACATAAATGTATAAACGATTATCACATAAAAACTGTGCCCGTACCTATACGGTCTGTAATAAAATTACTTATTACTTGTATCATATAATTAGCATCGCTGAAAATTCAACGGTAATCCAATGAGCAATTTATAATCTATCCTTACGATAGTGTCAATAATTAAGTAATATAACTTGCTTTTTGTGGAGAATTAAGTTCGAAATTATAGAAAATATACTAACAAAGTAACATAGAAAATGGAAAACCCAACAAGATTTTATTAAAAGCATTTTTTTACAGGGATGTTAAGTTCAACAAAATCGATCAGCATCTCTCAGTCCGGAGCGAACCGGAACCATTTTTTAAATAATATCTTGAATTAACGTTCCGAAAGTATAAGAAAACCCTTTTACTATAATGGATTTAAAGTTACAACCCACTGACTCGCATATTATATGTAATTTTATCACGTTAATTGTATAATTATTTTACTTAATACTTTCTTATTAAAAATTGTAAAGTATGTTGTACATATCTGCCTCCAAAGAAAACATAGTGTTTAGAAATATATAAATAAAACACTCAAAAATTTGCTATTGTAAGAATGTCGAGAACAGGTACATATGTAGACTTCTAAGTATGATCATATTTTAACTGACCGACCGCCTACTTCGCCATCTAGGTTCACGTAGATTATATTTTGGGCTAGCGTGAATTCCACGAAATCGACTTTTGGTCGCATGCAATCTATGTGCAGCTGGCAGGATTAGGTTGTTTTTTATTTTCCTTAATTTCCTTCCTTCATTTCCACCTAGACTCTTTCTAGAAAATTAAGGAATCTTAAGGGATAGAGATGGAGAACGTTCTAGTTAGGACGTTTCTATGGAAATCGGTACGAAGGGAAATGGTACTAATTAGTATTTACTTACTAGTTATTATTAGACTCGTGTTAGAAATATTCTGATCCTAAGGAGGACAGCAAAAAGCAGCACCAACAGTCAATACGAAAGTGAAGACATGCACATGTTTTGTATATGAGTATAGGAAATAGAGTTAATAAATTTAATATGGAGTGCCTTAAAACATTCTACAAGTTTGTTTTGCATTTTATTATCACTTTAATGCTCAACGTCCACAATATTAAAAAAAAACACCTTCATCAGGTTGGGTACAAAGCTATAGTTGACATTATTTGGTGTCCACTTTATCCAGTGTCGGGCGCTTTAACTTGTGCGGTCTTAACTTGTGCTGTCTTATGGTAGAAAGACCCCAGTCTGAAGAGGATGGGGTAGAGATTTCCATCACATCGATATTCCGTAAATGTTCGGTTCGTGATCTGATGAACAAGGTTTGAACATTGTAAAACTGGTTCAAAGTGAAGACACGATTTTCTGTAATGCCAGGATAACGGATATGAATTAAATAATCTATTCGTTGAATGAGGAGTGGTTGTAATGAGTTTTATTGAGCTTCTTCTGCTTGGCATTTCTACTCGTTCGTAGACTCGTACTATGTTCTCGGCAATATTAGGTTTGGCGTTACCCTCTATTGGTTTTAAATATGCCCTGAATGATTTATATTTTACCTCTAGCCATTTTTTTCTTTTTGGTTATTGTTGCTTCTTCTGGTATAGAATACAAGGGTTTAGTCTTGTTTCATATAGGCGCGAATCGCCTAATGCGAATCTTGTTTTGGTCAGATTTAAGTTTTAATGCGAAATGGACCAGAGGAGAACAGTCGCATTGCGCGGTTTGCGCCCGTATGAAACAAGACTTATCAAAAAATATATATTTAAAGTTTGTGAATGTAAGATATTTGAAATCTTGCTTGGAATTCATTGTTAGGACAAAAGCATACTTAGCGGGTATTTGAATTAACAAATTTTATACTTAAAAACCGTTACTGAATAAACCTCCATTTTAAAAGTGAAATCTGTGCTGTGTTTCGCCTTTTAAGCTATCCCAGACAGGAGTAACTGTATTCTTTAATGCAACCAAAAAATCCGTTTATTGACGTCATGCTGATGTTTTAGGTCAAGAGCCTTCTAAATGGTCTAATAACGTCGTCGTTCTGTGTGGTTTATGTTTTAAAATTAAAACATTTCTTCAAGCAGTGGCAATTGCGCAGAAATAGTATACCACACCCAAAAATTTAATATTAGCTACAGCTAAATGATTTTAGTGCGGTCACTGATAACTTTTTTTAACAAATATATATCAAAATGTTAAAATATAATTTTGAAATATTTGAAAAAAAATGCGGAAATCGGCAGAACAATTTTTATTATTATTATTATTACTTGCAAATATTAATTTCTTCGCTGGTGCGATACAAGATCGGCAGACTATTTTTGATTCTGTTCCAGGTACTCGCCATTTTTAGTGTTCCGTGAAACGGAACTTTTATGGAATCACTTAGGTATCCGTCCGTCCGTCTGTCACACGAGATTTTGTCTGAAACTATTGAACGTGAAAATTTGAAATTTTGCCCAAAAAGTTGAATTTTGATTCTGGGAGTTAATTTCAGGGGGTAAAGTGAGACATGAAAATTTTTTTTAAGGGCATCGTGTAGGGCATCAAATGAAAGCTTATTGAAGCATGCATTCAGTAATATACAGGGTGTTTCCAAATAAGTGCGAAAATCTTTAAGGGGTTATTCTTGAGCTAATATTAAGCATAAAAGTTCATTATGTCTGATAATGTTTAATGTGTTAAAATTTATTATTTTTTTCAGTTTTTTTTTTAAATTATCTAACTTGTTTTTAAAGGTAATAAAGTCAAATTCGGTACAAGTAACAATTTTTGCAGTTTCCATAAAACAAATTTATTTTTATGTAAAATAATCTACAAGAGTGAAAAAGACCTATTTTATTTTTTTACTGAAAAATGGTACATTTTACGAAAAAAATGCAGGAGATGAAAAAGTTTCTAAGTAAATCAAGCTTTTAAACGGTTTTTCTTAAATTGCAAATTTCCAATTCCTTAAAAGACCTCGTAAAAGACAATGAAAAAACCATTGAGGGTTGCAATTTTCAACCCCTTCCGCTGGTAGCAGATGATCAAAAATATTGGTGTAGGAAAGCCTTTGAAACCGTAAAATTAGATCCCTAATTTCATTTTTCTATGTTTCTCCAAATTTAAGAATTACAATAAAAACTAAATTTTAACCTACCTCTTTAAAGGGGTGTAACTCCGACAGAAGACCCTCTTGAAAATAAGTTTATATGGAAGACCCCTATATTTTTTGATAAGGAATTGCTCGTTAAGGATTTTCGCAATATTAAGGAAACACCCTGTACATAAAAATTGTATGTAAAATTATTGAAGAACAATGATTAATTGATTACATATCTTTATTAACCCTCGTATTAACCCGAACCATTGATTAAAATTGAATTTAATTTTTTATGCAATAACTTAGGTTCTTAAAACCAAAATACAGATAAAAGTATTATTCTCAATTTTTAATAACCTAACTTTAAAACCGAGTTTAAAACAAATACCTGATAAAATACTTATAGCACTTAGAAGAAAAATAGGTTTTACGGCATCGTTAAAAATCATCACTGCATTCAAAATGTGTTCTATTAATAGGTGCTTATGAATTAACTTAGGGTCATCATAAGTGTCACAAGAATGAACCAATTCATCAGATTTTGTCAGTTTTGAAATGATTTTATATTTCATAAAATATAGCACAGCAGTAACAATGTGTAAACAAAAGAACGTAATATTTTGCAACTTGTAAACGTCAAAAGCCCCTTGGTTGAAAATAACTGGAACAAAACAACGTTTATTGCGTAACTGACCATTTCAAAAATTAAAAAGGGCAACCCTTTATTCTACCTGTATGCTGTGTTTCTCCACGCTAATTTATTTATAAATCAAAAAACAATATACTTTTTTTTATTTAAATGAATGGAGAGTTGTTCGGACTGATTGTAATTTAATAAATATGTACTTAAATATTCAAAGCTTTTCTTTACCTTTCATTGTAAGGTTAGTTGATGGGTAATATCAATGAATTTGAGAATGGCGCTTTATTTTCCTTCCATTTAACTCCTTTATCCGACAGCTTTTCCAACTTTATTCCCTTTTTTATATACTTTACTGATCTCCTTTCATTAATCGTTGCTATATTATGTCCAAAGCATCTCAATTGTCTGGTTGGAATAGCCAGATCCCCTGCTTTGGTTTGTTCCAGGATTACCAGATAAGATATTAAAAATTTCCCCAAACTTGAAATTTTTCCACAAAAACACACGTAAAAAATTTTCCAAAAAAAAAAAAATAAAAAAGTTTAATTAAAATCTAATCAAAATGGCATATTTGCAATGGATTCTTGTGTTTTTGTGCGAAAGCTCTAAAAACTGCTCCTAGCGTCTTGTGCTTTCATCAAAGAATAGCCCATTCTTAATGACAAATTTTTAGAACTGTCGAATTGTCAACCTTAAAATAAATTGGCTTAAAATAATGATGCAACGATATGGAAAAATGGTAAATATCGAAATGCTACTATCGATATTTTTAAGATTGATAATTATTATGCACACGAACAAGAATATCAAAAACAAGACAAATTCCCACAATTTCTAAATTTAATGTTTTTAGTATTTTCTAAAATTCAAAAGTAGGTATATTAAATTTGTTTTATTTTGTTATGTTGAAAACTAAAACCGAAAATTTTCGATATTATGTAATCACAGGAAATCTGGATCTGCTTTCCAAGCTAGCCAATGTCGTTTTTGACATTTCGTTAGTGGGCACGCAGTTTTTGAGTTTTTATTTGTGGGCACAAAATGCACATAATATTTGAATAACTAAGCTACGGTAAAAGTAGAAATTAAAAACACATTCAACGTTTTGCAATGTTACAGCCACAGACAGAACGCAGAACATAGCGGGTTTGCTGCAGAATTCAAAACACAATAAATGAACAACTCAAAAACTCGAATTCACCGCTAATGACCGAAAGACGAAGCGACGCTACCAAACTGTGCTTGTCTATGCAACATGTACCGTTTAACAATCAAGTAGTTGATTCAAAGTTTACAGCAATAAATTATATGGCAACACTGTCTCATCTCGGCGAAGTCTGACAGATGTTCTATAGCCTCCTCTAAATGGGGGATTATTTGTTTTTTTTTTATTTTACACAAGACGATTTTTAATTTTTCTAAAGGCGTCATTGGCATGTATCATTATAACTGTAGAGAGCAAAGTAAACTCCCCAAAATTTCCCCTGTTAAAAAAAGTTTACCCAAATACTTCCCCGCCTATTTTATTTCCCCCATGAGTGATTTTTCCCCAAAATTGTTCAGATATTCGTTTTGTATTAAAAACTTTTTTTATCTCATTGTAACCCCTACAACGGGATGCGTCTTTACCAAATATACTTAGCACCAGCACAAGATACGCCCATTTAATACGTCATATTGTAGCCGCCATAACTATGCTCTTTCGGCGACTGATGGACGTAGGCTGAACTCTAGTAACACGTTTACCGGATTTCTTGCATCAGTGACGTGGTCCAGAGGTAGAGTATCCGCTTATGGATCGAGAGGTGGTGGGTTCGAGGCCGTGCTGGGATGGACTTTTTTTTAATTTTTGGTATTTAAAAAATTTGGTCGGCTCTAAAAGGTGTATTGGAAACGGTTTAGTACTGCATAGGATGATACATTTTTTTATATTATTGGTAATCTCATAATACCAGTCACGACGCTTGTCTCGGGTTGTGCTAATTTGCAGTATGTTTAGTACGCTGTGGTGTTGCCGAGTATAGTTATGGCGGCACATTACGACGTATTAAATGAGGCGTGTATTGTGCTGGTGTTAAGTATATTTAGTAAAGACGCCACCGGGATTCACCAAACAGGCTTAAGATTTAGTACTGGTGCAAATTAAGATCTTGTACTTGATGAGTTAGGTTTTGACAAATTTTTGTCCTGTTATTGTCGTCGGTAAAAACCTATTGAGTTATTCTAATATGTAAGCGTTTTGCTTGGCTTCTCAATGACTTTTTCTAGGAAAGTGTTACTAAAATAGTGTTAAAACAAATTTAGTTTTGTTATTGTGGACAATACATTTAAGGTGCCTTATGCGGACTCTTCCCAGTAAAAAAACGTTTTATTGTCCAATAAGGCAGGAGTAAATCTAGTCGTCAGTGTTTTGATTGCAATTCTGATATTGTTTTATACCCTCCAATTCTTCTAGGCATTTAAATAGAAAACAGGTCAACAATATTTTTGCTCAATCCATATTATTCTGTACAGTTTGGTCTTGCTATTATCCTTGTCTATGACTTTTCCATTTTTTTGTGTCCTTATTTAGTGTCCTCAGTTTGTTCTTGAAAATAATATTTTACTGTAGTAGTGATGCCGCGAGACGAGACGAGAGAAGAAGCGATCTCGTCTCGACGAGAGCTCCTTTCTCTCGCTCGAGAGTGCCCTTATCTCGTCTCATCTTGTTCTTCTTGTAATAAGAATAGCTATCAAATTGCAAGCATAAATAATTATGAGCATTAATAGATAAGTTCATAAGCTACCTATACCTAAACCTAACCAAGTCTACCCAGTGCCGGATCTAGGAAATTTCAAAGGGGCGTGGGGAGGCAAACCCAAATTTTGCCGCCCCTAAATGTAATACTTTTACCTAGATTTGCTTTTGAAATTAAAAATCAAGACAAAAAAGGCGACTAAAATAAAGTACAACAAAGTACCTACAACAAACATGAATCGCATTTAAGACACTTTAGCTGGAAATATTATCTTAATTTGACATAATGTCGATTTTCATTAATCGTTCGCAGACCATGTAGCGGCACTAAGGCAACCAAGATTTGAACATTATTTTTGAGAAAAAAATTTCAAAATTAATTGATTTAATTAAATGGCCATTGTTTATTCTAAAATGTTTGTGCGTATAACTACGATGTTTTATTTTGTACATCAGATTTTCAATAGTCTGGAGACAGATCTAGCTGTAGTCAGGTTTCGATTTCAGAGTTGCAACGAAAGTTTTAGGGGGGTGGGGGGGACGAACTTATGATGTAATATTTTTCTAGTAGACAAGACAATGATTTCAGTGATTTGCTAGAGTGGGCAACTTTTTCTAAAGTGTAGGGGCTCCACGTTATATATCATGATGTGCAGAAGCAGCCCTGCTTGAAAGGCTTCCTCGACCACGTTTAATTGTAGCTTTAGCTAACCAACTTGAAATTAATTCTGCATGCTTTTCAAATGACGTTGTTTCAGTGATCTACCGTCCAGACTAAACGCTGTGTGTTGATCATAGAGAAAATATATAGTAGAGAAATAATGTCAATTACGAAAGCGGCAAATTTACCGAGCTGAATCCGTAAACAAAGACGGTCCTCTGCGGGCTTGCGCATTGTCGAACGTTTGCCTTGTGATAGACAGGACCGTACTTCAAAATTTATTTCACATGACGTGAATCTTTTATCGAGTAATAAATGCTAAATATATTACTTGTAATTATTCTTTTTATTAATGATAAAAATGTAACCATTAGTGAGATTTTAATAAAAAGTGTATAGTTTGTTGGCTTAAATCTGAGTTTTCTTGCTATACAGAACTGTCGATAATTCCTCGAAAATAGCTCAGTTTATATATATACAGTGCGTCTCTTTAATGTCCCCCCCCCTCTTAATTTTTTAAACGTTACATTTACAAAATTGAAAGTTGAAATAAAATGTGAACATAGTATTCTAAACAATAGAAATAAAATATGCAACTGTGTTAAGAAGTAAAATAGTAAATCAAAAAAATTACATGTGTATATTTTATTGGATTGGCATCCCATCCTGTATAATTATTGAACAAACCAAGTTCTAGGGTAAGATGTAAATATTTTTACACCTATTTACAGTGCGTGCACTTGATACTTTGCTGAAAGCGCTACTACTTACGGCCCCATGTCAATCTAATCCACCGATATCTTAGCGATCCTTTGGCGAAAGCGCTTTTTTCTTTCGCCATCCCTTTTAAAATACTCCCCTCTACCCTAATCCACTAGTATTTTTAGTGCCCCTTTGACGAAACCGCAAATATGCCTTTTGGACACACCCTTCTAATCCACTGATATCTTAGCGATCCTTTGGCGAAAGCGCTTTTTTCTTTCGCCATCCCTTTTAAAATACTCCCCTCTACCCCAATCCACTCGTATTTTTAGTGCCCCTTTGGCGAAAGCGCAAATATGCCTTTTGGACACACCCTTCTAATCCACTGATATCTTAGCGATCCTTTGGCGAAAGCACTTTTTCTTTCGCCATCCCTTTTAAAATACTCCCCTCTACCATAATCCACTAGTATTTTTAGTGCTCCTTTGCCGAAAGCGCAAATATGCCTTTTGGTCACACTCACCCTTATGCAATATAGGGGAAGGAGGCATTGACACTATATATGACCTTCTTACACCATCTTACCCCTTATACAATGCCCCTAATACACACACACCCCATCAGTGCCTTTCTGACACCTTGACCACACTCAATATACGTCACTGACAAATATTTCTACTTCTCCGTGTGTGTATTCACTTCAACACCGGAGTGCATTTAAGATAAATTATATTTTTTACCTCCTATTCTTTCACATATTGATATAATTTAAATTTGGAATTAAACTATTTGTATTTATGCACTACTTGTAAGAAATAGACTACGAAATAATTCCTAATATTTAAAAGTTGGATACATAATTGGCGAAACATATGAAATGTCTGTAACACTTTGTAAAGACTATTTTTGTATCGAAATAACAAGCTTCAGAGGTTCGCTATATTGCCACCCCAACCAAAAATACCATAACATACAAATGACTGAGATTTTTTCGGCCCGGTTCTGATCGCCGCGTTGCGTCATTGAGTTCAACAACCACTTTTACGAGACGTCCCGAGTGCGCATGCTTCGAGTGGACCGTCGTTTAAAAATCTGACTGGCGCCCAATGCGTACAAACGCACTTTTTCGCCCATACATTGGACGGATTCAGCTGGTGTCGCGAATACGTTGTGATGGTCTAAATATATCTTGTCTATGGTGTTGATAGATATTTACAAAATGGATTTAAGTTATCCTTGGACTAGTCATAATTGTTGAAATTGCCGGAGGTTCTAGATGTAAATTCATAGGGTAGTAATGAGAATTTTTTGTAATTTTTATGTTCATCAGCTTTTTCTGTCGTTTCAATTTTCAAGGTAAAGATATTTTCGAGAAACTGTAATTGGGTCAACAAATTGAAATGAAATGACCCATTGCTCTTTATCAGCCACTCATCTCTGCTTTAATTCTATTTAAATTAGAATGATTAACCCTTATAGAATTAAACACAGAGTGTAAGCAGGATGGGAGAATTAGAAAAAGTCCCAGGTATTCCATGATCGTAGAATCAGCGCCAGAAGAGTAGTCTATAAAACAGTGGTCAGACCTGTTGTGATGTATGAAGCGAAAACATAGCCAATAAAAGCCAATAAAATATTTAAAAGAGGTTTTTAGACGTGACATGAATAATGATGTTAAAATAGATGTGTAGAGCAACAAAAAGAGACAGAGTTTGAAATAAAAAAATTAAAATACCAAGGTTGTAGAAATATCTAAGAAGATGCAGGAATAAGGACGGTAGAAGAGATAATTCAGTGGTACGGGTAGAAGAGATAATGATTATGTCGGTTTGCTCAGGAAAGATAAAAGCCGAGATGGTCTAAAGAAAAGAAGGTTAAAAAAGAAAGCAGGTTTAACAGTTGAAGAAACTTAGAACTGAAGGTTGTAGAAATGATTAACCAGGAACGTTTACCTCATAACGAGTGAGAAAATAATAAAGTAAACTCTACCAAGATCTACCAAAATTCTTCAGACCAATATTTTGCAAAAAAATATTTAGAATATTGCTATACTTTTTGTTGCACCATTCCCTTATTTTCATTGTTTGTTAGAAATCTTTGCCAATTTTTATAAGTAATTTTATATTTATTTTCATTGTGGAAAAGAATTTTGTCCTTTTGTTCACAGTTGCGTGATCATAATTGATCCTGTTGGCTGCTTCACTCTCAATGGATAATATAGTCAATAGTCGTTCTTAGTTGAATAATAAATGGTCAGAAATCTGAAAAAAATCATAAAAATTGAAAATTAGGTGTAGATTGAACTGAAATTATCAGGACGGAAAAATTCTAGCGCGATCAATTGTTATACACAATTTAATTGGTTATTTCCTTATAATTGCGGAACCATAGGTTTTAGAGAAAAAGTTTTCGACAAAAAAAATAATTATTTATTTATTTACAGTAATTTTCTTTAACTTACGATTCTTTCCTGCGTATGTCTCCTTTTGCCTATACTAAGACCACTATTCGTCAATTGTAATAATAATCTTTAGGTAACTGTCCGCTTGGCCTCTGGGATAAAATTTTTCTGTTTGTTAATTTAAAGTGTGTCCACTGATTCTACTTGGAGCGCCACTGAACCACAGAAAGGTTGCAGAGTCACGCTTTCTGTGACTGCAAAAGGTGAATAACTTCTTTTGTCGTTCTTTTTATCGCTACGAACTAATTATACCATCATAAACCCATTACAAGGTAAATACTATGTAGATTAAACTGGAATATACATAATTTACAAGACCATAATAACTAAACCAGGTAGACTACAAAAACGTTGTTTTTATATTTTATAGTGACGAAATTTCTGATCTATTAGGTAATTTTTATGGTAATGAAACTTAAAGCCGGCTTTTCTTAGTTGTTTTTCGAGGTTAGTTGAACGTTACGTAAGGTTTGTTATGATTTATTCGGAGCTCGGTGAATTTATTTTTGATTTCTTAGAGATTTTGTCTCTGTACAGGGTGACGATTGTTTAATCGTATATAAAAACATATCAGTAGTTTCACCTGCATCGACTCTTGTCGAGGCAAGTCACATTGCAAAAAAAGTCAATGTCTCCTCTGTAACATAGCAGGTACATCGTAGTCAAAAGAATAAACCAAGTTAACGATTATCTCCTATACATATATTATAAACGAAGAAACTGACTGACAGACTGGCTGGCTGACTAACATATCAACGCACAGCCCACTCCGGTGGGTCGAGAAACTTAAAATTTTGCACAGAAGTTTCTTATATAACGTAGGCAACTACTAAGGAAGGGTTTTTCAAAATTCAACCCCTGAGGGGGTGAAACAGGAGTTCAAACTTTGTATTTAGGAAAATATTAGATGGTCCTATTAACTTGAAACTTCATAGAAGCACTCTAAAAGATAACGTTCAGATTCACTAAGAAGATTTAAGATTTAGTACTGGTTTAAATTATTCTAGTTGATCTGTTATGTTTTGACAGATTTTTATCCTATCATTGTTAATAAGTTGTCATTAAAAACTTATTAATTATTCTGATATTTCAGCGACTTGCTTGCTTTCCAAATGATTTTCATCTTGGAACGGGTTGCCACAATGAATTTAGTTATATTATTGTCGAAAGCATGTACTAAAACAGCCCTATTCTTTATAAATCTGAGGAAAACCTCAGGAAAAAATTCATATTATAAAACTTAGTAGTCTTATACACTTATGGATGTTAAATTAGACCGTACTAGCGTTGGAGAACCTGGCCGTAAATATAAACTCGTGTTTTACAGTTTTTAATAAATCAACCCCTTAGGGGGTGAAATGGGGGTTCAAAGTTTGGAATGGAGTAAAATTGTTATACATAATATACATAATACATAACATAATATACATAAACAGGAAGTTGATTCTTCAATTGTGCCCTATTTTCTGTAGAAACCTCTTGAGGCTACCCTTATCCTTTTATCTAGGATATAATGAATTTTTTCAGATACCTTTTATACAGCTCTCTATCAATAGTATCTTGTTTAGATCAAACATGTCTTTATTATCAACTACCTCTGTTGCCATTCCAAGAGGAAGAATGGGAAATTGAAATTCATTATGTTCTGTCCCATGATTCATACTTTAACGCGCAAGTTTTCAAATGTTTGGATTAAGAACTCACTTTAGGGGACGGAGAGACATAGACACATTTTAGGATTTTTTTAGATTCCGAAATTTGTTGTTTTAGACAATTTTGTTTTCGAATATTTTAATTTTCAAAAATTGAGTTTTTGAAAGTAGGTGGTATTTTAGGGAGCCGTAAATTATTTTACCAATGATATATCTAGAACAACAAAATTAATGCGAATGAATCACACTGTACGTAGGCATAAAGGTAAAATATGAGATTGTCATTGTAAACTTTTACCTTGCTCACCCACTTAGTATGCGATCCTACAAGTCGCACTTGATAATTTATTCAGCGTGTATGATAACGAATTTATCCATGGCGTGCAAGTAATGTTGCGTATGAAAATCAGGTCATATTCTTAACATGCACTTCGGTAATACCTTCGTAATTTTGTTATTTAACTATTCGATAACCTAACAATTACAGACTGTATCGAAAAAAACTAGAAATAGGTCGACAGTTTTAATAGTCCATTCTCATTTGCATGTTGTGGAAGGTTAGTAACTAGGTGGTATTAATAAAAATTATGGAGGGTACATAGACAAACATACATAGCTTATAGTCCAGGTGTCATGGATCTAGCAGGGAAAAAAGGATTCAGACATATTTTTGATAGTTTTCTACTAAAAGAGTTTCATGTCAGGGCTGTATATATAATATTTCACAAATGAATTATTTGATATGGATGTGGATAGATATAATAAATAAGTGTGAATAAAATACATCAATTCTAAAAAATGATCATCGACTTAAATATATATATATAATATGCACAAATCTTTTCTGTATGGGAATAAGTGTGCGGGAAGTGTGCGTTTTTCGGGGTTCGTGCTTTTAAATACAAATGGGGACCCTAATAGAATCAATTCATCACTCAGCTGTCAATCTGTCCTTTTTCCTATACAAAAATCTTTACGAGAAGGGTTAAAAGATTGTTGGGGCTGATGTAAAAAAAACTAACCTATTTTTCTGTTTCTTTCTGATGTCATTAGATAAAAAGAAACGATTCAATTATTGTTAACGTATAGGCCAGAAATTCGACTGAACGATAAACTATATAGGAAGGCAATTAACATTATCTGCCAGACATAAATGTTGTTTTGTGATTTATGGTTCAAGAAACTTACGAGGATCTTGGCGCCAAAAGTGAAATTTTTTACTTTTTAATTTTAAGTATTTGTTTCTTTTACCAAAAATCGTCTTGGGTATTAAACAGATTACTTAATTAACATAACAGGTATGTGCGCTGATAAAGTTGGTCTGTAAACCATTCTGAGAATCACTGAACAGATTTGCACTCTATTTTTTTGGGTTTTATGTGTGTTGCGGACATTTATTGGGCAAATTTTTGATTTGGCCGAATTAATAGGTATCTGAAGGCGGTGGCGGCTGGTGAAATTTCGAAGTTGTATATCTCTGTTCCTACTTACAGGACCCGTACCAAATTTAGGGGTTTTAATAGTGAGCCCACTGGGAATGTTTTGGTAAAGAAAAAAAACATTTTGTAATTTGCGAAAAAAAGTTGTATTTTGGGTGTGCCCCTCGTAAGAAAAAAATGAACACGTCTAGGTATTTTATTTATTATTTTTTTACACAAATTTTACAACATTTTGTCGGCAGTTTTTAAATTTTGATGGAAAAAAATGTGTTAGTAGAAAGTTATAGTCATTTGAATTTTTTTAAGCCTAAAATATAATTTAAAAAAAAATTCAAATGACTATAACTTTCTAATAACACATTTTTTTCTCTTAAAATTTAAAAACTGTCAACAGAATGATGTAAAATTTGTTTGGAAAAAATAATAAATAAAATACCTAGACGTGTTCATTTTTTTCTTAGGAGGGGCACACCCAAAATTCAACTTTTTTTCGCAAATTACAAAATGTTAATTTTCTTTACCAAAACATTCCCAGTGGGCTTACTATTAAAACCCCTAAATTTACCTGTAAGTAGGAACAGAGATATACAACTTTGAAATTTTACCAGCCGCCACTGTCTGAAGTCTGATGGGCATTTTTAAGGTACCTTTTGAAAGCAACTTTAAGATACACTTGAGTACCTATTCATGGGTATTTTTTGGGTATAGGAGGATATTTTTTGAAAAAAGGAATTTTATTGTCGAAATTTTAGGCAGTGATTAACCCCTCGGATATTCAGGGAAGATGTTTTTTTTTAATTTTAAGGACAATTGTTACAATCTAAAATAAACAAATAGTGTTTTCTCCAAAACTTTAGTGCCATAACAAACGACAAATTACATTTTTGTCTTTCGTAGATTTTAATAATTGCTCTTGCAATAAAATCATTTTTTAATAACAAAAACTATATTTTACTTATAGTACTGTAAGGAAATATCATTTCGTTACAGTACAGAAATGAATATTTCTTAACAGTTATTTTTCGTTGCCTAGCAACGACTAGATGTATTGTAATATTTACTTTTTCTACAAGAGATCCTGTCAAGAATGTCAAAATTTTTGAACGATCGGCGGATTTTTCTCCATTTGTTGCAAACTGAGTTGGAAACTTTTTGAACCACACTGTATGTATATTTATTTAAAGTGCTATGTGAAGGTACCAAGCTTTCCACGACCTATTATAGTAACTAGGCAAAACAACAACTAATAAACATTAACTTCCGATTTTCCATTTGGTAGTTGGCACATTTACAGATACCGACAACGGGAATCGTCTACAAACCGCAATGAATAGATATTGGTTAATTAAGCATCCCGCTTTTATAAAATCCAGATTTGGGATTGCATATTAAAGAGTTTCAAAGTGTGCTTAAACTTATAATAGCTTTTAAATGAAGTAACTTAAGTGCTTTTACTTTGGATTTAATTTCATTAAGTTCAATTAGAATTTAATATAATCATCTATTAAATTAATTGTTTGCATCTTTATTACTTTTAAATATGGGTATTTTATACACTATTGGTTTTGACAGGTAACTGATATAAATTAGTCATAATCTGGTGTTACGAGATGTTATTGATTTATAGGACCATGCCTAATAGAAAAGGGGACTTCTTCCCGAACTGGTACACCTAATTTGTGTCACTTAAGAGATTTACGGGACTATGCCTAAGAGAAAACTGTTACTTTTAGTCTGCTAGACCTTTGGTCTACGAGACCTTCGCAATTCTGTTGCGTCAAGGGACGCAACAGTCTTTCTTTGTGGAAATGTAGTCGACTACTGACTTCCCTTGAAGGGAGTCAAATTAAACTGAAATAGAACCTCCTTTCGGAGATAGGTGTGACCGTACTCGCCAAGCAGCGTCGTTCTCGTGACGACGTTGTTGAACCATACCCAGGCCGATGCTGCCCCATTGGTGACGGGGTTGATACTTGTAGTCGTAGTCACCGGCCATCTTTACACTTCCAAGAAACTGTACTGGTAGAAAGTCATCGTAATAAAACTAAGAGATAAATAATCTTCAAATAAAACTAAACCTTTGAAGTTGTGCCGACAACGTGCAAATTAAAGGAAAGATTTTCTTTTGATATTTTAGCCGAAATAGTCTTTATGTTTTACCGATGACTGTGCATTTTAATGCAAGTTAAATTTACATATGAGACAAGTTTGAGCTTATTTTATTTAAAAAGGATTTTATACCTGCTTGGTTATTAATATTTATTGAAATTAAAAAATAGAGTTATAGAGATTGAATAAACAGTTGGGTTTCCCCAACAATAACTTTATAACGTGTCACTTGTAAATCGATCCAATTTTGGGAAATTTCAAGCAGGTCGTATAAGGGTTGTTGGGCCTTTGTTCTGGGAAATAGGCAATAGTGTTAAGCGAAATATATCTAAAGGGTTACAAAGTCATGATTTAAGGTTAAGTGCGATAAAGAACCGCTAAGGCACCCCAACATCGGTAATTCTCCAAAATTCCAGAGTTAGACACTGCAGTTTAAGAGGAAAGTTTCAGTACCTATTTTCGAATCCATTAGCGCAATAAAAAGAATAAAGAAATAGGCTGCGGGTATGAAACAACGGCAACAATGATTTTGATCAAGAAAAAAATCGTGTTCTGTTAAACCAAATCCTTGCAATATTTATCAATTAAATAAAAACATATTTTTTAGTATCGATTCTACAAGGATTGAGGATTGTGGGAAAGTTATTCTAAATATAAAAAATTTGTGTCAAGTGCACAATTAGTGTTCCTGCACTAGTCGCCGCCGACGGCACTAACGCCGTATCACATCGCGTATGCGCGGAGCTGAGTTGCGTTTCGACTGAGCCAAATTAAAAATTTTGAAAAACCTGTAAGGACGAAAGTTGTTCCTTACATGCATCGTGAGAAATATTTTTTGTCAAAAAACTTTTTCTCTCAAACCAATGGTTCAGCAGTTATAAGGAAATAAACAATTAAATTGTTTATAACAATTGATCGCGCTAGAATTTTTCAATCCTGCTAATTTTGGCTCACTCTACACCTCATCCTAAAATGTTCGTGACATTTTCAGATTTTTCTCTGCGATCCTTTTGCTGATAAGGGTGGGGGGCCGAAATTTTTAAGTGTTTTTCCCGAAAAATGTTTAAAAAAATGTATAAAAAATACATCATATGTATTGTTGAATTCGTGCTTCAATAAGCTTTCATTGCGTACACGATACTCTATGAACATTTTTTTCCATTTCCCAATTTACCCCCTGAAAGTAACCCCCAGATTCAAAATTAAAACTTTTTATACTTCACGTCTGTAATTGGGCCACCACACTCTATCTCTGTTCTAAATTTCAAATTTTTACGTCGAATCGTTTCAGAGAAAATCGCCTGTGACAGACGGACAGACCGACAGACACCGAGGCTGTGCCGTTTTGCTAATTTTACCACGGAACACAAAACGAATAATAAATTATTTTAAATGAAGCAATCAACTATCAATTTTTGCGTGTTTTCATTGACCTATATTTTTTCAATGAACAATTTTTCTTTATAAAAGTTACCTTCGCACACCCACGCATGAACTTTATCTTTCAAGTGGGCTTAAAAATGATTCAATGCTTTGTATAGTTCGCCGGTGATTTGGCTTAAAGAATCGGCTAAGAATGACCGATTTTTATGTGTTCTAATCGCCTTACCTTAACGGTTTGATACTGTTGGAAGACCAGCATTGGCTTGTCGCAGAATTTACTCGCTTGGTTGGTTCCACTCTTACCATCCCAAGAGCAGAGCATCTATGCCAATGATTTAAAGGAGTCGTGGATGATACTATTAAATGAGGGCAAAGCCGCTGGACAAGTTATATACACTAAAGTTCCAAAAATATTCCAGGATATTTAGAAAAATGACGGAAGTTTCCAAATAATATCCAAAAATTCCAGTACCTTGTCCACTAAAATTCCACTGCGTTTTCTGTGTAAAAATGCATCAATTTAGGAAGAAAACTAAAAAAGAAAATTGCATTAAGGATGGGAAAAGGTACATAACCTTGAACACTAAAATTTCATGGCGGTTTCCTAAGGGACAATCGCTGGACAAATTGTGCAAACTATAATTCCAAAAAGGATAAAATGCCAGATAAGTCCAAACATCGTCAAATTTTCAAAGAATTACCAAGAATTAGAGAAAACTCCAGCATCTTGTATACTCAAATTCCACAGCGGTTTCTATTTCTATGTAAAAATATATTAATTTGGGACAAAACTGTTAAAATAATGGCAGCAATTTCCAGAAATTTCTAGAAATTTACACCAATTCGAAAAAATGTCAAAAATTCCAATGAAATGCCAAATATTCAATAAAATTCCCGTAGCATATACTAAAATTCCTCAGCGTTTTCCCCCTCGCCATTAGAATAAGAAGTGGAGAAGTAGTACGACTAATTTCCCTTATATTTTTTTTGACAAATGTGTTTTTAAGCATATAATAATATAGCAACAATAATAGAATAAAAATTAAATGATTAATATTAAATTAATTTGCTAATAAATATTCTTTTTTTTTTGATAATTGAGTCCATTCTCAAGTCTCGATTACCGAATGTCGCATGCGACCTCACTTTAATTTCTTAAAAATACACCCGTACAAATTTTGTTCTTTTCTAGGTTTTTAACTATAACTGTAAAAAATGCCCATTCACAGAAAATTAAGACATACAATACGTTTTATGGGAAATTACATTAATGCCGCATCCGACATTCAGTTATCGAGATTCGAGAATACACGACGTGGGCTGAAAATTCATAACCTAAAAATAAATTGTATAAGCAGCAATAGTGGCGCACCCACGGGGGGCCAGTGAGCAGCAATGAGGAAGTGAATTTTAAAAAGACGACATAATATACTAGTACAAAAATAACAATTTCAAAAAAAAGCACGCGCGTAAATTGCAAAATTTCTAATTGTTGACAAAAGACGTATTGTTTGAACCAACACAAACTAATTTTAATAGTTAATAGGCTTCTGTTATTTAGTTTGAAATCAATTGTATGGTAATAATTAGTAATTACTTTGTTATCAACAAGAAATTTAACGTCATCCTGTTTTTGCCGATAACGTATTAACATGGAAAACAACATAAAGTTTTGAAATAGATTTTACGCACAAAAACAGGAGAAGCCGTACACTGGAATTTAATAGAACAAAAGCTGATAACAATTTGGACGTCGTGATAACTTACCAAGAATCTAAAAATATTATAATTTTTATCGAGGTTTTTATATATTTTTAGTCTATATTTACATTGATTGCTTCATTAAAATGGAATTTTATGTTAATGACCGATATTATTGATGGCATTCTTTGTTGGACCGATTTTTAATTAATATTTAATGTTAGACACTGTAATATCGGACACGAGGGCATAGTAGGCAATGAAACAGCTAATATCCACACGAAAGAAGGTGCCGAGGCTCCATTTTGTGGAGCTTAACCCTTCTTTGGAGTGACAAAAAGCCACATTTTAGAGGATATCCACAAATGGGAAAAACACGCCCAAAAGCAAGCATCACTTCATCAGTCATTCGTCTCAAAAGAAGTTTCTTAAGTTAAATAGAAATGACTTATTACAGGTCATCTTACTGGACGTTGCCCTTTGAGGTATCATCTACGGAAAATTGCCAAAATAGAGGACGAAAGGTGCCGATACTCTGGTGAAGCTGCAGAAACAGCAGAACAGTGCGACTGCATAGTACAAGTATGCAAAAGGCTAAAATACCTAGGAGGGGTCATTCTAAGGCCTTACTCACTCTTATTTAATATGAATAATTTCTATTACATCAATTATACTAATATTTAAAACAAATAAAACAGGTTTTATTGTTTTAAAATATTTTTTATTTAATATTAGTGAAGATACGTTGTTTAGATATTCTGTAAACATTTATAAAAGAACGACACTTTATTAACACCGGTTTTTGACGCGAACACAGTAAACTTTATATATTTATTTCACTCAAAATATAGAATCGTCTTCTTTGCAAAACTGTCTACTTGTATGGCTATACAGGATGCAAGATGAAACAAATTTGACGATTACCACTGCATTCGAATCTCCTAAACTTACAGCTGCATTTGGTGGAAAACAAATACAGCAATAAACTTGCGACCATATTGTTAAAAGTTAGAAGTAATATTTCAGCCAACAATAGAACCTATTGAACTAATATTTTTTATTATTTCTCTAATACCTTATATATTTTATAAGAGTGTTTATTTTAATTGAAACGATATGAGGATTATTCTGTTTTTTACCCAGTTATATTTAACCGTTCTCGTCAATAATTTTAATTTTTTAGCTCTAACAATTCTATACTGTGAGGAATAATAGTAATTAATTGGTTTCCAAAAGTAGTTTGACAATTGAAGAAATGGTAATACAGTTTTCCAAGACGTAAGAATAGGTACTCTAATAATGTCTATATTTAAAGAAATATTTTTTTTTTGATTATTTCAGTAAAGCTTTGTTGAGAGAGTTGAGAAATTAGCATTTTTCTGTGTAGCCCAAACATTTTCAATCGGATTTACATCAGGACTTCTTGAGGGCCAAGGTAGTAAATGAATATTGTTTTCCCGAGCCCAATACAAAATCCTTCTTACCGTGTGAACAGGGCAGTTGTCATGTTGATAAATAAAATCTCTTTGAGGAAAAATAGTGTTCGGTGAAGGCTGCATAATGTTTTCTAATATATCTATATATACTTCCGCTCTAAATCTGCCATTAATGCGATGACATGTGGCCAATACACTAGTTTGTAAGGCCAGCGCAAAATATGTATATAAACTGCCATGACAAAGTCCAAGCCCTCTTGAGGTCATGTATCCCCATACAATAACTGAAAATCTATCACTTGTTTTAACCCTTTGTGTATATTTTTCTTTATATCTGGTATTTTGCAGGTCGGTAAACTCTTACCCACCCACTGTAATAGTATTGAAAGGTCTTTTCATCCGTGAAAAGACCATTTATCCAATACCCCAACCATTCCTGTAAATATTGCAAAGCAAATCCTACCCTCTGCTCTTTGTTGTCAGTAGTTAGAAATGTTTCACGATTTCTTAAATTAGAACTTTCTTTTACGCGTCTTGCTACCCTAACAGAGCTAGGAAAGTTTGTTTGTCTCTGCGCCTCCACGGCTGTTTGGAATGGATGGTTCTCCAAAAAAGTTATCAAGTTATTATCTTGTTCATTTGATATCCTCTTCCTTCCACTTCCAGGCATTCTATTTAAAGAGCCGGTATTTTCCCATTTCTGCTTCAATTCTTGAACGGTACTTTTTGGTAAACCGATTTCTTCGGATATTCTCCTTACTACACGACCCTCTTCAAATAAGATCATCGTTCATCAGCCTTTTCTTTGTTGTCGGTTTAATCTGTTCATCAATTACATTAAAAAAATAATTTGTTCGGGATTTTTCGTTCGCAACTGTATGTGCATCTCGCAGCCCTTCTTTAAATAAGAAAAATGGAAATAAAAAGTGTCCGGTAGCTGATCAACCAGAAGATCTAAATTTTTCTCATTTATAGTAAATCGTATTGTAAATATATGTTATTGAAACAAAAGAATGTTTTCTCTGATCTGTTATGTAACGAGTGTAAAATAAATTAATATTAACGTATGTCCGCATGCTTGAGCTTGAGAGAACTCTTCTTGATATTGATATTAAACAATAGCAACCAGATTAAAATAAGTTTGCGTTAAGTTTCTGCTGGAACTAAAACATGTAACAAACATTGAGTACAATATTTTGTCTCATAAGAAATAAAGTGGCCCTAAAGTTTGCTCACTTTATTAATTGAAAATCCATATTAGTTACAGCTGCTTGTTTATATTACAATATCGGTTCAGATTATATTAACCATTTTGCAGTGTGTCTTTTGTATTTACAGGGTGTTTTCTAATTGAATGTCAATATTTAAGGGGGCGATTTTTGGGTCCATTCTAAAAAGAAAATTTCATATGAACGTATGTCCTAAACGTCTTAACTTTTGAGATACAGGGTGGTAAAGTTTTCAAAAATAAATAGTTTTTTATTAAAATCTGTAATACCACTTTAGATATTTTAATTAAATTTGGCATACATGTACTATAAATCAAGAGGCATTATTTAGTGTACCACAATTTTTTTTCTTTCCACCAGTGGCGTTCGTATGGAATTTCACCTGCCTATTTTGGCAGACATTGATGGTACGCCAGTGATTTCTCGTAAAATTAAAATTATTCCTGAAATCCCCAATCATTTCTAAGCAAATTTGATCTCTCGCATTTTTTCAATCCGATGCACGGTTTTCGCTTAAAAAAATAAAATCCTTTTCTCTGCATGATCATAACAATATCGTTAATATGACAATATCACCATGCAGAGAAATAGATTTTATTTTGTAGATCAAATTTGCTTAGAAATGAATAAGGAAGTTAATTTTTGAGATCCTTATTCATTTCTAAGCAAATTTGATCTAAAAAATAAAATATATTTCTCTGCATGGCGATATTGTCATATTAACGATATTGTAATGATCATGCAGAGAAAAGGTTTTTATTTTTTCAAGCGAAAACCGTGCATCGGATTGAAAAAGTTCAAGAGATCAAATTAGCTTATAAATGATTGGGGATTTCAGAGATGATTTTAATTTTACGAGAAATGAGTGGCGTACCATCAATGTCTGCCAAAATAGGCAGGTGAAATTCCGTACGAACGCCACTGGTGGAAAGAAAAAAAATTGTGGTTCACTAAATAATGCCTCTTGATACGTAGTACATGTATGCCAAATTTAATTAAAATATCTGAAGTGGTATTACAGATATTAATAAAAAACTATTTATTTTTGAAAACTTTACCACCCTGTATCGCAAAAGTTAAGACGTTTAGGACGTGCATATGAAGTTTTCTTTTTAGAATGGACCAAAAAAAACCCTTAAATATTGACATTCAATTAGAAAACACCCTGTATATTTAGTTGATGCCTCTTGCATCTTTTCGCTGTGCATAATGCAGTTTTATTTATTTAACAACTGAAATCAAACCCGGAGAACGAGTGCACATATGCTTACACTAACAGTTTCCAGCAGTGGTAGAAGACAGCAGGAGATGTAACGTCTGGCTGCAGAGAAGTGCATTGGAGGGAAAGGTTTATATGTACTACTGCACTAATAATAATTTAAGTTTACAATGTGTACATTTTATTAGGGGGTTTCGTTGTTAAGATTTTATTAACAATTTACATACGGTTTAAGTTTGCGTCACTAAAGCTCTATATTTTGTGAATTCGTCGCAAATATACTAAATATAGACATTTTGTGGTTCACTATTTTACAAACGACACGTTTTAACCATCGCCATTGAAGAATTATGCATTCTGCGACACAGAATTATGTTAGTTCAAATTATTCAAATCCAAAATAATATACAATTGGCAATATGCATGTGATGCAAATAAACCCGTTATTTTTTGTGTTCTCTGCATAAATTAAGTATTTGTGGCGGTTGTTTTAAATAAATAAATAAATAACATCTGTTTTCAACCATTTGTTTATGTTTCTATTAACCAATAAAATGATTTTTTTTATTTTCACACAGAATTCTAAACTTGCTAAGCACGACGTCACGTGCAATATAAATAAAAGTGCTTTATTGCTGGTGTAGGTAAAGTATGAATTAAGCAAGAAAAAGCCACGATCATCATAGGCATGAAGACATTACGCGTGCTCTGTCTCGTTTTGGAATATTCCCAGCTTTAGTTGCGGGAAATCGATATACCAGTGGCGTAGTCCCATTAAACAAGGATTTTTTTAATTAAATAATTATTGGATCAAAAATTGAAACTAATGATTCAATGATTGTGTGTATTATTATTTAAGTATTACTCTATGTGTACAACGGCAAAGTTTAGTGTAAAGTTGAAAAATATGTAGCTAAACTATTTGGCAAACAATTCGCTGCCAATTCCACCCTCAATCCTCCTGCCAATTTCGCTCTTCCAACCGCTACGTCTGCACCCCACAAAATGTCCGACACAATACTTAAGGTCAAACAAGATCAAAAAATTCTCCTTTCCCTTGACACCAAAAAGTCCTCCGGTCTGGATGGCATATTAGCAATTGTTGTCCCGAAGAAAGCTTCCAAGCCTCTTCCATCCAATTATAGACCTATCCCTCTTCTCTCTGTTGTCAGCAAAGTTATGGAGAAAGCCATCAACTTACAATTTCCTAAAATATCTAGAAAAATACAAAATCATGCATTACAGACAGTGCGGATTTCGTCACCAAAGACCACAGCTGATCTTACCTTCGTCATATACATAACTGGAGCAAGTCACTCGAATTTCATGGCCAATCCCAGATCATTGCTCTTGATATTTGAGCCTTTGATCAAGTATTGCACACCGCACTCCTCAACAATATACCCTCATACGGTCTTCCTTCCAAGCTATGTACTTGGATCGGTAGCTTTCTCTCTAATCGGCGCATATCTGTCGTGGTGGACGGGTACTTATCTAACTTCCATACTATCAATGCTGGCGTACCCTAAGGTTCAGTCCTGGCGCCAACCCTATTTTTTCTTCACATTAACGACCTGCTCTCTTCAGCTACCAATCCCATCCACAGTAACGCTGACGATAATACTCTTCAATCCAACATTCATTTTTCCAGGCAAGTCTCGAATCGAGAGCTGGATAATAGACGCAGACCTATACTATGCACCTATCCCTTTCTCAACATCTTCAATTAATCCTAGACTGGGGTGCCAAGAACCTTGTTCAGTTCAACACCTCCAAAACTCATTGTGAAAAACTATAAAAGAAATATCACTGACTTTGTAAAAAATGCATATTGGGCATATTTTGAAATAAAACTTAGATATCAAAATAAATATTGGGCACCACATGCCATTTGCAAGTTTTTAAAGAAGCCTTAAGCCATTTGTTTGAAGGAACTAGAAAATCCTTGCCTTTTGGAATACCAATGATATGGAGAGACCCAAAAAATTATATTGACGACTGCTATTTTTGTCTCTGATATTTATATACACCCAAGGAAACCCAACCAAATACACGAAGTCTTAAGGTGTGCTCACACGTAGGTGAAGCGTCGCGAAGCGAAGGGAAGAGAATTTTATCCGTCCAAGAAACTTACGTGCAATCAAATGGAAGCCCGCACAACGCTTCTCGACGCTTCAGTGTGCGGGCTCCCATTTGATTGCATGTAAAGTTCTTGGATGGATAAAATTCTCTTCTCTTCTCTTCGCGACGCTTCGCCTAAGTGTGCGTGCACCTTTAAATATATTAACTTCCCTAATGTCCAATCAGTAATACAACAGTTCCGCATGATGTTGGTATCTGTATCCTGTACCTATTCCACCCAAAGTATTGTAGACCAGGGTTTTTTTCCGAATTTTCAACAGATTCTGAAATTGATATTTTTAAACCATCGACCTCAAATGATACTGAATGAATGATATGAATGATATTTTCTCAAGTAGAACTAAATGATTTAGATAGAGATTTAGGACTTGCCGAAGACCTCTCTGAAAGTTTTGGATCTAGGCTAAGGGATAAAGACTTGCTTGATCCAGGAACAATATTTTATTGGTATCAAAATTGTGAGGCTGAATTCGTCGATTACTACAGCCGAATACCAAAGGAAAACTACGAAAAGAAGCTTTTCCGGCAAACGGGAACGGTTTTCCAAGAAGAAAAATTGTTAATATATGTTATTTTTTATTCTTTGTATGATTTTCTAATGGTCTTATAGCTTTTTTACTTTTCTTTTACATTCTAAATATAGCTAAATATGCTTACTTATCAATATTTTTTTACACTTTGTTCAGTAACCTTACATGATAGAAAAAAAAACTGAAAGCAAATTTGAAATCGGCGCGGCGCCACTTAATTACTCAAATTCGGTTTAAAAATTTAATTCACATTTTGATAGAGTATTAAAACGCAGGCCTTTGTAATTTTCAATGCACGCGTTATATTCGTGGGAGAATTTCATGAAATAAATTTGTGACACATTGTTTATTCACTCTGGTGTTTTACTGAATACGACTTTGGTAGAAAAATTATCCGGCTAATTTTTTGACAGAAAAATGACCGTGATAATTGTTTTTAACAATGAATACGGTAAAAAACAATAAAATACTCGTTTTTCATTGTAAAAATATGGAACTGGTGAAGGAAATTATCCTAGTAATTTTCTTCAAAATAATATTTTGGGTGTGTAATGACTTGCTTGAAGAATTTTTCAATAAAAAATACATGCATAGGGGAAAGGCAGGCAAGATGGCATAGCATCTTTAATTTTTCGAATATTACCTTATCATTAAAGTTCAAGCAACAATTCTTAAATCTGGTGATAGCCAAGGGTATTCGCAAAGTATCTTGACACAAAAATGTTTACTTCTAAAATCCATTTATTACAAAAAAAAATCGAATAATATACATGCTAAAATCCATCTTGCCCGACCGGGTCGGGTAAGATGGCATTAGGCAATAACACTACACTAACGACTCGTAATCTTATCTTAACGCTGGTTAAACTTAAAACTGAGGTGTTTTCTAGTATTAACTGCAACTTTATTTTTATTTCCAACTGGACGTCGCAGGGTAGTCGCAGGTACGTTGAAAGTTTTACTTGCTCGAGCCCATCCCATTTATTTTTTCCTAACTGCTTCTATAGCTCTTGCCATATTAGCCTCATCACAGCTTCCTCTATTTGTTTTTCTTGTATGAGTAAACCATTTAGAAAAAAGAATAAAAATTCTTGTAATCCTTTGTAACACAAACAATAAAAATAAAGGGGCGGGCAAGATGGAGTACCCTGCCATCTTGCCCAGCAGACGGTTAGGCCACCTTGCCCGCCTCTCACATTTTTAAAAATTATTGGCTAAAAATATGTGGAGAAAAGCTAACGTAAAAATGTAAGAACGCGAAAATAAAGGTTGTGATCCTACAGTTGCGACAGTGTACACAAATTACATAAAAAATTAAATTATGATTACTTAATCTGCTTCTAAAATAAGACTTACATTAGATCAACTTCATATAAAATCACATAAAAACAAATAGCGCCTGTCTCGCTGCTGCAACCGACCTACCATTACAAATGAGGGATGTTGCCAACATGAACGCTAATTTGTCACACATAAAGGACATTTTAGTGGATAGTGTTATTTTATATAGACGATGTGCCATTTTGCCCGCCTATGCTATCTTGCCTGCCTTTCCCCTATTCCTATCTATTTCTTTTAAAAATATGCAAAAAAGTCACCTGATGGAAACCTGCACAACAATACAGCCCATAATTTGATTTCGTTTCTGCATCGGCATTAACATTTAATAGGATTATTAATTATCTTATGCCTCATTCTTATACCACGAAAGTATCATTTAAGCCTTGTCCGTGTTTAATGCAATTCTCATCAACACAGATTATTAAAACACTAATCAAAACTTCGTTTCGTAGCTATTTTAAATAAGGCTTGTGGGAACATTTCTTTAGTTCACATTTCTTTCTTAATGCACCAGACCGGAACGCAATGGGATCCATAATTTATTTGTATGAGATTAAATTTTGTTTTCTTTGGTTCGAGCTTTGGTTATATAAGACAATTTTTTGCGCCCGCGACTTCGTCTCAACCCGCTTATTGACCTCTTTGGGGGGTTGAATTTTGTAAAACCCCTTCTTAGTGAGTCTAGTGGGGGTGTTACCAAAAGATGTTATGCATAAAACGCCTTTGTCTTTGCAAAAGATGAGAGAGAAGTAAATAAGTACGGTCTCTGTCAGACGCTCGTGGCTTCTTGCTTGATTCTTACTTTATTACTCATCATTGTTAATCTGTATATAGAAGAACTAACAAAAGGTAAAGAAAAACCTTAAGGGGTTACGCCAACCTGAAATTTTCAAAAAATCTATTTTCGTTTTGGCTAGATAAATTGTTTATACGTTAACATTAGAAGACCCCATGTACAGTCCAGGTATCGCAGACTGAAGAGAATTAAAAAATATATTTGATTTTCAGACGCTGACGTCATACTTTTTTTCTTTTACGTTTTCTCGAAACTACTTTTTTCAAAACGGTGTACACGATATCTCAAGATCTACTCAACCAATTTGGCTCAAATTTAAAACACTTCTTCTTTATCTATCTACGATGTGACGTAGGATTTTTTCGATTGGATGTCTTGTTCAAAAGTTATGAACTTTTTAAACTCAAAATTTCGATGCAAATTTCAAGTTTGTTTTTCAAACAGCTGTCATTTCTACAAAAAAAATTTTAAAATTTTTTCCCTACGTCACATTTTAGCTATTACCCTTTTAAATAAGAAAAAAATATTTTGTTACGTTTCAGACAATGCCTGAGAAATCACGTACACCACCAGCAAGGATTTTCAAAAGAGGGTCCTACTTATCGGCTCATATCTCCGGCATTTTAATTTTTTTTTAAATCGTTAATATTGCAAATTGTTCATAAAACTACTATGCATATGCGTGAAATAAAGATTTTTTATATACTTAATGGCTGCGTCAAAAAAAAAATTATACCTATTTTTCCGAGCGCCAGGTTGGCGTAACCCCGTAAGGCAGGAGCTAAGATACAAAAGATACAAAATAAGAAAAAAAAAACAATGAAATAGTTTAACGAATAAGTGTATGTTTCAATCATATCAGGACTATCATTTCAAAAGTTAAAAAATATCGGTCAAAATGTTTTGAAGGTTGCAATGCTTATGCTACAGATAAACTCTAGGCTACATTGGATTAATTTCATTCAAAGAACAAATACTATATTACCGCTTTTGAATAGTCTGCCAATAACACTATATTCAGTGCCAATTACAAGGATCGGCAAGTTGCGAACTTACGAAGAAAATAATTAAAATATCCAATTAACACGACACAAAGAAATTTAATTAGTCGAGTTAAATGTTAGTTGGCGTTCTGTGCACGTAACACGTTTATCATAAACAAATTACATGGCTAAACTGGCATCGTGCTTAAGATATTCAGTGGCGTATTTCGGAATAATATATTATGTAGGTCAGCTGTTTTTTTTATTAACTAAATTAGCATCGGACAAAATACCAATGGCTCCCAATTAAAAGTTAAAAATCGATTAGTGATCCTTATTAATAAAAATTATTAATTGATACTTTTAATCATACTTTTTATGTAACAAAAAATTCCCTTTTTGGGGCAGCATATTCACCTACATATATACAGACTTAAAAGCTTTGAGTGGACAGTAAACAGTGAATTTAAACTCGGTAGAATTAATTTAACTTTATGTTGATTTCGCATATAAGCAAGCCCATTATAGATTTCAGATAAAAATGCTTTGTAGTCAGAAATTAATTTAAACATATATAAATAAATACAGGACTGCAAAAGAAAATAAACATTACTTTTCTTTTGAGTGGTACCTGAAATTTATTCTGGCAATATCTGTGTTTTTTCGTGCTGCTTATACCTGGAATAGCTTTTTTTGTGATAAACTTAATTTTTTTTTATAGGACGGCTTGCTGGAAGCGTATTTGTAATATTTTTCAGCGGAAATAAACCTCCACTTAGGGTACTGCCAAATATGCGACTTTGTCGCTGCGACGAAAACGCTGCGACAAATTTTTATGTCGCAGGAATATTTAAGTCTGGCCAAATCAAACGACTTTCAGTTAGTTTTACAATGGACGCGGAAGAAGAGGCTTTGTTAGCGATTGCAGTTTCTAGATATCTCAGGCGGAAGAAATTGAAAAACAAAAGATTTGCAGTTCATCCTATAAATATGAAGAGAAAGAAACACGGCCAGTTTCACACTTTATACAATTTGTTACTAAAGGGCGATGCAAAATTTTTCGCTTATTTTCGGATGTATCCCAAAACATTCGAGGAGTTGTGTGAATATGTGTCAAACATTACTGCTTGAAATACAATCCATTACTGAATATCTGAGAAGGTCGCATTTGTCGCAACGTGTAGCCCGACGCTAATCTGGCCACTTGCATTAAAAACAACGGAGAGCGTTTTTGTCGCCGCCGCAGAAAGTCGCTCTCGTTCGCGACAGTGCTGCTGTCGGTGCACATGAAACGCTAGATTTGGCCAGGCCTGTTTAGTTACATTTGTTGGCAAGCTGCGACTGAGTCGCAGCGTTTTCGCCGCAGCGACAAAGTCGCAGATTTGGCCGTACCCTTACACCAGCCTGTCTCGTGCTCGAGGAAAAACCCTATTTTGACAAAACGCCCAAAAAGATGTTGTGCCACAGGATTATTTTTGATTCTGGTTTGGGTCTTCTTTTGCTAGCGCGATTTCTGGGTCGTTACCCTTCATTAGGCAAGCTTTGCATCCGGGATAGCTAAAGAATAGACCATGTTTAAAACAGAATCAAAATGAGAGTAAACTTATATGTTAGTTTTGGATGAGTAAGTTACTGGGTTCAGTATTGTCTTCTGAATTTAAACCATTTTATTGTATGTATTTCGATTCAAGGAAAACACATTACACTGTTAATCTAACTACGTATTATATAAGATACAACTAGAAAGTTGGATGTAAGATGTAAAACAGAGATTGTTGAATGAAAGATAGGACATGACAATAAAAAATTTTGAAATCAAATAAAGTCTGTTTATACAACAAAAATATCTAAAATAAAGTTCAAGGCGGCATTCCCACGTGGTATCCACGTTGGTGGTGTCCACGTTGGCCAACCCAATTTCATTTTGACATGGTTTTTCGGCTTTAAAATTTTTAACAATAACATCATAGGTATATTAAGTATAGATTCATATCCTGCAAGCAATTGTCAGTCCATTATTTAAGTTTTAACGTGTATAATGATTTCATTCAGAAGCTTAATATGTTAAAAGATCATGGCGACATTTTTTCTGTGACTAGGACCTCAATATTTTTTTTACACATTATTTTTCTAAAACAAATCATAACATATCTTGAAACTTTTATTAATCCGTTAAAAAATACCTATTGAATTTGAATCTACCGTTATTATTGTCACAATATTCACACAAAAGAAAAATAAAGCAAGAAATTTTACTAAAATGAAATTAATTTGGCTACGTGGAAAATGACGCCTTTAAGGTGCGTTTCCTATGGGGCGGCTGACGCGC
Organism: Philopedon plagiatum; assembly: GCA_963971165.1. Classification (NCBI taxonomy): domain Eukaryota; kingdom Metazoa; phylum Arthropoda; class Insecta; order Coleoptera; family Curculionidae; genus Philopedon; species Philopedon plagiatum. The sequence continues at coordinate 18,038,548 of OZ020190.1, read as the reverse complement.
GCGGCTGCCGCTCAGCGGCCGGCTGACGCCAGTAATCCATTGACGTTGAAGCTTGCGTCTGACGCTCGAAAAGAAACGGATACATTAAATTGTCACACGAGCAGTACTAGGCGTCAGACGCTGTGCGGCAGCCGCGAGCGCCAGCCGCCCCATAGGAAATGCACCTTAAAGGTGCATTTCCTATGGGGCGGCTGACGCCAGTAATCCATTGACGTTGAAGCTTGCGTCTGACGCTCGAAAAGAAACGGATACATTAAATTGTCACATGAGCAGTACTAGGTGTCAGACGCTGTGCGGCAGCCGCGAGCGTCAGCCGCTCCATAGGAAACGCACCTTAAAATCTACAAGCTAACGTTGAACCAGGGGTGGATTATGGGTTCTTCAGGCCCTAGGCTAAAGTTAACATGGGCCCCCTTTTATAAGACATCTTATTTGCGAAAATTGAAGTTAATAAAAGTTACGATAAAAAGTTTTTTTTCCTTTTGATTTCGTTACAAAATGAGCAACAGAACACATAATATATTGTTTATATAAATGATCTTTTTCGAGATTTTAGAGCAGCCTGTCTAACAAAAGAAGATCGTTGGTTTTTTCATCACCTAACCTATTTCTTTTCTCAGTTTTTGCTCTTTCTAAAGTTGAAAAAGATCACTCCCCAGAACAATTACTAGTTACTGCCATAGATAATAATATTCTTAAAGCGATTTCTGTGTTTGGAAAACTACACGTTAATTTTTTTTCTCTTATGAACTTTAAAATATTCTTATGGTTCTTAATTTCACTAATAAAATATTCAAGCGAATACACTCTCCTTCAAGACTTTAATTCGAGCTATATTTTTCCAGTCGTTAAATCCCGTAACAAAAGTATAAAAGCCAGTCTCGCCGAAATACTTCACCATTCCGAATCTTAATTTTTTTTTTTTTTTAGATGCGTAACATGTTTGAGATGACAGTGACGGCTGGTGAAATTTTAAAGTTTTAATAGTGAGCCCACTGGGAATGTTTTGGTAAAGAAAAAAAAAACATTTTGTAATTTGCGAAAAAAAGTTGAATTTTTGGTGTCCCCCTCCTAAGAAATAGATGAACACGTCTAGGTATTTTATTTATTATTTTTTCTAAACAAATTTTACATCATTTTGTCGGCAGTTTTTAAATTTTGAGAGAAAAAATGTGTTACTAGAAAGTTATAGTCATGTGAATTTTTTTAAGCCTAAAATATAATTTAAAAAAACAATTCAAATGACTATAACTTTCTATTAACACATTTTTCCCTCAAAATTTAAAAACGGTCAACAAAATGATGTAAAATTTGTTTAGAAAAAATAATAAATAAAATACCTAGACGTGTTTTTTTCTTAGGAGGGCCAAAACCAAACATTCAACTTTTTTTCGCAAATTATAAAATGTTTTTTTCTTTACCACAACATTCCCAGTGGGCTCACTATTAAAACTACTAAATTTGGTACGGGTTCTGTATAAGTAGGAACAGAGATATACAACTTTGAAATTTCACCAGCCGCCACTGCCAGCATTTAAATAACAATTCGATAATTCGATTTAGATAATAATTCATAATCGGATAATCCGATTTTGCCCACTAGGTACTATATTATTGTTAATATGTATATATATATATTATGTACGCCTCTGTTTTATTGTAACTAATATAAAAAAACGCCAAGGGAATAATTATTGAGCACCTTTCGAAAACACTCATGCCAAATGTTCTTGACAAGTTCGGCTGACGCACAACATTCTATAAATAATGACCACCAGAGAGTCGGATGAAGACTGAAGACAATAATGCACTTGTATATATAAACAAATCGATTTTTAAAAGCGTGGGGATTAAAAGGATTTTTTATTTATTTTTTTTAATGATTAATACGTGCACGCTTATATTATTACTATTTTAATTATTGTATGTGGGTGTGCAGGTTTTAGTGTAATATGTTTTAATATGAAAAGAGCAGTGGTGCCAGACCTACTGTTTTTACCTGTTTTCTACTGTTTTCTTTAAATCTACTTTTTTCATTCTAATTTCGGCTTTTTTTTTTAAGAAAACGAATAAACACTTTCGATATTACAATTTTTATTTATTAAGAAGTGTATTGGAAACAATTCACCTATGTTTTTAAATTTACACAAACTTTGTACATAATTTACTATGCTGTCGGCAAACGTAGAGCGAATATTTTCCTAAATAAATTTGTTAAAAATAAAGCAACGTCATAAATGGACAACATGTAGTATTTTTGTTTTGCTTTGTACTAAAAACTATTTAAAATATCATCGAAAATAATTATGTTACACATTAAATTGTAAAAAATACTTATTGGCGCTTCATCCAAAATGTATGTTTTACAGAGTTCAATATCAGAATTAACTGACTGATTCTGATGCATAATGTATTTTTGTGTTTTTTCGTATATATTTTGCTTTATGAGAATGAAATTTATTTTTTTATTTAGTTCGTTTTATTCAGATTTGCTTACATACAAATCTACTTGTGCAAGTATAGCTTGCACTTGACCTAATTTTTTTATCGGAGACAGCCGACGTAGACTTCAAGCCTAAGTACTAGGGTACCGTGGGCGTCTAAAGAGAAGGTAACTGTAATCTTTTGAAACGGGATTTAAAGGATTGAAGGTTGGGAGGGGCAGGGAAAACATCTGCAGGCAATTCGTTCCATAATCTGGAGACCCTAGGTATGGAAGCGAGAGAAGTGGGCTGCTCTAGGCTTTTGTAGCTGGAGAGTAAACTGGACTGGACGTAACGCGCCTGTTGTTGTTCTGTTAGGAACAGTCAAGAGGGGAGTTATAGCGGATAGTTCTTCAGAGCAAGATCCGTAGAAGGATCGATAGAAAAGGGATAAATCCCCAACAGCTCGGCGATGAGCGAGATGACGCCATATTGGTGGTTAAAACTAATGCCTGATTTGCTTAACCGATATTATCTTGGTGTCAAATGCTGTTAGTTAAAATATTTATTAGAAAAAATAAAACGAACAACCCAAAATTCAGTATGTCATTTGCAGTATTCGAATATATTAACTGAATTCTGAGTTATAATACAAAAAAATCATGTTTGAATCGTTTTACTGTAAAATGAACAACTTGTTGCTTATTACCTTTCACCTTTCAAGCATCGTTAGATAGTGAATAAGTTGGAAGGGGAGAAGTATTTTCTGGCTCGAAAGAGAAAATCAAGCTTTTTAGCTGCTGATGTCCTGATGTGGCTGTTGAAGAAATTGTTAAGTTGAATCAGTGCCACCTGAGATCATATTCAAAAGCGATGCCAACAAGATCGAACGTTTCGTTGTTCTGTAGGGCTTGACTTTCATGTGGATGTGGTAAGTGCTGCCGGATTTTTTGCGTGACAAGGAGAAAGACTGGGTTTTGGGGGCATTGCACTGAGCAAGGTTCTTGGCATCCAGTCTAAGATTAATTGTAGATCTCGGGAAAGGGACAGGTGCATAGATTTGCGTCTGTTATCCAGCTCTTGATTCGAGACTGCAAATATGAATGTTGGAGTGAAGAGTACTATCATCAGCATAACTGTGGATATGATTGGTAATTAAAGAGAGCAGGTCATTAATGTAAAGAAGAAATAGGATTGATGCCAGGACTGTACCTTGGGGACCCCAGCATTGATAGGATGGAAGTTAGATGAGTGACCGTACTCCACGACCGATATGCGCCGATTAGAGAGAAATCTACCGATCCAGGTACATAGTTTGGGAGGAAGACCGTAAGAAAGTAGTTTGTTGAGGAGTGCGGCATGCCATACTTGGTCAAAGGCCTTGGAAATATCAAGAGCAACAATATAGAATTTGCCATGAAATTCGAGCGACTTGTTCGAGCTATGGGTGACAAAGATAAGAAAATCAGCTTTGGACCTTTGGTGACGAAATCCGTACTGTCTGTCATGGATGATTTTGTGTTTTTCTAGATATTTAAGAATTTTCAAGTCGATCGCTTTCTCCATAACTTTGCTGACAACAGAGAGGAGGGATGGGTCTATAATTGGATAGAAGAGATTTGGAACCTTTCTTCTGGACAGGCTGCACACGAGCAGTCTTCCAGCTATCTGGGAAGGTACCTTTGTCATAGCAGATCTGGAAAAGATGAGTTAAGATGGGTGAAAGTTCTGGAGCGCATTTTTTTAGAATTGCTGGTATGCCATCCAGACCCGAGGACTTTTAGGTGTGAAGGTATAGAAGAATTTTTTGTTTCACTTAAGTACCTATTATGTCAGACATTTTGTGGGGTATAGGCGTAGCGGTTGGAAGAGCGAAATTGGCAGGGAGAATAAGAGTTGAATTGGCAGCCAATTATTTGGCAAATAGTTCAGATTTTCCTTTAGAGGTGGAAATAATTTGGTTTTCAGAGGTCGGGGGAGGAAAAGTGCTTCCACAGAAGTTTTAACTAATGTTTTGGCAAGTGGCCAAAATTACAAAGTATACATACTAAAATTAGTGAGCGGAACATGTATCATCTTAGCCACAGATGCAGCTGTAACTTGTGTTTTGTAGATCACAGATGGTTTTTATACGGTCGAAGACCTATTCCGCTATTCGTTTGCGAGCACCTAGATGACAATAAAGACAATTACAAAGTCTATCAGCTGTGATGTTTTGGTTTGAGGTTAAGGGCGAAATAGTTTATTTTTTATTTCAAACGTAGAGGTTGGAAAAGTTTCAAAATTGGAAGAAATTAAATTCAAATGTCGCTTGCCACAACCTATAATTTTTCTTTACCATACGAGGAATAGCTAAACTCTTGTAAAATCACGTGGTCATTAAAGCAGTTTTAAAATACTAGAATGCAGAAAACAATTTAGTTGATGCATATTTATAATTTTGTTTTTAACAATGGGCAGCAACTCTTTTTTCTGCTGTTCATATCTAAGTTGACTGCTTTAAAACATAAATGAATGATCATGTAAGTTGCACAAAATGAAAAGATTTGTAAAAGCTAAAATCTAGAGTTCTATTTATTTAGTCCTCAGGTGGTTTAGAGAACTCTAAATTCTCACTATTTATATTTAGATGTGCCCCTGACAAGTAAACTTCATTCATTATGTAAAAAGGTGGGTTTTCACTTTAAATTTAATCAACAAACATCCATCATTCATGTGTTTTTAAACCTTCCTTATTATTTATTTAAAGTTTTACGCATCGGGTTTTCCGCAACTTCCAGCTTTGTTACTTTTAATTAGATATGTTTCTCGAGACTAAAGGTACTTAGTTCATAGCATTCTTGTAGTAATCCTTACTAAACTGTTTTCACGCGTGGCTCTTATTTTTTTTTTGTTTTGGAACTCTACCAGACTAGCTATCGAAATATCCAGCTTTTTCGATTTGCCAAAAAGCTAAAGAAATCAAACCTGAGTAAACTTAAACAATTTTTCATATAAATTTTGGTTAATTCATGGACGAGCTACGCAAGAAAGAAGTATCCAGACAAAGAATACCTCCTATTTACACCACCAACAAAAGTTTTTACACGTTTTTATATCGAAAAAACATTGAAGGTTGGTTGTCTAGTTATACATATAAGGAAATACGATTTGTGTTTTAGAACCCGTAATTCCCTGATGATAATATTGTTGTTTAAAGTTGATGACCTCGAGTATAAACAATTAAGAAACGATAAAACACCGTTTTATTATTGTATAATTTGGCCAGTTGAATTGAGTGATAACATCAACGACATTATCAGGGTAATAAAATTAAATAATGAGAAAAAGTATGGAAAATTTAATTAATTCGTAGTTTTTATTATTAGCAATGAAGTCACGGTACAACACATTTAATTAGTTAAAAGTTCAGCTAATTGTTTTGTTAATAGGAAACGCCTGTAATATTTCTTTCTGTTTCGCCTGTTAATTGATTATATTTTGTTTATACTTACATAATTCGAAAAAGTATACAGATATTGTTAAAAGTAAAGACAAAAATGTCAGATTTATTGATTCTTTTCCAGATTTAATTATATGCCTGTAGATAGATACATAATCTTCTGGGATGGCAATTAAGTCCTCATTCACTGCGACCTTTGCAGATCTATTGTGATTCTCCTTATTTTATAGGGCTTGCTGCAATTGATGTAATTTTGTGTGTGTGTGTTTCGATCATGAATTTATTAAATAAAAGGATACGGGATGATGTTTGAAGCCAAAACAACCCATTCTAAGCGACACTGTAAACACAATTTGTAAACATTGGCCACATCTTATTTTACCTTGTATTTGTGTACAAAAAATACGTTAGAAGCATCACAAGATTTGCTAAAAGTAATAAAATCCCTAAATTACTTTATTTTCTGCTAAATAATAATCAATTTAAGTTAAAAAGGTTTTATTATTTATAGGTTATGCTATTTCTAAAGGTGTTTATTTAAAGTCGCTCCGAGTCATTTATAAATCTATATAAATCTATACGTCGCACTTTTTCTTTTCTAGTTCATTAGACAACGTGTAACCGAGTGTTCAGACCGAGGTTCAGCCGTTTTCCTAAACAACCAGGACAGACAGCAACACTTCTGAGCTCCAACACTCCAATGCTATTTTATCTCTTTCTACTACCATTCTTGATTCAATTACGTGGTAATTCGTAGTCTTGTCTATGTTCGTAGTTCGTAAACTGCTCCCCCAAGAGAATAACAAACAACAAAATATAAGGCTTCACGTTCGATACGCTCACAGTATACGGATATCGAATCCTTTTATATAATAAATCCATGGTTTCGATTAAGTCATTGTGCAATAATATTAACATTGAAAATAAGAAATGACTGAACAAATAAATTGCTTTTTCGAAAATAGGTGCAGTTTTTCGAAAATAGGATTTTCAGTTCTAATAGGTTAAAACATGTTACCTAATATAAGAAAATCGGTCAAGTGCAAGCTATACTTGCACATTTTTGTCATTTTTAGGATATTAGCGCCATCTAATTTAAAGCTGGTGTAATTGGTGTAGGTAATTAAAATTTCTAAAAAATGTCCATAAATCCAAAATATCGAGTACTAACTAAAAATAGATGAGGTTGATAATCCAGAATACTACGTTAACTTGATCAAGAACTGCAATAAAAACACCCATTTAGATGTGTTTTGGTTCGGCATTCATTAAGGTCAGATGGAACCCTTACAGAAGGTGACAAAATTCTAATTTTCATTTCATTAAAATTATAGTTGAGACACTGAGAATAAAATGAAAAATAAATGGTTACAAATGAACCAAAATATTTGTCCACACCAAAAATGTTTTAAGAAGGGACCCTAATTAAATTATTTATTTCTTAGTTTAAATACATATTATATATGTTTACAATTTTAGCAGATTTTGCAGTTTAGCGCATCTACAATATTCTCGTATATTGTGTTGTTTCTGGCATTTTATGAATTATTTTTGTGTTAATAGGGTTAAATAAGTTTCCGAAACACGTGTTATCCTGTTTTTATATAATTTATATTCACTATTTTCCCTTATGTGGTATTCCATACATATTATTAACGTAATAAAATCAGCCCACGTGTGACGCTGTTTGCAACGTTGCCATTTGTGCTTCATGGCTCGAGAGTTAAAGACGGCTGGGACTTAACTAAAATTATAACATTGGCTCCAAACGAATAACAATCAAGCATTTTTTAAGAAAAAAAACTTTACTTTTTGTATGAGTAAATCTCCAGATAATTTCGTAGACGGCTGGTCGACATTGTTTATAATCAGAATCGCCCACTTGAATATCGCATTTCCGATAATTCCTGTTCAATGTTTTTAAAAGTTGCCAATCACAATTTATTGCTTCTAACGATTTTTTATTACTTCGATAAAATATACTATTGAAACGAAGTTGAATTTCGAAAACTGTTAAATGCGTCATCAGCTGGTGACTCTTTTTTTAAAACACCTGTTGAAGGAGAGAAATCAGTGCTTTGAGCTTTTTATAATATGATTTAACTTCCATAAAATTGGATAGCTAGATCGACAAAAGCATCACAAATAGGATACCAAATAGTTAAGTAGACTCGAGATATTGCCAATGGTCCATATGGCAAAATAAACGTTTTATAATCATTTTATATTTTAAATTGATACCTATCTTTCATTTTGCAAATAATAGGGACGAATCATAAAGATGGCGGCATGACATCTTTGCTGCAGAGTGTGTTTTATAATGATTTTATAAGTTAAATTGATACGTATCTTTCATTTTGTAAATATTAGGGAGGAATCGCAAAGATGACGAATTGTCATCTTTGCTGCAGAGTGTGTTTCACTTTTTCTTTATACTCATTTTTAGCGCCCTAAAAACTCTCTTTGGAATAAGGTAATAAAATTTGTATAGTTTTTTTTTCACCGAACATATCAAGAAAAAATAGGCTTTTTCTATAAAAACGAATTTAAATAAGAATACATCTTGGCGTTTCCTTATCTTTTATCCAGAAATACTGAATACTTGTCTGGATCTTTAAATCCATCTCTTAGTACTCGACTCAACATCCGGTTCATCTAACAGTCAAATTTAGTTTTTGCGTCATTAAGTATAAATTCTCCGGACTGCATTTTTTATTTGGTATTTTTCGAGTGGACAGAACCGAATATTTTATCAAGAAATATAATATAAAATCCCTTGTAAATTTTTTTTTAAAAAAACGCTTTATTATTTAGATGTACTAAAACAAAAAAAATGTATAGGCTTTTCATTGGGGCAGTACTGAATGCTATTTATAAGTGGATGTACTTCGCGTGGGTGGATCCTAATAAAAGCAGTATCAAAGTTACCACTGAAACAGATACAATATATTATGTTAAAGTTATTGTCTTAAAAGCTTGTCGCTGGCGAAAAGTTCAAACAGACATTAAATTTGTTTGGCAGAAATTGTAAGTACCTTACTATGTATTTTTTTCTTGTATATTCACGCGACAAACTTTTAAGACAATAAATTTAACATAAAATATTATATCTGTTGTTCTGAAACAGATATAATATTTTATTTTAAACTTTTACTTAAACCGATAACTTTGATTACTACTTTTATTAGGATCCACCCACGAGAACGACGTCCACTTATAAATATCATTTAGCATTGCCCCAATGAAAAAACTTAACTACTCTTTTTCTTCGTTTTAGTACATCTATAATCTAAATAGTTAAAGCTTGTTTTCAAAAAGTATTTTTACAAAGGGATTTTATTTTCAAGTTTTTAATTACGTCTTAACCGATGCATTTCGGATAATGCACCATTATTACAAGGCCTTTTACCTGTTAGCTTTGAGCTATCTAGCCATCCGCTAGCTAGCCCCCATCTTGTGGCGTCCGCCATATTAGGTTTAAAATGACGTCACATAGTTTATCGTATTCAACTCGTCAAGCCCTTTCATTTCATACACATATTAAGGGGGGTGTGAAGAAAAAGGGAATCTGCCATCTTGTGGCGCCCTCCATATTGGGTCTAAAATATCGTCACATAGCTTATCGTGTTCTACTCGTCAAGCCCTTTCATGTGATACCCATATCAAGAGGATTGTGAAGAAAAAGGTAATCCGCCATATTGTGGCTTCCGCCATATTGGGTTTAGAATGATGTCACATAGCTTATCGTATTGTACTCGCCAATCTCTTATATTTAATACATCTCTACATCAATACATCTCTTTTATTTAAATCAGGGGGATTATGAAGAAAATGGTAATCCGCCATCTTGGGGCGTTCGGCATATTGAATTTAGAACAATTATTTTAGATGTACTACATAACATATATTGCATTGTCACCGCACTTATACGCGTGTGCAAAGTTTCCAAGCTCTAGGCTTAACTGGAACTAGTCGAAATTTTGATTGCAATATTTGACCTAAACAAACCCAAACAAACAAACTAACAGGTCAAGTTAAATAAAAACTTGAAAAAATAACCGAATATTAAAAAACAAAAAAGAAACAAATTAGTTGTTGAGACAGCAATTTATAAATTATTCACATTTGATAACTCAAGCTGACAAGCTGTTTTCGAGTTAGAATGCAAAATTCTCGTGTGATAATAGCAAAAAGATATATTATAGTTATTAAAACAATAATCCATTTATACCATTCATAATGACCACCCCTTCCCTCCAGTTATGTTAGATGTTATCAGTTTGACTTTATGTAACATTCTATTTAGATAAGTTAAAATAGGAGCTTTTTTTCTTTGTAGTATTGTGTAAAAAAGGATACCCACTTATTGTATTATTTCATGGATTTATTAAATAAAAGGATACGGGATGATGTAACATTCTTTGAAGCCAAAACAAACCATTCTAAGCGACACTGTAAACACAATTTGTAAACATTGGCCACATCTTATTTTATCTTGTATTTGTGTACAAAAAATACGTTACAAGCACTACAAGATTTACTAAAAGTAATAAAAGCCCTAAATTACTTTATTTTCTGCTAAATAATAATAAATTTAAGTTAAAAAGGTTTTATTATTTATGGGTTATGTTATTTCTAAAGGTGTTTATTTAAAGTCGCTCCGAGTCATTTATAAATCTATATAAATCTATACGTCGCACTTTTTCTTTTCTAGTTCATTAGACAACGTGTAACCGAGTGTTCAGACCGAGGTTCAGCCGTTTTCCTAAACAACCAGGACAGACAGCAACACTTCTGAGCTCCAACACTCCAATGCTATTTTATCTCTTTCTACTGCCATTCTTGATTCAATTACGTAGTAATTCGTAGTCTTGTCTATGTTCGTAGTTCGTAAACTGCTCCCCCAAGAGAATAACAAACAACAAAATATAAGGCTTCACGTTCGATATGCTCACAGTGTACGGCTATCGAATCCTTTTATATAATAAATCCATGTATTATTTATTTTAAGGTTATTTGTAATTTATGTAAATAGGAAAAATTAACCCGTAGGGTCACTATCTTTAAGATCATCGTAAGTTGACTATGAAAGTTAAATCCTTGACTGACAAGCGTGAGACTAAGGCATTTTGTATACTATGAATTTAAAGAAATCCATTTTTCTGTAATTTTCGGATAAGCACATAAAGTCGTTGTACCTACTCGTACTTGGTTAATTTAGAGCATCCAGTTCGATTACAGCGCATAAATCTAACAGAAACAGTCTAATTTATATCGCTTAACTAAGCAGTCTGACGTAAATCCATCTAAATGTAAGCAAACCTCGATACTTCCCTTAAAGTTATATCGGTTTAGAAATATTTTAAATGCTTTATGCTTGCTTTGTGGCCATATTTGTCAACACCCACATGTTCATAGGGAGTGGGATTTTGTTGATTGTCGGGTCCAGAACGATGCGCCATATAAGGATTTCTGGAAGTGGTTTCTAATGTATCAAATGTGCAATATTTTTGAACCTTTTTATCGAATAAACAATCTCGAATCTCGATAAAAAGCTAAAAAAGAATAAAACGCAATAGATGTCTTCTTACAGTTAAACAAAAAGGCACTGAGTTAAAGTACTCAGCAAAACGAAAGAAAATCCACATCTTGGTTGTCCAGAATGCCATAAATTTATTTTAAAACGTTTGTACTGTTGTAAATATTGCAAATTTAGATTAAAAGATATGTAAGAAAAACGCTCAGGTTATTTGCCAACGTATAAAAATAGCAATTCTAGTAGTTTTTGCCCTAATTAAATTTTCTCATTTTACTCAAAGTTATTTTGGATATATTGCGCTTTGCTTGGTTGCTCCTTAATTTAATAATTTATAATTTATTTTCCACAATAATGAAAATAGGTTAATTTTACAACCAAGTTCCAAGCACATAATGATTTAGAATAGCTCATAACTTTTTAGTGATGACTTATTAACAGTGACAGGACAAAAGCTTGTGATAACATACCTGACAAACTGGTAGTCAATTTTATTCTTAAATCTTCTTAGTGAGTGTCAATGATTATATCCTAGAACTTTTATTAAACATAAAATGTTCTTTTTTTTTAAACTATTAAATAAAAATATTAGTCTTGAATCTCGATAAAGAATTAAAAAAATACAATAAATATCACCTTAGAGTTAAACAAAACGGCATCGAGTTTAAATAAACTAAAATAAGCAAAACGAAATAAATCCACATCTCGGTTGTGCAAAATGCCATATTTTCATCCATTAAAAAGAGGATATTTTGTTGTGAATATTGCAAATTTAGATTAATCAAAACATATTAAAAAAAAAAACGTTCTTAGATTATTTGCCAACGTATAAAATAGTAATTTTAATAACTTTTATGTTAATTATTTTTTCCTATTTTACTGGATATCACATATTTTGGGTTTATTCTGTTTTGCTTGGTTCCTCCTCAATTTAACTACCTATGTATTTTTCACAATAATAAAACTAAATCCATTCTAGAAACGTTTCAAGCAAACTATATATTAGAATAACTCATAACTCTTTAATGGCATAACACACAATACATAACAGTGACAGGGCAAAAGCTATTCAAACATATCTGACAAAAAGAAGTAGTAAGGTAATCCTAAATCCTTTTTAGTAAATATGAATGTAAAGTATCACTGGTCGACAAATTGAAATTTTTGTCGGATCTCCCAAACTACTTTAACTGATTTTGAAAGAAGCCCTTGTATATAAAGAAGGAATATCATAAATATAATTTGGAGTTGGTTCGATTTTCTGAGAGATATGTGAAAACAAAATTTTCCAATATAATACATTTATTTCAAGTATACATAATTATGAACTAAAATGTTTTTGACTCTGAGATTTTCGTTTATAATTAACATTCATTGCTTCTCTCCTCAAAGTCAAACAATAGTCTGTTAGCACGACAGGATTTCACTTGCCCTGGTAACGCCGTTCCAACCCTGAATTGTCTTGATGGAACCGTTCTCCATGTCACTGACATCACCCAAGTTTGGTGGAAAAAAATATAAATGCGAGTGCATCATGTGAACTTTTAATGACATCTTGCAATATCTGGCCCTAACCTAGAACTTTTAATAAAAGTAAAATATGTTTAAAAAAAAAACAACTGTATATAGTTTTTCTAATTGAGGACTAACTTGCAATAGTGTTGCTGGTGATAGTTTCCGTCATGGTGAAGTACTACAGACATCTCTAATTTCTTTAAAAATGCTTTTGTGTTTTTGTTAAAAGGTCTTAAAATTGACAAAACCTGTGTATATGGATTTTTTACAATTTACTCGTATGCCTTTCATAAAATTCTAAAAAGCAACTATTTCTAAAATAGAGAAACGTGCAGGCGAATTAATGAAAGTTCTTTAGTTTATCTATACAACCATAAAAAGTCTAGACAGCCTCCCTGATGTGCTCAAAACTATTTCTGAATTCCCTGGATTGATTAACTATTAATGTTTAATGCTCATGAAATATTCAGTAGGAAATATAGACACTAAAATTAAACAAGTAATTAAAATCGAAAATATAGATTTATTTTTGATTCGTTTCGAAGTTTTGGAATATTTATGTAGACATTTTGATAATTTAATAGTTGGCAGCTGTTGGGTACTTTTTTTAAAGTTTGTTTGCTTATTATCAGGCATTGGAATTAAAGGAAATAATAGCAAGTAGGTATACATAGTTTTCCTTGGATCGTACCTAATTGAACATATGCAAGCTCAAGTGATCAGCAGAGGGCTCAATTTTTGAGCTTAAGACAATACGTTTCTGGAATTTAAGGTCACTCACTTAACAGGGGAACGATAATTAGGCGGTAAAACAATCTTTATTTCAAAATGCCATTTAGTTTCTGCAGAGGTATTCATAAAATGCTCCCCCAGAAATTCTACTTGAAAAACTGATTTAGCAGAAAGTGTACAAAGTTTTTCTTTGAAATTGAATAAAACCATTGCAAGTTCCAAGATCACGACAAAAGGATTTTGCTACTTGTATGTAGAATATTTGAAACTATATCTTCGGTATAAAAAATATAACATTTTTTAGAATATTTAAATAAATCAGAGATAACCATTTAATGACAAATGCAAGACCAACAAAGATAACTAAATAAAAAGAAAAATGTGCATATAAAAGCTTTTCCGGGGATTTATGGAAAGAGTTTAAGATTTACTTAGTTTTTGTAATGCCATTGTTAATAAGTCATCATTAAAAACTTATGATACTGCACCAATTTTTATCTTGAAAGTTTTGTTTCTAAATAAATTTAGGTCTATTATTGTGGAAAATACATACTTAAATTGTCTTTTTAGTTATACTTACTTTTTTTAAATCTTCGTACAACCCACGAAACCAGCAAGTACAAAGGTACAATGAGTTGTATTTCGCAAAGCCGACTTACACACTACAGTGCTGGAAACATCCATATGGATTTCACCAGCCCTTTAAGAGGGTGTTACTTAATCCTTGCACCCAAGTACCCTTACGGGTGTAGGATGTTTGGTTGAGAGAACTATAGTCTTCCAGGTCTGGTTCTGGATTCTTTTTTACTTGATCTAGCTTCAAATACATGTCTCACTACTCTCCCCTCTATCATTCGTTTTATGTGGCCGAACCATCTTAGTTTTCCTTCTATTTTTTCTTCTATTGGTCTTAGCTTCAGGTTTTGTCTGTGTGTTGTGTTCCTAATTTTATCCATCTTTATTTTGTTTTCGATTCTTCTTAGAAATCTCTTTTCTATTGCTGTCAATTTTCGTTTCATTTTATTTGTCATAGTCCAAGTTTCTGCGCCGTAAATGAATATAGGTGCTTACTACTCTTTTATATACGTGGGTTTGAATTTTTTTTTGGTATTTCTCTTTTTCCCAGGAACGTATTTTTGATACTGTTAAATAGTCTTCTTCCCGCCGTTATGCGTTCTTTTATTTTATCTTCTATTTTTCCATCTTCTGATATTACTAAATCTAGGGATTTGAACTTTGTAGCGTGTTCTAAATTTTCTTTCTCTATGTGTATTCTTTGTTGTTGTTTCTTTCCTATTATCATGGTCGTTATTTTTTCTTGATTTATATTCATATTAATCTTTTGCTTCTGGTAGATTTCCAGGTTTTCTTTCGCTATTTTCTCATTCCTGCCTATTAAAACCATATCGTACGCGTAGCACAGCTATGTTATTTATACCTTTTTCATTCTCCAGTATCCTACCTCATACGCTTTGGTCTCCTTCTTTGCTTCTTTAATTGCTTCATCTAGTACCAACCAGAATAAGAGTGGGCTCAAAATATATCCTTGTTTTTAACGCCTAAAGTAGTTCAAATAGATTTGATCTTTATTGTCTTGCTCTCACGTAATTTTTTGTGTCTTTGTATAAACTTTGGATTCCTTTTATTAGGGGCTGCTGGTGTTCCTCTATTAGAGTTGCCCATATGTCCTATCTTTTTATCTGGTCAAATGCCTTTTTCAGGTCTATGTAGCAGCAGTGTATATTTTTGTCTTCTCTTATGGATTTTTCTCCCAGCTGTCTCATAATAAACATTTCGTCGTTTAAGTCCTTTTTTGGTCGGAATGTCGGAATTTGGATTCCGATAGATTTTGGCTCTGTTTCTTCAAAGGTATGTTCCACTCCTCTTAGCCTTTTCGCTAGTACTCTGCCGTATACTTTGAATACTATGCTGGTCAGTGTGATGCCTCTCTAGTTTTGGCATTTTTTGCTGTCTCCCTTCTTGTACATTGGGTTCATAATTTTCTTTTACATTGGGGTAATAATCCCTAAAGTTATTCCTTTAGTTATAGATGTGCGAAAATAGTAAAAACTAAATTCATAGTAGTTGTCTTATTCTAACACATATTAATTTAAATCCTTAAATTGTCAAATCGAGCCGATCTTAGCAATGATCAATTTGGCCACTTAATTACAAAACGAATTTTGAAGACTCTTAACCGATGACTAACCAAAACAATAAAGAAATCAGAATAGATCGTAATAATATATTGTAATTGGTCATAGCCACAGTTATAAATTTTAATTTATTTTAGCAAGCAAAGAGAAGTCATGTTGATTTATCAGGGCCACATAGAGTCAGCCAAACTTCTATTGCATTATGTGGATACTGAAAATCGCTGGTATATAAAATATTTACGGTATTTTAACAATAACAGCAAATACTTCATAGACAATTATTCAATTAAATTTCTCATAAATAATCCACTTCTCGCATTGGCTTGCTGCTATTTATAACTGTTGTGCCATAAAAATAATATGTCTGCTGAACCTCTACTGTCAATGTTAAGGTTATGTTATGGATGTGACGTGAAAACTAATGATTCTCGAGGAATGAATGCTATAAGTCATTTCCGTCTGGAATTTTTTCTTGTATAATATCAGGGTTATATGAGTTCCAGGGTAATGAGTGGCAAACATGAATAGCTTATCGGAAAATATAGGCTAATCGTTCTACTCGAAATTGGGGACAAAATTTTTCTTTAAAAAAATACACATTTACATTGAAATTAACTTAAAAATTTTATTTAAAAGATATTTCCGTTGTCTCACTCAATGTTCTACTTTTAAAAACATATTTAGTCTATACAGGGTATTGCAAAACCACCGACAAAATTTTGCAGCTGATTGTTTGGCGAACAATAGGAAAAGTAATTGTTATACAGGGTGTTTCAAAAAAGTATGTGCCATCGCTTAAGAAGCGAAAAGTTCATATGAACACGGGTCCGCACTTTTTTAAAGATACAGGGCGTTACATTTTTTAAAATAATTTTTCAAAATATTTTAAAATGGCTTCAGCAATTTGAATCAAGTTTACGTTGTCTAAAGTAAGGTAAATATGGGGACAGTTGCCACGCTTTTACAAATAAAATCGTAAACTCGTTAGTTTCATATTATATTCTTTTACAAAAATAACAAAGTGGCATTTAAAGCATCTGAAACAAATAGAAATATAAAAAACCAGAAAAGAAGTGAATTCAAGGTTACAAAAAAATTATTTAACCTTTGCCTTTTCATATTCCTTGGGGTTAGAGGTTTCATCCAGGTGCTATTGCAGCCTCCGTGGTGATGTTGGTTGTTGCCCGGAAATCTGTGGGTCTCCTGACAAAAAACCACAAATGTGCTAGCAGGTCCCTGGTCTGTGAACTCTTTGTCTTTTTTCAACTTCCAGGTTTCGCACCTACCCAGTAAACACACGTACGTTAAAAAGACGTTTAAATTAACAAAACACCATAACATTAAAGCGTAGTTTTATTACGTACATTCAACTTTAAAATGTCGCAGCTTTACACGTTGTCGATAACGTGCTAGAACAAACGTTTAGAATCAGAACATATAAAATGGATATATCTAATAAGAAAATGCATATTTTTTTACGTTTATAAATATCATTTTATGTATATTTCTTACAAACGTACAATAAACGTTACAAATAATTAAAAAATAAACGTTAAATATGGTTAAATCTAACGGTTTGTTTTTCGTTATTTATGTGCTTAAATTATTACATATAGATAACGTTTTAATAAGGTTAAAAATTACATGTTTTTTTACGTTTAGAAATACCATTTATTTATGCTTTTTCAGAACCTACGATAAACGTAAAAAGCAATGTTGCAAGTAATTAAACAACAAACGGTATCAGCACTTTTATTTTGGAAACTGACCTCCGGTGAAAGTTAATAAAATTTTAGTATGATGTAGTACAGGTCAGTATAGGATCAATTTTGTCCATGGGCGCAACTCAGTCTTATGACCAATTTCGACGCTAGAGGATGAAAAAGTCTGTTAGAAAGCACATGGAAAGACGGCATAAAATGTTTTTTTACATATAACGCACCGAGTTAAATGTTTTACAATATCTAAAGTTCTCTTTGATATTTGACCTCTTTTTTGATTAATATGTCGGCAAGGTAAAACATGGAACGTTTCTGCTTATGTCATGTCACGTGTCATACTTTACACTAAAGATTTTCTTGTTTTGAGAAATATGTCACGTATCATATTACACAAGCAGAAACCCCTCAACCTTTTAAGTTTTACCCTTGACTTACTAGTTGCCAATTTTTTCATACACTCTTTTGAATTTTCCTGTATAATAATTAAGAAAGATATCAAATACAAAAGAAAACTTTAATTATTGTAAAAAAATATTCTAAATGCATAATACGTAAAACAAATATTTTATGCTGTGTTTTCTTATGCTTTGTAACACATACTTTACCGCTCTCTAGCGCCGAAACTAGTCACAGGACAGAGTTGTGCCCATGGACAAAATTGATTCTACTGACCTGTACTGCATCATATTAAAATTTTATTAAGCCAATTTTCATAAGAAAAGTGCGGGTACCTTTGAAGTTTTTATAACATAGATATAAATAACTTTGAGTAAGATTAAAATAACCGAAAGCCTAACTTTTAGTAAGTCTGGAATAATAAAAATATCTAGGAAATGCACAACTTATACAAAAAAGCTAAGAAGCGCTAATTGTAAGTTCTCCATATTTTAAAAGATTTTCCAACATAAGGTATATCCCAAAAACGGCATGAAAAGTCAAATATGCCCTTTTGAAGTGGCATACCCTATGTGCTACCTTTTTAAAGTATTCTTAAAATTATGAACAAATTTTAGTATGTAACACACTATGTATGAAAACTCAGTGGAACAGCAAAAACTTAATTGCCCCAAAAACGTTATTAAAATGTAAAACCATACCTGCAACTGTACGGAGGCTTACTACTAGATATATTTACCGGACTAGATAACTTTAATTTATTCAAATCAAAAGCGTTTTTTACGACAATTAGGTTTTTGCTCTTTCATCGTCCTTATACTACATACTATAAAACAGGATAAACTTCTAATATTAGAAAAAAATGTTTTTATTGCCGATTTTGGCATTCACAAATACATAATCTATTTGTGGAGTATTTTAGTTTCGCATTCCCTGTTTCATTCTTGTAGCTGAGTGCTTATACCATTCCTTTACACTCCATGAAACGCGCATATCGTTTTTTTCATTTGTCGGAAAATTTAATTTTGCAGCTTCTGAAATAAGAAATAATACTGAACAAGAGATAAGGATTACATTTATTATATATTTTGTGTTTATATACAGTATTCTTTGACAAGAATTATTGTTGTTTATCGAAAACTTTAAAAGTAATTTGCTAACGGAAAAACAAGAAAAGTTATTCGTTGCCACTTAAAACCTTTTTTTATAATTTATATTTTTGTACAGACACTGCCCTTGCAAAATGTTCAGTATGCTCATGTGTATATCTAATTTCAGGCATAATTTGTTTTAAGAGTCCTAAAAGGCTCGTGGCGGAAACTTTGCAGGCAATTGGACTATCAAATAGAGGATTTTGTGCGTGTAACAAAGAAACTAATAAAGTAATAACTTGTGTTGGACAGAATTAACTTTAGTTTGTTATGGTTAGCTTTTTTATTATTCCTAATTTACAACTTTTTCATGAAAAATAAGTAAACCTGGCAACGCCGGACACAGGAATATTGTTGGCAGCTGGGAAAATAATGGTGGCTAGTAGCGAGTTAAAGTAGAATTTTCTATAGGAAAAAGCAATTTTCTTAGCTATTTTTGCCTAAATGTGGGGTTTTGTGTGACGAAAAATAATAAAAATTATAACTTTGCAGATATGTTGAAGTGAAAGTGTCGAAACTTAAAGGAATCTATAGAAAAAGCTGACCTAAAAGTTAAAAAAAATTTTTTTGGAAAAACCATACGAGACCGCCAAAAACTGATTTCGGATTCATGTTCTACGACCCAAAATTAGGGTCTGTGCAAAATTTCATGAAAAAATTCGCTGTTTCCATTAATCCGAACAATTACCATTTTGCTTTTCGGCGAATTTTGAGAATAATACTTAATAGTTAATTTCTATAGTGGAATAAAGGATAATATTCAACCAAAATTATACCAGCAATAATCAAAAATTTAACATTTATTTTATTATTCTTATTTTTTTACTAAAATTAGATGCTATTCGTTTTTCTAGGTATAATTAGAATGATCTTGCAAAGGGGTGGACAAATAAAGCCCTATGGCAAGCTACTGTGGAACAGCACCTTTAATTTTAATAAAGCAAAAAAAATATCGCAACAATAATAATTGGGCAATTATAACACAAAAATGTTAATGAAAACAGATGACCTGAACTGTAAATACTTGCCTTATTAGCTCACAATGACTCTCAATCACACACGAAAAATAAACTTAAACAATAATTACTTATAGAAATCAATGGCGGCTGCATAATCCAAAAACGGCGTTTGTTCTAGGTATCTTGACTATCTTGTCTGATTTATGTGGCAAACCAACGAAGGGAACCGCGTGTATCGTCACCAGACAAAGTCGGGATTACGGATTGGCCCAAAAAGGTGCAGAGATACGCGATTCTTCCCGAAACATGACGAAACAATAAAGTCTACGCACACGTTTAATTCAAGTAGAAAATTTGGTGTATAAAACGTATATCATATACCTTTTAATAACACCCTTAATATTGTTTAACGACTTTTGACGGTTTAAGTGGCTCCATATGCTGTATATCATGAAAAAGCATTAACCTCCTATGAATATGCAAAAGTTCATATTTGTACAATTATTTTTAAAACAAAATAGTATAATATAGATGTATATTACATGGTTGACAACATATACGTTTACCGTTAACGTTTAATTAATATAGGTACCATAATCAAATATATTACCAAAATAGTATAATATAGACATCCATTACATGGTTGAAAACATATACGTTTATCGTTAACGTTTAATTAATATACCATAACCAAATAATTACCAAAAAATGGTTGAATATACGTAAAATCAACGATAAGGCTTAATCGTATGTTGCTTGGGACGGTTTGAAATTTTGGTGTAAAAATTATACATTATCAACGTTTTATGTTAATTAATGGTTAACGTGCGTGCAAAGCCTTTTAACATATTTTAAAGTACACCTTTAATAAACGTTTAATATAAATGTTATTCTAAATATTTAAACTTATGTTTGTATAACGTTACTATAAACACAGTTTGAAATTTTGGTGTAAAAATTACACATTACCAACGTTTTATGTTAACTAATGGTTAACGTGCGTGCAAAGCCTTTTAAAATATTTTAAAGTACACCTTTAATAAACGTTTAATATGAATGTTATTCTAAATATTTAAACTTATGTTTGTATAACGTTACTATAAACACCGTTTGAAATTTTGGTGTAAAAATTACACATTATCAACGTTTTATGTTAATTAATGGTTAACGTGCGTGCAAAGCCTTTTAAAATAGTTTAAAGTACACCTTTAATAAACGTTTAATATAAATGTTATTCTAAATATTTAAACTTATGTTTGTATAACGTTACTATAAACACGGTGTGAAATTTTGGTGTAAAAATTACACATTATCAACGTTTTATGTTAATTAATGGTTAACGTGTCTGCAATGCCTCTTATAAACGTTTTGTTCTATTTTACATTGTATTACTTCGTTAATGTAAACATTTTTTTAACGTTGAGAACTTATGTTTAACAAATAATTTAAATGCAGTTAATATAACGTTGTTTGAATTTCTGAATACATATTTAGTGTAACAATTACACATTTTTAACGTTAACATTAACGGGTATTTTTTCAACGAATAACTAACGGTTAAATATCTAACGTACACGGTTTATCAACCAGCTACACGTTGCTATTACGTTAAAAAAACGTACGTGTGTTTACTGGGTAATAACTTGGTTATGTGCTACTGACGAGTGCTTATGAACACGAAACACGGGTCTAGCACTACCTTACAGGCAGCTTCCCCGATATTTCCTTCACTTTGTTAAAATTGTTCCTCATATATATATATATATATATATATATATATATATATATATATATATATATATATATATATATATATATATATATATATATATATATATGCCCAATTGACCCCCCGAAATTAATCTCCAGAATATAAATTCAACCTTTTAATAATTTTCCCGCAATCCACACCTAATTCTCAATGTTTATGATTTTTTTCAGATTTTTCTGAGCGATCCTTATGGTGATTAGGGTGCGGGCAGCAATTTTTAAGCGTTTTCCCCAAAAAAAAAATACATGATATTGTTGAATTCGTGCTTCAATAAGCTTTCATTTGACACCCTACACGACGCTCTTGAAAAAAAATTCATTTCCCAATTTATCTCCTGAAATTAACCCCCAGAATCAAAATTTAACTTTTTATACTACACGTCTATAATAATTGGACCACCACACTGTATCTCTGTGCTAAATTTCAGATTTTTACATAGAATAGTTTCAGCGAAAATCGCCCGTGACAGGCACATGGGCGGACACCGAAGTGATTCCATTAATATTCCGTTTCATGGAACACTAAAAAATGTGAGAATTCAGATTTTAAAACGCTTTTATAACTTAAATTGTAATATTGTAACGGAATCTTACAACTCACTTTTCACCCACTTCTAATTGTCGTATCGATTTGAAACTTTGCAAACTTATGCAATTCCGGTGACAATACAATAATATGTTCATGGTATAAAGGTTAGTTGACTTATTATTACACTTGTCAAAACGTTTGGTTGTCGAATTAGAAATTAAATCGGTATTATGGAGTTTGCAGAATCTAGCTTTTTAGATTTAGTACTGGTTTAAATTGAGATATTCTAGTTGACCACAGGTTTTTGTTTATACTGTCATTGTTTGCGAAAAAACTCGTGTGTCTTATTCTTATACTTCTTAGTTTAAAAGTTGGTTGTTAAACTGGACCGGTCTAGCGTTGGACAATGTGACCGTTTATGTTTGACTAACTATCAGAAAATAAGTACTGACTTGACGTTTTGGAATTTCTCTATTTTACTACACACCTGTTATCTTTATGATATTTAATATCATTCTGATTCATCTGTTATGTATTCATATCAAATAAAAGATTACCAAAGTTATAAAATATTTAATCTTTGTACTTACGTTTTTTCCTGGATTATTAAAATCTGACTATTCAGTTTCGTGCATGTTAATGATGATTTGTTCGGGGGACATTCGATGCATTTTTTTAGGAACTCCGAGCGCATCCTGTTTTTTTTTCGAAATGGGACAGTACATTCTCCGAGCGTGTCCGCTTTTCTCGGAGTCAATCTATGGAGCGATGCGAGTGTGCAGCAAACATAACCTAATTTTCACTGTTTGGCGTAAAACGAAATGCGTAATGTTAAAACAATAATTATAAAAACTCATCATAATGTATTTTATAATCTGTAGTAGTCAGTTATAAAAAAGTTTAATGTTGTCATAATAAAATGTTTATGCAAATCTAGAAACGTTTTATTAAACGTAAAATCTTGTGTAAAAACAGTTTTGAGAAAATTTGGTATGGAAAATGTAAATAAAGCAGATACTCCAATGACAAGTTACAATAAAAAAATATTATACAGAAAAAAACTGAAGGACATTTTCCATATAGAGGAGCCATAGGAAGTCTTTTGTATCTGTCTAATAAAACAAGGTCACAACAAAGATATTGCTTACTCAGTAAATTACGAAAGCCGAAGCTTAGAAAATTCATTAAGTACATATATAACCAATGTGAAAAGGATTGTGCATATTATTATACAAAAGGGTAGCATATACAAAAAATGCTGGTATTGTGTATAGTAAGAATACTAAGGACATAAACGTAATAAACAAAGTTGAAACACAACTGACAAAAGAATATACTTTGACAACAACATAGGAAACAGATTTTCTCCACAACCATTACAGAATGTAGAAATTCCGAAATCATTTTTAATAATATACATTCTGACTCTTGAGTTAGAATATTTATTCTGAAACACTTACTTCTTATGTGTTTCGCATGTATTCTCATTCCATAACAAGGTACGGTATGAATATTCTGTAATCGAACCAAACGACATAGATTGCCGTGGATTTCAAAATTGTCAGTGACAGATGCCAATGGTGGCGGCGTCATAATTTTTGTTAGAAAAGCTTCAATTTAAATGAAATAATGAGTGAAAAATCGAATGAATCAGATATAGAATTTGACATTCATTAATTTGATTCATACTTTCTGGTCGTGGAGAAAATATAGTCTGTTACTCAGTTAGAATAAAAAAACTCAATACTCGTGGTTCCTCACGCTCGCTAGCGCTCGCGTTCGGAATTTTCCACTCGTATCGAGTTTTTTCATTCTAACCTTGTTACAGAATATACTATTCTGACGTGATGTTGTATTGTCACTCCATCGCGTTCAAGTTGCGTTATCCTGCCCGTGTTATGACGACACATTCTCCAAACTCCTCCATAGTGAACGAAGGCGATCAAGTGCTAACGACCGAATCCATAAGTTAAATGTATTCGCCGCAAAAAACACCGTCAAATTCGCTAGGATACTGTTAACAATATTTACGACATTCTGGGATCCCTGTCAAACTTTTGTCATATGTAAAATTCTATTCTGTGTGCTCATGGAATGGAAAACTTTCCATTCATTACAACTACTTCTTTTGTAAGGAACATGATTGCCTTTGGGACCTAAGCCCTGTTAGGTATTGATTATATTTGTACCACAGCCATCTTAAAAAAAGTAGATTACTCACTATGTTTCAAAATTGGTACACGTATGCGTGGACGACTACATGGAGAATTTCGTTTTATTAGGATTGTTACTAAGAAATTCTGTTGGCAGCAGCCGCTAACTGATGTTGATGGGCGGTAAATTTAAGAACAAAGGGATAAAATATGATTGCTATTTTATTTGAAAGATAGAAAAATGTTTAAATTATAAAAACTGTAGATTGGTAGGAGAACCATCATGAAACAGAACGTTACTGAAGGTTATTGTTTTAGAGCTATTTTGCAATCCAATTACTTAAATATAAACGGAAAAAAATGTTGAGTAAAAAGCAGTGCACAAATCCGAATGCATCCACAAGATAATTAACTCGGTCATATTGGTTGTTGTTGACGTATTTCAAGTAACACAGCTGCCTTTGTGCCAGCATCTAAACTTGAATCCCCCAGAGGCAATTTTCTTAACAACGGGTCTTATGGGAAGTAGGTAATCTATTTTTTGGCTGCATGTGATTTGGACCAATAGATAATTTTTTTATTTGAACAGGTTAGAAAAATTGTAGATTTGTACAAGAACCCTCAAGAAACGTAACTGAAAAAAAATTGAACCTCAAATAAGCGAGTTTTGAACTAACCTTAAGTTTTTTCAGAGGGCCCGCCATATATTTTTTTTTGTTTTTTAAGTTCTACTCGCTAATAGCTCTATTTTATGTTAAGTTACCTTTACCGATGTTTGACTGTTTTCCTATAATTTTAAAAAATAAAACGAAATTTAAGTAATTTTCCACACCCCTTGAATATGAGTTAATGCAAGTCGTTTGGAGTTTCTATGGAAACACTTGGTTAGTGCACTGGTCACTTAATTAAGATTGTCGATGTTTCCATAGAAATCCTATACGACTTGCGTTAACTCATATACGAGGGATATGGAGTGTTTCTTTACAAGTTTCGTTTTATTTTTTTGAAATTATAGGAAAACAGTCGAACATCGGAGTAGGTAACTTAACATAAAACAGAGCTCTTAGCGAGTAGAATTTAAAAATCAAAAAATAATAAAAAAAACTTAAGATTAGTTCAAAACACGCTTATTTCATTGTTTTATTCAGTTAGTTTCATGATGGTCCTTGTGCAAATCTACAATTTTTCTAATTTAAACATTTCTCTATATCTTCAAATAAGAAAATGATCTATCATCTATTGGTGCAAATATAATTAATAACCCTGTACTTTTATGCCCCCCTAGAAAGTTTAAAACATTCCTTCAAAGAATAAATTAAATGTAAGTGCTTTTACCTTTTTTTTATCTAAGACATCCCACGTAGACTTCAAGCCTAAGTACTAACGTACCGTGGGTGTCTGAAGAGAAGGAAAATGTAATCTATTGACACGGGATTTGAAGGATTGGAGGTTGGGACGGGAAGGGAAAACATCTGCAGGCAATTTGTTCCATAATCTGGAGACCCTAGGTATGAATGAGCGAGAGAAGTGGTCTGTTCTAGGCTTTTGTAGATGTACAGTAAAAGGATGCATACGTAACGCGCCTCTTGTTGTTCTGTTAGGGACATTCAAGGGGGGAATAATACCGACTAGTTCTTCAGAGCAAAATCCGTGGAAGTAGCGGTAGAAAAGGGATAAATCCCCTACAGCGCGGCGATGAGCGCGAGAATGGAGTTTTCTCGTGAGGGCTGGGTCATTGATAAGTCGAATGGCTCTCTTTTGGATAGAATCAAAGATCTTAAGTGTCGAAGCGGATGCCGCTCCCCAGATGTGGGAGCAGTACTCTAGATTAGGTCTTATTTGGGAAACATAGAGTGTATAAGTTGGAAGGGGAGAAGTATTTTCTGGCTCGAAAGAGAAAACCAAGCTTTTTAGCTGCCGATGCGGCTACTGAAGTGATGTGTTTGTGCCAGCTGAGATCATGTTCGAAAGCGACGCCAACGAGATCGAATGTTTCGTTGTTTTGTAGGGCTTGGCCATTCATGTGGATGGGGTAAGCGTTGCCAGATTTTTTGCGTGATAGGGAGCAAGACTGGGTTTTGGAGGCGTTGAACTGAACAAGGGCACCCCAGTCTAAGATTAATTGAAGATCTTGGGAAAGGGATAGGTACACATAGATCTGCGTTCATCGTCCAACTCCCGACTCGAAACTTGTCTGGAAAAATGAATATTAGAGTGAAGAGTACTATCATCAGCATAACTGGATGGGATTAGTAGTTGAAGAGAGCAGGTCATTAATGTGAAGAAGAAACAGGGTTGGTGCCAGGACTGAACCTTGGGGGACACCAGCATTGATAGGATGGAAGTTAGATGAGTGACCGTCAACCACAACAGATATGCGCCGATTAGAGAGGAAGCTACCGATCCAGGTACATAGTTTGGGAGGAAGACCGTAAGAAAGTAGTTTGTTAAGGAGTGCGGCATGCCATACTTAGTCAAAGGCCTTGGAAATATCAAGAGCAACAATCTGAGATTTAGGATAAAATTCGAGAGACTTGTTTCAGTTATGTGTGACGAAGCTAAGGAGATCAGCTATGGATCTTTGGTGACGAAATCCGTACTGTCTGTCATAGGTGATTTTATGTTTTTCCAGATATTTTAGAATTTTGCAAGTTGATCGCTTTCTCCATAGCTTTGCTGGCAGCAGAGAGGAGAGATAGGTCTATAATTGGCTGGAAGACAGGCTGCACACGAGCAGTCTTCCAGCCATCTGGGAAGATTCCCCTGTCATATGAGTCTGGAAAAGACGAGTTAAGATAGGTGCAAGTTCTGGGGCGCATTTTTTTAGAACAATTGTTGGTATGCCATCCAGACCCGAGGACTTTTTGGTGTCAAGGGATAGAAGAATTTTTTGAACTTGTTTGACCTTAAGTATTATATCGGGCATTTTGTGGGGTACAGACAGCGGTTGGAGGAGCGAAATTCGGGGGAGGGATCAGGGTGGAATTGGCAGCAAATTGTTTGGCGAATAGTTCTGCTTTCCCTTTAGAGGTGGAGATAACTTCGTTGTCCTTTTGGTATAAATATGTACCTTTGGTATAAAAGAACACTTTTGTTTCCTTGAGATGCAGTTAAGCATATTTTGCTTTCAGCTTTGCTTTTTTCTCTTCGATATTAAGTATCTACCTTATTTTTATAGCTTTATATAGTAACAGAATTTCCATGAAAGGACATTATTTGCGGTTTTTTTTAGAATGAGCACCAATTCGAACTATTTAGGTACAATAGTAGGTATAATAACTGAGCCCAAAAAAACATAATCTATATGTATAACTATGGTTTTCATCGCCCTTCAATATCATTGTCAATGTAGGTTTAGGTTTTTTCATAATTCTAAACAATGTCTGATAAATAAATTAGTCTCGGATATGCTATTTATTGGGGATGTTCTCGCAGAACCACACATGCTAGCAAAGATTAAAAATGTTTAGATACATAAAAATATTTTTACAAAAATCTTTGAAATAGAAACTTTTAAAAATAACTCTGACTTATGAATGATGATTATTCATACAGCTGTTTTTAGTATTTTTAAAGTTAAGTGACCCTAAAAAAAAGTGATATTTTGTCATAATGCATTATTAGCTAAGTTTATTCAACTTTAAATTCAGACTTCACATTGAATTTTCATGCTGGAAAAGGAAAAGGGATGACATGTAGGAAATGGGATTGATTGAGGAATATAAATGAAAGGACCATTCAGCTAAAACAAATCTTAAATAGCTCTAGTGTAAGATACTAAAACATAGAACATATTATAGATATTTTACGATAAAGTTTAGGGTCTTATGGTCTTAATAAAAGATTTACCCACTTTTTACATTTATGTGATTAAATTAAAGGAAATGAATTTGCAAATACACTAGGTAAGGCCAGCGCAGAATAAAAAAAAAGAAAGAAATAAAACCTCGGAGAAAAAGTTAAATTCCTCCCTGCATATTTATATAATAGCATGATTTTGTTGACGCCAATAAATTATGTAAATTTAGAGTATTTATATCGTTTTATAGGTTTTTCTGTGTCTCATTAATATTTTTTTTTTATTTCAGGTGAGCGCTGCGAGGAAATTAAACATTCGAACCACTTCTTAAACTGCTTCAACTTATGCATGGTATGTTTTGAATTACAATATGAGTAAGTCCTTCTATCATGAGGAATAGAGCAATATTATGCATTAGGGTAGGTCGATTTTTAAAAGTTTTAGAATTTCGATACTTACAAAATTTTCCTTTTATAATAATAAAAAGAGTTTATATAAATAATTTTTGTATTATTATATTGTACCCGATATTGTATTTATTCTAACTAAAACCTAATTTCATTAAAGAATAAGAAAGTGTTCTAAACCTAAACACTTCGAATTAGCTAGCTAACTAAAAAGTAAAAACAAAAATAAAATGAACTGAATAATTATAAAAATAGTTAGAAAAAGATATGTGATGCTTTGTTCCGAGATCTTTAGTACTTCTGTTTTTTTTTTAACAATTTTGATCTTTTGTCCCTATAAGCCTTTATTACGTACGTCGTTGTCTATGCAGTGTATACTGCTATTTATTTATATATACGTATCTTTCCAGGAAAACTAATTTAAGTGTTCTTAAAATTGTAATTACCCTGTTAAATATTTTTGTTAATAAGTCACGGTACTAAAACGAATTGTTGATAAAAATAGCAGTCACATAGTATGAATTAAATATACCTACATTTCCGATCGCTGACTTAAAGGTTATCATAATTTTGTACGTTTGTTTATTTATTTATTTATTTTTGTCACGTTAGGAGCAGTGTATCTAGCTCCCATTACAACTAGTTTGGTTTTTTCATACATTTTTTAAATAAAAGTATAATTTTTTTTTCAATAAAATAAACAGACTTCATATGAGAAAAGCACTAAAAAGTATGAAATCATATTTTTCTACGAGCATGCGGAAAGTAACTACTTTCCGCACTTGTATGCATGCTGAAAGTTCCACTTTTCTGCACTAGTGCTGAAAATATTTTCGACACTGACGCGGGAAATAATACCTCAACAATCACATACCTACAGGGTGACAATTTGAAAACGATCAATGTGCTGTAAGTTTAGAACCAAGAAAGAAATTTCACACCGCTTAAAACCGTTCACGTTGTATAAAGGGGGAAGTAAAATTTTGTTGTTTTCATTGTGATCGAATTTTCCCCTAAGCCATCACATCCACCCCCTTAAAAACCTTAAATGGGCAGATAGGTTGACACCTTGTTTGAAAGGCCTCTCAATTGAATAACCCCATGAGTTATGCTCTTTAAAATATTTTGATTTGGAATGTAATTATTTAAGATCACATGGCGATTTTACACCTAAAGTAACGAATAATATCGGGATTGACTAAATACCTCTTAGATACGATAAAACAGGAGTGAAGTAATGTTATTTTCATTGTGGTAGAATTATCCCCTTGGTTGTCACATCCACCCTCTTAAAAATCTCAAATGGAAAGATAGGTTAATCTTGCGTGAAAGGCCTCCCAATTTGAAAAACCGAAGCGTCACAATGTACATAATTATTAAAAGGCCTTTCTGGGCTTTTGTGGTCGAAAGTTACTTCAAAAATGGTAGAAGGGTTGATGCCCAGTGGGTTTATTCAACACTGGACGCCATTCAGGATTTTCAAATTGAATTTCCACATATAGTCATCGATTTCGACCAGTTTCATCAAGTTTTGGCTAGATCTGTGGCTTTGTTTAGAGAAACAGGGAGTGTGAATAGAAGGGAAGGCAGTGGGAGACCCACAGTTGGCACTGCACAATTTATAGAAGAATTGCGGCAAATTGTTAATGAACATCCACAAACCCCTATCGGCGTTTAAGCCACCAAGTAAATGTATCCTACGGAATCTGCAATACAATCCTGACATGTGACCTGCATATACACGTTGATCGTCTATGCTCAGTCTAAGAATTGTTACCAAACGATAAGCCGCAGCGAATGCAATTTTCAGAGAGTTTATGGGTAATTTGCATAATAATGAAAACGCATTTAAAAATGTGGAGTTCTGAAAATCCACATTTCTTTATAGAGAAGCCTCTGCATTCAAAAAAGTTGGCGTATGGGCGGCCTTATCGAAACGAAGGTTAATTGGACCAATTTTTTTTGGAAACTCCCAATTTGGTGCGATACCGTACTAAAATTTTAGAAAATTTTGTAAACGCATTAGACGATGAAGAGATGCGACAAAGGCTACTTCCAGCAGAACGGCGCACCAATTCACGTTACTCGCGATAATTTCATTTTTTAGGAAGAATTTTTCGAAGACCGAATCATTAATCGTAATATGCCGGTTAGGCGGCCACCACGGTCCTGCGATCTCACGTCGTGCGACTTTTTTTTATGGCCACACATTAAAAACTCGATTTTCAAAACCCCTTGTGAAAATTTAGAAGAACTACGGGCTAGAAATACAAATAAATTTCAGGAGATTAACAACTCCCCCCAAGTGCTCACCAATGTTTTTGAAGCTGTAAAAAGAAGAATGAGAACATGTTTGTAGGTAAAAGGTGGACACGTCATTTAGTTTAAATTTATAATTTGTAGTTTCTTTGTTGCATATGTTTTTTTATATTATGCAATGAATATCACAATAATGTATTCTTCTTAAAAATAGAAACTTCAGAATATGACAGATTTAGTTATTTTCTATTATAAACTACATATTTATTATTCACCTTTACCTTTGACCTGTCACCTTTCAAGAGTAATAATTCAAGACATGCGTGGTTGATTCCACGGCATACTTTGAGGACGTTTTTTTTATATTACGTTACATAACTGAGCAATAACAATATTTAAAAAACGAATTAGTAATAGTAGCGGCTAAAAACTGCTCTTAAATAGACAGATTTATAGTAGGATTTTTTTTCATATTATCTCAAATTACCTGTAAAATTATCTTTAATCTTAAAACAAGGAAAATATAGTGACAAAATCATTTGGTAAATACCATAATCCCAAGGTTAGTCATAAAAAATTAATGAGGTGATTCTGTTTTTTGCTATTTTTTTTGTAAATGATTAATTATTGGATTTTAAAACAACATAATATAATTATAATATTAGACTTTGGGCTATATTTCTTTTTTACAAGCTTTTATTTAACTTCACCTGTTAGTTTGTTTGTATGATTGTTAGTATGTTTAGGACAAATATTGCAATTCGACTAGTTATAATTAACCTAGAGTTTTGAAATTTTGAACACGTGTATAAGTCCGGTGACAATGCATATAGTATATTTAATATTGTTCTAAATCCAATATGGTGGACGCCCCAAGATGGCGGATAACCCTTTGATTCACAATCCCCCTGATATGGGTATCAAATAAAAGGGTTGGACGAGGAGAATACGATAAATTATGTGACGTCATTCTAAACCCAATATAGCAGACGCCACAAGATGGCGGATTCATTTTTTTTACATCCCCCTTGACATGGGTATCAAATGAAAGGGCTTGGCGAGTAGAATACGATAAGCTATGTGACGTCTTTTAAACCCAATATGGCGGACGTCACAAGATGGCGGATTACCTTTTTCTTCACACTGAAAAAACATTGTGGGACATTTCACTACAATTGTGTACCTTTTTCCAACAATTTGTTCTCAAAAACGTCCAAGACCAATTTGTAGCAAAATTTGCTACAATTGTATGAAAATGTATAAAAACTGTTGTAACTAATAATCCAATTAGAGTAAATTGCTCTACAAAGACTTTGCTACAATTTTGTGCGAAAAAAAGTCCAAACGATTTTTTCAGTGCACAATCCCCACTGAAAAAATCGTTTGGACTTTTTTCACACAAAATTGTAGCAAAGTCTTTGTAGAGCAATTTACTCTAATTGGATTATTAGTTACAATAGTTTTTATACATTTTCATATAATTTTAGCAAATTTTGCTACAAATTGGTCTTGGATGTTTTCGAGAACAGATTGTTGGAAAAAGGTACGCATTTGTAGTGAAATGTCCCACAATGTTTTTTGAGTGCCCTTGATATGGGTATCACTTGGTATCAAATTAAAGGGTTTGACGAGTAGAATACGATAAACTATGTAACGTCATTCTAAACCCAATATTCGCGACAAGATGGCGGATTATCTTTTTCTTCACAACGCCTTTGACATTGGTATCAAATAAAAGTCTTTGACGAGTAGAATGCGATAAGGTATGTGACGTCATTTTAAACCTAATATGACGGACGCTACAAGATGGCGGATTACCTTTTTCTTTACAATCCCCTTGATATGGGTATCAAAAGGGAAGGGTTTGACGAGTATAATACGATAACAGGTAAGAGGCCTTGTAATAATGATGCTTTATCAGAAATGCATGGGTTAAGGCAACTAAAAATTTGAAAATAAAATAGTATGTAAAAAGTACGTTTTCAAAACAAGCTTTTATTATTAAATAGCGCTCATCATTTCCCCAATGAAAAAGCTATACAAATTTTTTCTTTTTAGTACATCTAAATAATAAACGCTTATTTTTAAAAAGTATTTTTTACATAGGATTTTATTATTGCTAATACAGTATTAAAAGTTTTAAATGGTATTTTAAGGTGGCGTCTGGCGTCATCGGGTATACGTTAAAACGGGGACGCTCGATCCAGTTCAGTGATTTTCTAAAGCAGTAATTACTGTTGTGAAAAAATGGACCTTTCGGTAATACGTGTTTAATAAAACGGCCATGTTAGAAACCTATACATAAAAAAAGTTTTTGAACAGTATGATATTTGATTTAGATAAACTGGACGAAATAAGTTCAGGATATTGTGGTTTCTCAGAGAACAAATATCCCCAAAGAAAAAAAATGGATTATTTATGTTCCCTAATCTTCTCTTCGGTAAAAAATAATGTTTATAAACATTTAAAATTGTACAAAGGAAACATCCATAGAAATAAATAATGTGGAATTTTGTTTCTATGAACTCTCATTTCTGTTTCACTGTTGCTTAGTTGATTTCTGAATTGTGATTATAGTATGTTTCACAATATGTGTAGGCGTTATTTAACTGAAGATGAAGCAAATCAAGTCATTGGGTTGCTGGTTGGAGGTGCGCGACAGACTGATGTAGCTAATGGGTTTAATGTTTTTCAAAGTGTGATTCCCCGTCTAAACAACCGATTTAATGAGACTGGAACTGTCAGAGAAAGCCCCAGAGAAGGCGGGCCAAGGTCAACGAATGTCATGGAAGACAGATTATTAGTCGGAGTAGCTAGGATGGAGCCTTCAAGAAACTACACATTTTTGAGTCAGCACCTTTTCGCTGTCAGCAGAGTTCGTAGAACCCCGTGAACTGTCTTAAATCGTTTAAATGAGGCAGACCCGGCCCGGGGTTGTCCATTTTCTTGGACTCCCCGTACTTTGATGCAAAAGAAGAACACACTTCCACAGTCCGCAAAGCTGATATTCTTCTTTCTCTCTTATACATATATATATATATATATATATATATATATATATATATATATATATATATATATATATATATATATATATATATAGTGAAACTTCCCTAACTCGAATCTCCGGGGTACAGAAAGTCAGATTCGAGTTAGGGAAAATTCGAGTTTTAGACAAATACGTCGAATTAGGACTTTAAAATGTATTACATAATATATAGGTAAGCATTACAAAACAAAAGGTACATATATATTCTTTACATACAGATACATACTTTATGTATATACGCAACAAATAAAAAATATTATTCTTCTCTGAAAAAATCAGTAATTTTTTTTTGTGTTAAACTAGACCTTTTCTTAAACTCATCTAACCATCCCACACTAGCTGAAAAATCTTCACGTTCCAAAGCAACAGCAAATTCTTTAGCTTTTTCTCTAATTAGAGTTCCTGAGAGAGGAAGATTTTTATCAGGTGCGATAGCTACCCACTTAAGCATAGCTTCATCAATATCATTGTTGAAACAAGTTGTAAGCCTTTTTCTTTTACTATTAAAATCGTAGTGACATTTGTTTTCTAAAAGTTTGTTCTTGTTTTTTAAAATGATCGATAACGTGTTAGGGGGAATCCCAAATTGTTTTGCGATATCTTTCTTTTTCTTTTCGCCCTTTTCTACTTCAGCAATTACCTTAAGTTTTTCCTTAAGCGTTAAACACTTTAAATTTCGCTTCGACATTTTCACTTTGGGCCAATTGTTATTCTTTGTGAAAAATTAACCTCAATCGGCTTAACTTCACCCAACGTCAAAAGAAACTGTGATTCCAATATGAATTTTTATCTGTCGTCATTATAACTCGGTAAATCCCCGAATCCCCTAAATACAGTAAGGATTTCCCCGTTGGTTAAGCACTAAATCTCTGTTCGAGTATGAGAAATCTTCGAGTAATAGAAATTCCACTTACGGAGATAAAATTACTATATAATATTGTTTAAAGTCCATTGTTTGGAAATAATATTCGATTTAGAGAATATTTCGAGTTATGGAAGTTCGAGTTAGGGAAGTTCCACTGTATATATATATATATATATATATATATATATATATATATATATATATATATATATATAACGAATGTTTATTTTCTTGTGGTAGCGGTCTCGGGACGAAGTAAAACTCTTTTTTCACAAACGCCAAGCTTTCGGAAATTTAGTTTTTCCTTTTTCAAGGCTACAATAATGGAAATTATTACATGATAGCTTATATGTATGGTTTTCTTTTTATTAAAAAAACATAAAAAGAAAAACGGAATATGTTACATATAAAAAGGATCAGGAAGTTATGGTCAATTTCAATTTACTTACGTGCAAATTGAGTAATACTCTGGTGATATGTTTGTTTAATAAGTAAGGCATCATTAGTTACATTTTTAGTTAAATTTTTAGCTTGATTTCTTAAAAGTATTAAAAATTATGTTTTTTTAATAAAAAGAAAACCATACATATAAGCTATCATGTAATAATTTCCATTATTGTAGCCTTGAAAAAGGAAAAAATAAATTTCCGAAAGCTTGGCGTTTGTGAAAAAAGAGTTTTACTTCATGCCGAGACCGCTACCCCAAGAAAATCAACAGTCGTTCTATTCAACTGTCGGTCAAGACTACCCTTCCCAGTATATATATATATATATATATATATATATATATATATATATATATATATATATATATATATATATATATATATATGATCTTTTTCGGGCCATAATATACAACCGTATATCACTTTTTATCCTTTTCAGTCCATACGACTTTCCATTAGCAGAGTGCAACAAACGATTAAAACTTCAGTGGTGTTCTAATTCCCATTTTCTTAATTATAAGGATGGAACTTTTTTTAACCAACATTGATCAACGCAAGGAGGAAAGCCAGACGTGTTTTAGACTGGAAACTTCCCGAAATCAATATCTTATTTCTATTTGGAGTAAGAAGAACAGGTTAACCGAACTCCGTTTAACTTTACACTATCGGCCCTGAGCGAATCACCGCTGAAACATCAGCCCTCGATACTTATTAAATCTGGACGGGAGCAACTGGCAACTCAAATTAAGCCAAATAGCGTTTCCACAGCTGCGAACAGCAGGTTTTTAGTGGGCAAAAAGGACTCACTGGACGACAAAATTGATAAAAATGCCGGATAACACAATAAGGGAATCAAAGACGATACGAAAACATGGCATGTTGATAGTTCGGAACTGTCGCGGATCATAGCCAATTTACCTTTCATTTACTTGTTGGAACAAAGCTAAATCAGCCCTCATACTCTCAGTATTTCGGTTCATCAGTACACTGAAGAGTTGGCAAACGTCAGAAGATCAATATTTCGATTAGTATTTCCTTTAACCAGACTGTAGTGTCTAGAATTTTGTCTATGCTGCTGTTATAAGCTTCATATTGATTATCATGGATGGAAGCAGCAAAAGCCTATCTTACTAATTTTTACCATCTTGGCAAATCTGGACTCCTGAAAGTCCATCGATAATGCCATAGACTAAATAATATCTAGACTAACAGTGCTGTGCAACGAAAAGCGGGTATCCCTTGACACATTTGGTGGGTTTACTGGTTTATAGCTTAAAAGTTTGTTTGTCTACCATTATATAAATATGTATACTATGTATCTACATGTATATATATTGGTGGACAAACAATCGTTTAAACGATAAACCAGTAAACCCACCAAATGTCTCAAGGGAGACCGGCTTTTCGGTGTATTCGAGTGTCTATATTCTTTATAGTCTAGTCTTCTATGGTAATACTGACAGTCTATCAGTATTTGTCCTTACACGATCATTAATACTGCTCCATAAAAAGTACTGTCAATCTGATTGCTGGTCCGACGGCCTCTTAAAACAAATCAAAAACGATCAATTTTATTGTTCTATCTTTTCTCTTGTCATATTGAGTCTTAAAATTTTTTATTTTTTGAGTTTTTATAACCCTAAACAAAAATAAAAGTTTTAAATGACTAATAAATTATCACTGGTGTATATTTATGAATATGACGGTGGCTTATCGTACTTGACGTAAATCTTATTTTAGACCAACCCAACCTGACTACAAAATGCAATATTTTGAATACTGATCAATTTTTTTATAATTTATCATAAAATACTTTCCTGCTTTTTCAGTTTCATAAACATAAGACTGTGCAGAAGAAAAATGTATTAATTATAATCAAGAAATTTCATATGTATGTATGTAATATTTAAAACTAAATTATTAGCAAAAAAAATGCTTATTTGGCTGGACGTTACCTTTGCATTTTCAACGTGTTATTGCTACTTATACATTTTAATATAATACATTTTGGCATAGAGCTAAACATTAATTCACTTGTTATTTGCAATAGTAAATTGCAAATAACAATTAAATATCTTCATTTCAATTCTGGCGCATTTTATTTTTATTTAAGGAAAAACAAACTAGCATTAATGCTAACACACCCATAATTTAATGCATACTGACACCCATTTACTGGAATTAGGGGAACTCGGTCATAGCGGGGTACAACGGCACACCCCCTTAAAATTGCTCATAACAGTCGTACCAAGACCTAGAATCCCATCTTAGCATTGTTGTGTGTACTTACTATGGTCCTCGCTATGGTCTGTTCTTGTTTGTATTTTTCCCTTAGGCCTGATGATTACCACCACGCCTTTAGAATTAATTATACTTGTAAAGAATTATTGTTGTTGGCGAACATCTCTTTTTTTGGGAATTATTTTTAGTCCATTATTACTATTACTGTATCAAAAAATTTAATTGATCATCAAACTCTTAAAACTTAGAACATAAATACCCCTTTTAATTATTTATTTATTTATCAACGGTAAACCATTTACCTTTAAAATAAGGTCATAAAATTGGAAGTACGCCTTGGAATTTTAGGGTAGGTCTAATTGGGGATAAGAGGGTGAAATCTAAAATTCTTAAAAGCACTTTCTCCCTCAATACCTAAATTGACGTGTTTATTGTTTTATTAAATTAATTGACAACCAAAAGCGATTAACGGTAATTGTTTCTCAAAAGAAGGCTGTGCTTAAGCCTTAACTTCGAAAATGACTAACAACAAGGGGTTTTCAGACTAAAAACAAATATATTATGTCACCCGTAATTAAATTACGCTTTCAGTAGCGTTAAAATCAAAAATAGGCTTGTTTTTCCTTGGGATGAAACCTTTAGACGCGCTACGATGAATTTGTCTTAATAAAAATGTAAGTATATCCTTGTGTGTGAGTGAGTTTCAATGGCTCTGGAAGCTTTCCAACAGGCCGGACTAGTTTGCAAACTGTGCGAAGTATGCGTGACATTAGTTATACATGATATTGTCATTTTGATTGTTGACAGTTATGTTTCATCTGGATTCCTCCTGTATATTAGAATTAAACTACTATTGATCAATTCTACCTATATTAACTTTTCTTTACTGTTTTTACAATTTTATTTTTTATTAATTTATTTAGATTTATAATTTTTTTTATTTTCTTTTTTTTTATTTATTGCTTTTTTATTATTATTATTATTATTATTTTGGCGGTAAGACTGGGATATAAGAAAGGGTTATTTTGTTTCCGGTTGGCTCTCCCGGAAGGAGAGACTTAACATAATGATTATATAAAATACGAGTATAAGGTATAGTATATCCTTAATACAGATAATAAATACAAAATACAAGTACTTCATACAAAAAAATCCAACCAGTCAATTGACGAAGTTGTAGTTTTAATTTCTATTTCAAATTTTTATCTTTTATTTGGCGGTATAAGC
This sequence comes from Philopedon plagiatum, assembly GCA_963971165.1. Lineage (NCBI taxonomy): Eukaryota > Metazoa > Arthropoda > Insecta > Coleoptera > Curculionidae > Philopedon > Philopedon plagiatum. The sequence continues at coordinate 17,999,772 of OZ020190.1, read as the reverse complement.
AAATCATAATGTGCAAATAAAATGCTATTGAATAAAGTGCCAATAGGGTTTTTTAAACTGTTTCCTGATAAGCAGATTTTTTAAACTGTTTCCTGATAAGCAGATATGTCAATAACAAGTTATATACTCTCAATACTCAGTAGTTATTATTTAAAAATAAAAATGTTTTAATCACTTTGAATACAGTTCCAGGTTTCTCGTTTGGTTTGATTTATATACATACTACATAAAAGTATGTACATTATATAACATTATTAAGTGCGGATTGTTTAGAATGTTTTGGCATAAATGTTTCAGTTAATAAATTAAAGACCAATAGCTAATCCGCAAAGTCGTGGTTTGAAGGTACGAAAACAAACTTTTTTAACATATATGTAAGTAGACTGTTATAATAAATTAAAAATCTGTATTTATAATAGTAACTGGCAGCGGCAGGGCAGTCCTGCTCTCCCTTAAGAGGTAAGATTTTTAAAACTAGTTTTTAGGTATTCCCATTATTGACTTAATATACAGTGCGGCCCAAAAATGCCCCCCCCCCTTTATTTGTTGAACCGATTAACATAAAAATTTTACACATCTGAATAACAATAAAGTAGATACTGCTTTTTCATATACATTTCACACTTTTAATATTCAAGATGGTGGATGGGCGCCATTTCAAAAAAAGAATAGTGTTGCAGACTGATGTTTCGTCTGCTATGGTAAACGGATCCTGAAAAGGGATAAATTTCATTCCTATAAAATTCAAATGCTGCACCAGTTAACTGACGATGATCCTGACAGACGCAGTGATTCATTTTGATAATCTAGATGGATAAAAATTACCAAACACGTAGTGCATATTTTCGTATATATATTTTGGTATATTCTTGTAAAATTCTTGCAAATTACATAATTATATAAAAAACTAATCTATTTATCGCCATCTAAACAGGGTGTCCTAAAAGTCTTAGTATGGGCAAATATCTTTGCTATTAGTAAAGATGGAGACACCAAGTTTTAGGTATATCTTATTGGTTAATAAATCAACTTTTTTGTGTAATTTAACTTTTTTAACCTCCTTTGGGGGTGACGCTAGAGAGTTAAGGTCAAAAATTTTAAATGCAACCCTATGCTGTGTGACACCTCATTTTAAAGGTTTTTAAAAAATAAACATTTTACCGCAAACCCGAGGTCCGTATCTTAATTCGTTTTTAAAAGGAAAGCTTTTAAAAATTAAAAATCGTGAAAAAAATTTACAATTTAAATTCCTTTATTTCTCTTATTCCTTTAAAAGTTGTTCAAAATAGCCACCATGAACTTGTTGGCAGTAATAAAGTCGATTTTGAAACTCACTTCTCCCATTTTCGAGAATAACACGTCTTACTTTTTTGCAGAGTTCCAAAATCGACTTTATTACTGCCAAGAAGTTCATAGTGGTTATTTTTAAACAACTTTTATATAAATAAGAGAAATAAAGGTAATTTTTTTCCCGATTTTTAATTTTTAAAGGCTTGCCATTTAAAAACGAATAGACCACGGGTTTGCGGTAAAATGTTTATTTTTTGCAGACCTTTAAAATGAGATAACACACGGCATAGGATAGGGTTGCATTTAAAGTTTTTGACCTCAACTCCCTAGCGTCACCCCTCAAGGGGTTGAAAAAGTTAAATTACATAAAAAAGTAGATTTATTAACCGATAAGATACATCTAAAATTTGGCGTCTCTATCACTACTGATAGCAGATATTTGCCCATACTAAGACTTTTCGGACACCCTGTATACATTTCTTAACCGGTTATTTCCTAACATAAGTAAATAATTGTTGTGAAAACTGCACTGTTAATTGCAGTTCTGATGACAAATCTGTACCGCCATTTAGCCACAGTTCATTATTACTAAAAAAACTGGATTTCTTTCTATGACGTTGATCCCATTTATGAGATATCTTGTATCCAAAATCTTTTTTTTTCAATAGAGCAACTTTAACATTGCTACTTACGTCTTCTTTATTAAAATATAGTAAAACATGTGAATATATTCGCATGCATCTATTCTCTTTGTTTTCTTCATTAATACAAATCTCAAGAAGATCCTTTTGCGGAATGACATACACACCTGAAAATTAAGATAAAACAATCAGCTGCACTTCTCTGGAGCAAAGGCTGTATAATATAGCATTTTACATAACACAAGAATTGTGACGGAAATCCTCAGCAATCTAACTGTTGGCGTATGAAAAGAAACAGTAAATGCCAAAAATTTGCACATCAAAGTAATATTTCTCAGCATTGAAATAATAAAGTTTAAACAGAACTAATATTTATAATTGCAAGTACATACCTGCATCTACATTATCCCTTATTAACCTATTTTAACTTCTACGTGTCTTTACTACTTCAATCGAAAACTAATATATATATATATATATATATATATATATATATATATATACAGTGACCGGCAAAAAGTTCGCAACATATGGGAAAAATTTTTATTAGGAGAGTATCGGAAAAACTTTCCCAGGGGATCGGTTCTGCATGTCCGATAACCTAAAAATCGATTTTGACATACGTCACGTGACCACTGGTATAGCGTCAAATTAAAAAAAAAATTGTTAATTTACAAAAAGTGAGGTTAGTTGACGAGATATCAAAAAAAGTTATTTGAAAAAATTGCTTAGAATTAAATTCTAGGTCCTTGTGCAGGTTGGGATTTTATTTAAAAAAATTGGAAAACTCAATTTTTTTTAAATATTTTTTTATCGATTTACAAATTTCCGGTTTTTTTCGTTTAGATAGCTTGGCTAATGTAAAGCCCATGTATCTGGATGAAAATAAACGAATGTAGTAGTTTTTTCTACAATTGACAGGACAAAATTAAAAAAAACAGGGTTTCGCCGGACGCTAGCTGTTGCAATGATTTGTATCTAGCAGCAGTGTCAAAATTTTAGAGACATTTCAATGAGATTACATTGAGAAAACCTTAATCGTCTTAAATATATCTGAAGTTCGACTTTTTGTAAAGTTAAGGGGATTAAAATAGATAATAAACAAAAAATTACCTGTTTATTTAATCGAAATTTTATAAACGAAAACCAATGTAAGAAAAACTTAAAAGTAGTCAAATTCTGTACTAACAACACAAAAAATCATTGTTTTTCCTTGGGTGCACAAAATTTAAAACTCAGTATGACCACCATTTCTCTCCATACATACTGTTGTTCTCGAGCGCAACTCTCGATTAACATTTCGGAGCATTTTACGATTTATTTGCAATACACAATTTATAATGACATTCTCTAAATTTTGTATATTCCTAAAGGGTCGATGTTTGTACACAGGGTTCTTTAGGTATCCCCACATAAAAAAATCTAACGGAGTCAGATCTACAATTCTACAATTGACAGGACAAAATCGAAAAAATAGGTGTTCGCCGGACGCTCGCTGTTGCAATGGTTTGAATCTAATGAAATCACTGTATCAAGATTTTATTAAGATTTTTCGCACATAAATTTAACAACCAGGTCTATTTAGTTGTACTTAAAACTACCAAAGCAGACTCTGAAATTAAAACAACCGAATAATCTAGTAGGTTAAAAACAACAGAAAAATGTCAAACAAATTATAATTTGTTTGATTTCAACCTATGTCATTGGTTTATGTCTCGCATCTTACTAAGTTTGATATTTTACATAAGTTTATTAATATTTTATTCCTTAAAATGGCACCCACACTACTTCTTCAGGAAAAGATAGAAATTATTTTAATTTCTGGAGATAATTACAAAAGCCATAGAGAAACAGCAGCAATTTTTAATGAGAGGCACCCCGATAAATCCCTCCATTATTCCACAGTATCTCGTCTAGTCAATAAATTTAAAGAAACGGGATCGGTAGAAAATCAGTATAAAGTTTCCCATGAAAAACCGGTAACAGGTGACGAAGGTTCTCTGGATGTGTGTTTGTCGATCACAGAAACACCCCAATTAGCAGTTAGTCAAATATCGGAGATCACTAACATTCACGAAAGATCTGTGCGGAGGATATTAAAAAGAAACAAATTTCATCCGTACAAACCTAAATTTGTACAAGTATTAAAAGATAGGGATTATGACGCCCGCTTCGATTTTTGTGCCTGGTTCCAGGGTATGATTGAGGAAGATTTTAATTTCCCAAAGAACGTTCTTTTCTCGGATGAAGCTACATTTACCTCTAACGGAACCGTCAGTTCACAAAACTGTAGATGGTGGGCCACCGAAAACCCAGACTTTGTAATTCAGAGTAAAGACCAATATAGTTTTAAGGTTAATGTGTGGTGCGGAATTTTCAACCTCAGAATAGTGGGACCTTTTTTCTTTAGAGACAATTTAAATTCAGAACGATATTTAGAATTTCTACAAACTGAGATATCTGACTTTTTAGACAATTTGTCATTAGCCGAAAGAAGAAATTTATACTTTCAACAAGACGGAGCTAGCATTCATTCCACAAATGAGGTGAAGAGATGGCTGGATCAAGAATTTGGAAACCAGTGGATAGGACGGTTTTCTGAAAATCCGTGGCCTGCGAGATCACCAGATCTGACTCCGTTAGATTTCTTTATGTGGGGATACCTAAAGAACTCTGTGTACAAACATCGACCCTTTAGGAATATAGAAAATTTAGAGAATGTCATTAGAAATTGTGTATTGCAAATAAATCGTAAAATGCTCCGAAATGTTAATCGAGAGTTGCGCTCGAGAACAATAGTATGTATGGAGAGAAATGGTGGTCATACTGAGTTTTAAATTTTGTGCACCCAAGGAAAAACAATGATTTTTTATGTTGTTAGTACAGAATTTGACTACTTTTAAGTTTTTCTTACATTGGTTTTCGTTTATGAAATTTCGATTAAATAAACAGGTAATTTTTTGTTTATTATCTATTTTACTCCCCTTAACTTTACAAAAAGTCGAACTTCAGATATATTTAAGACGATTAAGGTTTTCTCAATGTAATCTCATTGAAATGTCTCTAAAATTTTGACACTGCTGCTAGATACAAATCATTGCAACAGCTAGCGTCCGGCGAAACCCTGTTTTTTTTAATTTTGTCCTGTCAATTGTAGAAAAAACTACTACATTCGTTTATTTTCATCCAGATACATGGGCTTTACATTAGCCAAGCTATCTAAACGAAAAAAACTGGAAATTTGTAAATCGATAAAAAAATATTTAAAAAAAATTGAGTTTTCCAATTTTTTTAAATAAAATCTTAAAAGTTTGCACAAGGACCTAGAATTTAATTCTAAGCAATTTTTTCAAATAACTTTTTTTGATATCTCGTCAACTAACCTCACTTTTTGTAAATTAACAATTTTTTTTTAATTTGACGCTATACCAGTGGTCACGTGACGTATGTCAAAATCGATTTTTAGGTTATCGGACATGCAGAACCGATCCCCCGGAAAAGTTTTTCCAATACTCACCTAATAAAAATTTTTCCCATATGTTGCGAACTTTTTGCCGGTCACTGTATATATATATATATATATATATATATATATATATATATATATATATATATATATATATATATATATATATATATATATATTATATATATGAATATAAATATATCCCACTTTGGACAATTCCAGTAAATATTTTATGGCACTTGTAAAAATTATGTTACTAGATTATAAAAACGTAATATATGTTTTTAATATATTTGTAGCATTTCTAAGTATGTCGGTCTTCTTCTAATTTTGTCCAGCTAGATTAGCATAATGAATCACCGTGAAGAAAGAATCGTGTTGCAGAGTGATGTTCCGTCTGCTACGGTAAAACCGATCCTGAAAAGGCATAAATTTGATCCCTATAAAATTCAAATGCTGCACCGCTGCACCAGTTAACTGAATGATAACCCCAGAATATATACTTGATTTGAATTTTTATGTTGATTTGTTCCCAAACTTTAGTATAAAGAGGTACCAAAAATACTGTTTAGTTGCTTTGGTGTTTTGTGTTATTTGTAAAATACTTTTATTTGTGTATGTGGTAGTACTGTTCTGTTAGAGAGTCGTTAATTCACAAGAAGTGTTGAGGATGAGAATCTAAGATGGCACATTGTGGGCAATGTAAATTGGATTTCCGTAAACCCTCTAACTGGAGAGCTCACATTAAAAGGAAACATCTAGGTACCTACATTTCTATAATGCAATAACTAGTGTTTACATCCAGATAAACTGAATATAATTAAATTAAAAAAGTGTATTTTGCTTGTTACGTGGATATCACTAGTTGCCCACAAAGTTTGCCCCACCTGTAAACAAACTCACGGGCCGCGCCTGCCCAGAACAAGCAACTGTGTGAGCTAGAATATTGGGGAACCATATTGCTTCACATTTCATGAACAAGTTGTAAATATGCAAAAATGTACATAGAGTACTTAAAATTATCACTATCTGATATAGTTTTATTGTTTTCGTTCAAAAGTAGTCCGGACCTGAAATGGAATGAAACATTTTTTTCTAGGAATTATTATTGGGAGATGATCAGAATAAACAGTAGAAAGGTTCAAAAAGAAGAAGTAAAAAAGCAATTTTTGTTTTGTCCCCTGTTGTTTTTCTGTTGTTGCTGTTTATTCTGATCATCTTTCAATGATAGTCTAACCACAAAGTGTTTTTATTTCAACTGCAGGTCATATGGAATATTGGAATAATCTAGGTACTAGTTCTACCTGAGCAAACTTTCCTTTGCATCCTATGCATCGTGGGTGTAATGTCAAACATGAATAATTAAAGTTATGTAAAATATGTGTTAAATTTAGAGAATTTAAACTACTTATATTTAAAGTTCATTTCTAAACTTCATGGAAAAAGTACATAAATGTGAAACCGTCATAATAATAAATTAAGCTTGCTGGCCAACTGTGTTCGCTCTAGATCATTCATTAACAGAAATATTTTCAAAGCCAGTGAATATTTCTTTAATTTAACATGCGAATATTAAGCCATAATGTTCTCAGAATTTAAATTTTCTAATTTATCGTGTGAAAAGCAATAAAATCTGACAAAAAACACACCGCCAACAGAAAACTGAGGTAATGTTTGATGTGTGTCTAAAAATACGATTTGTTGATTTTCAGCTTTTACACACGGTTGAAAAGCATTCAAATGCCTGGTATTTTTAGAAATTTTTATGAGTCGGCAACTAAACAAATTGTATATAACGTCCTGACATTATGAAATCAATTAAACAAATTATAAGAGAATAAAAACTATGTAATATAAACCGGTTTTCATAACATTTTACTTTAGCGGATAAAATAAACAAATGTTAAATTTTGTTAGTTAAAATATTGACATTGATATTAAAAAGAAATTAAGGCTGTGTACCGTTGTCAAACCTGGTTAACCACTCGGTATAATGCGTTAAACCAATGGTTCCTGAACGAACCGTTTTTACTACGGAACGCGGATCGGTCGTTTCTGTTAGATTTCTGTTTATTTTTACGGATATCGACTCAACCTAAAACCATACCTCTCCTCCTGCCTCCAACATTTTAAAACGGATGATTTTTAACATTTGTGAAAAAATAAATTTAAATTTAAACAAAAAAGCAAAACATAAACAACAAAATGACATAACAAACCGGAAAGCCAGCGGGGAAGCATCGGTTCCTTCGGTGACATTAATGACAGAAGTTTTTCAGGAACCGCGTGTCCAATCTTACCAACTTTTCAGGTTACCGATACTTACGGGACACAAAACCGTAACTGAAGTTGACAACGGTACACGCCCTAAATTGCTGAGTGTAAAAAATAGAAAAAAATGTTTTACTCTACAGTAGTCTACAGGAACTTAACTTACTATCAAGCAACATTTTAATAATTTAGAGGTGGAAGAGCTGTTCCAAAGTATAATATTGATACTGTTCGTCATATTTTTGATGTCGGTGACGCTGTCTGACATTTTTTCAGAACTCTCCACACTACCCTCTTCTTTATCATTTAGGCCTGATGGTGTTTCCCCTTTATACTAAAAAACTGCGTGTACACCTTGTCCTATCCACTATTTAATTTATTCAATTTATTACTGAACTGTGGAATTTTTCCTGTAAAGTGGAGGTATATAACTCAACCGATATACAAATCTGGCGATAGAGATAATGTGTAGAGTTATAGAGTTAGTATGCAATCAGCAATTCCAAAGATCTTGGATGGATTGGTTGCTGATCGGTTGTCCTCTTTGTGCAATGGAATAATTGTTAGTAACCAGCATGGCTTTTATACTGGTCCTTCTACGCTGACCAATCTTCTAGAGTACTAGCATTGTCTGTGTCGATCCCTTGAACAGGGTTATTGCATCGATAGTATTTATACGAACGTCTTTGATCGAGTGGATCATGGCCTATTGCTGGAAAAATTTAAGCTAATGGATATAGAGAATCCTGTGCTATGTTGTCAAAGCTTTTTGACGAGTAGGTATCATGGTGTTACAATCGGTAATTATTCATCAAATCAATTTAAAGTAACATCAGGGGTACCCCAGGGTTCCGACTGTGGACCTCTGCTCTTTTTACTAGTCACTAACGATATCAGTGTCCACCTTGATTCTTCTCATTTGCTGTTTGAAGATGATCTCAAGATCTGCCGAGTTATACGTCATGATAATCAGGACTCTGTTGCTCTTTAGCATCACTTGAGCGGTATGGTATGAGTAGTCAAATAATAATGGTCTTGACTCGAACGCTTTTTTCTCTAAACAAGAATTTGCATAACTTTATTTGTGATATTAATGTTGATAATTTAACCCGATCGACTCGAGTGAAGGATGTGGGATTCTATTTTGACAGGCAGTTAGGTTTCAGTAACCACATACATACGATAGTCGCTAGAACGTTTCAGAGGCTGGGTTTTATTCTGCGACATTGCAGGGATCTCTCCCCTAACATCTCCAGGTTACTATATTATACGTATGTGCGTCCTGGTTTGGAATATGGGTCTGTTATTGTCTGGTCACCATATTATCAAACTCACATTAGGTCCATTAAGCCGGAAAACTGCGGATACATTGATTGTTTTGAAGTATCGACTACTTACTCAGTTTTATGACAATTCTGAAAATTATTTTCTTGGGCTTGTCTTATTTATGTAACAACCTGAATCTCCAATTAAAAAATACCTAACTCTTGCAATAAGGAGTTAGGATTAGGTTAGTACCCGTTCTCGGTTAATTTAAAATCGATTCGAGATGTCATACCATATCACCGCAAAGTATTCGAATTTCGATTTTAAAAAGTATTCGAATACAAAATATTCGATCCTAAAAATCATTCGATTATCCCATTACGACTGCCACCTCTGAGGTATATTGTTTGTTTAGGACTCTAGAGAATGCTGGTTTGTCCTGTAAATTTGATTGTGGTCAATAGGTCAACGGTATATTTTGAAATGAAGTATACCAATCCTTATGAACCACCCTGTAGAGGAAATTTGTTAGTTACGCTATATAGTCTTACAGTTCATCAAAAATAAACCCTTTAAAAGTATTTTTAGCAGTTTTAATGAGTTTGTAAATGAACCTATCGATCGTAGGATGAAGTTACATTAAGCGACGCATTGATAAACATTAAAATATAAAAAAAGACTTGGTCCGCAGCCAAATTTTATATTTAATTTGTAGGATCTATATTGTCAGATTTACCATTTAAATATACTAATTGATTTAAATTTATTTGAAATGTTACAGAGCTATCAACCTAGTGGATTAAATATTGATTAATAAAATGTAGGAAGTACAGATCTAAAAATAAATTTCATAGTTATTGTAGATTTCGTTATATTAATAGAGAACAACAGACAGTAGAAGTTTAATTGACGTTAATCTCTATCACTTTGCGTTTGCCTGCCAATCATTTGGCAACATGAAAGAGAGTAACTACAGAAATATAGCTCTACTTGTTTTCCAATTCTAGAAAACTGTAGCACCGTATTGTATACGGTGACTATAGGTAGGAAAATATACTTGTTTTACATCAGTTATAGATATACTTACTTTGAGACAACCAACTTTCCAGCCAGTCTTTCTCCTCGTTCGTTCCTTTCACCAAATCCAAAGTTTCCTATTGGTTGTTCTTGGTCCTTTTGTTTTCCTGTTTTTGCATTGAAATCAAACACTATGCTCAATTGTTTTTTGCCTTCTTTTATTTTAGCAAACGTTAAAAATACTACTAGTTTGCTAATTTAAACAATATTGTACGTTTAATAATAAGAAAGTTACCAATGATGGACACTTAATTTGAATCGATTTTTTTTCTTTTCTAATTTTCTCCATATTATCTTTTACGGGGTTGGGCCGTTCTGGTTCTGAGCGCCTCAATTATGAGTTACAAGTTTCTGGATCATTATGGACTTGACCTGCTTGGCACCCCAACCTTACCCTATTAGATTTTGTTCCAAAGGTTATAAAATTATTTCTTATTTTTACCGAGGCCTTTCAACGTTTTAAGCAAAATTGTGAAATTATTCATAACAAAATTGCATAATGTATTTTTAAAGGGAACAATTTTTGGTGAGGCCACCAAAATATATTCTTTTAGAATGTAGATAAGTATATAACCCAATTTTAACATGCTTATCGTTTTACTTTAAATAAAATTTTATATAACAGTAAGAAATTGAGACCTTGAATACTCCATTTGAAAATATATTTTCTCCGTTTAGTAAATCAAAAGAGAATTCAATGATCCTTCAGTATATATTATTAGCAGACGATGAGGTTGAATGGAAATGACTTACAATATATGAAAAGAATGATAAGGAACATACATGGAAAACAAAATACTTATGTGTAGGAGGACTGAATACAGATTTAGATTTGGGATATAATGGGAAAAAAGGAAGCTGGGCAATAAAAAATAGCGGTACGGAATATTAGGTAACGAACAAGTCAAGGGAAAAAAAGCTATTAACTAACTAAATAGAATTTGGTGAATTTAAAATATATTGTACTAGATAGAGTTGTAAAAACATTACTTTGTTGTTGGAATAAATTGACACTCTGATAAAAGTAGATTAAGAGTAATGGAAATAGTATTTGAAACTGTCAGGCCAGGCTTCCAAAAGAATAGAAAAACAACACCAAATAATAAAGGATGCATAAAATACTTAATGTAAAAGATATAAGACAGATCTGATATACTCGCCATTTAAAAAAAAACTGACATAGGTCAAGATTCCTCCGGTACAAAAAATGAAAGTAAGTTGGCCAACATGGACGCCACGTGGAGAATGTTGCTCTATTGTACAGTGCGTTTCTTTATTAAAACGTTATCCTTCTGAAACGTTTCAGATGATAATTCCTCCTAATATTTCAGTAACAGATTCAGCATGGAGCGTGGAGATGATTCTTCTTCAGATTCTTCATTACTTCTATGCAAAATACACGGCGCGCTTGCCGTTTTTAACCTATTCCCAAATATTTTAAAATTTATTTTTACGTAGAAAAAGCAAACAATAAATATTTGAATTTAAAAAATATAGTTCACACTCCTTTAACTGGTAAAACAAAAACATTTGGAACTTCCACTTAATGCCGCAAGCACTTTGGTATTCAAATTGATTGTGAGTTACAATCTTTATTAATGCATATTCAGAATTATTAAAGCATAATATATTAAAATTGGGGCCTGCAATCCCGGACGTATATTTGTATCCCGGAATTTTCGGGATCGAACAAACAAAATCCCGGGATTCCGGGTTTGATCCCGGAAAATTGTAACATTAATAAAGGTAAATTATTTTTATATAGGTAATGTTGGAATTTTAAAATAAAAACAAAACAGAGTTTATGCAGAGGACACCTAAAAGTATAAGAAGCAAAAATAATTATTTGAATTCGGTTACATAAGTACCTAAATGAATCTTTCAGGGTTGCCATATCACGCGTTAAACATTAAGTTTAGGAAAAATACTGCGATGATGCTTGAAGCGTTGTTTACTTAGGTTTTTTTTTTAAACATACTTACTTATTTTATAATTTATTTATTCCGGGATTTAAGTGCCCAATCCCGGGAATTTTCGGGACTAAATTTTTAAGCCCTAGTTGAAATTTTATGATAAGTAAATAAGTGTTAAATTGCCGTTTTATGGTACTATATTAACTTTTTTATATGGTGACCATATAAAATCCATATAAATTGAAACAAAATTAAACAAATATGTTTAGTGTAGTTTTATTATCCAAATATAAACACTTTAACTTGACTTAGAACAGTTATCTGCCCACCCCCTGAATTGATACCAGATTTAAGGGTCTCTGTCCCCTCTGTGTGCCGCATTAATTAATTAATTAACATATCTTTAGTTATTAGTTTATATATTCTTATATACATAATATTATGTAACACTTTATTATAACTTAAAATCCATTATTTATTAAAAGGATTTTCGTGTACATTTTTTTTACAGATTGCGACCTCCCTATGCGGGTCGGGACCCCCGGGGATTGCGACCCAAAGGTTGAGAAACGATGCCTACGGTAACTGCGTTATTTTAGTGTGCCTAGTTTAGCAATTAAAAAATTTGCGACACTACTGACAACCGGCCAACAGTGGTTCTCAAAGAGTAGGTGGGGGACCATATAGTTGACCACATTAAGAATACCTAACCCTGCAATCTGGTTGTTCTAAAATGTAAATAACGGAATTTTCTCGTTATTTCTGTGTCTAACAGAAATTCGTTTGTTAATGGGAACCTATTAAGTGGTTTTTATAGCGTTTACGCAGCAGCGATTACGTTGTGAGATCTCGCGTAAAATTGGATACAATGAAATGTAAAATGCCAATGTGTAATTTTCGCAATTTCATGGGTAATGAACTTATCGCCTATAATGAAATATATATTTCCAATTTATTTACACATGTCGTTTTCAACTGTTACTGGTTTTTGTTGATAATACCTTATTTTATCACTCTATTAATCCAGTCTTATCACAAAAATTATCATTTGTTTGCAAATAAACTACAGACAGGTGCCGGCATAGGTACTTGATTTTTATCATTTGTATATCGAATCAGTATTTATTATGTGTAGGCATTAGAGATAAAGTTACACATTTTAATTTGTTGTATATTCTTCATGGAAACATAATTTCAAATATGCAAAATACTGTAACACGTATAGTTTTTTTGTTATATGGGTTGGAGGTTTGACGAAAAACTGAATACGACATATTTTTGCAATGTAATGTGTAGGTATATTGAATATAAAATACAGTTATATCGAAAACATGTTAAATCTAGGTAAATACGTTTAATTAAGGACCATTTGCAATTAACAATATAAAATGTTACATAACGGTACCATGCAGTGACAAAATATTTCACTTTTTTCTGTTGTGTTCGGTAAAATTTTCTCTTTTTAAAATCCAGCAGTAGTCGCCCATCATAGGTGGGTCCCAGCGTCCCTGGTATCGTGTTTCTATTGTCCTGATGCCCTGGTAAAATCTCTCTCCTTGTTCGTCACTTAGGTACTGTATCCAAGTTTTCCGGAAAAAATCCAAATGCGAGTGCGAGTATAAAAAAAATTTAAGAACAGGCGACATCCTATAATTGAGACTTTTAAGGGTTCATCTATGAGGGTTTTATAGTTCTCATCTTTCTTTTTACCCAGAAATTCCTTTACAGCACTCGCAAAACAGTTCCAAGCTGCCAATTCTTTTACCTCTTTGTCCCCTATATCGTGGGATTTATGAAGTACTTGGAATTGGCTATGCCTGGCTTTACTCAATTCAGGATTAATTACCACGAGAGGTACCGTGGGGTGCCGGGCGTATTTCCAACGCATTCTAGGAGCCTTTAAAGACACTTTTCTATTTCCTTAAAGTTTAGTTTGATTCTGCCTTCCGTACAGTCAAGCAGGCGCGGCCCGTGAGTTTTTTTACAGGTGGGTCAAAATTTTGTGGCCAACTAGTGATATCAACGCAACAAGCAAAATACACTTTTTTAATTTAGAATGGTTTTTTAATAATGTGCCAAGAAATTATTTACCTACAAATAAACACTGCAAAAATCATCAAATAGATACTGCAGAAAATTGAACAGTACTACTCTAGATGTTTATGGCTTTTTCCTATGTGATTTAATACTCCAGATTAGTAGATTTTAGCGGCTTCCGTTTTGATAAGTTTAGCATCTCCTCAATAGATGTCGCGCCTTGTACTAAAAGCCCAGAATATAAACAGAACAAAATTCTGAGCTAAAAGTATGATTATTCGTAAAATAAAATTAAGAACGCTGCCGAAACTCAGTTTTCTTTAATAAATACAATGCTGGCGACTAGACATAGTGATACGATATTTGTCTACGCACGTGCAGGCTGTAAGCTGTAGTAAATATGAGATTGCCAACAATTTTAAAAATATTTTATCGAGGAACAACTTGTTGCCAATACAGAGAATTTAGAGCCGATCAAATTTTTTAAATAACAAAAAATTAAAAAAAGTTCTTGCCCCAACACAGATTCGAACCCTCGACCTTCTGACTCGCTGAGATTGTACCTTTGGACTACGCTGGTTTTGTAAGAAAATCGGTCCGATACCGTTAAATTTGATGCCTAGCGCAGGCCTGACAGGAATCGTATATATAATTTTTTATGTTTAACCGCTAATTAATAATATTAATACAATGCAAATACAATGCGCATATTAGGTACCTAATTAGATTTTCTTTTTCCGAACCAAATGTTTTGAAATAGTATATTTTAGGGGGCGGTTTGAGAGTATTTCCATAGTGGGAGTGGCCAGATATTATTGGTGGGCCGTCGACCAATTGTGTATCTTTTTATCTTCCTAAAGCGCGTATGTCTGTTTCTCTCTTAGTTTTAATGAATTTATATCGTCCATATAAACCTATAAGATCAATTTAAAATATGACCCAGCCCGGAGCAAGCTTGGATATCCTTTGACAATGGATTGGCTTGATTCTTTCTTGGGGAGTTTTCGCATGGAACTTTGAAACAAAAGATTCTTTTTTGGTTTTAAAAAATTCAAAAATAAATTATTAGGTAGAACACTGAAAATTTTAGGTGGGTCATTGACCAAATGACCTTGGACGGGCCGCGCCTGCAGTCAAGTATGATAAATAATTGACAGCTTGGAATTGTTTAGTGAGTGTAGTGAAGGGATTTCTGGGTCACAAGAAAAATAATTAAAAGTGACAACCTTGGAAAAATCGGTGTGACTGAACGACTTTAACTACTACACAGAGTCCATTGATGTT
This sequence comes from Philopedon plagiatum, assembly GCA_963971165.1. Classification (NCBI taxonomy): domain Eukaryota; kingdom Metazoa; phylum Arthropoda; class Insecta; order Coleoptera; family Curculionidae; genus Philopedon; species Philopedon plagiatum. Next base: position 17,984,527 of record OZ020190.1, on the reverse strand, counting down.
ATTCTTAAACTATTTACCTACTCAAAATAATGTTGCTATTTTATTACATCTCGTAATCTGAAACTGCCACTGAAATGTTAATATATAAAATTTCTTACAGGCTGTAAATATCGTTCCCATCCCATTGGTAGCGTAATAATTGTTTATAATAGAAATTACAAACTACATCATATTGATCATTCCCGTAAAATGTAAAACTATATCATGTTTATATTAAAGTTTAAAATAGAGTTGATACAAAATACTAGGAACGCGTATTTTGTAACAGGTATGACCGCATAACGGGTAGGTACAGGTATCAGTTATCGATTTTACCAAAAATACTAGGGGCGTATTTAAATACTCATGTACGCGAACGCCATATTTGGCCTCGATGGAGTATCGGGTCGGAGTCACGCGTCGGCCGTTCAGCAGAGCAAATACGTGTAAAGTATTATTTACGTAAAATACTCTTGGACATCTGTGCGCCGCGTCGCACAGACGTTCGTATTAAAAATCTAGCTTGACAAAAGGTAAAATTTCTTGAACTTTAAAACAACATATATTTTATCTTATTATGGTCATAAATAGTTGTGTATCTATAAAGTACAGCCCGTTTTAGAAATAACATAATACAGTCTACGCAAAATCAGGCAGAAGTCTCTGTTACCGTGATCCTTTTTGAATCCCGTTGGCACCAGTCTTCATTTATGTTCGGAACTACAGTCTCTGTACGAGTAAAATTTTATCTAATAAATAAGTGAGTTTGGCAGAGTAAATTACAGGTACTTCCCTTGGTTTTAACATTTTTTTTTTGTATTTTATTATTATTGTTGTCTTCTTTGGTTGACGTAATTATAGGGCCAAATTTCTTTAAATTGTTCGATTTCTAATTGAAATAGCAGGCCCGCAATTCCAAAGGCCGCCGAAGGCCGTTGTAACTTTATATTCAGCGTTTAGTTTACCTCTTCGGGTGCTTAATTTTAACTATTTTATAACCATGTTCAACCATATTTTTTTTGTAATAATTTTTTCAGTAATCTTGGAATTCCAAGAAGAAAATTGTTTGAGGTTTGGCGAAATGCCCCTAACATTTCAAGAAGACTAGAGTGTGTGTGTATGATTATAATATAATGACTAAAAGTGGTGTGGAGGATCCTGATGGAAACATTCGCGAGCTAGTGTGAAAAAAAAAGTGTCGAATTTTGTAAAAAACAAATAATCGTTTGCACTATTATTTATGAGGAAATATACAAATAGAAGCCATTTTTTATTTTTATTTTCCCAGAAAAAACATAGAAATAATTTTGTCAAGTCAGATTAGTTATCGGAACCACTGTGCGCCGTCTGTATAAATCACAGATCAAATTTGTACTTTGTAAAGTACTAGGTAAAAAATAACAGGTATTTGGAACAGGTATGAACTTGGAACTGGAACGTAACGTACCTGTTACCGAAAAATACTAGTTTGTATCAACTCTAGTTTAAAATATATTTTTGAAAAAATAGTATTTCCTTAGTGTAATGTTTAGCAAGAAATTTAAACGACATACCCCTGAGTATATTTTAGTAACATGTATAAATATGTCAAATCTAATGTACCTTTTAATTTTCAGGTGTGTAAGAATGCGGTGAAGCCCATTTTTCAACATAAAAACTGAAAGGCAAGTAAATTTGAACATCAATTTTCATTTATTTTTAAGTAAGAAATATTTCTTTCGGTTTTATTCTTATTTTTGTTGTTGTTATGATGGAAAAAAGACTTGCGAGGTTGTTTTTGTATAGAATCAATCGTGATCAGCATATACAGGGTGTTGAAATATTCTGCCAAAAAGATTTGGCTGTGATTAGTTGGCCAAAAATAGGAAAAAACGTCCCTATTAACATAAGTCTGGGAACACTCTGTTCCCGAAATAAGAGTGATACAATTTTAACTTCTGGTTTCTCCTATTTATTTCTCATGTTTTCCAAGATATTTTATTTCAATTTCGGATATACAATGCTTTTGCAGTACCTATAAAATAACCTTATTTGAAATAATTTACAGTGATATTTTTTTGGTGTCATGATCCAGTAGATCAACTGAGATTACACAGGCAATAGATCATATCAAAAATTTAGCCTGACATCATATTGTGCCAAATATTATTTAGACAGTACAGGAAATCAAAAAATCGCAGATACCAAAAAGTTAAAGGATACAACAGCAGTGTTATATTTTTACGAAAGGATAGTCCGTGTTGTAAAAAAATCGGGACGAGGGTCAGAAGAACGGTGACCCTCAAATATCTGTAGATTATCCCGAATAATAAATCACTATGTCATAGGAACCCCAAGAAGTTTTGTATGTATGAAATCTGAATGAATTATCTTTAAAAACGTCTAAAATAAATAAAATAAACCCAAATAAAATAAAAGAAAGGGTTCAAGTTCCTATCATCTAATTAGAGGTCTACCTTTCTTCTCTCTTGTCTGCAAAGTTATGGAGAAAATCATCAACTTGAAACTATAAAATATCTAGAAAGACAAACATCCACGACAAGCAATATGGTTTCGTCACCAAAGATCCATAGCTGATCTTTGTTACGCACAACTGGAAAAATCCCTTGAATTTCAAGGCGAATCTCAGATTTTTCCTCTTGACGTTTTCAAGGCCTTTGATTCAGTATGACATGCTGCACTGCTCAAAGAACGGTCTTCCTCCCAAATTATGTACCGGGATCGGTAGCTTTCTTTCTAATCGAGGCATATCCGTCGTGGTGGACGATCATATATTTAACTTACATCCTGTCAGTGCTGGTGTACTTCCAGGATCAGTCCTGGAGTCCTGGCACCAACCCTATTGCTTGTTCACATTAATGATCTGCTGTCTTCAACTACCAATCCCATCCACGGTTACCCTGACTAATAGTATTCTTTACCCCAATATTATTTTCCCAAGCAAATAAAATGCATATTACACGATAACCTGAACAATAGTCGCTCACAAATCTGTCCAAAAACTGCTGATACTAACCTCTAAAATGCATGTTTACTCACTGGTCGGGTTTCCAGATCCCGGGACCAAAATGATATTCGGGACTTCGGGACCAAATTTCAAGTCCTGGGACTAGTCCCGAAAATGGTCCCGAAATTCTAATAATTTTGCATTGCAACAAATTCTCTGTGGAAGAATTAATTGTTCCATGTAAACTAAGTATTTTAGTTGAGTCATATTAGTATAAAACAACAGCAATAAACATATACGAAACAATAAAACATATATATTAATATTAAAATAAACTAAACCGAGTGAGGATAAACAAATAATGTAATTGTAAAAAAACAATAAACGCTACATTTTACAGGGTGAGTTTTTTTAAGGTTAGAAGGTGGTATCTCGAAAACGGTTTAAAATATTTTCATGAAATTTTTGTTAAGTTAATAGGGAGAGGGGGGCACATATTTAAACATATTTTTGACATTTACCCTTTTTTTCTATTTTGAGGGGTGGGGGGGGGGGGGGGGGGAATTTTGGAATTTTACGTAAAAATCTACGTATGTGTCAATTTTTTTTGATTTCCTCTTTCGGTTACGGAATTATGGTTAACTAAATCTTGATTGAATTTAAAAAATAAATACATTTTACCAATAAATCAAGTTCACTTATTTCAGAAATATTCGTTTCCATGGAAATGCATTATTTTTACTTAAGTCAGTTGAGAATTTTGACGTTTTAACGATTATTTCTGTTAGGTCCCCGGGTTTGACCCCCCTTGACTTTTTCTTGCGGGGTTTTATAAAGGGCAAAGTGATGGCGACTGCGCCTACAACATGAAAAACCGAATCTGCTTTGCCTGCTTATTAGTGACACCTGAAATGTTACAGCTGGTACGAAATTCATTTAGAAAAAGAGTAAGAAGGTGTTTGGAAGTTGAAGGGGAACATTTCGAACAACTTCTCAAGCATAACAGACTATAAATAAGTTGAAATTAAATGGCATTTTTTTAAAATTTTATAACCTAATAAATTATAATTCCGTAACCGAAAGAGCAAATCAAAAAAAAAAAATTGTACACATACGTAGTTTTTTACGTATATATTCGAATTTTATAAACTAAAGTCCCTCCAATTTAGTAATCCGGACGATGTTCCCGGCCCGTGCGGAGTCCTGTCCGGGCTTGGCCATGATATGTTTGGTTTAACCTTAAAGCTTTAAGTCTACTTGGGCTGCGCCATATAAAAAATATCCTTAGTATACATATTTCTATTTAGTCAATAGGTATCTCGAAACGAAACTTATTATTTATTAATCATATTAATTACAAAAAGTATCTATATAAAACGAAACATTTAACTACTCAAGTACTCACCCTGTATAAGGCACATTAATTTACAAAATTGAATTATAATTCAACAGTGTCGCCTATATAAGTCAGAGGTTACCTACACATTTTAATTGTTGTGACGACAGAATTAAAATTTTGTTGACTAAATAGGTCTGTAAATGTAATAAAATGTTGTCATTTACATTTACTTTATTGTATAAAACATCTAATTAATACTCGGAAAACGTAATTATTTATTGCGTAATGCAGAGAATGGCTTAAAGATTAATTTCTAAGATGTATTTATTGTGGATTATTTCCTTGGTACTATCGTACAATGAATGGGCTTGTTAAGTCATTTCGCGTTTCCAATAAATATGTATCTAAATATTATTGCAGAATCGGTCAATCGAAACACGCACATAAAAAATTACGTCGGTTGGACGGATAATACCAAAAATATTAACGTTTAAAATTCGACCAAATTTAAAAAAATCAGTTTCCCGCCTGACGACATCCTACGAGAAACAGCTGACGTAGTGGGCAATGTGGCGAATCAAATAAAGATACGGCAACACCGCAATGCGCCCCTTTGGCCGTTTTAGTACCAACAGGGAATGTTTATATTTTGGCTAACTTTTGTAGCATTTTTTAATCATCGAATTCAATTTTATTTTGAAACTTGTTTCGGAGTGCTTAGCTACATTATATTTAAATATAACGATGAACTACAACAGAAATAATAGTAAACCCCAAACCTGAGCGTGTGGTAGTTTCTTGCCCCTGTTATTCGGTGAATTATAATTAGTATTTCTTTGATAGATACCCATTTGAGGTTATAAAATGTTATGCGTTGACTGTTTTCTCAGTTTTCTTAATATTTCTGTGTAATAGTTCAGCATAAATTCTAATTTTGTGGGCATAAGCTTTTCTATTACGAAATAAAAAAATGCTGAGTAAGCTCAGACAAGTGACATTAGTCAGCTGGTGTAGTAACTCCGAAACCAAAATAATTGTAAATAGGGAATATGCGTATAACCCAAATAAATCTGAAATATATTTTTTATATTCTCTACATAAATTAAATGTTCATGGCGGTAGCTGTTATCCATTTATTTTCGTCTTTATTAACAAAAAAAAAAGGATTTAAAACTGCAAGTTTTCGCGCGAATTTCGAAACTTGTTAAACGTGATCCCATTGGCTGTGTCGTCAAAACTGAACTTATTACTCATCATGAGTAGATGGCGAATTCCAGTGTTGTAGAGTCATCGAGAACTAAATAAAAATGGCATTTAATGCGTAACTCATCCAATGAAATATCCCTGCACTTAAAGTAGAAGGTTCCTAAAATCTTATTCACGTATACTTTAAGCCGAAATCGGTCCAGGAACCTTTCAATTTTGCAACCTACATTGGCATTTTTGACATATCATCTTAATAATTTCAAGTAAATAAACTGCAATTCTTTATTTTCATGGCAATCTTGGAAAATTCAAAAATTTTCAAATTTTAGATGTCCCCGATGCAAATAAACCTTTTTATTTATAACTTTACCGAAAACATAAGCGATTTAAATTAGTGGGAGATATTCTTAGATAATTAATGGATAAAATAAACCCAAAAGAATCACTAAGTAGGGTAAATAGTGTGGAATAATTTCGGTTAAAAATAGGATTTGTCGGAAAAAATCAAGAAAATCCGATTTTTACCCCCTAAATACGCTCCTGGATGACCCATTCGGTATTCATTTTACAGTGTGATTATCCCTTTATAAGATAGTGTTGAAAAATAGGGGAAAAGTAGATAGGAAAAAATACAGAGTGATTCAAATATACCGATGTCTAGGGCACAAAAAGTAACGTAAAGTAATTGAACCATTTTGACCCCACAAAAAATTAAAAACCGCGAAATATTTGGGTCAAAAATCTAAATTTCCGGTTTTTCCAAATATTTCCGTTTTCCAGTGATTTTAGGTTTAGGTAAGTGTATTGCAAAAAAAGTATTTGAGGTTTTAAAGTTTCCCTTGTAAATCAATTTTTCGATCTGACGTTTTGTTTTCGAGTTATTAGGTACCAAAGAGGGGTCTGGAAATGGCATTTTTCGACCTAAAAAATTCAAAAGAATTACTTGCCATTTTCTGATCCTCGCCAGTTTCAGTGGGGTTCTGAAGCTCCGGGTCCCCTATACAACCACCGAAAATTTACATCGATTTAATTCACATTTGCGACCTGTACCCGATTTCAACGGAAATCGCGGAAATTTCGACTTTGACGTTTAATAGCTCCGAAACGAAACATCCTGTATAACTGAATTTTTTCCCGAAGCTAGTTGAACTATTCCTCTATCAACCCAAAAAATTCGATTTCTCTCCCTCTGACTGTTTTCGAGAAAATCAAACCTGTTCGACTTTGAGTTAAGCTTTACGTTAATATGTAGATTTTTGCTGATCTCCTGACGTCACTTTTCAAGGACAAATGTGTCTGCTTTTTAAATTGTAATAAATTATACCGAAAAGTAAACATTTTTTTGTAGCTAAATTATCCTAGTAATTTTCTTGAAAATATTTTTTTGGGTTTGTAATGACTTCCTTAACCGATTTATGCAATAAAAAAAATATGTACATACTCCTTATATTATATTTCTTTTTGTTGTAAATCGTTGGCAATAAATAAAATAGGCTAAAATCTGTATATCTCTTGCTATTGATAACATATGCTCATTTGTCAGGAATATTGTTATTTACAATATTTGTGTTGGTGTTGGTAGGTATTGCCTTTGTTTAATTAAGATTTGCTTTATGACATGTATATACTTGTTATCACTAAAGTAATTTTCTTAAATAAGTTTATTGCTGGAAATACTGTACTTACATAGCATCATACTGAAATGCGGTTACATTGTAGATATTTTCTAAGCATAAAACCTTATTTTTTATTAATAATGTACTGCAAAAAATGTACTGACAAATTGATCGTCTTGTATGCATCTACCTACAGGGTGTTTCTACAAGTTGCTAGGAAATTTTAGGGCAGCTTCTACAATTCAATGACGAAAAGTTCCCATTAACACATGTCCGGAAACGCCTTGTGTCAGAGATACAGGGTGGTCTAAGTTTTATTCTCTTTTAATGAATTCGAATTCGGTATTGTTGTGTTTTTACATTTAACGGACAGTGTATTTTGATTGTATGTAACTTAATAACAGTAGCACTATATTTAATACCAATGCAGTTTTAATTATGTTAAACTAAGAGTTATGTCAAGTTATTGTGGTTACTGTAGTACTAACGTATGTCAAAAATGTTAATATGTTGCTGTAGACTATTTTTGAAATTCGAGAACATATTCTTTCTATATTTTTAACACCCAGTATCTGTGAAGCAAGGCATTTCCAGGCATGTTAATGGAAACTTTTCGTCAGATTCTTAGTTATAAAAGCTATCCCTAAAATTTGCTGACAGCTTTAAGAAACACCGGGTATAATTTTTCTTCTATTTCAGCGCCTATCACGAAGCGGCACCGTCCACTTCGGAAACCACTTAGACTTCACAACAGACCAGTCCATTTTATATTTTAATAAATGAAAAATAAATTAATAAAATAAGTAAAAAAAAATAAACGAGATAAATAAACCTACAAGAAAACGATATAGGCATCGGCATATTAAAACAATAAAATAAATAAACGAATGAGCATTCAATTTATATAAATATAACTTCGTTGGTGTGAACGAGCGCCTTCAAGTAAAATATTAGGTACATAATAGGCTTTAAGACCCTTTCGCAAGGATCGTAATCTGACTCCAACCTTAAAATTCAAATCCCCAAAAGAGCCTTACTATGAACGTACTTTCTAAAAGTTAATTTATGAGTAGGCGCAAAGCATCTGCAAAGCTCTGTGCTTATAAAATACGATTAGCAGCTTATTATAAGCCTAAAGGATAACAAAGTATGGATTATCATTATCACTTAGGGCGAACTCTAAAATACATATTTAGCTTATTATATTAATTATAATTCAACTTTTTTGGGTGTGACCACTACACTAACTAGTTTCTAAGGTCAGCGCAAAATTTATAAAAAAGAATCTTTTTGATTAACTTCCTACATATTTAATATCGGATATTAATGGACAGGTATTTGGTGCCACAAAAGTACATACGGATTGTCCAGGATAGGTATACAGGAGCTAGGACACGGGTAGGAAGTAGTTTGACACGACACTTTACCGTAATTGTTTACTTATACTCGGGTTCGGCCTTAAGCTTTTATCTATTCAACCCTATTAATATAGGCTTATCCAGCTTCGATTTTTCAGAGGGGCTACTCCGGGAATACTAGGTTAGCAAATTTTTTCTTTGTTCAAGACAAACCAAAAAAGAGAGAATAATAGGCCCACAATTTTACTGCCCATTGAAAAGTGACGACCACAAAAAAAAAAAAACGAAACCATGCCCTACGTATTTTACATATTTCTATCATTTTTGTGCTGTCTAACTTTTTCTCAACTTTTTTAGTTGTCACATTTTAGCACCACACAATAAAAAGAGACCCAAATGCTCCACTCTCTTATCACATTAAGGTGTATGTAATTTATGCAGGTCTAAAATTTTTATTCAATTTTATATTATGCAATGTAATGACTATAACTATTGCTAGACATACATATGGTATTATAGACCGACGTCAGTGTATATTTATATTATCGTAAAGTATCTGAAAATTGGGGGATAAGCCCCCAAGCACCCCCTCAGTTACGCCTATGACCTTATCATGGATAACCTTAACATTTTAGATTAAAGCAGAAGGCGGCAAAGGCCCCTGGTGCATAACGCTTGAGGACGTAGTATGTACAATGTTTCCAGTCTATTACGATTTTACTAGAGCTAGTATATTTTTAGGGAATCTAGTTCGCTAAAATCTAGTACGAATATTATCCCACTTTTTTTAAAAGATATATTTTAGAGTTCTCGTATTTCTTATATTTTGTTTTTCCGTAGATTAGAAATAGCTCTTTTTTGAGAGATTGCAAATATCTTTAATATTCAAAATTAGGAAGTTACGCATTTTATTGTTTTATTCCAAATGCAGATATTCCAAAAAATGTACGTACTACACCTCCTCTTGACAGTGTATGACACGTAATGCTTTTGTGAATATCAATTACGTTTTCATTAAATTTAGTACTTTTCCAATCAGAATCTAGTACCAAATAAAATTCTGGCAACAGTGAGTATGTAGCGCCAGCACAAACGACGTTGAAAAGAAAGGAGAGAGCTGGAGGAGATCTCTAGAATATACAGGACTAAAAATCAGTATAAATGTAATGTGGATTTCAATGAAAAAAGATGAGCAGGAATCAGGATGCAAGAAGCAAAACTACATTAAGAATTATAAATAAACATTGGATTTGGAAATAAAGTCTCCGATGTCTATCTGAACGTAGTATTGTGCGATGAAGAGAAAATTGGTAGGCCTGCAATGGTGTATCTATGGAACGAAAACATGCCCAATAAAAAAATACCATAAAAGGGACTTACATGTAATAAAACATAAATGCTAAAATGGAGATTAAGATGGATGTGTGGAGCAAAGGGAGATAATGTTAGGAATGAAAGCTCAAGGCAAGATACGAACAAGGTAATGACAGTGAAAGTGTATAGAAGAAGATGTAGAGAAAGACCCCAGCAAGGATGAATGGATGGAGTCAAGAATGATTTAAAGAACAGGAAAAAAATTGGATATCGAGCGTCGTGGAAACGCCTTCATATAAAATTTGGAGAGAAGGCAAAGAAGAAGAATGACATTTAAAGTTAAAGTTATCTACCACTATTTTCCACTACTTTAATCGCAATATTTAGTATTTTGTTTTTGTTACAAATGCTACAATTAAAGAATACTTATAATACCATTCAAACTAAATGTTTTACTTGTAATATGCATTATAATTGTATATAAGCAATTAGAAATTTAATTTACTACATATCTATATCAGCTGCCGTAATATGTTATGCCGTACTTAGTTATATATAAAACATTTAATAAAAACCTATTGTGATTGAACTGAAGTGTAATAGTTGACATACTTTGCAAAAAGTAAATTTGTTGAAGTTATCAATACAATGTTTTAATTTTTAGATGAAAATGTTTTTAGTTCTTACGACATTCTTTGTCATATTTGCTAATATAGTCTTGAACTAATGACAACCATTCATAAATCTATACTTCAAAAAGTAGTTAATCTGTTTTATATGATAAAATAGGACTTAGAAAAAATAAAAATTTTTAATATTCCTATATAAAATTGCGTCCCCAACAGCGTGCTTTAAACTGTTGCAGAAGGTATTAGCTTTTCTCTTTCTGTCTCTGAGCTCGGGTCTGCCATACGGAACGGCCCCCTGGTGCTGTAATATCCTCACATCTGATTTGGATTTCTTCGTACCACCGTCTGGTAGGCCGATGCGTTTATATATCAATTTTGATAATACTGACGTTGAAACAAAAATTGTGATTTACGCAGCAAGAATTGCTTAAGCCATCTTTGTCTAAACAGGACATTTTAGTTGCAGAACTTGAGATATTATTTGATTTGATGGATTTCCACTCAGGTTTTCAGTTATATTTTCGATCTTAAATTGTCCAGCCGTTGAGAGTTAGCTGTTTAAATATGTTGCTTGTAAGACCATCTATCAAGTGTTACTGTAGACATTCCAAAGGTGATATCTGATGTACTTGTTGATTTTGCAGCTTTGGCTCTTGACATCTCATGTGCTTTTTTATTGCTTCTAGGTTCTTAATGAGCCGAAGTTCTAACATATTGTTCTTTTAAGTACAAGCACTCTATCGGCATCATCATTCTGAAAGAAATACCGCTGCTTTCCGGGGTGTTAAGGATTATATTATGGATGTCTGAGACAATAAATACTTTCCGGTTTTCCACAGTTTTAGCTACAATTTGTTGTTATTATAGCAAATTATTGCGGGAGAAATAGATTTTGGAGCTTTAATATAAGACAGTACTTGTAACGTTAAGGTTAAAATACAGAAAACCTAAGCAAATCCAAAAGGATTTCTTTGTTAATAAAAACTTTCTATTGGATTACTGTTTTAAAAAATAAGGAAACCAGTTTTATAACACAAACAATTCGCAAATATTCTAGGTTTCGGAGCCAACAGTCAAGTTCAACGATAATGACTTTGACCCAAAATGTAAAATCAATCCAATATGCTGGTGCACTTTTAACGGTTTAAATACCCAATAATGGGTCTGTTCCAACGTCCGCTTTATCATTAGAACATCAGGTTGTCAAACGGAAATTAAATTCCGTTGAATATTGGGTTCTGGTTTATGGAATTTGGTGATTCTAGGGCTGTTATCAAGCTCGAGGCATCGGACGAATCAGAAAATGCAAAGCTTTTTTGTAGTAAAGAATATTTTGTTGTAATCATCTTCAAAACGTATGTTGGTAAATCTTAGGTAACTTATCCTGCTTCAATTAACTGAAAATTAATGATACGAATCATACATGCGGTGTGTAACAAAAATATGGAAACCTCGAAATATCTTACAAACCATTCATCCGATTTTTATGAACTTTTGTACACTTAGGTACGAAATTACGCCCAATCCAATGATGAGTTCCGCATTGTTGTCAAGTTTAGCGTTTTCCTGAAATCGACAGGAACTTGATTTTTAATGGAAAGCTCTCTATTTCATTCGATTTTCGAGTTCCGCTTAAAATTCTGAATACTTCTTATTGGGAACATTTTATCCTAAAGTTTACAGTTAAAAAAAATGGTGGTCAAAAATCGTTATTTTATTGTATTTTACCTTGAAATACCTGTACACGAAAGTTTACCTGAAATGAAACCCAAAGAATTGAAATTTTAATAATACGATGTTATGGGGACAGAATGCGAACGCAACAAGAAGTTTGCAATATTTTTAATGACAAATATCCTGACATTAACTAAATCTACTGTAGGTAAATTAAAAAAAAATCGTCAAACTGGAAACCTAAAAAACGCTATACTATGTGGATATTTAGTACAAGAATAAACAATACAGGAGGATTTTAAAAGCTGATGAGGAAAACTAAATCAAATGTTTAAAATGTTGACCATTTACGTCTTGGCAGTAAGCCAAATACTGCGGAAAAACATGAAAAACTTTAAAAGAATGTCAGTTTCCTCGATTCTTCTACATTCTATTTCTATCCTTAACTTTAAATCGCCGAGGTCATTTGGCTTACTTTTGAAAACAACATTTTTGAGGTGGCCCCACAAGAAGTAGTCGAGGGGCGTCAAGTCTGGAGAACGAGCTGGCACTCGATTATACCCCTACGTCCATCTTCTTAAAAAAACCACCATCGAGATATTGCCGAACATTAAGGGTATAGTGAGGTGGGGCACCATCCTGCTGAAACCATATTTCATCATTTGGTGCTTGATTGATTGATATTCAACTAATCAGTACAACAGGTAAAATAAAGTAACAACACTTACTTACGATTAGTTGGAAATAGTTGTTGCAAGAGCCGGGACAATTTCATTTCTTGGAAGATTCAAATATATTTCTCCATTTAATGTCTCTTGCATAGAGAAGGGGCCAATTATTTTCCGACCTATTATAATAGCCCAAAAATTTACCTTTTGCGGGAACTGGTTATGATTTTCGCATATCCAGTGAAGATTTTCGCTAGCCCAATATCGACAATTATATCAATTAATATTTCCATTAAAAAAAATGTTTCGTCAGAGAAAATTATTCGGTTGACAAAACCTGGATTAGCTTTGCAACGTTCCATCATGGTTCCACAAAATTCCAAGCGCCTGTCGCAATCATCTTCTGAAAGCTCTTGCACAAGTCTTATTTTGTACTGATGAAACTTTGCGGTTACGGTCTGCGGACATGTGTGAAACGTTGCTTTCGTTTCCCAGTGTTCTGGTAGAAAGATAGAGATTTTCCTCTAAACTAAGTAAAACATTTAGAGCCTTATCACCATCTGTTGCACTTTTAGGTCGGCCAGAGCGTATAGCGTTTTTTACGTTTCCAGTTTGACGAATTTTTTTTAAAACTTTACTTACAAATGTCAGGATATTTGTAAACGGGATTGCAGGTCATTCGCCATAGTGTCAAGAAATATATATTGCGTCGGAATTAATTAATTAAACAGTTTATGCCTTATTTAGACACAAAATTCTTAGTGATGGCTCAATGGAAAGAAGAGTCCTTTCTTTCGAAAAAAGAATCATTAAGCTGTGTTTTGTAGGAGCCTCAAAATAAGGGAGACCAAATATGATCTTTGCGTTTTAAATATAGATACCGTTGTAAACAATCAAAATGTTAATAACAATTAAACAAAAGGTCAAAATACTTAAAAAAAAACTAGCTGCTCTCGCGGACCTCAGTCGGCCACGAAAACCCTCTGGCTCCTAGACTATAGCCCAAGGCCTCTGTCGCTTTGGGCAGTCGCCCTACCTGAGAGCCTCTAAAGCCGCTACCTACTGTCCTAGGGCACGAACCTAGCTTTAGGCCAATAATTGACCAAACTAAAAGCATTAGTGAGATTTTAGCACGCTTCAGAAATATTAAGATTGGTATATTTAAAATTATGTTGCTGACTGATAAATCTTAAGGTCTTCCCCATCGGCAACGCCCAATTCGTCATAACACTTTTACTTATAATATATAGATTAGTTAATTAAATACTAATAAATAATTTTACGTCATGACCTTCTAATAATAGCAAAATAATCAATATAAAAAGAGGAATTACACCCCTTTCGTGATTCTAAAGCCAGGTTCGCGAAAATGTACATGTACGAAATTACATTTCACGGACAACTGGTGCAGTTTAGCTATTTTAAGACATAAAAAGTAGTGCTCTAGCTCTAACATTTTATTGCTTTAACCTTGCAGGTCAAAGTCAGATTTAAACTGGAATATTTTCTGGAACACAATATTTAAATATCTTCTTGGGGATATCAAAAATTGGTTTTCGGTGCCCTTTGAATTAAAAATAAATTGAAATATAAACAAGGATGTAAAACGATTCTGTTAATTAAATACGTAGCAGTGTATTCAGAGGTTTTTCCTTCTCTTACAGAGTGTTTGAAAAAGGAAAGTAATTCTTAAAAATTTAAACGATCTATATAAATTTATACACTCAAAATTATAAAGCAAACTTAAACAAACGCAGGTGTACTTAACAGAATGGTTAAAGTATCTGACTAATTACAATCAGATTTGTTAAAGCATAGATCCGCATCCTATCGACTCAACTGCGCCAGCAATTAGTACAAATCTACATCTTCGGGATCTTCACTCTTACATCAATACCTGGAAAACCTAGAACTTTAAAAATCCTTTTAAATCACACTTTATTGTCTGCTATTAAAGGTCTTTAGCAGGTTTCATCGTTGATTTTATAGCTTTATGAAATTATTTATTTTTACGTCAATAAATAATAACATTCATCATGAATGAAATTACTTTTGATCAAGTTTTAATCGTCATGGATGGTAACATTGTGTATTTATAATTTTACTTTAATATTAGAATCGTTTATGTGAACATATTGCTTTTGGGCTGGATTTTTTAGTAAATAAATATTAAACCATAATAATATATGATACAGCGTGTTCCACGGAGTTTTTGCCATATGGAAAAAATTTTTACTGAAAGTTAAAAAAACGGTTTGACGTAGAAAATGTCTCAATATTAATAAACTAAGCATCACTATGGAAAAAAATTTAAAAAGACCCATAGTATACAGGGTAGCGACAAAAACGTAAAATATATGTACCCTTATTTAGCAGATACAAAGAAAAGTTATTTCAAAGAATTATTTGGAATCATTTTTTTTGTCTCTAAGTACGATATTACAGCCACCTATGAAAAAATTAAGAGTTTTATATAAAACTAATGTATTACTTATTAAGAAAGAGTAAATTTACAAAATTCAAACTTTAATATAGCAAAGGAAGTAATCGAGTGGGTTCAGATCCGGTGACCTCGTCGGCCAATGATTTTCTAAAAATCTTCCTATTCAACGCCCCTAGAACATTTCCTGAAGAAATTTGTTAACAGCTCGGGGACTATGATGGCGCACCATCATCCTAATACCATAAATTAGTTCCAAAGTTAAGTGGAAGACCATTAACAAAGCCAAACAGCTGATTTCTTAAAAATTGAAGGTAAATATCCGACGTTATATTATTACCTCGGAAGAAAAATGGGCCTATCAGTTGGTTATCTAAAATATCGCACCACATATTTGTCTTACAATAATTCTGATCTCGACCCTGGATAACAAATTCCGGATTAGCTATACTTCACCTATAACAATTTTGGGAGCTAACTGCTCCATTTGATGTAAAACATGCTTCATCAGGAAATGATTTTTTTTGCAAAAAGACGGGTCATCTTCATGCATACCTTAATACCAAGCCGAAAATTCAAACCGAATATTAAAGTCTCCGGGTTTCAACGTGTGAACAAAGGTAGGTTTGTATGGATGAACATGATTTGCTTCAAGAACTCTTCCAGCAATGGATTTACAAACAGTACGTCTATCGTTTCCAGGAAGTATTTTTTCCAAATTTCTCAGCGAAGTCTTGGAATTTTCAACAACGGCTTGAATAATTTTTAGGTGAATATCCTCATCGCCTTCGGCCTGAACTTGATGTTTTTATTGAAGCGGTTTTCCACACTTTCACTACATCTAAATTTTGCTATTATGTGTGATGAGGTAGTGATATCAAGGATGCCTTTCATGGAAAATCCCAGGGGCTACCATATAACTTTTGTAGTTGTCGCTAACAATTAAAACAATTTCAATTTTTTGTTCCGTGGTTAGTTTTGGGGCATAATTAAGGAATGATAATTGATAAACTAAATTAATAGAACTATACTGTAAAGAATCTTACGGTCTAATTTGACAACCAAAAGTTTTAAATTGACAGGTGTAAGAATAAGACAACTAAGCTTTATACTATGAATTTATTTCTGAGCTTTTTCACAAATTTAAAAAGAAAAGGGCAATTTTAGTACGTACTTTGGACAATAATAGAACTACATTAATTACAGCAGCTCCTTCCAAGATGAAAATCATTTGGAAACCAAGCAATTCGCTAAAATATCAGAATAATTCACAAGTTTTTAATGACGACTTATTAACAATGACAAAACAAAAACCTGTCAAAACATAACTGATCAACTATAAGATCTTAATTTAAACCAGTACTAAATCTTAAACCTTCTTAGTGAATCTGAACGTTAATGTCTATGTCAAAGTCATTTTTAGCCTATATACCCGTGTGAAGGATAATCACTTTTTATTAACTTACTTATACTAACTTTGATTTCATATCGTAAGGTAAAAATGTAATCACATTTTTTTTTTCGTAGGTTGCTGTGATTTCGTATTTAGAGAAAAAAAATGATTCCAAATAATTCATTGAAATAACTTTTCTTTGTATCTTGCTAAATAAGGGTACTTTATCCTTGGGAATATTTTACGTTTTTGTCGCTACCCTGTATACTATGGGTCTTTTTAGATTTTTTCCATAGGGATTCTTAGTTTATTAATATGCAAAACTTTTCTATACCAAAGTAACTTTTTAAGAACTTTCAGTAAAAATGTTTCCTATATGGCAAGAACTCCGTGGCACACGCTGTATATACTAATATTTATTTTCACAATACTTAAAATTAATAACTGGAATTAGAACCACATCAAATTTCTCTTATTACACATTTACTAATAATTATTACTGGTCACGAAATGATAATCTCCATGCCATGCCATTTTTTGTTAAAATAAATTATAATTAACTCTAAATTTAATCTGTAATTAAATTTCATCTGTAGCGAAGCAAGATTTAAAATTTGGGTGAGTAAAAACACCATATTATTCATAGTCATATAGGCTCCTAAACGATAAGTGGTGAGAAACATACTTGGGAGGGTCAAACCACCAAATGTGGAAGTTTAGGGAAGTTATATTTTTAAAAACTCGAAATTTCTAATTTAAAACGTAACCAAAAAAAAAATTAAAGTTGGCAGTGCCGTACTACATTTTGACACCATTTCACTTTAGTGTATTCGGGTGTTAACTTCTTGTGAACTAAACGCTAGCTAAGTGAATAAACATATTTTCGGTACTGATAATACAGATACATTTATGATCGTAACATATGTATGCCTAACCGTTTCTAACTCTTAAACAGAAAACCCGTACGATGCCTTTTGGGTCGTAGATTATTGCACTACAATACTAAATGTAATTTATAACATCGTAAAACTTTTAAGCTTGGTGTACTAATTGGAACTGTCTAACTGAAAAATACCAACTGCAGTATGTAGCGATATAATCTATATACAAATAGTACACAATTTGTTGCTTTTATGCATAAATAAAAGTTTAATCACTTCGACTATTTAAATATGTGAGGGAAACATGAATTTGATAAGAGAGTGGATCACAATTTTTCTGCTATGATACTCTTCCATATATCCTAAGGAGCGCGCCATATTTCATTAGTTATTATTGCTTCCGATTGACGGTATAACTCTAGATTACTTGTTCTGTTTAGAACTTTCGTGATTATTTAAAACATGGTATACACCAACGACTGTGCACCGGTTTACACTGAGGAAAATGATCTAATAAAACAGTACTGCTAAGAGTTATTTTGTACGGAAAACAATTTTTTTATTAACCAGTATTATTTAAATTATTGGGGTAGTAACACAGGTTAACAACTACAGCAATTCCTGAACTGCTAGAACGTCATTTATAAACAGTATGCATTAGTAGCATTACCAATACAATTCTGTCTTATTCCGTTCAGTCCTAATACAACTTTCTTATAAGGGTAAAAATTTCATTTCTTACTATTACACGTTAATAAGTATAATACAACGCTTTATTACCTTCGCAAAATTGTCATGCAACTGTAAAAAATCTTTTTGTATCTCTTATTATTTAAAATCCCAAAGAGGGCGGGATTAACATTTCCGCACAATATCATTGCCCATCGGCGGTTTATCGTTTCAGTATGGTTCTAGGAGGAGACCAAGTATAAGCTTTTTGCGTTTCGGTGTGTCCGTATTTCATCTTTTCAAAATGGAAGCCATTTCGACAGATTGGGGATGTCGTGATGTGATCTTCTTAGTGGGTTTGTGTTTTTGTTGTTGTTGTCTTAGTTGTTTGTGCAAATCAGTGGAACAAGAGAAATCTTTTTATACCAAAGTTTTAATTATCAGTGTTCCATATTTTAAAAATAGTCTTAATTATACGAACGAGGTCTATGAAAAAATCCGAATTAATTTTGTGAATAATGTCTTAAATTTAAATTAACTTTGATATCCTATAGCTCGAGATCTGAAAATGGACTCAGTTATCGGAAAACAAATTGAAGTTTCACATCTTAGTATCAAGCTGTTTTCTATTTGTAATACTACTGGTACTATGTAGTCTGATATCTCTGATATCTCAAACCGTTTTCGAAACTTCAAAGCTGAAACAGACTAATCGTCAACTGACTAAATTTTGAAAATAAGTGAACTTACATAAGTATTGGACACTTCACAAAATTAATTTGAAATGTTAAGAGGAAACCAAAAATTTAATAATATAAATGATTTTTTATTATCACGCTTTTTTAATAGATCCTATATAGTTAAGAATATTTCTAAAATATGCTATATTTATAATTATAAAGACTTCTGACTTGCATAAAAAGTTTTTTCCAATAATTTGCACTTAACAGAAACCCACTAGTAACACCCTATATACCTATGAGAAAATGTTGCTACTCTAATAAAACAGTTCTATAACTGCAATTCGAAATATTAAATAACCCCAGCAATAAGACAAGCGGTCCTAATACAACTGAATGTTAAGGGTAACAGTCTCAAATTTTACCGGCAATAAGATAAATGCATAAAGCATACGACACAGTTTCGTTAGCCCAAAAAAATGGGGTTATACAAGCTGCTATTTCGTATTATAACGACTATACAACGGAATTTTAGTGGCTATTGCACAGCTGTATTTTAGTTATGCTCTCAATTTTTTACTGACTAAGTCGCCATATTGCTACCACAGTAAGACGGTCTAGCAATTTGTGTTGTATTGAAGCAGCAAAGCGCGTTGCTGTCCCATATAGTATTAAACAGTTGCATAAAGAGTTTAAGAATTCTTATAAGGAATAATTAGCTTTTTTCTCAGTGTAGTAACAAAAATGCAATTGTCTGGAGAATCATATTTTGATACTAAATTTACAATACATTCAAGTAAAATGCAACTATCTACTTCTGTTTATTTGGACTAGTACCTTCAAATAATAGTGCCCCTTAGTAATAACCTTATGTCGGATTGCTTAAACCAAAAGGATTTTTTATTATCAAATAAAATTTATTTCTTAGACATCGTCTTCAAAGGTCTCTAGCTCCCCGAGGAAGCATTTGTTTATATAACATTTTTCTTTACAGACTTTTTTTGTTTTGGAAAGTGGAACCTTGGAGTAAAATGATGTAAAATAACAGATCTAGCGCAAGATGGACCAAGATGCCAAGTTATGTCAAAAGTCAAAGCATCATAATCATAAACTCAACAGTACTAAAAAAATCAGCAGGAAATCAGGCTGACCTCTACTTTAAGTCCTTCCACTGTTCTTCCACTGTCTGTTAATCGCACAGTTTGTTCAGTATTAGAGAATAACCGCCTGCTATTTCCAATACACATTTTCACGTTATCTGGTCTTGTTTATCTGGATCACGCAAAACTATAATAAAAATCGTCATGCAACCAATAATATCTGAATAGGCCCAGCCCATTCATAGAAAAGACAAAAAACTAACAAGGTAATTTCTATGCTGAAAGACCCAATTCATGATAATGAATTTAATCTGCCACAATCTTGTAAATGGTTGGGGTTTGCGTGCAACGAATTATTGTGGGGAGGGGAAGGTATAAAAAATCTAAAGTTTATGTATATACTTCGTGTCGAAAATGATTTTCTAACTAAATTTCAAAAACGTAGTTTATTTTAGGGTGTATATGAAGAAAAATCAATAACTTAAACGTCTAAACGTTGTTGTTTTTGATCAGCGTATGAAAAATACTAAGAAGTTTGGGGGGCATTTTTAACAGGCGCGGCCAGTGAGTTTTTTTACAGGTGGGTCAAAAACTAGTGATATCAACGCAACAAGCAAAATACACTTTTTTTTTTGATTAAGGAATGTTTTTTAATAATGTGCCTACCTACAAATAAACACCGCAAAAATCATACAATAGGTACTGCAGAATATTGAACATTGCTACTCTAGATGTTTATGGCTTATTTCTATGTGTTTTAATACTCTAGATTAGTGGATTGTTAGCGGCTTCCCGTTTGGATACGTTTAGCATCTGCTTAATAGAGGTCGCGCCTTGTACTAAGAGCCCAGAATAAATGGTCTAAATTCTGAGCTAAAAGTATGATTATTCGTAAAATAAAATTAGGAACGCTGCCGAAACTCCGTTTTCTTTAATAAATACAATACTGGCGACTAGACATAGTGATACGATCTTTGTCTACGCACGTGCAGGCTGCAAGCTGTGGTAGATATGAGATTGCCAACATTTTAAAAATATTTTATCGAGGAACAACTTGTAGTCAATACATCTTTTAGAGCCGATCTAATTTTTTAAATAACAAAAATTTAAAAAAGTTTATCCCAGCACAGACTCGAACCCTCGACCTTCTGGTCAACTCGCTGAGATTCTACCTCCGGACTACGCTGGTAATGTAAGAAATCCGGTCCGATGCCGTTATATTTGATACCTAGCGCTGGCCTGACAGATCATGTTTAAATTTTTTTTATGTTTAACCGCTTATTAATAATAAATTAATACAATGCAAATGCAATGCGCATATTAGCTACCTAATTAGTTTTTCTCTTTCTGAACCAAATGTTTTGAAAGAGTATATTTTACGGGGCGGTTTGAGTGTATTTCCATAGTGGGAGTGGCCCGATATTATTGGTGGGCCGTCGACCAATTGTGTCTCTTTTTAACTTCCTAAAGCGCGTATGTCTATTTCTCTCTTAGTTTTCATGAATTTATATCGTCCATTTAAACCTATGAGGCCAATTTAAAATACGACCCAGCCCGGAGCAAGCAAGGACGTATTTCTGGGAAGGGGGGGGGGGGGTTAATGGGGTAATTACCCCCCAGGATCTTTTGAAAACAGATCGACATATTCATATTTTGAGAATTACATTGCTTTCACACAAATTTCCTTTCACGTTATTTGATTTACGTACCTAGTTTATCCGATTATAATTCCCTACTTCCCATAACAAAAGATATATAAGTAAAAAGTGAATATTTGGATGTTTTTTTGAATAAGTTTAGGTCATTACCCGGACTACCCGGGTTACCCCCCCCCCCCCCCCTCCAAGAAAGTTTTGTAAAGACGCCCTTGGGAGCAAGCTTAGGTTAGGTATATATCTTTCGATGATGGCTTGGCTTGATTCTTTCTTGGAGAGCTTTCGCATGGAACTTTTTTGATAGATCATTAAAAATTTTAGGTGGGTCATTGACCAAATGACCTTGTGGACGCCTGATTTTTAAACACAAATATTTATTTTTGTCACAACAAGCATGATTGGCATTTCAAAACAAAGTATAGAATAGAAAATTGAAAAATAGATATGGAATTTATAACATGCCCCTGTAGCACACATTTATTGGTCCAATATTGGGTAGTTTATATAGGACCGAGATATCTTTCGTCAGATTGTTTCTATAGAGGCCCATTATTATAAGCCAATGTTGATCCAACATCAACATCCTACCTAGGACCACGGTTGTTTCGCAATATACTTCCAGCATCTGAAATTTACTTGGGTCCAAGGTTAATAATCTAGAGACGACCAATATTAAGAAGTTCTCTTGGACCAGTAATGGCTGTCAACATGCAGCCATATCTAGGCCCATTATTGTAACAGCTTGATAGTTAAATTAATATAATGTACTCAGGGTGTCTGATACGTTAGGTGAGAGTTGTTTCAAATGTCATTCAGTATACTTGGACATTTGAAACAGTAAAATACCCCATTATTATTTGAAAACTGTTATAATTCAAAAACAAAAATCAGTTAGGCGCTGTGCCTACTACAGTAACAAATATAAGTAAAACATGAAAGTGTCAAACATAAGTAGAAACATGAAAATTTGACAATTATTACTCCGCTTGAACTGCCGGACCTTCTGCTATAAATTCCTGATCATCCTGTTGGGTGCCTGGTGCATTTGACATAGTGCGCTTTACGCCCCCCATCCCGGTCCTTTGAACCTGCTAAAAAAATTTCACCCTGTATATAACAGTTTATGCATCCTTCTTATACTGACAAAAGCCCTGTTTTTATACAAATCGGTTATAATACTGAAGGTATACCTAATGGATTTATTGCTAATAATAATAATTTCGTTATATACATGTACTGCCAATTTACAGTCAATGCTTTGAAGATAGTGGTAATTCTAAAGCTGCACATGCAAAATATAAATATAATATAACTTACCAGAATGCAAATGTGCACTTCACACAAAACGTATGGGTACAAATAAAACTGAATTAGCAAACGACCATTTGCAATTTGAACTGTATACACAACAAACGGCGAAACTCACGGAACGAGAAGAACGCGTCATGCGATGCCACCCGATCACGACCGAAACGGTACCGAACAGGAATAGTATTACCTACATTGGTGATATATAGGCCCAACATTGTGGACACATATTTCCTGTATATATTGGGCCAGAGAGGGTACTATGTTGATTTAAAAATATCAATTCAATATGAAATTAAGCTACACATCTTACTCATTAATATCGAAAAATATCCTGGTTCTACCAAAAATATCATATGTAAAGGGATTGCTGACGGTAGTACAGGTTAACTGTCAAATTTCCTGTTATTGGTCCTATATTGGCCCAAAACTGGTGTTATATATTGGAAAACATATTTAAAGCAAATATAGTACCTACATTGGCTAAAAAAGTTCAATATTGGCCCCACTTATAAATATTGCACCTACAATGTACCAGTCTGGGTCCTATATCTTGTGCTACAGGGGTGTCTAATCCATGTAAAGAGCAGTGTATAATATTACAGAAGTATAGGTGTATTATTCCCAAATAATCACTTGAATAAAACTGATCCGGTTTGTTTATATGCCAAGCTTCAATTATGAAATATATTGGAGACTAATAATTACCATTTTACTAAATGACGTAGCAGGATGTACTAAATTCGATCGACGTCAGTTTGATATTAATTGTATCTTGATATGGCATAGCGTACCTAATTAATATACGTATTGTACTCTAAAGTAACTTTAAAGTAAAAATAACGTTACACTGGCGCTCCCACAATGATTCCGAAAATACAATTACAATAAAAAATAAGTTAGAGGGTTTTCTGGTAATCTTATAATCTAATAAATTTATTATGTTTCTAATTCAATTACCATTCTTATCTGCTTATGTAATCAAAATACACTTGACTTTTATAGAGGTTTAAATCCATATAAAAGTATGTTATACAGACGAATGCAGTCAAGTTGGTTCTTATGATGATTCTATATTTTAACGTTGCATCTAAGACGAAGGGATTTTAAAGAATTTTGTTATATTTTAGGGATATTGAAAGCTGCACTTTTGTAATAATTTATTAAACAAAATAAGTAGTAGTCCTAAAACTGAGTTAGCCTAAGAAGCATTTTAATTTTAAAAATGTGTGACATATTTTAAGTTTTTTAACCCCCTTCTACCAACACTCAAGATGGTGAAGGTGAAACCTTAATAAAGAAGTCTTTCGATCCAGTTTTAGGCAGGGTTGCGGAAGATCAAGAGGTTTTTGATTTCAAAATCATGATTAAAATTTAAAAAATAAGCTAAAATCAGGATACTTAAAAACATAGTTAAGTATCTTAAAAATAAAACTTTTAACTCCTTTTGATGGGACAAAAAAAACGATGCATTTTAATTTTTATAATATTCATTATAATACCTGAAAAGCAATGAATGTAGCTGCTTTTCACAAAAATAAAACTTTTAAAAATCCTTTTAATACAAAAAAATAGAGAACATAACCTAGAAGTAAAAAAAATATTGTCGCGCTTTTATGATATCTAAGTGTAGTTAGTAATGCTTAAAAAGGAATACTAGTTTAGCTGCCTTTTCATTGCCTAGTCTGTCTCTGATATCTGAATGAACGAGTCCATAGGAAGAAAACATTCTTTCCATATCTGCAGAAGATGCACAGGCACACAAAACAGAGATCACTATAGGTAGCACTTGCCTAAATTTCTAGAACATTTTCTTGGGATCACCACTGTACTGCTGTTACATTTTTAATTATTTCATCCGAAAACATAGTTTTGTGAAAAGGGTCCGACCTGACTGCCAACTTAATTAGCAGTGGTAATAAGCCTGTGTCTGCAAAATGTTCGGCAACAGTATCTGGAGCATCTCTCTTTTCTTCAGCCAGTAATGAATATTCTTCTTTGTTTATTGTGGGATCAAATATATATGCCAAAAAGTGAAAGGTGATTAAAGCTTGGTTATATCTTTTTTAAATAGTTGATATTGGTGCAATCTTCGTTTCTCTTCAAAGCTGTCAAAAGTAGCCGTTAATTTTTTCACGTTTAAACTGTTTGAGATAAACTTGCACTTTTCTGTTGTATTGCGTCAAGTGCTACAAAAATTGGCTTTAGTAACTAAGAAATCTTCAGCCATCTTTTTAATACAAATATCGGATACCTTTTTGAAAATCACTGGATCAATTTCTTCTTTATGCTCTTCACATATTAAAAACAAGTTTGGCCACCCCTTGACATATATCTCAAGACAATCCGAAAGTGTACCTATTCCATCGAACGTCTTAAGGTAACACCAGTTTCTTGCCTCCTTTTTCTTGGTACAAGCATTTGGCAAATGGGCATTTCTAAAGAATTTTACAATTTGTGCTGTTTTTTACCTTACACTGAGAAAAACCGGCCAATTAAACTGTGTTGCTAACATTTTTCTAATTGTCACAAGTAATTTTTTATTTAGGGCTAGAAAATCTTTTATTTACCGTAAATAATGGCTTGTTGCTAATAATTATAACTAACCATTATAAAGTCGTTTACTTAGTGCAAGTGATGGACTTCTTGCCATTATTGTCTTAGTGTTATTAAAAAAAAATAATAATCGTTAATAATCGGATTACTTGTGGTAATTCTCCCCTATAATTGCCACAAGTCATCTCTGGCCCATTCGACTCGCTTCGTGCAACTTCGGTGAGCTATAAGTGAGCGTTCGGTATACGTTGGCGTCCGGCTTGTGTTTTATTTTGATCTGAGCTGCATAGTGGCAATGTGGCAATAGGTTGTGGATTAAGACGATGGTCTACATGTCGCATAGTGAATGGCCTATCGGAAGTTATTAACGCAATGGGGCTTGAACCAGTTGTTATTAAAGTAAGTAAATGTTCCAATATTTAATGACCTAATTAGGGACCCATATCTCTTTGAGTATCTCGTATTCATATATATCAACATAGGTACCAACATCGGCTTTAGTAAATTAAAATTGGTATTTTTTTACGTAAAAGAACATTTTAATGATTGGTTAAAAATGGAATGTTTATTTTTAAAGTTATATAAAGAGTTACTGTTTTTTCGTGCGAATGGGGAATGTCACAAGCCAACCTCGGCTTCTCTGATAACCTCTCTGGTCAGTGGCCAAATAGGTTTGAAAAAACCAGAGAAAAATAAAAGAAAAAACCTTCATTTGAAAGTTACTGCTCGTCAACGCTTGTCCTTTGTGTTTACGTATTTACATATATAGGTGAATCATGTATTTTTAAGATTTAATGTCTGAGATTTTTAAATTTTTTAGTTAATAAACCGGTTTCCCCGTTGTTTCTAAAGAATTTAGGATCTCACCAGGGGCATTATTTCAAATTTGCCTTGGGGGGGGGGGGGGCATTTCCTATTCAGGTTTCTACCCAGCTTTTTACCTAATTTTCCACAATTGCTCGTAGAGCCTTTATATAGGACATGACCATGAGGCATAGTTAAATTTAATTCATTAAAGGGATTAGTTTTGCAGTTGCTTCTAAAGCATATAGAAACCACTGTTTAATTTAGTTTTTTTACGGGTTTGGCAGTTGCTCGTTGAACGTACAAAAGCATCGTGAAATTTCTTTTTTATTAAATCGATTGATTTTACAGTTTAAATGGGATATTCTGTATACGATTTTATGTTTAAATTCTACTTAAGATTCTAAAAGTATTCTGTATTTATGATATGAAACACTATGCTTGGGTTTCGAAACACTGATATTTGAGAAGTGATCAATTTTGCTCCGTGAGAGCCTGCAACATTTAAATGGTGCAGAGCAGAGAAAAACCGCTTGTATATCCCTATCCTAGTTTTTATTCTCTACCTAACAATGTCAACATCCGGTTTAATCGGAAGTCCAGTCGGAAGTAAAAACTTGGACTTTTGGTCAGTTCTGGTTAAACCGAAGTTATTTTGAGAATGTAGGTATAGGTATCGAAGTAGGGACATGTAACTTTTTTTTAATGTACCATTTATATGCTACGTTATCAAAGGTCTATAAATATCGATTTTCTAATATCAGTGTCTCATAACTATTAAATTTACTCGTACCTAGGTTTTAACCAAACATGAAATTTGATAATATAATATACAGAGGTTAGGCTGTCCCATTTTGTAAGATATCCTGCACAATCAGTTAATTTTTTTAGATGCGTACGTTTCAATAAGTTTACTTTTACGTAAGTGTTAAGTTTATATTATCCTTGCTAATAGGGAAATTCTGAACTACTAAAATTATTCAATTTGCAAATTGTTTACTGTTTCATGATTTGTAATAATGTTATTGGTCATTCTGTAATTGATTAATCAAATCAAATCAAAGTCCAAGTAAGCTTTAATGCCATAAAATTCAAAATTTCGTTGATAAGGCATCAACCGCACCTAATCTTAGTAGCTTTACTAAGTATTAACAACGATTCATCAACAACTAAATCGTTGGTATCAAATAAATTTATAGACATTTTATAATTTTTAGGTGAAGAGATTACAGATGGAGTTTTGAATTTATTGATGATGAAACAACCAAAAAATTATTTATGGGCCAAGATTAATGTTCTCCGGTAAACTTACAGAATATTTGAAAACCAAAAGGAAGCAGAAATTAGAAAGTATCTCGGAAACTAAGAACAGCACTGACAACGTAGCATAAATTATGTCTTAAACAGGAAGCTTCTCTCTAATTTAATTGAGCCCACAGCGATTACCGTTTAAGAGATGGCAATACTACTATCACTAAAATGGATAATGGAAATGGAATAAACTGGAGCATAAAGTTATTCTTAATAAATGAAACATAATATTAAACAGTGTATGTGTTTCCAATCTTGGCTACCAAGTTACCAAAAAAACTTTTTAAGTATGCCATTTTAGTAATAATCTTGTAGTTGGGTCATAATAAAAATATATTTTGGTATTTTTATTGCCAATTCTTTCCTCTGAAGGAGAACCGTATTTCCGATTTCATACATAATAGACACCTACTATTTCTGGCTAGCTGTTGAGGGTTTCTATTTTAATAATTTGTTTTAAAAGCTAGAAATAAGAGAAATGTGAAAGAGGAATTAAGCGCAACCGTACTATGGTAATAAAGTGAATACATAATTAATTTTTAATACTAGCAGCTAGTTAGCTGTTTACTTGCTACAATTAAGGCATCGACTAGTAGCAATTAAGTCCTATACTAGCTACTAATAACATACATACCAGTGATAAATAAAGTACATTACTAGTGGCTAATAGCCTGAACATTACTGTATACAGTTAAAATACTAATCATAAATAACCAACTATTAGCAGCTATTAATATTTTACTCGTGGCAACTTAACTAAATACTAGCCACTAATAAACATTAACTAGCATTAACGATGAGCATACTAGTGACAATTAAAGTGTCAACTAGTGGTTACTATTCCCTATACTTGCCACTAATAACATGACTACTAACTAAATACTAGCCACTAATAAAATTAAGTAGCCATAAACAACGAGCGTACTTGTGACAATTCTAGCGTTAACTGGTGGTTATTATTTTTGATACTTACCACTAATAACCTGACTATTTATGATAACTAATGTTAGTACTCGTAGCTACTAAACTATGAGCAAGCAATCTGTGTTAGCAACCTAGTGTTTGCTACCCTAAGTACAGAAAATACTTGTCACATATCGTATACAACTTTTTACTTAGGATAACTAGATTTTTACTTATGGTTAGTAAAAATTTTTCTCGGTGTAGATACTTCTAAATCTTTGAAACGCAAACTAAGTAGCTAAGTGTACCGAACAACCATAAGTTATAGGATAATTTAACTACTCAGTTATTTTTTTCTTCATGCTGACCATGTTGGCCGCATTATCAATCACAACACTACTATAGTAACTTTACAGTTATATTCATTTTTGCACTTATTTATTGAGTCAATAGCCAATTTTGCGAGATAATCAGCCGTATGCGGGGTATAACCGGATGTATCTATGCTTTCTAACAGAACACTATTTCCATCTTCTGCTGTTAAAACGACACAGATTATGGGCTCATTATGAACATTAGACCATCCAAGGACATGCAAATAGACTGTTACATTTACATTTTTCTTTTTCAAATATTTCACTTAGAATATGATGATGATATCTGAAATCTAGACTGCGAAACGTAACCTGGTGCTGGATCACGATGCATAGAATTCTACGCGATTTTGACAGTGGCCATGTGATGGATCGTTTGTTTTGTTTGAGTAGTCATGTGACCTTGACACGTATAATAGAATTCTATGTGGCGTGATCCGAGGCCAGGTCTTAACATTTCTATCGCCTTTCGAACTTCCTTATTTTCTATCGATCTAAAACTGCAGTTTGTTACGTAAACGGCTTCAGCTATTTGCATATCCAATTCTGTCTTCTTATCCTGACAAGTTCGCACAGCAAAGGAACCCAAATGGCTGTTACTTGTAATATTTTCACTTCCACCTCCATTTCCCTTGTCCCCTCTCTGTCTCTTTGCCGACTGGATAACTCCATTTTGGCTAGTTCCCGGCTACAATTCACAATCACTTTCAAGACCAGTAATATCATTAGTTTTACTTTTGAGGGTTTCCCAGTGACTTTTCAGTCTATCCACTAAACCTTGCATCTCTTTACCACACTTTTTACACACCTCTCGGTATCATAGTTTGCCAATCACTTTCTTTTTTATAAAATGTTGCCAAATACTAAATTCCTTTCTACCCCGACTTGTCATGATTCAAAATTTCGTGCTGCACTACTCTCATTACCAAAAATATTACTGATAACTGGAATAGGCGCGTGTCATTTACATAGCCGAGCGTTTTCCGCAAGTCTTTGCAAGTTTCGACGAAGTCGCGAACGGAATTTTTCCGACTCGACTATTTTTTTTTCTCTATTATTTACGCTTCAAAATATTTTTTCATTATAAGTTTGACTAAACAAGATATGAATGAACAGTTGCTCTTGCTCTTTTAATTTTGCGTCACCTTTAACCTGCGGTCTTTCCTTTCTCTTCGTTACACACAAACTGCCACAAAATTAATTGCAAAACTCTTTCACGTGCTTCCGCAAGCAAGTCTTTACCGAGTCTGTAATTGCCTTTCCGATCAGAAAATCCACAACTTTTAAAAAGCAAGTTGGTCGCACTATTTCAACTAAGTTAACTTGATTGGCACTTAATTTATTTCCAATCGTTTTATTGCCGCCAAGCTTCGAGTTTGTTGATTTTATGTTGGGTAATTTAAAACAAATATGTTCCATTAAGCCCCGTGTGTATTATTTTTCGGCACAGTTGATTCAAATTAAACAAACAATATATTTATTATTTCGAAACAGACATTTGGTACTTCTTAAAGTATTTACCGAAATGAAAATAAAAACGTAGAAGAACGCCCAGAGTAAATACTCTTGGATCTACGAATAATTCCTAAAAACCAATCTTTTGTAAATATTCTACCAAAAACTAAAGATAAACATTTTTGATAAAACACATTTTTTGTGTTAATGTTGGAAGATGTCTAAAAGTGAAGTTATACTTTTATTTTGATTTCATGGTACTTTAATCCATTGATTTAGAAACAAGGAGGAGATACCATTGTTTACATTTTAAGACAAACAGAGATTCCAGGGCTACTCTTAATCTGGTCAACTACATGGTCCTCCACCTACTTTTTAAGAATGTCTGTTGCCAGGCTTGCAGTTTTGTGGCATATTTGTAGTTTGATAAACTTTATATTAAAATAACAAAATCACTGTATATAGGTTATATTTGCAATCGTTAACACTACGGGCTAATATATACAGGGTGTCCGAAAAATCTTAGTGTGGGCAAATATATTATTTGCTATTAGTACAGAGAGGCACCAAATTTTGGGTGTATCTTATTGGTTAATAAATCTACTTTTCTAACTAATTTAACTTTTTGAACCCCCTTGAGGGGCGACGCTAGGGAGTTGAGGTCAAAAATTTTCAATGCAACCCTGCGCCCCACCCGTACCTGATTTTAAAGGTCCTCAAAACAAACATTTTACCGCAAACCCGAGGTCCGTATCTTTATTCATTTTTCAATGCCATGCCTTTAAAAATTAAAAATCGCGAAAAAAAAATTTAAATACCTTTATTTCTCTTATTACTTTAAAAGTTGTTCAAAATGACCACCATGAACTTTTTGGCAGTAAATAATAAGTAAATAAAGTCGCTTTTGGAACTTACTTCTTACATTTTCGAGAATGGAAAGGTGTTACTTCTTGGCAGAGTTTCAAAATCGATTTTATTACTGCCAAGAAGTTCATGGTTGTCATTTTAATCAACTTTTATAGTAATAAGACAAATAAAGGTACTTAAATTTTTAATTTTTTTTTTTCGCGATTTTTAATTTTTATAGGCTTGCCATTTCGAAACGAATTAAGATACGGACCTCGGGTTTGCGACTAAATGTTTCTTTTTTGAAGACCTTTAAAACGTAGTACGACACGGTATAGGGTTGCATTTAAAATTTTTGACCTCAACTCCCTAGCGTCGCCTCTCAAGGGGGTTAAAAAAGTTGAATTACATAGAAAAGCAGATTTATTAACCAATAAGGTACACCTAAAATTTCGTGTCCTCTATCTTTACTAAGAGCAAATATATCTGACCGTACTAACACTTCGGAAACCCTGTATAACTAAGAGTTAGTAAAATATAACAATATATCGTTATTTTTCTAAGTAATAAATGTTTTATAATCCATTGCCATTGCAAAGTGGCGAAACTTAGAGTGATAGATTTTCTGAAAATCAAAGATCCCAAAAACTCAAAAATTATTGTTCAAGAAAAATCACAAAGAACGCCAGCATCGACTAAAACATTGTCAAATTCCTATAAAAGTTAAAAAAAAAGAAGTAAACATTTATCCAACCTGAGCCCACGCCTTACTGTCTCGCCGCGCTAGGTTTCTCGATTAATTCCTTAAAACAAAAAAAGTTCTCTCCGGAAAAAAACTTTTTTCTACTAGCGTGCGCAATTCACCGTTTTCCCGCACTCATTTTGTCTCTGAAAGACTAAGTTTCCCGCACCGTGCGGGAAAATTTTTCCCGCACTGAGTGCGGGAAAATATTTTTTAATGTTTTATATTGAAATAAAATTTTGGTGATGTATGAATAATATTATTATATAATATGCAGGGTTACGACCAAAACAAACTCCACACCGCCGATTTTTTTTAAACTACAGAAATGGAAAATGCACTACCCAGTGTGTTGGTATCAATACCATAGGGAAAATGCCCTCTAACATCGCGGCTTATATAGGACATAAAAATCCTGAATTGTACACCGGTCACAGCTTTAGGCGCTCATCGGCCACTCTACTGGCCAATTCTGGTGAAGGAATAACGAATATTAAACGCCTAGGGGGATGGAAATCCACGTCTGTTGCCGAAGGCTACCTAGAGGAGTCCATCAAACAGAAAAAAGATATGTCCAACAAAATTCTCAATATCAGTCAAGCTATTCCAACGACTTCCAGTTGCATCTTAGAAACATCCACGTCCCTAGATATTGCACCGGGTCCCAGTAGCGTCCATGAAAGTTCAACACCTCTGTCTCTTCAAACTTCCACTATGCAGA
Source organism: Philopedon plagiatum (assembly GCA_963971165.1). Lineage (NCBI taxonomy): Eukaryota > Metazoa > Arthropoda > Insecta > Coleoptera > Curculionidae > Philopedon > Philopedon plagiatum. The sequence continues at coordinate 17,951,959 of OZ020190.1, read as the reverse complement.
ATCAGTCAACTTCAACCTCTCTAGCTTCAGCAATTAATTTACACAGTGCATCCAATTGTACTTTTACGATAAATATATATAATAAGTAATAAGTAAACATTATATACCTGTTATTTTTTGTTTATTAAAAAATAATAAACTTTGTAAAAATGATGTTGGTTTTTTTAACGCTAGTAGAAAAAAATTTGATCCTAACTCATGCGGAAAGGCACTTTCCCGCACTCGACTGCTTACCCGAACTCCGCTTCGCGTCGTTCGGGTAACGGCAGTCGCTTGCGGGAAAGTGACTCTTTCCGCACTTGTTAGGATAATAACTATTTCGACGTAAAAAATCCTGATCTTTCGATCTAGCGTATTAAAAAATGATATAAATGTCGTTTTTCGAAATATAACACGTTTAGTGTTTTTTTGGGGTTAAGGAGGCGGACTTTTGAAAAACAAATTGGAACATCCGAAAACTGAGGAAAAAATAGATCGAAAACAATGGTGCAGTTATTTTTTTAATGGCTTTATCATTGCGAGATCATAAGTTTAAAATGGCATGTTTTCAGGTTCGCGCGCCGGGCAGGTCATCTAAGGCAAAGCTTACAGAATATTTAAACTGTGTCTAAGGCGATTCGCCCCATATTCAAAACATAACAAAAAACAACGAGTATATCTACATCAATGATGTAAAACAAACAACTAAAAACGTACTCGTACAATAAAGAAGTTTCTGTTAATCTTAAAGTTTAAGAAACAAAAATTCTGACGATAAAAATCTATGTATATAGTAATTAAGTTAAGTTTCCTGAGGTTGTGGTGAAGAAATACAAGTATTTTGGTTCCTTGTTGTCCAAGTCGATTTCTACTAAGTTGACATACATACGTTCCTAGGTATGGTTCTTATATTTTATATTAACACTATGTAAATACTCAAACGCATGAACACCGGTTATTCCCCGCCGATTCACAAGGATTTTTCCGCGATTGGGAAGTTTTCGAGCGAAATGCAGATCGCCTTTGAGTAAAATATCGTTTATTTTATATATATATATATATATATATATATATATATATATATATATATATATATATATATATATATATATATATATAAATGTATAAAGTATGTTTATATATTATATGTATAAAGTATGTTATCAGTGCCGATACGTGTTGGTTTTGTTAGTAATAATAAAGTACAGTTTAAAGAAATGCGTTAAATATGGCATATAACATATTGCCGATATATATCGTTACCGGCATTTAATATCGGCCGATACCGATACATCGGTATCGGCAAAAAAATGTATATCGGTCGAACCCTAATCTAAGCCCCGTTTTTTGACTCTTAGTTATTTTTTTATTTCCGAATGTGAGTTAAATATATTATAAATATTATGTATAATATTAAATGTTTAAAAAATAAATATGTTGAATAAGTAGGAATTTAAATTAATTACATATTTCTGTATTTAAATCAAAAAAATCCGATTTAAATAAAAAAAAAACGATTTAAATTTCAAAAAATCATCAACCCTGGTCAACTTTTGCTAAATTAAATAAATGCTGTCCAGTTTGATTTGTATTAATAAATGGTCGTACAAAAAATAGTGTATGCTACTCATGTAATGGCCATTAATACACTCACATACTTTATGATCGTGTATTAATAGCCATCATTACGTAATTGTTGCATATGCAATATTTTTGCATTCATAACCACACAATTACATAGAGATTTAAAAAACAGTTAAGCAGTTCCGTATGTTCACTTCAGGACATATTGATTCCGATAAAGTCAAAGCTTTAACAGTATTTAAAGACAACCTATATTGACATTCGCCGCACCACTATAGTAAACTCTAATCTATGATCTCCGATTCGTAACATAAACTTTGCAACTTTATTACAATTCAGTTCATTCAGTTTATACTGCAACAAGATAAGCACAAAGCTGAAACACAATTTCCGACATCGTAAAATGAGGTTATCATTTAAAAAAAAAAATGGTATGCAAAACTTCCTTCATATATTATGCAGTTTTGCATAAAATTAACACTCATTTATATGTAATGAACGTTTGATAAAACAATAGGTACATGGAATATTAACGAAAATATTTACATGTTTAAGGCTATTTAGGCTTACGTAAAATAATATCCAAATGTTGTTCTTTCATTACATTAATTGGATCTGCTAATATGTTGAAACAATATTTATGTTCTGGATCCCTACGTAAACGGAAAAACAATGTTCTTGCAAATTCCTTTTACTTTATTCTCCTTAAATTGAAGATTTTTATGTTTAAGAACAAAGCCTTGTGAAAAAACACAGACCATTGATAATAAACAAAATTAGAGAAAAAAAATACAGTTCCTTTTAATATAAATTTCGTTGATAATAAGGGTTGATTTAAAGGCAATAATATAAAGTAATATAAATAATCCCAAAATTTACTAATAAGGTGCTAGTAATACACGACATATAATATAAATGTAATTGGTATTGAGATTGAGATACATATATTTAGACTACGTATTAATAATATATTTTAAGAGTTAGTAAGTTTTTTGGGATCATATTTTTTTATGTCACTTTGTATAAAAACATTTAAAATTAACAAAAGTCTACATCAACAGAAACTGTATTTGTTTGTTTTTGTTCAGTTATAAAATGGGCTGTTTTTTTTTCACTAGATCACGACCCTAAACAAAACAGGGACTGTATTATGAAATCGTTAAAAATGAACGGTTACAGATTGACTGAAAAGGAAACGGCTATCAACCTGAACCCTCGAGTTTTTATTAAATATAATATGTTATGAACGGTAAATGTGCTAAAAAATCCAGTTGGTATCAATACAGTACAGTTGGTAAAAGGCCTTCTGATATAGCATATTCTGCAACAAAACTCTGATCAGCGGTACGGGAGAAGGAATTCATATTTCTGGTTGTTCAAACTGTACAGGGTGTCCGGATTTCGTTGTAATTGCAGGGTATCGCGGTTGTTATTAGAGATAGAGAGTGCGGTGTCCGCGAAGTGTTGCTACTTTTTGATAAAACCAAAGATGGCATACAAATATTTTTCGTGGCCCCCTTCGTTTTTGACATACAGGACGAAATTGATTTTTTTCCATTTTCGGACTCCCCTCGCCTTTCAGTTATCTTGTACTTATAAAAAAAGTAAAAATGGATCATATTAGAGTTTTCTACGTAGAATCGAGTGGCGTGGTTAGATTTTCATTAGATATTACCCAAACATATGTTTTTTTAAATGGAACACCCTGTAGGTTTCTTAATAATTAATTTCCCCTTTCGAGAGCTTTTTAAAAATACATAACACTTTATAGTTATACTCTCTACGTAGCTATTCTCTTAGTTTAAGAATTGTGGACAAAATGATGTAAAATTTGTTTAGAAAAAATAATAAATAAAATATCTAAGCGTGTTAATTTTTTACCTAGGTGGGTCTATTCAAAAATTCAACTTTTTTCGCAAATTACAAAATATTTTTTCTTCGCCAAAACATTCCTAGTAGACAAACTATTAAAAAACCTGAACTTGGCATATGTCCCATAAGTAGTAACAGAGACATACAACTTTAAAATGTCACGGGCCGCTCCTGCTTCCACCCATAAACAGAAATATAGTTTTTTCCGCTTCATCTCCCTCTTCTAATGTTTGGTTAAAGTGGTGTTTGAGCGGAAATAATTTATTTTCTTTTAAGTCATCTGAATATAAGTTTTTTTCAAAACTTCTAGAAGATGTTTAGCACGATTTCTAAGGGACATTACAGGAGTTTCTCTAATAGACTGAAGCACTAAAACTGTTGCAGCATCGTTTTGGTCTTCTTCTTGAGATTCAAAACCGAACCAGTTCTTTGGAACTTTTTATTGTGTTGTAGATTGTCATCTCTGAGGTCATCTCAGTTATTGGGATTCCTACAAATTTTTTGCTAAATTGTTCCTTGATGTAGCTGTCTGATACTTGGCCATCCCCATAACACTGGACTACAAAATACTTTGTTTAGTAGATAGCATTTTGATGAGAAGTATTTTAAACTATACAATTGCTTCATTTAATAAAGACAATGACAAACATGTCCAATGGTGTTATTACAGTTATATGTAGAAACTAGTACTCTGGTTAAAGGTAAGGTAAGGTTTAAGGTGAAATACAATAAAATAACGATTTTTGGCCACCATTTTCTCAAAAACTATTAACTTTAGGATAAAATGTTATTCAGAATTTTAAGCTGAATTCGACAATCGAATAAAATATAGAGCGTTTCATTTAAAAAAAAAGTTCCTGTCAATTTTAGGAAAACGGTAAACTCAAGAACAATGCGGACACCATTGGATCGGGCGTAATTTCGTACAACATTTTATAAAAATCGGATGAACGGTTTGCAAGATATTTCGAGGCTTCCATAGTTTTGTTACACACTGTATATTTTAATTTGTAAGTTTAGTTAAAGCACTTAATATAAAGACCACTGTAGTTTATTCTTGACAAGACTATTAATACCTACTACTGTTTTGTAATAAGAGTATTATGATTATGAGATCATTCCTCTGCATCCGGGAGGCTTCTTAATAAAATTCCGATTGCTCATTTTATTGCAGTTACCTTTACTAGCTCATAAATAGGCATAGGTAATAGTAATGAATGAATAAATAGAGGGTTCTTTTATTTTTATATTAAATAATTGTTTGTAATGTTATTTGCAGAGAGTGTAAGTGTGCATAATCAGTCCCATATGATTATATTTGGAGCTCAAGTTTTCGTTTTGTGTGTAGGGGGGACTTTAACTGGAACAAATTCGCTAGAAGTTTAGGAAAAAATATTTGTGAAAAATGAAAAACACGTCGATTGAGATGTTCTGTGGGCTTCATACTCATAACAAAAATTTGTTTTTTCAAACCCCTTAAAGGGGTGAAACATAACCCAACTTAATTTTTTAAATGGGAAGATACCATTTGTGGTTTGTGGTCCTACCTTGTTGGAAAGCGCGTTTAAACAGAAAATTGAATGTGCTATTAAAAGAGCTTTCCAACAAGGTACTACAAGTGGTATCTTCCCAGTTAAAAAAAATAAGTTGGGATATATTTCACCCCTTCAAGGGGTTTGAAAAAATAAATTTTTGTTGAGTATGAAGCCCACAAAACATCTCAATCGACGTGTTTTTGCATTTTTCACAAATATTTTTTCCTAAACTCCTAGCGAATTTGTTTCAGTTAATGTCCATATACTCTGTCTATCATAATTTTATGGCATCCTTGGACTGAGTGTTGACTTCTTCAAGTTTTAAAATTTTTGAAAAATACTACATGTAACACTATTTCCTACTAGGTATTATGGTTACAAATGCAATATTGTTTATTTCATTAAAATATGATAAGTATTTACGGAGAAACAAGTGTTTACAGTTGAAAAGTATTGTATTGTGATGTCATCGCGCCTGTGGGGAAACACTTTACTTTAAATTCTCTTTATTTCCCACAAAAATTCGATACGTGTATCGAATTTTGACTTTGCACGCTTTTAAAGAAAAAGTACTAACTAGTTGTGAGTTCTTTAATGAATTGTGTCTTTCTTACACTGAAAGGTCATAGTTTTTATCAAATACCTGAACACGAACAATGTTAAAAAAAACAAATCCGGAAGTTAGCTAATTACTCGTCCTATAATAAATAATGAAATGTGGAATCTGCTTGTAGTGCCATATAATACAAGAGTTGCGCCACTGTATAATACTATAATACTTTTCAGGCTAATAAATTTTATTTCTTTAATAAGTCCCTTGTTACCCGGTTTAAGATCAATTTTCTCGCTCATATAAACAGTATTTTACGTCCTAAAGCTATAAATTTTTATAAAGGTAGTCCAATATATTTAGGCTACGTCATCGTCTTATACTGGATGTATTTATTTTTCTCTTGAACTTACTACCGCCTTTATTAAATATTTTTACTTTATTATTAAAAACTTTTATTGTCTTATTTTATTTTGAAGACACAAATTTTAACTGTTCGTTATAGAATTTTATTATATACTTTACACAGTTGTTTGTGAAGTAGCTAAACATAGATTTAAGACAAGCAGGAGATACCATTATTTACATTTTAGAGCAATCAGAGATTCAAGGGTTACACTTAATCTAGCCAACTATATGGTCCCCCACCTACTTTTTGAAAACGGCTAAAACTATACTGAAACAACGCAAGTACTGTAGGTTAATATCTGCATTCAGAAGTACCACAGGATTTATGTTTTAGTTGATAAATATATTCCAAACTACACTGATGACCCAAAAGACGGGGTCAGCTCAACAATATAATAAACTAACAATATTTTCGCAAACTGTGTTAAGTGCGCAGTCTACTCAACAATGCTAATTAATATATCGATAGCGGGTTATGTATGTCATAAGAAATAGCTGAATCCGAGAAGCTAAGTAAATTTCAGAGTGACTCTATATTTTTGCTATTCAATGTATTCGCAAAATCTCTTTAATATTGTAGTTGGGACTTAAAATTCATAGTAGAATATAGTGGGCGTCATTTTATTGTTACTAGATTACACTTTAGGCTAAGCGTGATTACTCACAGCGATTTTAATATTGAAATAACCGTTTTGTGATGTCAGGAATAATTAAATGTTTAACATTAGTCTTCATACGTGACTAAGTAAGAATAAATTTAAATTGGATTATATTTAAGTATCAAAAACCATTTAAGTTGTTCAGTTTTCAAGGAAAAATCATGCAGAGATTAAATTACAATGCGTTTAGAATATAAGCACCTATAGCGATTCTATGATCCTTTGACTGCACTTGAACATAATTTATGAAAATGCAGTAAGGAAAATTCTGTTGAAAGTGTACTAATTAATAATTAACTCCAATAAAGCGTCAGTGAACGTATGTTAGTACATTCTTTTGCCATAGCAGGATACTAATCTGGTCTGAATGTTATACTGGCCGAAGTAGTGTACTTCAGAAATTGCACCTATCGTAATTTGTATTTTTCAAACTTTCTATTGCAAGAGAAAATTTGAGAAATCCCCTTGTATAACTTGTTTCCAAGAAAGGTTCCAAATCCTTTTTTTTTTTTTAATTATTTACCTCTCATTTATTTCTCAGATTTATCTATGTAGAAGATTTCTTTCCAATCAAAACATATCTCTCCTGGTAGATTATAATTGTATATAGACTTCGAAAGGAGTCGTTTGGGTCCGAGGTGACCTATCGAGATCTTTTATCTCTATCTATCTTATATACCTAAAGTAATAATAAAGACAAAGCTCATTAATAAATATTATATCACTGTGCAGATTATTTTAAATGGTTGAGGTTTTTTACAATCGTTAAAAATAATATATGATTTCCGCAGATAGTGCAATTGCTAGGCTAGTGGGGTAAAATATTTTTTCTTTTAATCCAAAAGTTGCCCCATTTGATCGAAGGTGTTGGACAAAAAGTGACCTCCCGAGTAGAAGCCTTCTTTTGAGAGTATAGAAATAAAGTTGCCACCTACCATTTTCTCTACCATTGGTGTATTTGGAGAAGTACCCTTGTTTTGGGTCAATTTTTTGCTTTGTTATAACTTCATCCCAATTATTTTTCGACTCGTCTTCGCTACTTGATGAGTAATCATGTTTCACGGACAGAAACGCTTTAGGATTAGGATCAATACTACACTCATTTCCTTAGCTTTAGACTCAGTTAAGAGTTGGCTAATATTAAGATTTTGTGTCTAGTCCTTTGACTTTTTAGATGTTTGACTCTTTTTCAGTGGTGGACGATCCACTGCAGTTACCGCAATAAATTTTTGGAAGGTATTATTGATATTGCTTTCCTTACTTTTCACGAGGTTTAATGTATTACTGGGAGCCATACTACCCGCCATTTCTTGGTGTGTTAGGTTGGTGTGTTAGATGCCTTCTAAGTGTTTTAGCCTTTTGCCTAGCTGTACACTGCAATCGTAAGTAGCTATCCTGCTGTTTCCGTAGCATCACCGCAATACCGGCACCTGATGCAGAGCAGTCCTCTGTTTGTCCATTTTCTTGAAATGGTATCTCAGGGGCAATGGTCAATAAGAAGATCTGTTCGGTTATTTCTGTTTAGATCAAAAAAGCTCCTTAGCTTTTGAGATGAGGGTTAGATAAACTTCTTCCTTTGCCTTGGGGCTGGAGTGCGTCTCCAATAGGATTGTCCTCGATTCTCTCTATTTCTGTCTATCGTTCCTTTACGTTAACTACGTACTCTTATATACTATGAATCCATTCTCAGTGTTGTTATTCCAAAATCATTCACAAAGCTCGATTCTGCCCAGGTTTATGTAGATAACAAGGACATGTATATGTGCATATACGTACTTATCCCTATTGAACATCTCAAATTAAGACTAAACTCCCAGATGATCGAATTCAAAATTTAATTAAATTTTTATTGGCAACAAGTGTAATGAAACTGAATGAAAATGAAATGAATGTATGCTAGACATCAACAAGTAGTATATTATGCTTTTATAAATTATGCAACGCCACTGCCGTGTTAGAGGGCACATAACACGAACCCGATATATTGTCTCATATTGCCCTTGGTGTGGCTCTGTCTGTGGATTTCCGTTTTTATGCAAATTTTCCACAACGCCAGTCAAACAATGTAGACTAATACCTCCGTATAGGCGAGGCATCGATCGCTCCCAAGCCAATGAGCTGATATCAAAAGGCTAATAGATTCTAAATATATATTATTGTAGCCATATTGCATGCACCTTTTGCAAATTTGTTATAGATCACAAAGAGACCGAGCTATGAAGAGATATGCAGATATACCTAAAGCAATAATAAAGACAAAGCTCATTAATAAATAAATAATATATCACTGCACAGATTATTTTAAATGGTAGAGGATTTTTACAATCGTTAAAAAAATATATGATTGCAGCAGATAGTGCAGTTGCTGGGCTAGTGGTGTAAAAGTTTTTTTTTATCAGACAGCCCACGTATGCTTCAAGCCTAAGTACTAACGTACCGTGGGCGTCTGAAGAGAGGGGAAATGTATTCTATTGACACGGGATTTAAAGGATTGGAGATTGGGAGGGGAAGGGAAACACTGCAGGCAATTTGTTCCATAATCGGGAAACCATAGGTATCAATGAGCGAGAGAAGTGGGATGGTCTGGGCATTTATAGCTGGACAGATGTATGCATACGTAATGCACCTCTTGTTGTTCTGTTAGGAATAGACAAGGAGGAAATTAGAGCAGCGAGTTCTTTAGAGCAAAATCCGTGGAAGTATCGGTAGAAAAGGGATATGTCCTCAACAGCACGGCGATGAGCGAGAGAAAGGAGTTTTCTTGTGAGAATTGGGTCATTGATGAGTCGATGAGTCTTTTGGATAGAATGAAGTATGTTAAGTGTCGAAAGTGATGCTGTTTCCCACATATGGGAATAGTGCTCTAGGTTAGGTATTATTTGGAAAACATTAAGAGTCTGTAAGTTGGAAGAGAAGAAGGATTTTCTGGCTTGAAAGAGAAAACCAAGCTTTTTAGTTGCTGATGTGGCTAGTGTGAAGATGAAGACTTTTACAGCCAGATTCTCCAACGCTAGTCCGGTCTAATTTGACAACCAAAAGTTTTAAACTGACAAGTGTAAGAATAAGACAACTAAGTTTTATATTATGAACCTATTTCTGATCTTTTTCGTAAATTTATCAAGAATATGGCAATTTTAGTATGTACTTTGAACAATAATAGAACTAAATTCATTACAACAACTCGTTCCAAGATGAAAATCATTTGGAAACCAAGTAAATCGCTGAAATATCACAATAATTCATAAGTTTTTAATGACGACTTATTAACAATGACAGGACAAAAACCATTCAGAACATAACTGATCAACTATAAGATCTTAATTTAAACCAGTACTAAATTTTAAACTTTCTTAGTGTATCTGAACGTTAATTTGTTTTTAAACCCAATAATTTACAATTTTCAAATTCTAATGGTCCAATCTTGTTGACCTATAACTACCCTTAATCCCAGCTGGGTACGAATCCTGTTTAAAATGACAAGAATCACGGACCCGAATCCTACTACCTAAAAGATTCGAATCACGAATCCGAGAACTCGAATCATTTCTGCATAAAAATGATTGAATTACTTGTTTTCGAACCATTATTTGGAATCCCGGATCCAAATCCAATTCACATATAAAATGCTCAAATCCTACTGTTATTAGTTTTTCATAAAGCAAGTTTGCTGCTGACAAGTTCTTAAAACGCAATATTTGGGATACTTGTTGGTTCTAAAAACAAACTTTGCCCGTAGCTTGTTGGGAACATATTTTATCTGTGAACATGATAAAATATTTACAAAATACTGTGATCTAATTAGCCCAAACACCAGCTAATGATTTTTGTTTTTCTATTATCTTCTTCTATTACCAATATCTGCAATCTCTTGATAAATCGAATTAACCCGATCACAGTACAATATAACTGCTTATAAAGTTTTACCACAGATCAAAACTATATTTTTGCATTGGACACGCGTTTCGCTAACCATGTTAGCATTATCAGGGGATGATTAAAACCATAACCTAGTACAGTTTCTGAAACGCTTAATATTGTATATGTAGCATATTTCGAGATGTTGAATTAAAAAGAAACTATATCAAGTTATTTATTTATTTTTGGAGATTCGAATTCTTTTTAATAATAATAATAATAATAAAGATGGTTATTTATGCCAATAAAACAATTAAAAATATAAATATAAAATTGATAAAAGTAAAAAAGAAAACCAAAAAATGACAGTAGTATATTAGTTGGCATCAATAGGTAGGATTTTGATTTATAAAAAATCATTCTTCCGATCCTACCCTTACTAAATAATTTTTTATATTTTTTTTGAAAGTTATATAGCTTAAGCCCCTTAGACTAGAAGGAATATTATTATAAATTACAGAAGAGGTATATTTAAACGAAGACTTATATTTTTCAGTATGATGTTTAGGTATTTCTATTGCGTTCTGATTTCTAGTATTAACATTATGAATATTATTCCTGAATTCAATTTTTTCAAATAAATATCTTGGTTTCTGAGTTAAAATTATTTTATATATAAAACAGGATATGTGGATTTCGCGTCTTTTTTCTAATTTAATTAAATTATGTTGGTCAAAACTAGGTGATACGTGATCATATTTTTTTAGTCCTATTGAAAAACGAATACAGTTATTTTGAAGAATTTGTAATTTCTGTTTATCTTCGTTACTGATATTTTTGTGATAAATAATATCACAGTAATCTAATCCACTTAGAATAATTGAATCAACCAGTCTAAGTTTAGTATCGGTATTTAAGTAGTCCTTAAAGCTATATAAAATTCTTAGTTTGTAGTATGCTTTTTTAATTATATTTTTTATATGTTCATTAAAATTAAGATGCTGATCAAAAATTACGCCAAGATTTTTACCAAATTCGATTGAAGGTATCTTAAAACTATTGTTAAGAACAATTTTGAAATCAGAATTATTTTTTATTTTAGTGATTAGTGTTTTAGGACCAGTTAAAATTAAGTTAGTTTTATTTTCATTTTTATCCTCTTCGAGAATTCGAATCCTTTTTGAAAGGACGTGAGTCCTTGGCATTTGGATTCGAATCCAATTCCATCTATCCACATTTCGGATCTTTTTCTAAAAATGTATTCAAATTTTGCTTTTCAATTCTTAAAACCCAATTCTGTTCTCTAGACAATAAAGAAATATCATTAACAACCATTAATATTTTGTGTCAGAACAAATAGAAATAAGGAGAGATTATAAAGTTAATGTTAAACCAATGTTAAGCTATATATACAATGTATATATAGCTTATATACATATATATATATATATATATATATATATATATATATATATATATATATATATATATATACAGGGTGGTGCAACCAAGATGGGGTGGACGATTGTGAGTAAACGGTGAGGAATTTCGAAAAATTTTTGTTTGGATATTATCGATAGTCAGACACGCTATGTTTTAAAATTATAGCCATAATACAAGGTGGTCCGAAAAACTCGTGGCGAACCAAACTTGTATTTTTTTAAATGGGACACCCGGTATATAATGATTCCAATTGATTCTCCTGTTCGTCACGATCATTTTGATTTAGGGTTTATTGGCTCTAAAACTTATAGTAAGGGAATGGGACGCGGTTAAAGTTGAAAAAATGCTCACAGTTCGGCCATTTTTTTAAAAAAATTGAAACAGGTATGGAAAATCCAAATATTCCCTAAAACGTTACATATCCTTGAATACATTAATCGCTTGCAATTTGTCTAAAATTATTCACTGTTATACAGGGTGGTCAAGTTTTGCAAATACGCCCTGGACTCATTTTTTTTAAATGGAACACCCTGTATATTTTATTTTCATGTTAAAGATAACATTACTAGCTTTCAAAATATACCATACATGATGCCTTTCTGACCAACAGTTTTTTAGTAAACTAGCCGTGAAAGCAAAGTTTCTTCATTCTAATACGATTATACTGAATTTACGTTGTCTATTATTGAAATGAAACAAAAGATTGACGAACTTGTCAAAGCTACTGCCGCATAATCCATTGTTTACAAGGTGTAGATCGCCCAATAATTACGAGGTAAGAAAACTGAGACCCGAAACTTTTACATGTTTATTAGAGATATTTCAAAAAACAGAAAATATTGTTTTTAGGAAATGTAAAGTAATTAATAAACCAGTTATAAACAAAGATAATCAGTTATCAGTATTATTAATAGTGTAAGAAAATTAATTAAGCAAAAACAGAACATCTTTTAGAATTATTTAGGTATGTACTTACTTGTTTATATTAAATTAGGTTTACAATTACAACATATACATGTCAAATATGAAAGTTTTGGGGATTTTTATGGATCATTCATATATCTTATCAGCAAAACAATAGACCAATAAAAAAAATATAGTATAAAACATCGATTTTCTCGCTTATTTTTAATTCGATGGTTTGATTTTTTATTATATTTTTGGACTCTAGGCGAAGTTTTTTTATAACATGCTCTATGCGGGTTTTCAATCGTTTCTAAAATATTTCAAATTAAAAATTATTTCCCATAAATATACTTTAAACGTATACGTATACGCTACCTTTTTAAATTTTCTTCCTATGTAAGTCAAAGTTAAAATCAAGGTTGACAATAATACTTTAGTCACCGTGAGTTTCATATTTCATTATTCAAAATAAGATTTAAAATGAAGCAAAAGGTACTACAGATTTGAGAATGGGGGAAAGAAATAAAGGGACAGGACGGACATAAATATGATATAAATATAGCTACTTATTACAGTAAGCAGAATATCTCTAACGTACCTATTACCTGTTCCAAATAACTGGCATATAAAGGAAAATTTCAGCCTGTTTAGAAATTCCTGATATTTTCTTATTGCTGTTAAAGCGATTATTAGGTCTAGTTTTAGTACGGTGGTATTAATTTAGTTTTCTTCGTAAAACAGCAATGGATAACAGTAAAATAACTGTAAGTATATGATAATTTTACTGACCTGCCTATTTTAAACTTTGTTTTATTCTGCATAAATATTGTAAGTAGTTTTAATGACATAATAGTTGCATCACAACTTATTTTCATTCTTGATTCTTTGAACCTTGCCTCCTACTTCACTTATCTACATAGGTTTATCTCAAAAGGTAATGCAAGAACCACATTTCCCACGGTATTGTTATTATTTTTCAGCCTTGAACTTGAGAAAATAACCATTGTCAAAGTGTTATGAAAATAAAAACACAAGTTTCAGATTAATAATTTTTATATGGAGGAAATTTGTTTTCAGCTGTTTTGTTTACAGAATAATTCATTAATCATTAAGTACTTAATCTTAATTAATAAAACGCAGAAAAATAGTAACAACTAATTTAAAATATATTCGTGCTTGTGTCGCAACCTCTCAGCAGTTAAAGTAACATTTTTGGTGATTGATTTTTAAGATAAGGTAAATAAACAAATTTTAATTAATGGTCGATCTGTACTTTTGTATTTTTTGCCAATAGTTTAGTTCCGCTAAGGATTTGATTTTTAATTAAACTAAGCAAAAATAAAAGTAATTGTTTGCAATAATTTGAATATTTGAGTTATCAGTAAAGCTCACCACTTGGGGTTCCTTTGCAGGGGCGTCGCGTCGTCGATAGGGAGAACGTCTCCGCGCCATAAAGCGATATACGACAAACACAAGGAATAGGCTATACATTTCCGCAGGTGGTCAAGATAACCAATCTTTGTCTAGGCTCGTCTAGCCGTCTTATTTACTACGGTGGCCGTGTCCGTTTGCACCAATGTAATTTGAGTAAAGTTGGAACAATGTTGAGACAATGGCAAGATATCCCTATAATTGGAAATTATCGATACAAAATAATTTTATCGGTATGGCTACTCAATAAAATGATACAAAATACATGTGTATATCATCACGGACTTCCTACTACTAGTTCGTAAGTATTATGTTGTATGGTGCAAACAACGTAAAACTAGTTTACACTATTATATTGTATATCTCCATGTTCTCGACGTTGTTAAAATAGGTAGAGTCGAGTCCCAAGTTCGTGTCGCTGGAATTTTGCTATTTTGGGAAATTTGTATTCCACTGTGTTCGTCGCGCCGCACAGTTGTCGGAAGTAGGTAGGAAGCGGCACTTTGCTCACCATGTGCGACGGTTTTCCTGGGAATTCCCAGATTTAAAATATACCGGCTGTCACGTGACGTGTTTAGTGTGTAACAAACAATTGTTATGTTGGAAAAGAGTTATGTGTAGACAACACATAAACAGTACAACTCATAAATTAGACGAACGGGGCCAGAGACCTTTTGCGGACTTTATTTTCGATTTAATTTTTAGGTTAATGTTGTAATGTGCCCTTTAATATACTAACCAAGAAACCCTTTTAGCAGTTCTGGAAAAAATATAATTCAACTTGGATATTGCCCAGCCAAACAACGGTACGACGATATTTACCAGATGAGCGCGAGCGAATCGAAAACAATATTATATCCGCACTACACGATAAACAAATGTGGTTAACCGTGGACGAGACAACAGATTCTAGAACACATTCTGGTGCCAATGTCATTTTAAATCCACTTGGGCCGTCATCTCCATATTTGTTGGCATGTAAAAGATTAGAAAAGGGCACTGTGAACGTACTAACGAACCTGATATTAACCACTTTGCGAAAATTTCAACTTTCAACACACAAGGTATTAATGTTGGTTAGTGATAACGCCGCAGTCATGCTTCTTGCAGGCCATCTCCTCAAAAATGTTTGTACTAACTTACTACATGTGACGTGTATACTGCATGCGGTACATCTGGGAATAGAAATACTTCGAAATTGTTATCCAGATGTAGATACATTAATAGCACAGACAAGCCGTGTTCTGCAAATTTCCGAAACGGATTAGAGAATTTTATCGGCAGTGTCCTGGCATTCCCGAACCTCCACAGCCGATTATTTCACGCTGGGGAACATGGTTAGGAGCAGCTTTTTATAATTTTAAACATTTTCAGAAAATTAAACCCGTAATTTTAAACTTCGATGCTATAGAATCCGCTGCTATTCGGAAGAGTCAAATAAACTTTCAAGACGTTCACGTCAAAGCAGATTTACAAACGATTTAAAATAATTTTGGGACACTAGCGGATGCCATACAAAACTTACAAAGGATTGCAATATCGTTAGGGGAATCATTTCAGATCATAGATCGTGTGCAAACAGCGTTACAGCCTTTAGCTGACGAGAAAAGGGTTCGTGTTAAAGACAAGCTTAACAGCGTGTTAACGAAAAATTCAGATTTCGCCAGGTTACGACAGATTTATAGTCATCGTGCTAATTTAAGAGATAATTTTAACTACGCCCCTATTACGTCATTAGATGTGGAACAGTCTTTTTCGTTATATAAACATATTTTTTCTCACCGCCGTACATCGCTTTCGGAAACTACTGTGAAGACATTTTCAATGCTGCAGATGCTTAGCCGCGCACATCCAAATTTCTAAAATTTATCTGGTGAGCATTTTATAATATATGAATTATGAATATTTTTCAGCTATAACTTATACGCATTTATTGATTCTCGGCAGGTATACCTCTGGATTGGAACCCAAGTGGTTAGCTTTAGTTATCAGGATCGTGGTTCATTTATTCACCTATAATCTGCAAAGATGTATAATATTAGTAAATCAGTGAAAATGATCGTCCAGATTCACTAAGAAGGTTTAAGATTTAGTACTGGTTTAAATTAAGATCTTCTAGTTGATCAGTTATGGTTTGACAAGTTTTTGTGCTGTCGTTGTTAATAAGGCGTCATTGAGAACTTATGAATTATTCTGATATTTCAGCGATTTGCTTGATTTACAAATGATTTTCATCTTGGAACGGGTTGCTAGAGTGAATTTAGTTCTATTATTGTCGAAAGTGCGTACTAAAATTGCCCTTTTCTTTATAAATTTGCGAAAAAGTTCCGAAATAAATTCATAGTATAAAACTTAGCTTTCTCACTCTTATAGTTGCCAGTTTATAACTTTTGTTTGGCAAATTATACCGGACTAGCGTTGGAGAATCTGGCTGGATATTTTTTATTTTAGTTCACTCTAAAATTAGAATCGCAAAATAGCAATTTCGCCATTGTTAACTACTCCACTGATAACTATTCCCCCGTTTTGTCTCCGTTCTTCATTGCCATATTTGCTCTTTAATATTGTCGTTTATTTAATCATATTTCTTCACTGACAGTTGGATCAGTTATGTTATACATTTATACGAATGTAGGAACTTTTTTCTTCCGGGATTCTGCAATAGTGTATTGCTGGACGTGTGCTTTAATGAAAAAATCGGATTTAACGAGACATCTGTGGGCAAGGAGAGATAATTAAAATTTAACTGTTTTCTATATTTCATTGCCATTTTGATCGAAACTGAGTATTTTTTTATACCAACAGTTAAATTGATTCAATTATGTCTATGTTTTACAGTGTAAAGCATTTAATTGGCTTTTAAAGTGTAAATTGTAATATGCCGTCACAATTCAAGATTTATTTTATATAATTGTTTATTAAAGTAATTCAAGTAATACATATTAGGTTTGATTTATATTTTAGACGTTTTCAAACACTTTCAGTTGTTTTAAGTTAAAATAATTTTTGTTGTTTACTGGTAATTATTCGCGGGAAGTCCGCAATTACGTCAAGCGAGTTTCTGTGGCTGCAGTTTATCTTTCCATCAAAGCAAGTTTTCGAGAGATTGTTGGTCGACCTCTCCAAATTAAAATCCTGCTGACAATTTTTCAACATAGTTCAAACCAAATTTTGATTGCGCGTATGACTTTAAGAATTGCTATGCATGTTCTACAGGGTTCCAGAAGTTCTTAATCTTAATTTAGAAGGTGCTGGAAGGTTCTGGTCTTTTCTTCATGTTTCTGGTATAGTATTATAACCGTTGCCAAGGTAATAACATAGTAGCCGTAACCAGAATTAATACAGGGTGTCTAAAATAGGTGATACCACTATTGCTATCTCCGAAACGGTAAAGGATACGAGGTCGGTTAAATTAGAGAAAATGTGCCATTTTTAGTCCCTACTCGTATTTCGTTTACGAAGTTGCCAAATTCTCTATAGTTTCTTATATACAGGGGATTTTTTAAAAATAGTCAAATATTTAATTCTTAAATATCTCGAAAACTATTATAGTTAGAAAAAAATTGTTTTAACAAAAATCACACGATTTTTTACGTTCTCTCAAGTGATGTTATTGTTTTGTCTATATCATTTGTTTTTATTGAGTTACTGATACTAACTTGCTTTTTTCAAATACGGACCTGGACATTTTGTTGCATTTTTTGAAAGAATATTTCATACCCTTTACACCTGTGTATCACCTGATTATGGTTTTCGATGTTTTGGTGAAGAATAGCATTATCAGGATATTCTACCAGTACGGACCTGGCATTTTTCAAGTAAATGTGCCATTTCACAACCACAAAAACCACAAACCATAGCGATAGGTTGTGAATTGTGCCTTAACATGGAAGATTCCAGGTCCGTATTGTCAGAAAATTCTGATGATGTTACTAGTCGTGATCAAAACGTCGGAAAATATTTTCAAGTTATACACAGTTGTAAAGGGTATAAAGTATTCTTTCCAAAAATGGAGCAAAAAGTCCAGGTCCGTATTTGAAAAAAACAAATTAGTATCAGTAACCCAATAAAAACAAATGGTATAAACAAAACAATAACGTTACTTTATAGAAGGTAAAAAATCGTGTGATTTTTGTTAAAACAATTTTTTTCTAACTATAATAATTTTCGAGATATTTAAGAATTAAATTTTTGACTATTTTTAAAAAATCCCCTGTAGATACGAAACTATAGAGAATTTGGCAACTCCGCAAACGGAATATGAATAGAGACTGAAAATGGCACAATTTCGCTAATTTAACTGA
Source organism: Philopedon plagiatum (assembly GCA_963971165.1). Taxonomy (NCBI): domain Eukaryota; kingdom Metazoa; phylum Arthropoda; class Insecta; order Coleoptera; family Curculionidae; genus Philopedon; species Philopedon plagiatum. The sequence continues at coordinate 17,933,433 of OZ020190.1, read as the reverse complement.
CCTCGTATGTTTTACCGTTTCGGAGATAGCAATAGTGGTATCACCTATTTTAGACTCCCTGTATAACCATAAAGGGCATCCCGCACCTCGTTCTTTGTTGACAGTGTTAATCGTCGGGATTAACACCGACAATTAAGTTACCAGTATATGTGGCCGAAGACCTGTAGTCGCTTGGTGAACATTTCTGCCGAGTCTTGAAATTTAATCGCCAATTCATCGATGTTCATTTTAAATCGGCAATGTGTGTATAATTCGATGTTAATCGTCGTTCTTTCCATTACCATTTGCTAATAGATGAACACGCTCTATATTTTTCATCTTCAATATTTTCAGAAAAAACTCAAGTAGTGTGGGTCCAATCACTGTCTGAATCGATAATTAAATAGGTTCAAAAATAACAGATACTTTCGCATTTATGATAAAGGTAAAGATGAGTATTTGAATGCCCCATTAACAATGCTCTTCATCTTGTTAAATTAAATTCGGCTATCTAGTTACGGCTCATTGTAGCCAGTTACTCAAATTCAAATAAACCCGCACTGATTTAGAATCAATTTACAATCAGAGCGAGGACGTTTAATCTATACCCATTCCCTGGATACACTGATCTGGAATAGAGGCTAATAGGACCTCGAATTAACTCAATTACCTTGAATTGCTAGATCTACTATTCGCATAAAACTAAATAACGGAGCTATCCTCCTGAGACAAAAACTTGATGGCCATTTAAAATAACACGTTTGGGGAAATCCTGTATGTCAGAGCATCAAAAGGATTTAATAATAGTTATAGAGCCTATGTGCTGCCATATACAGGATGTTATGGAATTCGCTGCATATATTGAATCCGGTAAATCCTGGTATGAATTCAGAGTGAAGAAAAATATTCGCAAATGGCGCCGTGCAATAGTAATAAGCTGGTAATCGCCCTTAAACATTCTTTCAGCGGCACCCGCCACTGGCAAGAAACACATGATATAGAATAAGTTGCCAATTCTACCAATAATTCACACTAACAAAAGTTCAAATAACGAATTACACACAATACTTAAAATATTCCGTGGTATTTTGTCATTCCCGCACTATTAAAAATTGAAAACTTATGTTTTTTGTTACTTTTAAAGTAAAATCTCTGTACAATTCACTACTTTTCGAAAGGAACACACTTATACAACACCAGAGAAACAGTAGGTATAGCTATTAATAAAAAAAAACTTCCACTATCTAACTAAATACAATGCTTAAAAAATCCACGGTATTTTTTACTATCAGCACTATGGAAAAACTGAAAACTAAAAATTTGTTTATTTGTTAAAAAGCACAACTCTCTTAGGATACGCCCAGATTTAATAAACCTATTATATTTTCTTGGTTAAACACGTTATTTGAGATTCGTGACAAAGTACAGGCAATGCAGAACAACACATGAATTCTTGTTGCATAAGGAAAATGGGTTATTTGTGTCGAGGTAATAGTGAGATTTTACAACTATAAATTGCAGACACGCTAACTCATAAGCGATAAAATTTAAAGTGGTATTTCTATCACATGATTTATAAAAGCCTAAAAATTAAAAAAAGTTCAAAATCTTCCTCATCTTTGGTAGAGTTATAAATTCATTTAGAAAATGAGGTAAAACTCTGATTAAAATACCACTCTAAATTTTATCGGTTATGTCTACAATTTCTTCTTGCAAAATCTCCCTAATAGCTTTCAGCCTTGTGCTCGGAATCTTTGAGAGGCACATGACTTATTGTTGTAAACAGTTCGACTGATCACGTGCCTGTCAAATAATCCCAGCAAAACGACAAGAACAAAGAGACCGGGGACAGAGATAGGGAAGCAAGAGCAAGGTAACATGTATTTTCCTATTGGCGATTCAAATTAAGAACTTTGCGCCCTTATCGGCCTATTTGATATCCAGCATAGTTTTCATCTCGTAAGTAATAAATGAGTGCCGGGTGCTTTTACTGTGTTTATGTGATGCAGTCAAATTTTAAAGCGTCGCTGATTGCAAAACTTTCACGAAGTCTATGTTTTGAACTCTGTTTTGGATTTAGTTTTCTCAAAAATGTTAAACAATGTAAGATATTAAAAAAGGAACACATGGAAATTACGTTTTTTTTGCAAAAGTACATCCTCTACCAATTAGGTACATCTTTAAATACTTAGGAAAGTAAAATCGTATTTCATGTAAGTAATTTTTTGGACAATTCTAGCGTATTTTTGTTTTTTTAGTAGAACAAATTTAAAACATGATTTTCCCCTTAAAAATAAAATTCTGGCAACGTCACAATGTCCCAATGGTCTGGTTTTCGGGTGTTCGAGAAAATTTTACAGTTGTTCAATTAAACAGAAAAAAAAAGTATTGAGTGTATCTTTAGACTACCTCAGAAGTCACCCATTCCAATATATGCAGTGAATTTCTTAACACCCTCTATATGCATAGGCACTAGGGTGGCCCATCTTATGCAACCTTTGAAAAATTGTGCTGCCACCCCTCAAAAAGGTTCCATTTGATGAAAGAACATCCCCACTAAAATTTCATTTTGATCGGATACAGGAAGTTATACATATGCAACGTTAATTCTGATAAATATTAGTTATTAACTAATTTTGCAAATATGTTGTATTTGTAATGGCGAAATGTATTATAAAACAATATTTTGTTATCCTGAAAGCTCATTCAGAGCAAGAAATATATTCTCTATTAAAACAATAATAATTATGCTTAATGGGAAATGGGTAAAACAACACTACATGTATACTTTTTCAACTTTGGAGTGATATATTTATAAAAAAATATCTGAACAACAATTAAGTCATTTTACACTACTCTACAAGTTTACTTAAGACTATTCTAAGACCTGCAATATTGTCTCTTTTGTAACATCTGGAAAATGTGTTTTATCGTTAACAACTTGAAGTAAAAGTTGCTTTTGTCATTCGTCCTTAGATAATATTTTGTTATACTCAGTAATTAGCTTGATACCTCTCTCAGGTTGAGTTTGAAACTTTTGTTCATTCCAGTGATTGCTGCTGATTTTTCGAAATATCGGAAAAAAGTTCCAGCAGTATTGCCGTCGTTCGTAGTGCCCTCACTCTGTTTTACAACGTCTATTAGTATCCAAAGTTCATTTCAAAAATTATTTTGTATTTTTTTCTTCGCTCTTTTATTACTTTGTTTACACCCTTATATAGTGGCATCCTTAATTAAATTACAAAGCGTACTTAAGTTACCTAACTTATTACCTACTTCTTAAAATAATATAATGTTTAATAAAATAGCAATTTAAAACTGGGTGTAATAGCGTATTTTTAAAACTATATGGGTACTTAGATTCATGAATATCTTATTTAAAATTATTCTAGCCACTTCTCTTAGTAAAAGTTAAATTAGTCAAAATTTCCTTGTAAAATTTTATATAATTAATAACATACCTGGAAAATCTTCAAAGCAGCATTAAAAAGCAACTTTGGATTCCTGCATGTGCGACATTACTAAAGAAAAATATTTTTCTTTTCAATAATCGGACAAAGTCGGATGAGATTTTTGGATATTCCTAATGTATAAGAGTCGTGTAATCCTCTAATGTATGAGACAACTTAGGCATATTTAGGCATTTTTTTAAAAGTCACACTAAACTTTGTTTTTTCTTCGAGTAGGACCACGGTTCTTTAAAATTCCATTTAAGTAAACTTTACAATTATTTCCACTAAAATTTGGAAATATCAAGAGTAGTTAGCATACTATAGCTACAACAAAAATTGCTTTCAAATTTTTAAAAGAACACATATTAATTTTTTAAAGTTGGACTTATTTTCTCATCATTTTTATTGCTCTCGGAAAAGTCAACTTTCTGCTTAAAAAGGAAGTACTTTACGGTGATACATTTGAAAAAAAAAACTGGTAAACGACTAAACTCCAGACATTTTACGAATAATCTAGATCCAAAACAATTTAAAATTCGATAGTCCGTTACACTGTGCGACGCGACGCTTCCAACAATTCACGGGAGTAGTGTAGGCTTATAATAATATAAAGGTTTTTATTTTGCGGTAAGGAAAAGCAAAATAATAAATGCCGATCGTTTTCTGAAATCAAGCTCTAAAGAAGATACAGTATAAAAGTATTTTGCAGTTTACGCTGCCATAAGTAGGCATTAGAGATTGCCAAGAAAAGGATGTAAACAAACATTGCAAAATTCAGTAGCGTTACAACCAATATTTTGTTTATATGTATACTTGTATAGAATAAGAAAAATGTACCGGTCCGCTTCTGTTTTGGCTACTTCAGATTTTTCTCAATTTGGCAGTGACCAATAATCAGCCAACAGGCACAATTCGCTGTGTTTATCTTTTGATTTTGCTGCTTTTAGCGTGCTTTGTCGTCTGTTTTTGTGTCGTGTTTTGGTCTTATTTTCTTATAACATGTATTTGAGTATATTATTAGAAAATATTTACAAAAATGCAACGAATGCACCGAATACACGAAATGCACCCGAACCTGCATTTTTACTAACCTCTAGAAGTTAAGAAAACTAGAAATAGACAGGTATGATACAAATATAATGATAATTTAATAATAAATGATGAATTAGTAATGTATTAATATACTACTAATCCACTATCTGCAATTAATGCAAAAATATTGCTTTATTTTATAAATACCTTGTTTTAAAATTTACATTTAGTTTCATAATCACGAAAAGTCATACAAATATAAAAGAACACCTTTCCTAATAATTATATCTTCAAAAACTCTTATATTCGTCTGAGTTTGTTCTTTTCAAGAGGTAATACTTATGTCAAGCATAAACTTTTAATAAATCTGCAGAACGCAGAGCACTTTCAAAAACTCTCTTTTATATTACTACGTACGTTGCAAAATAAAGTTTGAAAACTATAGTTCTATAACATTAGCAGAGCTAAAGTTGAAGGAAAAAGGTACAAGAAATTATGCACATTTAAAAGGAAAATGTTAGTTACGAGAAATTAATTAACTTCTGAATTTAAAAAAGATTTTTAACTTACCTAGACACAACCCAACCTTTTGCCATGAGAAGTTTTTAGGATTTCGTCAAGTAAATAGCAGTCTTTTTTTATTTAATCTCCAAAAATCCTTTGAGTTAGAGGTGTACTTTACCTTAAAAAATATAATAAAATTACACAGGTCTATAAAATGAAGTTTCAAGATGTTTTGATGCACTTACAAAAAAAAATATTTTAGTTTTTTAAATTATATTTATTTATTGCCAATAAAATTAATTAAAAAATTAGAAAAACACATATCACACTGCCGTCGAAAACTTATTTCACCAAATCCCTAGTGTAGCGTTTATTGACAGATCACGTTGTAATATCCAGCGATCATTGTTACCGTCCTTGATAACGCCGCTCCATTTCCTTGAAATCTTGGTGGAAGCAATGACCTCGCTCCCCACTAACTGCACCAAGATTTTTGAAAAAATGCACGTTTAAACTTACTAAACTCCACTAAGTATTTGAAAATTTTCCAAAATTTTGTGAAAAATCTGAACGAGATGAGGCAAAACATGCAGGCGTTATTTTCGTTATCGTGAGGGCAAAATTACTGGGAATCTGCTGTTATTTTTTTAAACATCAAAATCAGGGTAGACCTGTATTATTAATATGTACTAAGAACATTTTACTTAATTTTGGTTTCTGTTCTCGTAATAATCCCAGTTTTATTTATTGTAGTGATGGCAGGCCTCAGTCCTCCAAACCCTCGCCCACCCAACGCCAATCACCAGCAGTCCAAAGTTTCTTGAAGCCATCAATAAGCCACTAAACCAACCATGGATCACAGCGTTAAGGCGATGACATCGCCACGTGTCTTAGCACGTGCTCTGAATCCGCATCGATTCGAAAACGATGAACTGGAACAGCTCTATCAGCGCTATATTTGCAAGCTGCAGCATTCGAGCGTTGCTGCTGTAGTAGCGCTGTTTGTGCTGTTGACGTTCCTGTTGGCCAATTTGGGTTTGGTAAGCTATTTTTACTTGTAAATACCTAATAATTATTTTTGCCACTCCAGACTTTACCTGCATCTGCAGAAATTAAGGGAGCAAAAGCCTCAAGGTATTTGTTTAAGATATAATTATTAATAGGCTAATAAGCCAGTGGCGGCTCGCCATATGAATCAAGTGAATCATAGATGTACCTTAAATTTCCATTAACTATGTTTGTGTTATATAATATCAATAATAATAATAGTCTTTCTTTAAGCATATATATATATATATATATATATATATATATATATATATATATATATATATATATATATATATATATATATATTCTGCAACAGCTCGGGTACTAACACCAGGATTTTCCTCGAATTGTCGGAGTACCTCTTCCTCAAATTCTGGAGTTCGTACAGTTCTTTGAGCGCCATTATCTGGCCTCGTTATTTTTACGGAGCCAGTTTCCCTTATGCGCTGATTTACCCTCTCGAACAGCGTGTGAGCAGGTACACGCCTCTCAGGAAACCGCTCCTGATACAATCTTGAAGCGGCTCTTCCATTGCAATGAACTTCGCCATAAATTAATAGCATATCGGCATATTCGGCGAAAGTATAATCCATGATTCACTGGCGACACAATATTTTATTGACAGATTTTTGACAACTATCTGTACTGAACCTCATTTTCATATTTCAAGGTAATAATTGGTTTAAGACCAATAATTTATTATTGATTGGATTTAACCATTTTCCGAGGAAACGGTGACAGATAGCGACTTTTACTAAGAGTACCTTTTTTATGTAAAAGGCATTGGAAAATCATAATCAGATATAAAAATGGTAAGAAATTAAAGCCTAAGAGGAGTAGGGTCAAATTTACCCAAATACCCCCTGGTTTGTACGCCCCTGGTTAAAGGTGACAAAATCCGGAAGGCTCAAATTGATGAACCTACCAAGTAGATTTCATTTCCCAAAATTGGTGGCGATAGCTGCAGTAGTACCGAAGCTATAAAACGAAGAGTAGTTTTTGAAGGTCATCTTCGAAGGGCCCTAGCTCCCTGAAGAAGCGTTTCCGGACCCATGTTCACATGAACTTTTTTTCTTATTTTCGTGTGTTTTATCTACCCTAGAAGTTTGTAACATGATCACCGGAACACCCTGTATAGCAAAATTTGCTTACTTAAATTTGACGACACTAACATTTAATATTATTTATGTAATATTTTTTATTAATTTTGCACTAATTTCGGCTGCTCTTGGCACATGAAAAAAGTGTTTGCTCGGGGCACTTGTAGTGGTATTTTAACATACCGGCACAATACAATACTTATTAGGTAGTGTTTGGGTAAATACATCGTTTAGTAAAAATAATTACACACAAATTACACTATAATCAAGAAATGAACTCTACGCAAACGGATATATCTATTTACATCATTGATAAACGATTCCATTTAGGTATACTGCCCTCCTAAGCCAAAAAGGCGTATCTCAATTTTTTCTGATTTTGGTATTTTCTCAATAAAAAAATCTAAATGTGAAATTTCACATAGTTTTTGTTTCTATAAATTTAATTTTACCTTTCTCATCAGATGACGACTGTCGTCAGCTTGGGACAGATAAGTGTTTACTTGTTTTCTGATAAAAATTTTAGATTTTTTTGCGTTTAAACATCGGGATTGCGTTTCGCATTTTCAGTAAAGTTTTCTACATGCTTTTCTAAGCACCACTTTTCAAAAGTTTGAATGCTGTTTCGTATAACTTCCTTAACTTTTCTGGTGGTAAATTGACTGCCACAGCATAGCATTTGCTGCTTCAGTAATTTCTTCAGGTGCTTCTGCATAAAAAAACTTTAAAATCCATATTTTAGCACAAACGAAACTTTGCAGTTACAGTTGTTTATTTACATTTCTACAGTTTTTAACAAATTCTACACTGCTGCATTAACTTGTCCAGCCTTTGTTCGTGTTTATTCGTTTTTCAATGGGCTAATTAATTATTTTAGGTTTTTATAAACCCGGTTGTTGAAAATGTCAGAGCGAATTCAATTATAAAAGGGCATATCCTGAGATTATGTTTTAGCTAGCGCCAAAACTGGAAATTTATGAGAAACATAAAATATTTTTTTATATATATTTTTTCTGCATAAGTGTTTTTTTTATTAAAATAATATTTTGCTCACAAGTTTCAGTGGCCGAGGGTTAGCAAACTCTTATGGCTACTATGTAATGAAGAAGTCTAGCATAGCTGACTTAAATACGAGAATAGAAAATAAAAGATTATTTTTGAAACGAAAAAGTAATTATGATTTTTATTGGCATATTGTTTCTGTATTTAAGTTAACTAAATTTATTCTTGAATAGCTACACTACTGTGGTTGTTTTGATTTGGCATGACGTATTTTAAACATGCATAAATTACTTTCAATTCTATCTGGTTTTAATATTTTCGGATTCCAAAATAGATTTTTGGTTTTTAAATAGTTAATGTTATGCATTAATTATGTAAAAACATAATTTATTTGTAGTAGGCCTGCAATAATCATTACGTAGAAAGAACTTGGTATTAATCCAATTGACACTAATAATAGCTTTCGTCAAATTTATACCAGTTCAGATACATTGGGTGCTTCCCGGTGTTGTCCAAATGAATACAATTTTAAGAAAACCTAAGGTTAATTTTACGTACTACTTTTCTATTCTTTCGCTCAACCCGGGATACCTCGCGTGCTTAATTATTGAACTTAATTTAGATTTCCATATTTGAAGCGTTTTTAACCGACTTCACGAGGAGGTTATCAGTTATCACTTCGACCCGTATGTGTCATCATTTTTAGTGTTCTGTGAAACGGAACACTTATGGAATCACTTCGGTGTCCGTCCGTCCGTCCGTCCGTCTGTCACAGGCGATTTTCTGTGAAACTATTAAACGTAAAAATTTGAATTTCAGCATTGAGATAAAGTGTGGTGGCCTAATTATAGACGTGAAGTATAAAAAGTTAAATTTTGATTATGGAGAATTTGGATTCAGGGGGTAAAGTGGGGCATGAAATTATTTTTTCAAGGGCATCGTGTAAGGGAATCAAATGAAAACTTATTGAAGCACGAATTTAACAGTATATATTTTGTACTTTTTTATGGCTAGTAATTATTTCTGCTGCGATTTAAATAAGTAGATAGGTAAAAAATTACTCGGGTGGTATAATACTTTTCTGTCAATACTTTAAATAAACTGCCTGTGAAACAATGATGGGCAAAATATAGTTCATGTGGTCGGCATAATAAAACTTCAAATAACTATCCCGTTGGGCAGTCCGAAATCTATTCGAGCAGTAAAATTATTAATTGGGCGATGAAATTATTAGTCGGCTGGTGACAAAATAAATTAGGCTGTGAATAAAATGTGCTCGGTATTTAAATATCGTTCAGCAGTTTTTAAACAGCGTTTCGTTTTCTGCATAATATTTACTTTAAAAGCCAGAAAGTCAAATGACCTGTATTTAATATTTTTAGTTGCCAAGGGTTTGAAGATAGCGGCGAGATTCGTTAGTTCGATCGGTTTCTTTAGTTCGTCTGTTGAACTTTTGATCATCACTAAGATTGGCCACTTTTGATCTGTTACCAGAGGCGTCGATGCCGAAAATTAAGTACGTATGTATATTCACGTGAAATAAAAAAAGACGGTCATGTGCGAGACCAACTCGCTCGTAGGCGGTACCGGACGCGGCGTGCCGCGTGGCCCGGCGGCGTACCGTAATTGAAGACACCGGTGCAAAAACGAGGTAGCTCCATTTTTTTATGATTTTTAGTTTTGCAGCGTAACACAGTAACAAAAGGATGCTCCATCGTTTGGTGCAACAACGAGGTAGATTCTTTCATTTGTACCAGGGTTATATGGAATATTCCTATACCTCCTACTTTAATTCGGTGCAAGAAGGAGGCAGCTCCGGAGCTGCCTCATTTTTGCACCGAGTTAGATCATATTTCTGCCGCTTCGATGCGGCACTTGTAATATTAACACAAAAACAAACGAAAGTTTGCTGTCTCTTCTCACCGTGTAATGGAATACACATAAAAAAAGTTGCATACAGTAGCTCCAGTGCCATTTGTAAAGATGAATTTATTATTCAACAACTTAGAATGAATCTGACTTTACCGAATCTTGATTTACATTTTTACTCCCGGTCCTTTAGCACTAAAGCGCCACAAATACATATCTTCATGTAAACGGGCACTAAATACGTATCCGCTGGTTGTATGTAGTTAGTTTTAGGGGCTGACAGATTTTATATCGCTGTCCGGTACAAAAAGGAGGCAGCTCCTTGATATATTTTTTTAAATTATGCTTAAACTACAATATTTAGAAAACGTACAACTTTAAGACATTACGCATCTTCCATCAAACTGTAACATAGCGTTTAAATAAAAAGTACGTTAGAATTTGTCTTTTTAAGAAAATAAGTTTTTTCGGTCTCCTGAAAATTTTATAAAAATGGAGCTACCTCCTTTTTGCACCGGTGTCTTCAATTTTAAAGAATTCGAAAAATTTAACTGCTGCTGCGGCCGAGTTCCCCGTGATGTAATGCTACTGGAGCGGCATTAACGGTGGGCAGCATGGGCGCCCACAGGAATTTTAAAGTTGTAAATCTCTGTTGCTACATACGGGACCCATACCAAATTCAGGTGAGCCCACTAGGAATGTTTTGGTAAAGAAAAAAAATATTTTGTAATTTGCGAAACAAAGTTAAATTTTTGCTACAATATTTTTTCAGCAGTCAACTTGATTTTGGAGCAGGCAAAAAAAATTTAATGTATTTCGTACAGACCAAATATTTATTTAGTTGCAACTTATTTTTTTTACTGCTTAAAAGTTTTTGAAGCTGCTTGTTCAAATCTAAAACGCAGACCAATTTTTGTTTTATTACCTGATCAAGCTTCACCGCCCAATCCATCATTTCGCCGGCCAATCGTATATTACCATGTGTCAAAATTGTAAAATTTCGCTGCCCGTTTAAATCACACCCCTTTTTAATGCATTTGCATATGCTAGATTTTTTTTGGAAAAAAGCGCTTAAAAATTGCTCTCCCCCACCGTTAAGTATCACCAGAAGGATCGCTCTGAAAAATCTGAAAAAAATCATGAACATTAAGAATTAGGTGTAGATTGAACGAAAATTAGCAGCATTGAAAAATCCTAGCACGTTCAAATTGTTATAAACAATTAAATTGTTTATTTTCTCATACTGCCAAACCATTGGTTTTACAAAAAAAGTTTAAAAAAAAATATTTCTCATGATGTAAGAAGCAACTTTTGTTCTTACACATTTTTCAAAATTTTTAATTTGGCTCCGCAAATACGCGATGTGATACAGCGTTGGTGCCGTCGGCCTCGGCGGCGGGTAGCGCGGCAGATGGGCAGAGATCTGGCGGCGAGGTTTGCTCAGGTTAAGTGGGGGCTGATGGCACGGAACAGTAATTGTGCAAGCGTAGCCTGCACTTGACCGAATTTAAAAAAAAAATTAAACTTTGAAGTCGGCGCCATTGTACAGTATAAGGATCCGTAATGATAAGTTAATAAGAAGTTGCGCTTACTTTAAAGTTCAGAACTTTTGTTTACAAATTACTAAAAGTCGAACGCAATTAGGCTGATCATTATGCTAGGTAGTAAATAACAAAAAATATTACCCTCTATTAACAATTTATTAATGAATTATCATTACTGATTCCTATTATACTATACTAATTAATATATAATATTATACTATAAAATTGCGCCGACTACTATCAAACTCAACCAAAGTTTAGTAATGTATAAAAGTTGCGTACTCATCTAATGTATGTGAGAACTTAGTCACACCAACCCTTGTTTTGTCTTCGATTAGGATCACGGTTCTGCAAAATTCCATATGTAAATAAACTTTACAAATATTTCCACTAACATTTTAAAATATCAAGAGTAGTTAGCATGCTATAGCCAGAACGAGAATTGCTTTCAAATTTCTTACAAAACACATATGAATTTTTTAAAGTTGGACTTATTTTCGCATCATTTTTATCGTTCGTTACACTGTCCACGGTACGTTAGTGTTAGTACCTACTAGGGTTTGAAGCCTACGTGGGCTCTCACAGAAAAGAAAACATGTACTTATGACGGATAAAACCAATTTATATAACAGTATCAAAATCCAATCCTAGAATAGAACTGTCCCTTTACAAGAGAATTAAAAACTAAAACAGCCATTTAAGCCGCTATAAACAACAACAAACAAAAACTGGACCTGGACAACAAAGCCTTCCTTATCTCTTATTCTTATTATTTCAAAGCTCATCATCAGCAACGCTAGTCAGGATAACAAAAAAGCAGGACTCTCAATTTCATGATATTGTATTCTCTTTACATTGCGCTAATTGAAATTTCTTAACCATTTATCCTGCCGGCTTTATAAATAAAATGAATGCTCTTAATGTTCTGTTTTATCTAGTAACCTTTAGAAATTATAACAACAGAGTAACGAACAGTGAGCGCAGAAAAATATTTGATAAGCCGGAGCGCAATGCTGGTAGCGGTTTCTGTTTATTTTGAAATGTTTTAAGTAAAATTATAATTAAAGTCGTGGTGCAGAGAGAACAAAGTATTTAAAAGGCGTACAATGCAGACGTCTATTATTATTCTTCGCCATATTATTTATTCAAAGAATATGTAATTACTTGAAAACATTGCACCACTACATCTTTAAATTTAATTTTTAATCTCAACAAGTTGGGTATTTATCAGACGTTTATTCTATTTGTAATTTTTACGAAAATGGTTTAATATACAGCGAGTCCCACGAAGTTCTTGCCATATGTGAATACCTTTTACTGAAAATTTCACACGTCACTTTTTTAGCCAATAAGAAGTTTGTTTTTGGTTTCGTTACCATAGCAACCCAAAATTTCCGGAAATTTTCATCCTCTAGGGACCCTAGGCGAAATTAATAAGTGGACATTTTTCTGTCAAATTATTGACATTATTTGAGCATGTTTGACATTTTGCTTTTATAAAAAGATGGAATTTTATTGTTCATGTTAAACGAGATAATTATATAAAAAAAATCATTGCAGTGTGCTTGTGACTCAGCATTTTGTTTCATGATTAATTATAATTATTAACTAAATCTTTCAAATGTGTTTCAAAATCTATTGAAAACTCCTCGCGTTTCAATGGTGAATACGTCGGTGAAGAATTTGTATTAATTAAATATCTATGCTTGACTACATAAATATAATATTTTGAAACAATTTTATTTAACTTATCTTTTCTGTTTCGTAAAAACTTGGTTAAAACTTCCAGTAGCTTTCTTAGTACTACGCTGAATGACTTCTCATTTTGGTTTTCCTCCATATTACACTTTTCAATCAATAAGTATTTCAATTTTGGGTGGTTTTTTTTTAACTTTACAAAGTTCTTCGCAATATGCGCATAATATATATTTCTTTCTTTTTCCATTCTCTATAATCTTATTCTTTAAATGCCTCGAAAACAAGTTCAAATAAGACTCCAAAAGTTCTAAGTGTGAAAGGCAAAAACATGTCGGTAAAGTGTCCAGTGGAGAACGAGGAGAGCTCATAGAGAAAATATATAGTAGAGAAATAATGTCAATTACGAATGCGGCAAATTTACGGAGCTGAATCCGTAAACAAAGACGGTCCTCTGCGGGCTTGCGCATTGTCGAACGTTTGCCTTGTGATAGACAGGACCGTACTTCAAAATTTATTTTACAGACGTGAATCTTTTATCGAGTAATAAATGCTAAATATATTACTTGTAATTATTCTTTTTATTAATGATAAAATGTAACCATTAGTGAGATTTTAACAAAAAGTGTATAGTTTGTTGGCTTAAATCTGAGTTGTCTTGCTATACAAAACTGTCAATAATTCCTCGAAAATAGCTCAGTTTATATATATACAGTGCGTCTCTTTAATGTTTTTAAACTTTACATTTACAAAATTGAAAGTTGAAATAAAATATAAACATAGTATTCTAAACAATAGAAATAAAATATGCAACTGTTTTAAGAAGTAAAATAGTAAATCAAAAAAATTACATGTGTATATTTTATTGGATTGGCATCCCATCCTGTATAATTCTTGAACAAAGCAAGTTCTAGGGTAAGATGTAAATATTTTTACACCTATTTACAGTGTGTGCACTTGATACTTTGCTGAAAGCGCTACTACTTACGGCCCCATGTCAATCTAATCCACCGATATCTTAGCGATCCTTTGGCGAAAGCGCTTTTTTCTTTCGCCATCCCTTTTAAAATACTCCCCTCTACCCTAATCCACTAGTATTTTTAGTGCCCCTTTGACGAAAGCGCAAATATGCCTTTTGGACACTCACCCTCCTAATCCACCGATATCTTAGCGATCCTTTGGCGAAAGCGCTTTTTTCTTTCGCCATCCCTTTTAAAATACTCCCCTCTACCCTAATCCACTAGTATTTTTAGTGCCCCTTTGACGAAAGCGCAAATATGCCTTTTGGACACTCACCCTTCTAATCCACTGATATCTTAGCGATCCTTTGGCGAAAGCGCTTTTTTCTTTCGCCATCCGTTTTAAAATACTCCCCTCTACCCTAATCCGCTAGTATTTTTAGTGCCCCTTTGGCGAAAGCGCAAATATGCCTTTTGGACACACTCACCCTTATGCAATATAGGGGAAGGAGGCATTGACACTATATATGACCTTCTTACACCATCTTACCCCTTATACAATGCCCCTAATACACACACACCCCATCAGTGCCTTTCTGACACCTTGACCACACTCAATATACGTCACTGACAAATATTTCTACTTCTCCGTGTGTGTATTCACTTCAACACCGGAGTGCATTTAAGATAAATTATATTTTTTACCTCCTATTCTTTCACATATTCATATAATTTAAATTTGGAATTAAACTATTTCTATTTATGCACTACTTGTAAGAAATAGACTACGAAATAATTCCTTATATTTAAAAGTTGGATACATAATTGGCGAAACATATGAAATGTCTGTAACACTTTGTAAAGACTATTTTTGTATCGAAATAACAAGCTTCAGAGGTTCGCTATATTCGCCACCCCAACCAAAAATACCATAACATACAAATGACTGAGATTTTTTCGGCCCGGTTCTGTTCGCCGCGTTGCGTCATTGAGTTCAACAACCACTTTTGCTAGACGTCCCGAGTGCGCATGCCTCGAGAGGACCGTCGTTTAAAAATCTGACTGGCGCCCACTGCGCACAAACGCACTTTTTCGCCCATACATTGGACGGATTCAGCTGGTGTCGCGAATACGTTGTGATGGTCTAAATATATATTGTCTATGGGAGAGCTAATCACCGCAGTTTGCCGCATGAATGCCGCCGGTTATTACGTTCCGCCAGCGTTGATTTTCAAAAGGAAGAGAATGACTGAAGATTTATTCCAAGGGGCACCAACAGGAACTCTTTGCATGATTTGAGACACTGGATTTATGAATTCTGAACTATTCCTTAAGTGCATTATACATTTCCAAGGTAATGTTAAAGCATCTACAGAGAAGCCAGTACTACTGCTTCTTGATAATCACTCCTCACATAGAAGTCTAAATGTTATGTCGAACTGTATTCATTTGTTATCTCTTCCTCCTCCTCAAGTCACAAAATCCAACACTTAGATAGGGCATACTTTGGGCCATCTAAAACTGCCTATAGCAAAGCGGTTAGCCTGGAAAGCCCATTACCACAAAACACGTAGCAAGATTATTTAAGACAGCATACAAGTACTGTTTCGAATATTGAAAAGGCTGAGAGGCCTTTTGAAGCTACAGGCATATGGCCCTATGACTCGTAAATATTGGACACTGAAGATTTTTGCCCTTCATTGGTTACAGATAGGTCTATGGAAAATTTGGAGAACCTGGAAATTGATTGAGGGGGGGGGGGGGGGGGAGGTATTTTATTGAAGCATGTAGTATGACTTAATAAGCTCATTAGCAGGTAGTCCGTTGCTTTTTACAGTTTTCGACTAGAAATTCTAGATACAACACTATTTACTGCTTATTTTGTTATATGCATGTTAAAATGTCTGAGTAGTGTTGATTTTATTTGATTTTATCAATAATGGACAACCCTGAACAACCTACACATTCCTTTGAAGTGCAGTTATTGCATCATTTATTCGTGCTCTATATTCATTGCTTCCTTTTTCAAGGTTTGACGTATCAATAGCAGTTCGCAAATAACACCAATACAATTCGTTGAATGAATTTCGAGATTAACGCATTACTTATGCATACAGATATTCCTGCTTTTTTATTTTTCAATTGAAAGATAAGTTTTATAAATACCCAACTCCAATTTAGGGCAATTTATTTTCTTTGAAATAAACTTGATTGGTAGCTATGTTCATTTGTTCTATTCTTCTTGCTACAAATTGATTCATGTCGATACTCGATGTTTGTTGGGGCATGCAGATAATGTTATTTTTTTCGTATGTATCGATTTAAAATAAAAATAGGGCTGCTCTTTAGCAAACAAGATAATCAAATAAACTTGACTGAACTGACTGAACTGACTGACATTTGATACGTTTGTTAAAAACGTATGCGAGCAGGAGAGATATAGCAAGTGTAGAATAACGTATATTTTGCAAGTAATATGAAAGCCTACTTTAGAATTACCATAACAGAATTGATATATGAATTTTGATTTACCCTATATTGTTTATTCGTCCTGTATTACACAGTAACAACGTTAAGCACTGTTAATTGATAGAAGCGAGGCTTCTATCTATTATTGCAGCTTTGTTTTTGTGGTTTGAGCCGTCATTTGAATTTATTGTCATTATAGCAAAGTACGTTGATTTAAGCACTGCAGCCTGTGATCTCTGGCGTAACCCAGTTGTTTAACGTGCACTTAGGGCAGATTATGGATATTCTATGTTTCCATTTCTGCTAACCCAAAATGAAATTACAAATGCAAATGTCAACACAGAAATTCCTGCATCTATCTTAGTACAAAGCTTATGCAATATTGTTTTTATTTATCTTCCGTATTTGTGTTATTGTTTTTAAAATTGTTTCAACTACATTGTTATAACTAGATTAAATAGATCATGTGAGGTTACCTCAGTTCGAATATTCGTCTTTGAACATATAGGACTTCGATGACAGAAAAAAATATCATTAATTCTTGACATTACTGGAGAAATACCTTTTCTAAATTTCAATCAGTTCATTTAAATAAATAAAAGATCCATTATTTTTCAAATAAACAGGCATCAAAGTTTTAAAGCTGGTACATAATATGTAACGAACCGATGCAGTAAGCTTGGCCAGTTGGATCTGTTACCAGAGGCGTCGATGCCGAAAATTAAGTACATACCATATACGGTATTTGACAAAAATAATTTAATTCGTTAGCCTTACCGTGATTGTGTAAACTAAGAAAAAACGATAAGTGCGAGTTCGACTCGCGCATAGAGGGTTTCGTACCATATACAATATTGTGAATTTCTCACAGAACGTAAAATTCCCAATACCTATGGCATCGTCGAAAGATATTCTAAATAGTCTAGTCATTTGCTTATCGCACTGTAAATCCTCCCTCTGCCGTTGCTCGCCTCTCGCCTAAGTACGTAGCGCTCGATTCGTGGTAAAACCAGGCACAGGTTACACAGGGTAGATTGTGCGCATGAAATTCGTGTCGCTAAAAGGGAAGTACCGAGTGCGCCAAATAAAATTTAGATTTTTTAATGGCGTCTCATTATTGGTACTGTAGTGTTGATGGCTGTAATATTAGTGATCGTAATGTTTCATTTTTTCGATACCCTAGGGATCCTGAAAGGTAGGACTAAAAAAGTGTCTAACTTTTATATAGTTCACATTTTTTTATCTATTAGATTTAAAGGTTAACTTTTCACTTGCACTAAGCATATTTATTAATTAAACAGATTGTCAATGACTTGTTGACAAAATATATTAATTTCGTTTCACTTACCTTTTCCATCAGTTACCTGAGTCCGACCCCGATTTTTGCGTCATGTAATATTGAAATCCGGTCTATAATGATAGAAACGTAGTTGTACCTTTACTATTGGAGATATATTCTTAAAAGTGAATGGGTTCGAATACTGACACGAAAGTACATCCCCTGAAATTCCGCGCAGGCTGGTACTGCCTGGCACCAGAGGTCGACAATTGTCGATGTATCCCCCGCCCGGACGGTGAAATTGTGTGTCATTTTGACCTTTTTAATGTATGTTGCATGTAAGACTACTCCATAGATTTTTAAAAATTACTGTACGCCGCCGCGCCGCGCCGCGCCGCACTCCGTCTGGAACCCCCTGAGAGCGAGTCGAACTCGCACTTGATCGGTTTTTTCATTTCACATGAATATACGTAGGTACGTACTTAATTTTCGGCATCGACGCCTCTGGCTGGTAACAGATGTTTCAGTAAAATATAATTTTCAGATATCTGAGTACGTCTATTTCTGTATTATTAAAGTAAATGACAAGAAAATGCGGTTGTAGTTACAAGATAGAGGAACTTGTTGATCTAGAACAACACAACTGAATATTAATTAAGTAAACAGAATGTAAATTACGATTTAATGAAGATATAAATTACTAGAAAATGCATAGATAATTATTTAATTTCCATACTGAAACGCTGTCCATACTAAAAGGCAGTGCATGCTATTTTTAGGAAAAATATTTAAAGAATATACATAGACCTCAACCACACAAAATATTGTTTACATATTCTAACTTTAAATTTAGATATAAGAGTTACTATCTCTAAATTTTTACGAATCGATAATGGATGATATAAAAAAATTAAATAAAACAAATTTTATTAACATAATATGCTTTAAATTGCCATGTTTAAAAAATCCTTTTTTAGTTTTTTATACCATTAATAGTTTGTTTGATAAATCCACACATCACAAAGTTTTAGCTTTATTATTTTAAATTATAAATTCTTTTATAAAATTTTAAACTTTCTAATATTCTAGATTTTAATTCATTATCTAAATTATTATATTCAATACAATCATTAAGAAATACTTAATTATGACTACTCATTAAATTGGTATTTTCCAAAACAAGAGCATTTTTTCCTCTTCCTCTTGTATTATGACTATATGTACATATGTTTGAAAAAGTTTTAAATAAATTATATAAATATGGAGTAGTATATGCTTGTTTCATTTTATGAATGAAAACTAATACTTCATATTTTAAAAAATTATTATTAATGTTCATCCATTCCAGTTTTTTTAACGTATAATTTTTGGATATTTATAACAATCATATATAATTCTCATTGCCCTGTTCTGTAAAACTTGTAATCTATTTTTATCTATTTGTGATGCCATGCATAAACAAGAACTACAAAAAGTAAGATGTGGAAGAATAATGGTGCTATAAACTAATATTCTTGTATTCACACTTAAATAATTTGAAACCCATCCCAAAACACTGATTTTTCTAGAAATTTTATTACAAATATAATTGATAGGAGTCGTCCATAAACCACGTAACGCTGTTGAGGGGGTGGGATTGGTGACTACAAAGGTCTACATAGCGTTACAAGGAGGGGGTGGGATAAGTACTATTTTCATTTGAATTTTGGAATTTCCATTCATATTTAATGTAAAAAGTTACGTTATGGAGGGAGGGAGGGGTCAAGCTGAATGTCTACGTGGTGTTAGATGGAGGGGTATTGGGTTATGGGATAAATAATTCACACCGTTGTTTGAATTTTACTTTATCTTCTATTCAGACTCTTTAAGCCAAGAACTCGGAAGGTCTCTTGTCGAACTACTAACATAAAACTAACTACTCCCACTTATTCCTTTTTAAATCAATAACATATTTCTAAAAGTCTTACTTAGCGTTTCTATTCATAAGCTAATAACTACTTCGTAAACTTATATGGTCATAAAATATATTAAGAAAAATAATTGAGCCCTGGCTCGGTATCGTTTTCGACATTTATGTTATAAACACTCTTGATTGCTTTTTGTTGACACAGTATTAATATTTCATATATTATCCAACAGGGGGAGGGTAAAAAAACGCGAAAAAAAAACGTTCCGTGATTTATGGACGACCCCATATGATCATTTAATTCTAATTCTCTATTTATTATTACTACTAAATTTTTCTTCAATTTTTATATTCTCATCATTAATATCAGAAGAATAATTATTGTTTGCTATGAATAAATTACATAATTTTTTTTTATTCTAGAAGCATACTTTGGGATTTATTTATATTTAGTTTCAATTTATTAACTTTTAACCATTCGTTTACGATTTTAATTCCGTATTTATTTTATTTATTAACAATTATCAAACAGTTATCATCATCAGCACAAATAATAGTATCGTCTGCAAAAAAGTAAAATTTACATATATTAAAAACATTAGAAAGATTATTGATGTTCAAAAAAACAACAATGGACCCAATACACTTCCTTGGGGTACTCCTACGTTAATAAACAATTCAGGAGAAATAATATTTTTCCATTTTACAACTTGTTTCCGTCTAGATAAATAACTTTCAAACCACTGAAATACTCTATCCCTTATAACATATTTATAAAGTTTTTCTAGAAGTCTCCGTCTATCTATTGTTTCAAATGTTCTTTTTAAATCCAACGAAACTATACCAACTATATTTCCATTATCAATACTTTCTGTCCATTCATTTTAAACATACTATACAGCACATTCACAATTCTATTTTTTTTTCTAAATCCTGATTAATAAATTAATAAAACATTATTATCGTCAATAAATTCTAAAATTTGTAAATATACCACTCTCTATAGATTTTTTTTTTGTTGCAACTTATTTATTGGCGTAAAATATTATTTAACGTTATTATTCTTACTGGGATAATTGTTGAAACTTTTAAATTTTGAGGTACATATCCAGATTTTAAAGAAGAGTTAACCTCAAGTAGCTTTGGGTTACCTTGGTCAAAGTAATTTAAAAAAAAATTAAGTTTATTTCATCAGGACTTCCTTTATTACAAAAACTAAAAATAATTTCTTTTAATTTTAATACATCAATTAACTTGAATTTTCTGAACACATTATTGTCATTAACACTAAAAGAAAATTATTTATTTGAAATGGGAATACCCTCTACTAATTCTACTAACTACTAACTAAATGGGAATACCCTCTACTAATAATACTAACATAAAAATAATTAAACTCTCTACAATTTTTTTTATCAAACTCAAATTTATTGTTAACCTTAATACATCTGTAGTCGTCATATTTAGTGTGAGAAATTAAAATTTAAGAGTTTTCACATTTTTTTAAAATCAAATTTATTTTCTTCCATTTTATTTTCATAGTATTTTTTTTTTAGTTTTCCTTACTAATTTAGTTACATTATTTCTAGCTTTGTTAAATTCAAACCAATCGTCCTCTTTTTCGGTAAATTTAAATTTTTTAAAACAATTATTTCTATATTTAATTAAATTTATATCAGAATATATTAGAATTAAACCAAAAAATTATTATTTATTTTAAATTCCCTTTTGGCATATAGTTATCAAATGTTTTAATTATATTTTCTTGAAAATTTGCAATTTTATTATCAAGATTAACTTCATAACAAATGACTTTGCTTTTATTATTAGCACAGATCCATTATAGTATATGGATCTGTGTTATTAGTTATAACCAAATAAAATCAGTGTACCTGAGAGTAAATTCTCAAATGCATTTTTTGTTTCAGTTTTATTCACAAACGGCTACCACCCAAAATGTCTTCCACGCCTCTCACTGTATCCTGTTTGCACTTCTGCTGGGCTTCCTGCATACCCGTTTTATGCAGGATGCCTACTTACTATGGGTGTGCTACGTGGTGCTGTTTTTTCTGACATCGTTTTGCGCTTTGGCATTACCACTTTATCCAAGTAGTGCTACTACGAAAGTTGCTGCAGAAGGTACATGGCAGGTAATAAATAATTATTTAATATGGTAATTTTATCAAAAGCTTTTTGAAAGTAAGTTTTTTATATTTTCTAATATAATTTGCACCTCGATTTGCACTATATGTATAAATAATATTCCTTTTTCTGTTTTCAGGTGGTTTTCGTTGTCTTCCTGGCATATGCCATGATGCCTTTAAAATCCTGGGTAGCTGGAATTTTTGGTTTGTTGTTGTGTTCGGCTCATTTAACCGTGGCTTCAATATTCGCAACTGATTTTCCTCATTTAAAGTGGCAACAGGTAAGTTCATCTTTTAATTGTCCTATGCCATTTAAAAAGGCCCTTTGAATTTAGATAGAAGCAAGAATCCTATAAAAGCCACAAAAATTTAATGGGATTAATCGCGCAAAATATGTAAAATCGTAAACAGACCCAGTTGCATTTTAAACGTGTTATATTTTACTGCACGAAAATTTTATAACTACGGATTGCCTTGGTTCTCCACATACAAAGCGAGAAAGATATGCCCCTGCAGTAAATGACGATTTAAAAATGGACCTACATATATGTCTAGCAGTTGAAAAAATCCATTAGTTAATCTCACGCAGCTTGCTGAAACTTCGAATGGATCTAGAAGACGCTGCTACATGACACTTAAAAGCAAGAAAAGTTTAAATCATATAATAGTTCGAAACTTCCAAGAGCTTGTACCGTACGACTATTTTGAATGAAATTTTAAATTGGATGGATATTTAAGGAATTAATAATTCCTTAAATATTACAAAACTTATTCTTTTTACCGAACTTCTTTTCCTACAAATCGACTGGTAAACAAACAGCAGTGCAGAATATGGGCTAGAGAATATCCTTCCTACGTAATTCAGCCAACGCCAACGCATACGCAGATGCTCGAAAGGGTTAATGTGGGCAGGAATCCTAGGAAATAGGATCATCGGACCATATTTTATAGAGGCGCATTAACAGCAGAAAAATGTCTGTAACTTTTGGAAACGTAAGTGGGTCCTGCATTAGTAAACAGGAACGAAGCGATAATTTTTCAGCATGATAGCGCGCCCAGCTCATAGCGCAGTAGTCATGACTGAATTTTTACCATGTTTCCTGGTAGCTGGATTGGACGATTCGGCCCTTTTAAATGGCCTGCGCGAAGTCCCGATATCTCACCTTTAGATTTATTTTATTGGGGATATCTATCATCCAAGGTTTTCAATTATGTGAGACGAAGACCTAATGATGTAGACGAGCTGAAAAATATTATTATCGAGGCTTCACGTACTTTTACGGTACGCCCGTTGTGCAGTGTCAGAAGCCATTTTTATGACTGCTTAGGGTACTGCTTAGCTGGTAACGGAGAACACTTTGAACAAGTTATTTAAATAATTTAGCTGTTTGTTGCAGTACCTGTTATTTTTTACTGTTTAAAATCATTAAATTTATTTTCTTGTATCGACAATATTTTTTTTCAATTTTTTAAACTATAACTTTAAACAATGCCTTCTGTAAGTTGCCATTAAATTAGTATTTGTAAGTACAGTTCAGCGCGGCTCATGGCATGTAACTCGCCAAAAATGATTGTTTGAAGTTTTAAGTACGCTTAAGGTTAGTTAAGCATACAAGCGATGGGATTTCACGAAATAGGAAACTGGATCGGTATTTTTAATTTACAACCTGTGAAACCTTTTCACAATGTCATTTACCAGTTAGTGCCAATAATACCTTAATATATGGATATATACAGGGATAGACAAAACTTTGTTTTATTTTAAAATAAATCCATTGTTTTAAATATTTTGCTCAGTTTTATCAACACAGGCGATATCGTAGCTTGTACACAAAGCCCTGAACTATCTTTGTTAAAAATTTTAGCCTCAGAACTTTAATAAAACAAGGCCTAACACGGGATCGAAGTTTTACGATGCAAAATCCTATATTATACAGTCCTTTTTTTGTAATTTGAGACATGGGATTTGTGTGGTAAATTTTTTGACCCCATATTAACTTTTGTTCTACTCGGAACTAAAAAACGAAATTTGCAGCAGAGGTTATTTAAATCCTTAGAAGACGCCACGCCACAGTGGCTTATTTTTACCAGTGAGGCTACCAAAGATGTAAAAAATTACTTCTTTTTTTGGTAAAACGCAATTGTTTTAACCTCTGTGTCAGGTATTTGATTTTGACAGTTCCACGCATTGTTTAAATTAATTTGTAACTGTAATTTATCATTAAAATATATAGTTTTTACTGAAATTAGTATGGAATTGCTGACAAAAACATTCAACGCGAATTGAAGACTCTAAAATATATACCTGCCGAGATTTGGCCCAAAATTTTTAGTAGAAGAAAAGTTAAGCATGGGGGAAACAATTACAATGCTAATCTCGTGTCCCGAGTTAAAAAAAAGCACTGTATAATGTATATGTAACCGAAATTTGATTGGAGTGCCTTAAAATATTAAATAACCTCTTGTTTGAGATGTCGGTGTTATCATAAAGGTTGTTTTTCTGGGCGTGCATGCAGCATTGTCACATTAAAAATAACACAAATGTGCTTCCCACATTTTGTACAAATCATATTTTTCCAATTTTCAGTCAAAACAGCGGATTTTTCTTACAAAACTGTTCAAACAAAACCTTCTTAAAATGCAGTTGTGGCTACCAATAATTTGGCACAATTTTTTTTTAATTCAGTAAATTAAAAGGAAAAAATAGAAAATACGTTTAAACTTTTTTTGACATTTTCCGGTTTTTCTGGAAAACTTTCACATTCAGATTCGCTAAAAAGGTTTAAGATTACCAGTTTAAATTAAGATCTTTTAGTTGATCAGTTGGGTTTTGATAGGTTTCGGCCCTGTCATTGTTAATAAATTGTCATTAAAAACGTGAATTAATTTAATTTTTAAGCGATTTGCTTGGGTGTGTTGCTAGGATAAATTAAGTTCTATTATTGTGGAAAGTACTTATATATTAAATTGCCCCTTTCTTTATAAATTTCCGAAAAACTCAGAAACAAATTTATATTTAAAAACTTAGTTCTCTTATTCTCACACTTCTTGTTAATTTAAAACTTTTGGTTACCAAATTAGACCGGTCTAGCGTTGCAGAATCTGGCCGTCGAATTTCTGTATGGTATAGTACAAAGCTTATTAAGGGTACAAACGGGTAGTCACATTTTAAGAAACAAAGTATTTTTACAGCACAACAGGCATTAATATGATCACGTACAATGATCGTAATCAGTGCTCTTAAGATTGAACAACTGTGGTGTGTGCTATGAATTTTTTATTTAGCTTTTCGCAAATTTTAGAAAGAAAATGACAATTTAGTACGTATTTTTCGTAATAGTAGAACTAAATTAATTTTTGCAACAAGTTCCATGACAAGAATCATTTGGAAATCAAGCAAATCACAGAAATAATAGAATAAGTCATTAGTTTTTAATGACCTTTTATTAACAAAGGCAGGTCAGAACCCAACTGAGCAACTAGAATTATCTAAATTTAAACAGTAGGAGATACTACCGAGGAGACCGTAATAAAAATTTTAAAACCGAATTGGTTTGTTCTTTATGTATACCTACTTAAGGACAGCAGATCGTTATTTAATACATTAACATCTTTGAAAAACTTTAGATGATCCTGTTTAAAATAGAATGTTTAAAATACCACTGCAGAAAAACGCACAAATCAGGAACTAACCAAACAGGCATCCAATTTCCTCCATTTCGGTTATCCAAGCAAAAGGATTTTCAAGTAAAATATTGCGCCAATAAATACAGAAACCTCCAGTAATAAATTTGTGGAAATGACTTTTTCCGAGTAATTTTAGGATTTGCTACACCATCTTCTCAAGCGTTATTTTTTATTACGTTACGTTAAAATTGTTGACATTTTCTCGTTAAGGAGCTGGTGTTTTCTTAGATGGTCCAGACCGTAGATAATAAAGAAATAAAAATATTGTCACACCATTATTCAGGCCAAAATTTTAATGCGTACTAAAACTTGGTTACTTGGTTTACTAAAAAAAAATAGAGCTAGGAAAATAAACTCCATCTAGGTTTTAACATTTGTTATAACGTAAAATAAAAAAACGGCCTCAAACTATGCCGTGGAATCAGTCACGCATGTCTTGAATTATTACTCTCGAATGGTAACATAGGTAAAAGGTATTATAGGTGAATGAAAAATAAAACTGTCAACTTCTGAAGTTTTTATTTTAAAGAAAATTAAATATGGTTATCACGGCAGAACAAAAAGCTTTTATGATCAAAAGTTACTTTAGAAATGCTAGAAGGGTTGATGGACAGTGGGTTTATTTATCACGGGACACCATTCAGGGTTTTCAAACAGAATTTCCACACACAGTCATGGATTTCGACCAGTTTCAACAAGTTTTGACTAGATCTGTGGCTTTGTTTAGAGAAACAGGAAGTGTACATAGAAAGGATGGCAGTGGGAGACCCAAAGCTCGCGCTGCACAAAAAGTAGAAGAAATGAAGCAAATTGTTAATGAACACCCAGAACCCCCTATTCGGCGTTTAAGCCAGCTAGTAAGTACATCCTACGGAACCTGCAATACAATCCTGAAACGTGACTTGCATATGCACGCTTATCGTCTAAGCTTAGTCCAAGAATTGTTACCTAACGACAAGCCGCAGCGAATGAAATTTTCAGAGTGGTTTGTGGCTAATTTGCATAATAATGAAAATATATTTGAAAAAACCTTTCATATTAACGAGGCATGGTTTTACCTCCCTGGTTATGTAAATTCTCAACAAATCAGAATGTGGAGTTCTGAAAATCCACATTGCTTTATAGAGAAGCTTCACAGAAAGTTAGCAATGAAAAGAAGGTTAATTGAACCGATTTGTTTTGAAGGGGCTCTCAAGTCTGCGCGATACCGTAATGAAATTTTAGAAAATTTTGTAAACGCATTAGACGATAAAGAGATGCGACAAGGCTACTTCCAGCAGGACGGCGCATCAATTCACGTAACTCTTGATAACTTAAATTTTTTGTAAGAGTTTTTCGAAGACCGAATCATTAGTTGTAATATGCCAGTTAGGTGGCCACCACGGTTCTGCGATCTCACGCCGTTCGACTTTTTTTATGGCCACACATTAAAAACTCGGTTTTTAAAACACATTGTGAAAATCTAGAAAACCTACGGGCTAGAATTACAAACAAATTTCAGGAGATTACCAACTTCCCCCGATAGTTTAGTACAACTAATAAAATACCAGGAACAAATTAGAAAAAAGCTGGGACTAGTGGGAAATGGTAGTGTTATAGGTCTTTTTTAACATACTAAAAATCCCATGAAGTCCATGTGTTCAAATGGCCTTAACATTTGTTCCGCGATCTTGAAAATCGGTACTTTTTTTAAGTCACCCTGTATCTTTAAAAATATGACAGATATCGAAAAATATGGACAGTGAAAAATTAAAGAACCTAAATAAAAACACCTATATTCCTTAACAATAAGAAGTGCAGGTTTTGTAATTTTGGGGCCAGGAGGCCCTCAAACTTGTCCCCATCTTAAAAATTAATATTTTTGTTATAAACCGCCCTGTATCTTCGAAAGGGTCAATGAGAGCCATAATATTACTACTACAATATTCACAAATACGTATTCTTTAACTAAGCCTATAATGCTGTAGGTATTGAAGTTGAACATATTACGATTCCAAACAATAACAATACAGAATAATTATGAACTGATAATTATTAACAAGAAAGTATTGAAATGGTAGATTAATTGTCCTCTTCGTCTGCTTATATGTGAATATCGGAATAAACAGATGAAATTTTACTACAATATACACACAGAGTCGAACAAAATATGTGTGAGTTTTTGCAGCTTCACGGTTTAGAACATTCTGTTTTGCAACAATAAATAGAATGAAATCCGGAGCTATGGGTTTAGATGTTATTCGACACAGTGAATAACTTCTCCTTATTCAGCCCTAATCCAAAGGATTTTTTTTGTTACCTAACCATTTTTGAATTTGAATGTAGCCCTGGACTAATGAAAATATCCAAACTTTTGTTTGGTTTAGCAGTTCTATCAGGCCTCAACATATAAACTTTTCTGGTTTGTACTTTGTATATAAGTAGCACATCAAGGTCAGTGTCTTTTCTTACAAGTACCACGCATTTAATTGCCCTACAAATATCAATGGCTGTTTTCACTATAAGCACATCTACATCTCCTTCGGCTTGAAGATTTCTGATACCAGAGCAGACCAGTTTTTTTTATGAGAACTTTATGAGATTTTTTTTATTGTTTTCCAGCCCTACTACGGATGCGTGCATTTTGTAATATATTTTTGACTCAGTACAAAATTTGCTGCATAATTAAGTGACGGATCAACTTCTTCAAATATATTAGGACCTCCAGAGGTTTGAGGAGTTTCAGTGGATTTTAATAGTAAAAGCGAAATAGGCGAAATGGGCTCTTACAGAACGGGCACAGGAATGACCAGTAAGCATGGCCGGAATGCTATTTTTGGCATAAATGGTTTTCCAAAGCTCTTCAAGTACACAACCAGACATAATATATCCACTAGCTCCCAAAAACAATATAAGGAGATGTACATTTCAGAAAAATAGGCATTTTTATCAAAAAATTTGAAATTTCCCTTTAAACTATAATATTTATAAAAAAAAACGAAAGCCAAAATTCATTTATTCATTCAATCATATATAGCCCATTCAGAGTTTCTTTTTATGCTCTTTAATTTTTCTCTCCTAAAAGTTTTCGCTATCAATCATATTTTAGAAGATATAGGGTGATTTATAAACAAAATACCGATTTTCAAGATGGCGGACCTAATTTGAGGCATTTTGGTCACGTGTATTTTACGGGATTTTTAGTACGATAAAAAGAACCTACAACATTAAGTTTTTCCATTAGTTAGTGCTCACCAATATTTTTGATGCTGTAAAAAGAAGAACGAGAAAATGGTTGTAAGTAGAAGTGGACACGTCTCTTGTTGTCTGTTTTGACATTTTCAATATTTCAATCACACCAAAGCAAATCGTATAATATTTGTATTTGTGTGTGGGTGTTTGTATGTACGTAGCGATACGGAAACGGAGGGCGGTCTATCCTCAATCATCCGTCCGAAGGAGTATGATATCTTTCTTAGTACAGGGTTTAGAAACACGAAAGTTTCAGTGCATGACAATGATGACAGTGCCGACCATAAAAGCCCCTCCGGGGGGCTATTGGTCGGTCTACACTCTAGTTGATAAACTTCTCCGTTAAAGACTTTTCCCTTTAGCTGCCTAATATTTCCTGCAATATATCAAAATAATATTTTCTCATTTATTTTTATAGTTACCAAAACATCCTACGATTATTAAAAACACAAAAAAGGGAAATCCAATTATCTTTTATATTTGATATTATAACCTCCTATTATAGAAACCCCGGCTTCCTTTATTTACTTGAGAATATTTTTACGAAAAAGCAACAACTCTGGAAGTTTCCGTAAACTTAGCTATAAATTATTTATAATATATTTTATTTTGATTTGCGTTGTTTGCGTGCTTCAAAAGAAAGTCCTTATTATTTTTTAGTATATTTTTGACAATCCATAAGTAAAATCGATTAGGTACCCATACTTTTGCATATTGATGAAGATACGTTACAATTAAAAATCCAGGAACAGAATTTAAATTTAGATTTCATGGTGCTATTTATGTTTTTTTATTTCAGTTAATTGCTAACGTGGTGGTGTTCCTGTGCGTAAATGTGGTGGGTGTTTTTATGCACAATTTGATGGAGCATGCGCAACGGAAGGCGTTTTTGGACACAAGAAATTGTATTGCGGCTCGGTTGGAAATGGAGGATGAAAACGAAAAACTGGTAAGCTTTAATATATTAATAATTTGTCTCTCACCTAAAGACATTTTTAACATTCAAGTGTAAATTTTGTAAGCTGCATTGAACAATGGTTCTTTTTCTATTTACAAAATAAAACCAAAACTTAAAGATATTATAAGGTTACTTAATTTTGTGCTCAGCGTGGACTTTTGAAATGTCTTACACGCCTTTTCGTCCATATTAGCTCTATTACTAATCTTTTAGGAATCAAATATGGTCAATCGGCTCTTCTTTCCGTTAAGATATTCGGAAGTTGCTATTCTTACCGAAAAAAGATTACAGACCGAAAGTTTTTTAAAATCTAAACTTTATTTTAAGCAGAGAAAAGGGATAAGTATGTATTGCTTGGTGAAATATTTGCTTTTCGGAAAAAAACACGGTCCAGTTATTAGCGCACTTGATATACTTAAGGTGCGCGCACACTTAGGCGAAGCGTCGCGAAGAGAAGAGGAGAGAATTTTATCCATCCAAGAACTTTACATGCAATCAAATGGGAGCCCGCACACTGAAGCGTCGAGAAGCGTTGTGCGGGCTTCCATTTGATTGCACGTAAGTTTCTTGGACGGATAAAATACTCTTCGCTTCGCGACGCTTCGCCTAAGTGTGCGCGCACCTTTATTTTGCTGTATATGTTCCAATAAACCAATTTTTTTATCCCTTCTTTTATATTTTATTATACACTTTTATGACTACCATATCTTAGGCAAGAAAAGTTTTGTGCATCGACAATTTTCTGATCGAGAGAGGGTAAAAGAGTTTTTCTACAACCGAGCGAAAAGTACAAATTTGCGCTTTCAAAAGAAAGCGCGAAGTTCGACATTTTCGAGGAACAAGCGTTTGTTTTACTTTGTCGCTCGCCGAGCGACAAAGTTACTTTGTCGCTCGCTTAGTTACCATGGACACCTTAATAATATTAAAGAAACGTCCAGCGTATCTGCGACTTTTGACACAAAATATAAACTGTCAAATTTGATATCAATAATTATTAATTACATTACAAAATATTTTTATAAAAATAGCGGTTGTAGAAAAAATCATGTGTGTAATTCGAGCGCAAAGTGACATTGCCGCTCTCGCGAGATAGCCGCGCTCCGCTACGCGTCGCGCGTCTAACTTCTCGCTCAGAGCGGCAATATATCACTTTGCGCTCTTAATACACAAATAGCTATTGTCTGTTTTTTACCTAAAATGAGGCAGCCGCTGTGTATTTGGGATCAATAATGTTTACATAGAAACCCAACATAAAAAACGTCTAAAAAAAGCGAGTTCCTCGTAAAATTTTCGCCACCCTTATTTTGACTCCTCGAGATCCATCAATAAGATGAATAGGGGCTTATCGGGCGTATTTTGTCAGTAAAATGATCAACATTATAGGTATCTGAAGATAATTTAAAAAACGGTATATAGAAAAATTCTTTCGGAAGTGCGTTAATACTCGTACTCATAACTCAACGCTGAGCCAGGATTAGTGTTGCCGACAGAATTTATTAGAGAGTTTATCTAACAACTAGCAGCATTTTAAAAACGAAGCATAGTTCTGCTGCTCTGCTGGCCATATTTACATATTTATATAAAATAGTTACCATTAAAATAGTATATTATTCAATGAGCATATAATGGTGGCTGTTATTCACGCGGATGAAGTTTATGACACGAGCCGCAGGCGAGTGTCATAAATCATCCAAGTGAATAGCAGCCATTATATGCGAGTAGAATACTATACTTTATCCAGGACTATCAAAAAAATTTAGATAATATTAATATATGTTTTTATTTTTAAATGTTGACGTTTTGAATTAAACTCGGAATTAAAGTAACCACAACAGCGCGACAACGCAACGTGACGAAGCTAATGTTTTCATAGCCACCTTTGTTTTTTATTTTGTGCGTACAATCGCATTCCAAGCCGGTTTGGATCGAGCACAGCTCTTGTTTGGAGTTTGGATCGAGATATCCGTGGAAGCGGTGAATAATGAAACCATTATTCACTAGTGAATAATGAATATTATTATTATTTCATAAACTCATGTATAATAATCAAATTATAGACGAGTCGTGGATAAAATATTATATCGGTACATCTTTAGGAGTTGTTCACAAAGCACTAAGAATAAAAAACAAATAATTACAACAATAAGGAATATGCACATATTTTTTGTTGCATAAATCGTTTAAGGAAGTGATTAAAACCCCCAAAAAATATTTTGATGAAAATTACTAGGATAATTTGGCTACAAAAAATGTTTACTTTTCATTGTAATTTATTACAATTTAAAAAGCAGCCATTTGTCCTTAGTGAATAATGACGTCAGGCGATCAGCAAAAATAACGTAAAGCTTTTAACCTAAAGTCGAACAGGTTTGTTTGTCTCGGAAACAGTCAGAGGGGGAGCAGTCAAATTTGGTGGGTTGGTAAAAAATTCAGTTATACAGGATGTTTCGTTTCGAAGTTATTAAACGTCAAGGTCGAAATTTCCGTGATTTCCGTTGAAGTCAGGTACAGGTCCCAAAAGTGAATTAAATCGATGTTAATTTTCGGAGGTTGTAGAGGACCCGGAGCTTCAAAACTCTATTGAAACTGGTGAGGATCCGAAAGTGCAAGTAATTTTTTGAATTTTTTTAGGTTGAAAAATCCCATTTTCAGATCCCTCTTTGGTCCCTGGAAAACAAAACGTCGGATCGAAAAACGGATTCATAAGGGAAACTTTAAAATCTCAAATACTTTCTTTTTGCAATACATTTACTTAAACCTAAAATTACTGGAAAATGAATATATGAATTTGGAAAAAATATTTTACGGTTTTTAATTTTTTGTGGGGTCAAAATGGTTCAAACTAAAATCCCCTATACGTCATCGGAAAGAGCTCGTCGAAATACATGATATCCATATTTTTTAGTTTCCTCGTACTTTATAGAAAGGGAGCAATTCCCCAGTACACCCACGGTTCATAATACTTAGACTTCGGTCTTCGTGGGCCGTCAGAACATAAAAAAAATCGCCGAATAAATTTAGATTTTTTGACTTTTTTTTCCCTCGACATAGGTACATTTAAATCACTCTATTTTTCCCCCAATTTTTCAACACTAGTTATATAGGGATAATCACCCTTTAAAATGAATACCAATTGGGTCATCTAGGAGCGTATTTAAGGGGTAAAACCAAATTTTCTTGATTTTTTCCGACAAATCCTATGTTAAACCGACATTATACCGCACTATTTTCCTTATTTAGTGATTATTTTTGGATTTATTTTACCCGTTAATTATCTAAGAATACCTCTCACTAAATTAAATCGCTTATTTTTTCATTAAAGTTATAAATAAATTTTTGAATTTTAGAATTTTCGAAGATTACCATGAAAACAAAGAATTGCAATTTATTTACTCGAAATTATTAAGATATGTTGTGTCAAAATTTCGCAAAAATGCCAGTTTTTGTTGCAAAATTGAAAGGTTTTTGGACCGATTTCGGCTTGAAATATACATGAATAAGATTTTAGGAAGCTTCTACTTTAAGGGCAGCGATATTTCTTTGGATGAGTTAAGCATTAAATGCCATTTTTACGGATTTTTTGATGACCCCACAACACTGGAATTCGCCATGTACCCTACTCATTATGGATCATAAAAACATTTTTGACGACACAACCAATGGGATCACGTTTTACAAGTTTCGAAATTCGCGCGAAAATTTGCAGTAGAAAATTCTTTTTTTTTTGTTTGTTAATAAACACCAAAATAAATGGATAACAGCAACTGTCATTAATATTTAACTGATGTAGAGAATATAAAAAAGATAGTTAAGATTATTTGGGTTATACGCATATTCCCTATGAAGACCACAGAGGAAGAACGATCTACGTCACATTTTTATACTTTCGAGAAAAACGAATTTAAAAGTTTCAAGACTTACATAGAAGACAAGATAATATATAATGATTTGCAATATTTTTTTATTGGGAGCCACAAATATAGGCAATGTTTATTCAATATTAGATTTAAAAAAAATAAACAATTTCAGAAAAAAAACGTAAAAAATTTTCTCTCCGGTGTACCGAAAAACGATCCAATCCGCAGGAAGTAGGTTATTAACGCGGCTATAACAAAAATACGACATTACTAAAAGGATTAAATTTTTTTATCCTTATCTCTTACTATGTTTGAATCAAATACTCGTGTTAAAAAGGAAATCGCCTTATGATTACTAGGAAGGATCTAGTTTGACTGCTATCGCTTATCATATCTACATCATCCACATGGGCATTGTTAGAAGCACAAGTAAGCTTCTGAAGTTTCATCCACAAACTTCTTAAGTTCGTGCAACTGGTCATACTTCAACTTGGAGATAGGATTAAGGTTAGTGTAAACTTTGTCTGGTTTTTCTATGATGGGATTAGCTCTAAGAACAAAACTTGACATAGCTCCAGTATAACTTTCTCTTCTTTCTAAAGTTCGTGGATGTTGATGACTTATTATTAGTTCTTTTTTTGGCCTTATTGGAAATGGACAAGTTTTTTTATACATAGGTTATAAAAATAAAATAAACAACGAACGACTACTTGATCACTAAAATGCTAAACGAATTCCAGACGTTTTAAGTGGACAAGTGGATCGTTCTTAACCGAATGCGAGCGGACTTTGATAGTTATTTCAAAGTATATCATATTTTTATCGCTAATTTTAGTGGATTAAGAATGGTATTCTGATCAGTATTATATGGCATATTAAAGTACCAGGGAAAATGTATCAAGATGGTAAAAAATCTCAACCCCTGTGGTCTTCAAATACTAGTGGCTATTGAGTCCCTGTTAATACTATAACTATTTAGTTTCAGTAGTCATACGAAATGAATGAATGATGTCTTATCAACATTCTTCAATATTCGGAATAATCATCTTGCAGTGTGCATTTTCCGTTATTTTGCGCAAACTACTTGCTAGCAGGAGGTAAGGAACCCGTACCATATAGCTGTTTTATTTTTACTGCATCTAGTTTTTTTTGTAAAAAGGCTTTTTCTCCCGCAACCCCGTCCACGAAGCACCCCCATACGTGAACCTTCAAATGTGTTCACAATGCGAATTACGAATCTACTACCTTTGTTCGAATATGTATATCAGATTTGTGTTGATAACCAAAACGTGGTTCGTCAGACAAAATAGCACGGGACCAATCTGTATCTAAATTTTCTTGAGCCTAGGCTAACCGATTTTCACGATGTTGCTGTGTCAACACTGGTTTTGGTATTTTTTACCGCTTCTGCACAGCGGCCTCAATTAAACGCTGTCGACAGGTCTCGATTCGGACATATATGTGGTTTTTAAGTAGTTTTCGGCGTGTTTCTATGAATTTTTGCACGGTATTTGTTTAAAAGCGACTAGCCTTGTTCTCTCGTTTCAGTGTCTTGCTCTGTTCAGATTCTCCAACGCTAGTCCGATCTAATTTGACAACCAAAAGTTTTAAGTTGACAAGGTGTAAGAATAAGACAACTAAGTTTTATATTATGAATTTATTTCTGAACTTTTTCGCAAATTTATAAAGAAAAGGGAAAGTTTAGTACTTTCTTTCGACAATGATAGAACTAAATTCATTACAACTCGTTCCAAGATGAAAATCATTTGGAAACCAAGCAAATCGCTGAAATATCTGAATAAGAAGTTTTTGATGACGACTTCTTAACGGTGATAGGACCAAAACCTGTCAAACATAACTGATCAACTATAAGATCGTAATTTAAACCAGTACTAAACCTTAAACCTTCTTACTGAATCTGAACTTTGACATTTGCGACTTAATTATTAGGATTTAGGAAAGTATCTTTCCCGCACTCGACTGGTTGCCCAAACTCCGCTTCGCGTCATTCGAGACAACGGCAATCGCGTGCGGGAAAGTATAACTTTCCGCACTAGTTAGAATAATAACAATGTTTATAATACCCTACATGGTTTTCAATATTTTTACTCTAATTAAGAGAATTCTACACATTAAATATCGTATCTTATACGCTCTGTTTGAGATTTTTCGAGAAAATGTAGATAAAATGTTAAGCAACGTTTATGGTATAATTTTGTTAGCATAATAAAAAATTGGAAGGAAGGAAAACAGAACTTTCCTATTATGTTTGAATTTACTTGTGCTTCAATTTAAAAGGCACATATCTTTCAACTTTTGATTAAGATTACCTTTTTTGCTCAAAAAACCAAAAATCACAAAAGATTCTTAGTTATATCTGGACCTTCTCTGGATTCGTCCATAATTTAATATCCAAATATTTACCTGCTCCTTTTCCTTGTTTCTCCCCCTTATCATTTAGATTTGCTTTATCAACCGAGACTGATACTTTTGCAGGAACGGCTGCTTTTGTCGGTGCTTCCCCAACATGTCGCAATGGAAATGAAAAACGATATTATATCTCCCGTCGAAGGCCAGTTTCATAAAATCTATATTCAGAAACATGAGAACGTCAGGTAAGTTAACGATAATTTAATTTAAATGTTGCCTGATCTTATATTAAATATTTATTTCTTATCAAGTTTCCTTTTACTTTCGCCCTCATTAAAGAAATTAGATATTTGTTTTCGTATCGATTATAGCCATCAGGTTTACAACGGATATTGTTACGTCTTTTAAGACATGAATTAAACAATTCGTTTTTTATAAGTTTATTTTAATTTTATTCGGTTTTTTATAGAATATTTGCGTCATTATTGGGAGCTCTAATTCCAAACTGAAATCCATTATTGTATAGAAAGGGTTAAACTTACAAAACGAAATTTTTACTGTTGCGTTCAACTTTGTTGGTTTGGGTATAGCCAACCTTCGTTGACCCCTCTTACTTCCAACTGTGTTTCCTGCTACGGACTGTGTACTCAATATTACGTAAGATTTTAATGGCGGCCGTTGACCCATGTCAAAATATTTGCCAACTTATAATTCAAACGTTTCCTAATTCAGAAAACACCTCCCGGACACAGATAATGCTGAATTGATGAGAGATAGATATATAAGTGGCCATACATTTACATGCGCGACGAAGATACATATTCCGCTTCTAATCCTTCCAGCCAGACAAGCGTCATCAGGTGGAATATGTGCAGCACCTCACATCGAGTGCCGTCCTTTTCTTACGCCTTGTCTATTCCGCGTTCCTTCGCTATTTACAGAGCCGTCCCGTCCGAATTTAATTTATGACGCGTGAAATCAAAATTTGTTTTTAGGAATACTGTTGTTGGTTTTCGGTGTTTTCAGAAATCATTTTGCCATTATTTTGTGTTTACTAAACATTTTGGTAGTATATGGTTGGACTTTGTGTATCTGTAAGTGTTTCTTTTTATTGAAAAGTATATTTTATTTGTTTAGCAATTATCTAGAGACAAACGTTACTCCAAAATTAATTAATGTTATAGGTTTAACGATTTACGTCACAAAATGTTTACAGTTTTCTTTTTAATTCAGTTGAACAGCTGACAACTAATACAGCGCCATCCTGTCTTAAGTATCAAACTCTTTAAGCGACATACTGATCCACACTGACTAGGTTTTTTCCGATTAATTCAAAGTATTGTCAGTGTTGCGTTATTCTAAAAAGCGAATGTGATGATGAAGAAGAATGTGACTATTAATAAAAATGCATTTTCTCAAAGCTGTGTAACTTCAAGGCAAAAATTAGTCAGAAACGGAAAATATAATGTGCACGCCAAGCTAATATTTTCTTAAAAATTATATTAACTTGAGCTTTTAAATAAAATTTACTTTTCATAAAATATTGATTCGAACAGCATGTTTTAATATAAACAGAGGAAGTTTTATATATGAAATGCCCAGTCGTTTTAATTTCCGTACTACATATTAAAACCACAAATGTTTTCTTATCTAAGTGATTTAAATATAAACCCAAGTAATCAGTGTGCGCGTACTCGCGCATTTTCCCTGACAACAAAAATGTTATTGTGATTACTGAAGCAAATCTATGCAAATATTACATTTTAACAATAGACCCGGTTAGGTCTTGAAATATTTAACCATATTGTGGGTTATAACAGCAAAAGTGAAAACCAGATGTATTCATTACTGAAAGACCGAGTTGGGTGCATTAATATTTTAAAAGGCAATGCTACAAAAGAGCTTTTTTTTGTTTACTCGATACCCGTTACCAAATTCATTAAATTCAGACTAAATTACCTATAATTTCCTTTAAGTTGAATTAAGACTACAGAATAAAATATGTCAATGAACCAGCAAAATATTTTAGTTTAATAAAAACAACAGCGACCAGTGGTCAAATTTTGCCTACAATAAAGAAAGACATAAACTTTTCGCTCAAACTTTATGGTAATACATTTAAATTGTAAACATACAAGCAGAGCTCTCCTAGTTTCCAATTTTTGTTTTGTTTTGCTTCTTTTCCTAAAAAAATTAAATTTCGATATAGAGCTTAAAACAACATAAAATTTATTATATTAAATAAAAACCTGAGCATCGTACAACCTTCAGGTAAGACAAAAATAAAAAAGTGTGTTTCATACACTCATAAATTGTGAAGAGGAGATACGATTTATTAAAGCCATATATCTAAACATTTAGACAAGGTAATCTTAGGTTCGTATTTTAAATAAACATTCGAGTTTCGAATTCATATTTCATCAGGTAGTTTTTTTTTACTTTTTAACGATATACCTATGCATAGCATCCAGGATTTTTTTTAGTGTGACAAGGCAATATCGCGAAAACGGTTTAAAATATGTTCATAAAATTTTAAGTTAATGGTGAAATGGGTCATATTTAAACATATTTTTGACAATAAACTCTCTTTATTTTGAGGGGTGTCTTTATTTTGAGCGGTGGGGGTAACTTTGGAATTTTAAATGGGATGATGTACTTTTGTTTAGAAAATTCTGATCTACGTAAAAAACTACGTATGCGTACAATTTTTATTTTTTTGATTTTCTCTTTCGGTTACGGAATTATGGTCAACTAAATAAATTTGATTAAATTTAAAAATAGATAAACTTCACCAATAAATCAAGTTCACTTATTTCAGAATTCTTGTTCGTTTCTATGGAAAAGTATTTCCATAGAAACTTAAGTCTGTTAAAAATTTTTACGTTTTACCGATTATTTCTCAGTTTATTGCTGTTTAATTTTGGTTTAGTTGTTTGATTTTTATTGTTAATATCGTTAAAATTAATAAATCCATATTTTCTCCAGATCGGTTAAAATGAAGAAATATGTTGCTTCTAATTGATTTAATGTCAGAAGGTATGTTTAACCGATAAAGGATACCTACTATTTCACAATTTTTTTTGAATAAGGATGCTGTAGTTTTGAATTTTCTGTATTTGATCAGTTGGATGATAAATTGTTGATAATTTTTTCCTTTAATCAGTGGCGGCTGGCGAAATTTCAAAGTTGTATATCTCTGTTTCTACTTACAGGACCCGTACCAAATTTAGGGATTTCAATAGTGAGCCCACCGGGAATGGTTTGGTAAAGAAAAATAACATTTTGTAATTTGCGAAAAAAAAATGAATTTTGGGTGTGCCCCTCCTAAGAAAACAATGAACACGTCTAGGTATGTTATTTATTATTTTTTCTAAACAAATTTTACATCATTCTGTCGATAGTTTTTAAATTTTAAGAGAAAAAAATGTGTTACCTATTAGAAAGTTATAGTCATTTGAATTTTTTTTACATTATATTTTAAGCTTAAAAAAATTGAAATGACTATAACTTTCTACTAACACATTTTTTTCCATCAAAATTTAAAAACTGTCTACAAAATGATATAAACTTTGTGTAAAAAAATAATAAATAAAATACCTAGACGTGTTCATGTTTTTCTTAGGAGGAACACACCAAAAATTCAACTTTTTTTCGCAAATTACAAAATGTTTTTTTCTTTACCAAAACATTCCCAGTGGGCTCACTATTAAAACCCCTACATGTGGTACGGGTCCTGTAAGTAGGAACAGAGATATACAACTTCGAAATTTTACCAGCCGCCACTGCCTTTAATATTGGCATGGAGTGGCACTTCTTTACAACTGACTGAAATTACAACATGATCACCAGAGTGTATCCAGTTACAAGAAACGACCCTGTGCATACACTATCTCAAGATCGTGGTTGCGTAGGCGAAAATCAATGTTGAAAAGGTTGCTGCTAGTTAATACTTTTTCTGTAATTTCAAAACAGTTAAATTTAATAGCAATAAAAATAAAATAAATTGTCAAATATCCTGTGGGAACAGAAACATGGCACTTTTTTTGTTAATATAATATACAAACACGAACATAAACAAGCAAGACATTTTCTGGAAGAAAATGTGGTTCAAAACGTGTGACGTTACAATAGGCAATAAAATTACGCCGCTTTTTTGCGCGTTAAGGGAAAAGAATTGTTTTGTTTTTGACGCTAAAAATTTATGGCTTGGTCCAAAATGCTCTTCCGTTAAGGATATCCTAATCCACGAAATTCGAGGGAATATCCGAGGGTTGGGGGAAAACGATAAAAATAGTAGTAAGCGTCATTAGTGTCCATGTTTTTTTTTTGTAACTTTTACCGATGCATATAGGTCAAAATTTTAATGTTAGAATCACCGGACAAAAATATCTTAAATCATATTAATAAATACCTAATTGTGACATGCTTAATACAAAATTTGTAATAAAAATAATATCTTTGCTATGATTTCTGAGATATATAATTTATAAACATTATATACATTATATCCGATGATGGGGTTTGGAAGAGGACAAATTGGCCAAATTTTGGAAGATACGTAAACATATCACTCCTAATAAAAGTGTTTGCTAAAAAATACGAAAATGATATTTTGCGCGAGTAAACATACTTTGTTTATCATTTTCTACCAAAAGAACAAATAATACGAAATACGTTTTATATTAAACTCTAAGCCGAAGTACAAGATTTCATTAAAAAATTTAAATATTGAAAGTAACAAGTTTTATCACATTTTTTTAAGTCCTACTAGTCTCTCTCACACCCTTAATCAGAGTACTACTTTCTAGATATTAGACAATAACCACACCTATGGATGTTTGCCAATGTCTTTATTACATGAAGAATTATTTACTTCAAAATACTTCTTATTCAAGTGCAATTTTGAAATAAAACGAACATTTAATTAAACTCAAAAGAATATATTATAAACCTCACAATACAATAAAAATATCAAAATTCAAAACTCGACCCCCCATATTCAATAAATTTTTCTAATTGCCTGGGTTGCTTCCCTAGATATCTGAAGGAATTTCTGATTCCTTTTTGGGATATTATATTGAACGAATAGCCTGGGTAGGTCTGCCTTTAGCTCGTCAATATTATTTGGTATTGGAGTGGCATAAAGGAATTTGTTTTAAACGGCCCCATAGAAACATATCGGCCAACGTTATGTTGGGGCTCCCTTGGAGGCCACACAATTGAGCTATTTTTACCAATCCATCTTGGACCAAATCTCCGGTGAAGCCATTCTATTTCCTCGCGAGCGCAATGTGCTGGACAACCATCTTGTTGAAATTACATATTTTGACAAATTTTCGACTTCATCGCTGAAAAAATGTATCCAGAATTTTTAAGTAAAATATTCTATTGCAGGTGTTATTAAAAAAATATGGGCCCATAATACCATTGACAGATATCGCGCACCACACCTTCACTTTTGCAAAATATTGCCTCATTACTCTAAATTCGTGGTTTTCTCGAGACCAGTACCTGACATGCTGGAATGCTACAGTTCCATTAGTAAAAAATGTACAGTCATCAGAAAACATAATAAATTTATGAAAATGGATATTTCACTTAAAATTTGGTCTCTCACCCATAAACCAAAATCGAGCCTTTTCCCTTCATCTCTGGCATATTTTCGGACTGTTAAACTATAGTAAAATAACGCAATTTCGGTTAATATCAATATATTACATTATTTTATGTATTTTATGTATTAAGTTACCCACACTTTTCTTTTAAAAGTGTGAGGAATTAAAAATGCAA
The DNA here is from genome assembly GCA_963971165.1 of Philopedon plagiatum. Classification (NCBI taxonomy): domain Eukaryota; kingdom Metazoa; phylum Arthropoda; class Insecta; order Coleoptera; family Curculionidae; genus Philopedon; species Philopedon plagiatum. Next base: position 17,891,556 of record OZ020190.1, on the reverse strand, counting down.
CAACTTTTATCTTTAGTTACTATTACTTTTTATTTTAAACATGGCCTGCGTCAATTAGACGAGTCTTGTTAATTAGTAATTAATTCTCGACTATCGGTAATTACAGTTTTCGAAAGAAAAGTAAGGGCTACTAATAAAAAAAACTTCCAATCAATACAAGATACCTTTTTTCAAAGCTTTTTAAACGAAGAAATTACCAGTTACCCACACTTTTTCTTTAAAGAATGGAGCCTACATTGCTGTGTTAAAATGTTAATTATTTTAATTTAGTATTCAATCAAATCCTTTATTCATATATTAAATGAAAATGAAAATGTTTCGGCCTATTTTTATGTAACATGAAATAAACCAATACTAGCAAACAGCAAAGTTTCAGTAAGTTTTCATTAAATGATGTCTAAGAAAAATATTCTCAAATGATTAGCATGATACTGCCAGATCAGAAATTAAACTTGGTGATAAAATATTTTTAAAATACTTCAACAATGTAAACTAAATTAATTTAGAAAGTAAAAGGGAAACAACAACAAATTTTGGCAAAGCACAATCATACATCATACAAATAATATCAAAAACTCCCAAATAAACATAACCAAACACTACTTCCTTTTCACCCAGAAGTGCAAACGGCGTCGGCCCTGTTCTGATCACTTAGTTGCCGTCCACCCACATTTGCCAGACGTTCTGAGTGCGCGTGCCTCTACGGGACCGACATTTAAAAACCTGACTGGCGCCAAATGCGTACAAACGCACTTTTTCGTCGATTCATTGGACGGTTTCAGATGGTGTAGCCAATACGTTGTGGAGGTCTAATATATAATAATGTCCATGATGGTTAATAATAGGTATCTGCAATCGTAAATACCGCACTGCTTAATAGGGGTTGATAAACAAACACCAATACCATATTAAATCTTAAATTTATGACGCATATGATTGTACCTAGTATATTTTAACCTTGAATTTCAAAAATACTTTAATTGCTTTCAGTCTCTTAAAGAAATTTTACAAGTAATATGGTGGTTGAACAAATAATCGGGAATAATTTATTAGTACTGCGGTTTAACCCAGACCGAAATGAAAATAAACTTTCCGAAAGCATTGAAATTAAGTTTTAATTTTTTGAAAAATTTATTTTAAATTTAGAGACCCTGTAATTTTGGATACGATTTAGGATTGGAAATTAAATTTGTTTCATTTCAACAAATTCGTTTTTCACTTACGTAACCAGATAATTAGGAGTTAAATTTGGCGTCGACAGAAAATAGTTTTAGTTTAATGGTTAAGGATGAGGCACGAGCTTTTTACATAAAGGGTTTATAATTGGAAACAATATACATATATATATATATATATATATATATATATATATATATATATATATATATATATATATATATATATAAATGCTAGAAACACAAATGCTAGAAATTCTCCTCTCTTTTATATATATATATATATATATATATATATATATATATATATATATATATATATATATATATATATATATATAGTATATATATATATATATATATATATATATATATATATATATATATATGTATATATATATATATATATATATATATATATATATATATATATTGCCTTTCCGGTTATGTCTTTGTTGTTGTGCACACACAGACTGATTGAGTCCATTGTGCACTATTACTTTTCTTCTTTTTGTATATATTGTATTGTATAGTTTATTAAAGTATGTATGCTTGCAAATAAATAAATAAATAAAAATAAATAAAATAAATATATATTATAGATATATTTTCTTGGGATTTAAAGATCCTTAATAATTACTACTTTTAATGGTTTTAGGCTTTTGTTAACGTTTCGGTCATTATTGTGACCTTCTTCAGAATGTGTGCTGAAAAACTGCTCTAATTAGTAACATTAGTTATAACAAAAACATATAATAGTATACCTGTGAACGAAAATATCTTGGGGAATGCACCCTCCCAGTCAAAGGTTAAAATTGACATATAGACACTGACACATCGGACGAAACAATTTAAAATAGACATTAAACAATTTTAAAATAACGTGCAGCATCAAAACTGCGTGTCTACTACACTACTGGGATCTTTATCGGTATAAAATTTGTGGTGAACAGAATTCCGTTTTTGTTTTTTGTTTAAAAGTTGTTGCCTGAGAATAATGTTTTTATTGTTAAGATAGGGGGGGAACTGAATTTCTTTGGATCTTTCTTTTTTAATTATTAGTGGTTATGTGAATATATTTTTTTTAACTATATTTTTGGCTGCTGCACGTTATTTTAAAATTGTTTAATATCTATTTTAAATTGTTTCGTCCGATGTGTCAGTGTCTATATGTCAATTTTAACCTTTGACTGGGAGGGTGCATTCCCCAAGATATTTTCGTTCACAGGTATACTATTATATATTTTTGTTATAACTAATGTTACTAATTAGAGCGGTTTTTCAGCACACATTCTGGAGAAGGTCACAATAATGACCGAAACGTTAATAAAAGCCTAAAACCATTAAAAGTAGTAATTATTAAGGATCTTTAAATCCCAAGAAAATATATCTATAAAAAATATACCTATAAACAAGATCCAAGAAAACAATTTCTATAAAAAAAACATATATATATATATATATATATATATATATATATATATATATATATATATATATATATATATATATATATATATATATATATATATATATATATATATATATATATATATATATTACAGGGTGAGGATTTTAACATGTTGCAATTCGAAATCTTAAAACAGTTGGGAATATTTCAATAAAAAGTTTCCAAGGTAATGAGGCAGGGACACATTTTAAAATATGTTTGAGGTTTTTAACATTTTGAAGGACGATTGCCAAAGGTATATTTTTTCGAATACTCGATTCTCCCTCAAAAATAACGTGTGTACGCATGCAGAATTGATTTTTTGAGTTATTACACTGTTCTTCGAGATGTGCGATATTAGGTATAGAAGTGCTTTAAATTCTCGAAATGAAACACCCGTGGCTACCTTGATACGAACAAAGCTAGAAAGTATTCAAGTATCAAAAAAAAACTATACCGGGTATTTTAAAGGGTTGCTATAGTGAAATCGGCTTTTAATATTTTAATACAAATTTTGCAAAGTAGTAATGAGGCATGGAGATATACTTTAAAATATGTTTGACATTTACCCCCTTTACATTTTGAAGGGCAGTAAATGTAAAGAGGTTTAAAATGTCAAATAGAGCGGTATTTTTTTTGTGAAAATTCGGTTCTTTGTCAAAAACTATGTGTGTACCCAGATTGTTGCAACTAACTAGGTATATAGAACGAAAAATTCTTAAGAAATAATCTCTTACACATAGTCGCCTCAAACTGTGACATTCTTTTAACATACATTTATGTCAAAAATTATTATAACGACAGCTATTGACCTATCGAGAAATTCAATTTATTGATGGGAAGGGTTACTATCAGCTCTCGGTAAAAACCAATTTCGGTATATTTGCCTCTCTGGTCTTTTTTCTTACTGCCAGTTACGCTTAGTTTTAATATAACTTAGTACATGCATATAAAAAAATAGTATATATCACAAAAAATACTTTTACAATTGTCATTTTTAAAATTTTAAAAATAATCTCTGAACAAATAAGCACGTATAATTTATTACTGATACAGACCAAACAAACTACCTAAAATAAACAATCTTTTCGTAAAAACAATTAGAATTACGGTTCCAAACTTTAAAAAAAATTAATTATAATTTCAGGATTCTGAAATTTACTGCCTATTATTTTTCACGTTAGTGGTTTCCTTTTAATCAAAGCTTTAATCTAAAATTAAGTTAAAATCTCTCTAGTTTAACCATTCGATTTTTATCTTTGGAACAAACTTAAGTAACTAGATAATTAGATTTTGCCACCACAGTTTTTAATTCATGTCAATTAAGATTCTCCTCGTAGACAATTTGTGTCCGTCGCACTTTGTTACATGATAAATTTAGTCATAAGTCATAATTAACGTGATTTTTTTTCTTGCTCTTTTTTTAGCGGTTTTAAAGTTTCGTTTAGAAATAACTAAATACATTATTTTTTTTAGTAATTTATGTATAGCTGGTTATTAGACTTAGATAAAAGCTGAAACTGCCACTAGGTCTCTGTATTTGCTTGGGGAAGCATCCGATTTCAGGATGTATTACTTTGGCCTAGGACAAATTAAAACTTCCTGCCGTTAGGACGTTTGCGTTTTTCCTAGGACGTAGTAGTCTTGTCTGGTGCATTTTAGGATAAACCAGACTGGTCCGATCGGTATTAGGAAATATTAGTTCCATAAGTGTTTCTTTTCACGGAACACTAATAATGGTGAATAGCAGGACTTATTAGTTTTATGATTTCAGAATTTCCTTAACTGTCTCTTCTTTTTTATAAAATCAGTATAAGAAGGCAAAGCAAAACAATTTAGTTTTTTTAAATGATTATGTGATAACCAACTAACCTGAGCAAATATTTATCATAATTAAAATTTAAAACTAATATTTCCTAATACCCATCGGGCCATGTTAGTTTATCCTAAAAAGTACCAGGCAATACTAGTACGTCCTAGGAAAACCGAAAACGTGCTAACAACGACAGGAACTTTTAAAATGTCCTAGGCCAAACCAGTATATTGTCACAACGGGGGTTGTTGCAACTGAGACTAAGTAATAGTCTCTGGGATCATATGGAGGGAATTAAGTTAAAGCAGGTTATAAAAATAGGATTTGTTAATTAACTAATAGCAATAAAATAAAGTTTGGCTTCAAATAAATAAAATGAGACACTTACTTACCTTCTTCTCTTACATCTTTTCTGTAAGGGCGGCTCTTCTCCCGACCAACGGGCACATGTCTTTCTCGACATCTCTTTAAGGACTACCTATCACTTTATCATCCAGTGATCGATGATCGGTGCATTGCTAGGTCAGCATAACTTGGCTTATTCAGTAAAGTTAAACAAACCCAAGCTGACCTTCAATGTCGTCACCAAGTCCACCGAAAAATAAAGTGCCTATTCATCGTTATTGCCACAATAATCTTTTTATAAATAAAGTGTGATTTTAAAAATAATAATTAATAAAATGGTCCATGGATAACTTGACTATGACAACATCCTGAAATCGGATGTTTCCTGTAACATATATACTACCCTTGTTTGCAAATTATATGTAGAAACATATTACATGCCCCACGACAAACTTTTAAAGTACTTATGGATAGGCGTAACTAGCTTCGATTTTTTAGGACCGCTACCCCGAGACTGGTGGTTTGGTCAGTTATTTTGAAGAAAACTACCCAAAAATGCATTATCCATGAAAACGTGACAACCAAAAAAAGGTCAAAAGTGCACCCAATTTTAACGACACATTCAATAGTGATGGCCACAAAAAAAAAACACTACTTATTTAACATATCGAGGGCCTTGTCATATTCTTTTCTGATGTTAAATTCTTTCAGTACCTGTAGCAAATCAGTATTTTTATAACTTTCTTCAAAGTATATGTCGTCCAGCATAAAGTCCTGATTTCCGATTTTTTGCTGGTTATATTTGGAACTTTTTTTTTAACTGCCGGTTATGAAAGCTTGCATTATCCATGACGATGACACTGTTTTTAGGCCGTTGTGTCTTCGTGGTAGTGTAAGCTGAAATCTTTAATATTTTTGGCTGGTACTCTTTGACTCTTTCTCCCCTGTTTGAAGGAGCGCTGTTTTGGCAATTGTCATTGTGGAATCAACCCACCATTTCTTGGGAGTATCATGGGTGTCTGACCAAGTTTCATACAAATAAACGATAGGGTGGTTTTCAGCTCTGTATGTGTTTATAGATTGTAGGTATTCAAACCTTAATTTTCATAATCTTTGGGACTCCACTATAGTTGATTTTTTATTGGTTATCCGGTATTAAAACCCATCTTAAGCTGTATGTTGTAGAGGCTAGGAATTACTTAGGGATTTCCATACGAGTTTTACACCGCGGATGAACTATGGCATAATTTGTGATCGTGCATCTTGCAATTTTTAGAAGATTCATCAAATGACAGTTTCATTTGTACGTCTTTCATAAAATTTTATTTGCAGGGCCTTATATAAAAGCTTCATAAAATCGATTCAAAATTATATCTAGAAAGTATTAATTTGTAATCCTCCTACACGATTTGAGAGTATAAACGAAAAATAAACTAACGTCCGTAAATAACGTAATTACCAATTGGGCGCCAAACGGCTAAGGCCGTTAAACTCCTCTCATAAATTAAGAAAAAGTTTGACAGTTATTTAGGGATTTATTGGCCGAACGAAGAGAAAAAACACTCTAAATAAGTAACAGCTTGAGAAACACCCATTTGCCCTAACAGAGGTAGAACTAAACCGTGCTTGAAAGAAAATGAGATACAGGAAAAGGCGCCAAGGATGATACGTATTGATTGAATCAAAAGTAAAAAATACAGTTTCTGAAACTTTCAATTTAAAATATAAATTATTAATTTGTTGTTAGTTCTCTTTAGTTAAAAAAATAATTACTGTTTAGTATTTCTTACAATAATACTGGGAAATTTTTATGTGGAACTTCATGTGATAAAATTGTACATATTCTAATAATGAATGAATGAATGAAAGTCTACTTGTCAGTAGTACATATTTATTATATTGTTTACCGTATGTTTAATCAGACTGGCACTGCCTATGACACACTGCTTAGGCAGTTCGCCATCGTGACTTTAAAAATTTACTGTTTCGAAAGGTAGGTATGCTCGCTTATTGTGTACTGAGTTCGAAACCGGTTTGCATGTAGCGACATCCTGACAACGAAATTATCTCCATCTCTAAAGAAAAAGCTGAATTATCTACCAAACAATTCGCTGCCAATTCCACCCTTATTCCTCCTGTCAATTTCTCTCTTCGAACCGCTACGTCTATACTCCACAAAATGCTCGACATAATACTTAGTGTCAAACTAGTTCATAAAATCTCTTGACACCAAAAAGTCCTCCGGTCTGGATGGCATAACAGCAATTGTTAAAAAAAATGCGTTCCAGAACTTGCACCCGTCTTAACTCGTCTTTTCCAGATCTCCCATGACAATGGTATCTTCCCAGATAGCTGGAAGACTGCTCGTGTGCAAATTGTTCCGAAAAAAGGTTCCAAGTCCATTCGCTCCAATATAGGCCTATCTCTCTTCTCTCTGCTGTCAGCAAAGTTATGGAGAACGGCAACTTGCGAATTCTAACTGTAGGTTTACAAATTACATATAATTTGCGTCCGTGCACACCCCCCCCCCCCCCATGTCTCTGATTTTGAATAGCCATAATTCAGCTCCCTCCGAGCTAAAATTCTGGTTTCGCCTTTGGCACCTAGTAATTTTTTTATGGCTGTACTAAACTAAATACATTTAAATCTTGACATTTAAAACACAACAAAATCTGTAAACAGTAATTTGCAAACATTTGATTTTATTGATATTATGACTACATAATAAAAACTAGCGACAGCCAACTCTGATTTGTCGCACGATAGCAACGTGTTTTCCATCCAATTAAGCAGAAGGCAAGTACGTAACTATTAATCGCATTTTTATGAACGTTTCGTAGCTCATTATCTAGATTTCAGAACCCGAACGACAAAAAATAAATTTATAAAAGTGGAAGAAGTTAAATTGCTGCAGTAATTTTACGATAAAAGTTTTCACACGACCAGAATTGGGATATACTTTACGTAACCGTAAAAATAAACAGAGAGGGTTGTGAATTTAGTTAGGAATGGATTCTCTATCGAACAAAATAAAAATATTTTGAAGTAGACAGAGATCTATAAGGGTAGACGTTTTTTTGCGTTTTTGGGTACCTTGCCTAAAGAAATTTTTCTCAACGTGAACGGTATTTCTTCCAAGCAAAAATTTTTAATAATGGCTTTTTGTCGAAAAGGTTGCGTGCATTCCTGGTATCTCTAATTGTTGCGATTATCATAGAATAGAGGTACTTGAAAGTAAATCAGAAATTAAAGAAATGTTCTGTTTCCGCCAGCGATCGAACCGGGGACCTTCCGCGTGTTGGGCGGATGTGATAACCACTACACTACGTACCACGTAATGTTCTAAAGCAGAAGTCACCTATTTCTTCAGAATCCGCCATGTTGGTGTTGGATTTTCCGCCATGTTGGGTTTTTATTGATTTTTGATTTTTCTCGTAATTATCATTTTAAACACTATTTATGTTCCAAATTTCAAAGCCCTAGCTCGATTGGAAGTAGCCTAGATTTATGATGATCAATCAGTCAGTCAGTCAGTGAGTGCCCGAAATTGTGATTTTTGGACATTCGTATCATGGAAACTATTCCACCTAGTCGTATGAAATTTGGAATACTGGTTCTTTTTGGTAACATTAGCCCCCCTGAAAAAATTCAATCCCCTGTAACGCAACTAGCCTCGAAGATAGAGGGGGTCAAAAAGTGCTCAAAATGGTTCGTGCAAATATTGCACAGTGCGCGCGCGGTCGGTTTTGCAAGAACTTGGCCTGGCGCACTCTGTGCGCTTTGATTGTACTCATAACTTTAACAAATAAATTTTGAATAAAGAATGTTCTAGCAGTTACAGTGACTAAAAGAGTTCATTACACCCACTCTAAAGTCCCTAAAACTGAGTGTTGCAAAACTTTTTTTGTTGTGTGTATATTCCAACCAGTCAAAAACGTTAAACACAAAATACTATACGCATTGACAACTGTTTAAACCATGAATGAACAATATCACGACATATGCTACGGAGAAAAGCGATGTTGCCACTTTCATTCTAAATTTCGTCACCATACAATGGAAATAAGTTACTAAAATTTTATTATTACGAAAAATAATAGTATACTGGTATATTTTATTAATCGTTAGTCATATGCTTTACCTGTGGTATTTACGATTGCAGATATTAGCCTACAGTATTTGCGGTACTTCAGTATAATTTGTCAATCTGAAACTATGTCACATAAGCCTGACAACAGCCGTTCTCAAGAAGTATGTGGGGGAATATACCGTTTAGTCCTATAACTGCGGAAATAAATATTTCAATGGCCCCTTTCTTTACAAATTTGCAAAAAACACTGTGAAATAATTCATAGTACAAAACATAGTTTTCTTATTCTTACATTTGTCAATTTAAAATGTTGATTGTGAAATTGGACCGGTCTTAGTTATAGTGAATCCCGGGGTAATATTTTAATTACAAATTGAGTACCTATTGCTTTTTTACTCTCACACAAAGGAGACAATGCAGGCGTCCCCTTTACAAACAATAATACCAGTTCTAAATTATTTTAAAAATTGCAATTCACTCAAACGTCAATGTTTTATCTGTTGGTTGTAAACGATATTTTTTTTCTTTTTCAGCATTCTGTTTGCAGACATCGTCGGTTTCACCGTGTTGGCTTCACAGTGCACTGCACAGGAGTTGGTACGGCTTCTCAATGAGCTTTTTGGCAGGTTCGATCAGCTGGCAAACGTAAGTGCTTTTTTATTATTAAAACCATTTAGCTGATGTTTCCATGTTTGAATTTAACTGATTGAAATGTTGCATACAGAAATGCAGTGGCGCTTGGAGCTTTAGGCTATGAAAGAGCTAGCTTATACTTGGATGTATTACATATCAACAGAGAGCTTTATTTAAGGATTTGCGGTACAGCCATGTGGATTTTAGGGGATGAAATTGAGGATGTAGGTAAACCCCAAGGCTTGATCCTCTCCCTACGGAGCGATGTTTTTATTCGCTAGTCCGATACCGAATAAACAGAACATACAAGGTGAGTTTTTTAAAGTGTTACAAGGCGATATCTCGAAAACAGTTTAAAATATTTTCATGAAAGTTAATGAGAAATGAATATTTTTGACATTTACCCCCTCTCTCTATTTTGACGGGTGGGAGTAACTTTGGATTTTTAAACGGGATGATGTACTTTTGTTTATAAAATTCGAATCTTCGTAAAAAACTACGTATGTGTAGACATTTTTTTTATTTGCTCTACCGGTTACGGAATTATGGTTAGCTAAATTTTGATTGAATTTAAAAAATAAGTAAATTTTACCAGTAAATCAAGTTTGCTTATTTCAGAATTATTATTCGTTTCCATGAAAATGCGTTATTTATTTATTGCGTTATACATTTTAAGTCTGTTAAGAATTTTAACGTTTTAACGATTATTTCTCAGTTTATTGCTCGCCTGGCCTTCTAGGTCCATGGATTTGTCCTCCTTGATTTGTTCTTGTGGGGTTTTATAAAGGACAAAGTGATGACTACTGCACCTACAACTTTAGATGATATGAAAGACCAAAACCGCTTTGTCTGTTTATTAGTGACACCGGAAATATTACAGCGGGTACGAAATTCATTTAGAAAAAAAAAGAAAGTGTTTGGAAGGGAAAGGGGAACATTTATAACTACTTCTTAAGCATGACAGACGACAAATATGTTAAAATTAACTATTATTTTTTTTATAACCTAATAAATCACAATTCCGTAACCGAAACAGCAAATCAAAAAAAAAAATTGTACACATACATAGTTTTTTACGTAGTTTCGAATTTTATAAACAAAAGTACCTACATTATCCCCTTTATTCCAAAGTTACCCCACCCCTCAAAACAGAGAGAGGAAGTGAATGGCAAAAATATGTTTAAAAATGTCCCCATCTCCTTATTAACTCACCAAATATTATGAAAATATTTTAAACTATTTTTGAAATATCGCCTTTTAACACTTTAAAAAACACCCTGTATAAGTGTTTTTAGAAATAAACAAGCCTTAACAATCGAAAAGTATTGTGCATAAAATATGGAAAATATTGCTTTGAGTCAAAGGTATACGTTTCGATACTGTTTAAAAACTCTGTCACATCTTAATAGAAGAATTAAGCTATCTAGAGGAAGAGGGTTTATCACACATTTTAGTTCCTACAATAACACTAAAAAGCTTTAGTCAAAGGTCACAGGAAAAAAAGCGAAAAAATCAGATTGCCGTATCGTAAATTTTCAACTTCCCTTGAATTGTATCTTGCTTCGGACGATTCGGACGTAAAAAGCGGATAATTTACGACGACTTGACTTTATGAATTACTTATTACTACTGCTTTACATTACTCTAACTCAAAGTAACAATCATGCTGTGCATGCAATCATGTGATTATGTAAAAAGAAAAAGTAAAAATATTTTTAAAGAAGAACCAGTTAACTAACAAAGCATCGTATTTTATTTGCTTAATCGTTGTGTCATGGTGAAAATTTAATTTAATATGTCAATTGGCTAAACTTTGACACCAGACAATCCGCTGCTAATTCCACTCTCATTCCTCCTGCCAGTCCCAAACCCAACCCAACCCAACCGCTACGTCTGTACCCCAAAAAAATATCCGACAGAATACTAAAGGTCAAACAAGTTTCAAAAATTCTTCTATCCCTTGACACCATCAGTCCTCCGGTCTGGATGGCACACGAACAATCGTTTTAAAAATATACGCTCCAGAGCTTGCAGATACAGATCTCGTATGGCAAGGGTATCGTCCCAGACAGGTGGACGACTGCTTGTGTACAGCCTGTCCCGAAGAAAAGTTCCAATTCTTTTCCATCTAATTATAGACATATCTCTCTTCTCTCTGTTGTCAGCAGTTAAGGAGAAACCGATCAACTCGCAAATTCTAAAATATCTAGAATAACACAAAATCATCCATGACAGACAGTACGGATTTTGTCACCAAAGATCCACAGCTGATCTTCTTACCTACGTCACACATAACTGAAACATGTCTCGCGAATTCCATGGCGAATTCCAGATTGTTGCTCTTGATATTTCCAAGGCCTTTGATCAAGTATGGCATGACGCACTCCTCAACAAACTACCTTATTACGGTCTTCCTCCTAAACTATGTACCTGAATCGGTAGCTTTCTCTCTGATCGGCGCATATCTGTCGTTGTGGACGGTCACTCATCTAACTTCCATCCTATCAATGCTGACGTACCCCAAGGTTCAGTCCTGGCACCAACCCTATTTCTTCTTTACACTAATGACCTGCTCTCTTCAACTACCAATCCAATCCACAATTACGCTCTCATTCCATCGTTCATTTTTCTAGCCAAGTTTCGAATCAAGAGTAGGATTATAGACGCAGATCTATGCACCTATCCCTTTCCCAAGATCTTCAATGAATCTTGTTCAGTTCAACGCCTCCAAAACTCAGTCTTGCTCCCTGTCACGCAGAAAATCCGGAAACAATCTTCAATAGCCACATCAGCACATAAAACTTGGTTTTCTCTTTCGAGCCAGAAAATACTTCTCTCCTTCCAACTTCCACCCTCTCCATGTTTCCCAAATAAGACCTAACTTAGAGTACTGTTCCACATCTGGGAAGCGGCATGACCATCGACACTTAACATCCTTAATTCTATTAAAAAGAGAGCCATTCGACTCATCAATGACCCAGTCTTCACAAGAAAACTCCCTTCTCTCGCTCATCGCCACGCTGTTGGGGATTTATCCCTTTTCTACCGATACTTCCACGGATTTTACTCTTGACTGTCCCCAACAGAACAACAAGAGGCACGTTACGTATGCATCCCTTTACCTTTACTGTCAAGCAGCCAAAGCCTAGAACATCCCACTTCTCTCGCTGATTCATAACCAGGGTATCCAGATTATGAAACAAGTGGCCTGCAGATGTTTTCCCTTCCCCTCCAAAATCCGTTAAACCCTGTGTCAACAGATTACATTTCCCTTCTCTTCAGATACGGTACGTTAGTACTTAGGCTTGAAGTTGGGGTTGCCGTCCTTATTTGCGTTTAGAAGGATTTGCTAGTAAAAAAACTAGACATTGATTAACAATGCGGGACACTTATACTAGCTTTCGCCCTCGATGTAACAATAATTTCCATTACAAACTTTGAACCTCCATTTCGGCCCCATAGGGGTTGATTTATAAAAACTGCAAAATCAGTGTTTAAACATTTTTTAGAGTACTGAGAATTTTTGAGTTAATAAGACCATCTATAATATTTCCTCCATACAATGTTTGAACCCCTGTTTCACACCCTTAGTAGTTGAATTTTGAAAAACCCCTTCCTTAGTGGATGCCTACGTTATATAAGAAACCTCTTTGCAAAGTTTTAAGTTTCTGGACCCAGTGGTGTGGACTGTGCGTTGATATGTCAGTCAATCAGTCAGTCAGTCAGTTTCTTCTTTTATATATAGCGATAATAAGTTTTATTTTTATATAAACAGTAAGTATAGATTAAAAAATATTTAAACTAAAGACATCAAATAAAATATTAAAAACAAAAAATATTTTTTGTTTTGAAATTTTTTTTTCGTTACGTGAGAGGTTACTTAAATTAGAACAGAATTCGTATATTCATAAATAACTATGTCCTAACCTGAATAAGCGGGACAAAAAGCGTCCCGCAGGACGTAGTCGCGGGACGCGGGACATTGGGTACTAAAAGGTTTAAGATTTAGTTCTGGTTTAATTGAACATCTTCTAGTTCATCAGTTAGGTTTTGATAAGTTTTCAAATAACCTGAGTAATTGTAATACTTATTTCAGCAATTTTTGTTTTCCAAATGATTTTTATCTTGGAACTTGCTGCTGAAATGAATTTTGTCCCATTATTGAGGAAAATACATACGTAAATTATCCTCTTTTTCTTAATTTGCAAAAATGCTCACAAATAAATTCATAATAAAAAATCCAGTTGTTTTATTCACTTATCAGCTTAAATCATTGTCAAATTGGACCAGTCTGAGCCTATCTTCGAAAATGTAAAAACTGAATAAATTCATACTTTAAAAGATTCTTTACATCTAAAATGTTTTAATTAGATTTCCAATTCTTACTTTATTATGAAATGTGTCGAATTTGGCAAAAACTCTTTCATTATTTTTTTTATATCAGTCCCTGAAGTTGATCCTATGAAGCATTAATTACATCTCCCACGTTTAAATTAATTTGCTGGAAGGTCGTTGATGACATAAAACTGAACTTATTTAAAAATCGACCTTTTTCTTTAAAATACCATCATAAACTACTGTCAATAATTATTATTCATTACATTAACAGTTTACGTTATTACACCCAATAAAATTTAACGGCCTCAAAATAATTGATTGATTAAAAGCCATCATTTCGATAAATTAGTTTAATATTGACTTGGAGTTTGATTAGAAGTGTTTAATTAAATAAGAGGTTTCAAGTGAATTATAAATAGAAATTTTAATAATACAAAAAAAATTGTTTCAGATATGGCCGACTTTTTATAACTCGCATACTCGTATCTGAAGTAGTTAAATCGTAAAGGAGTTTGGTTGGATATTGATCAAGAAAACAAACTTAGATTAATTATTTTCTTTGGTGTTGACGTTTCTACCTTTGTGAATTTATTCTCATGCCTATACAAGTAAAATCTTTAGCCTTTGTCTTTCTATTGTATAGTCCTGAGTAGAGATGTGCCATGAGAATGTTCTCAAGGGAATATTTCCAGAGAACGGTAAATTACCGAGAATTATAAATTCTCGAGAATTTATGATTTTAGAAAAAAATATAAATTACTGGAAAATTACCGAGAATATTTCCGAGAACGAGAACGTTCGCGGGAAAATTCATATTCTCGGATAATTTATGAGAATTTACCGAAATTTATGGTAATTCATTTTAATGCGCTATTGTATCATAGATGGATCTGGAGCATCTTTATCTTTATTTCTTTTCTGTGTAGTTTTAAACACCTTGTTTAGACATGTTATTTTATACAATGCGTTTCTAAGTTGTGTTTTATTTAAGATGCGTAATCACGTTAATTTACAATATAAATATTTTCTAAATTAGGTATTGCGTACTATCTCTTTATTTTCTCAGATACAATTATTGCAAAAACTACTTCGGGAAAAAATATGTTCTTCCAATTTATGCAGTCAAACAAAACATAAAATTATCCAACATATAAAATAAATTCTCCAAAATTTTCGATAAATTCTCATTTTTCTCAGAGAATATTTTCCAATAATAAATTCTCGAGAATGTTCTATCTCTACATGTCTTTATTTTTTCAGATAAAATTATTGTAAAAACTACTTTTGGTAAAAAAAATATGTTCTTTCAGTTTGTGCAGCTAGAACATAAAATTCTCCAACATATAAAATAAATTCTCCAAAATTTCCGATAAATTCTCATTGTTCTCGGAGAATATTTCCCAAAAATAAATTCTCGAGAATGTTCCATCTCTAGTCCTGAGGAATATCGACATCAACATAAATGTTTTCTTCACCAATATCCAGTGCGATATATTCATTGTAGTCAGTAAAAATCAATCTAGTTAAACTCTACATAGAACCTGAAAAAGAAGGAAAATAGATACCTCGTGCTAAAAATTAGAATTCCAGGATTCACTACAAAGATTTGAGATTTGTTACTACTTTAAATTTAGATCTTCTAGTCGTTCCGTTAGGTTTTGACAAGGTTTTTCCCTGTCATGGTAAATAAGTCGTTATTAAACATTTATGTGTTAGTCTATGATTTCTGCGATCTACTTGATGTTCAAATTATATTTTTTAGTGAAACTTGTTGCTAAAATGAATTTAGTTCTACTATTGTGACAAATATATACTTTTTTTCTATAAATTTGAGAACAAAATCAGAGAAATACATAGAATCACAGCTAATTACCTGATATCACACATGTCAAATTAGAACGGTCGTTAGATTAAGACAGAGAATTGAAATAGTGAAGATTCGATTATTTAAATCTAATAGCATCTTCCATTTATCGCTATTTCCGCTCTTGGATCGATCTAAAATCATTCGAGCGACTATTTTTATATTCCATTCAAACGAAATCGCTCGACGATTTACAGCCAGGCGTGTTTCGTTAAAAAATCGAGCATTTTCGGTGCGCTCTCAGATTGCTCGCGGTTGATCTGTGTCCATGTGGTAGATCAACAAGATGAGAGCATAAAAATGGCAGATCAAGTATGCTTTTGACGATAATTCTGAAAGAAGTTGTTGTAGTCTTCTCGATCTTCTTTCATCCTCTTCATCAGAAGAGAATGATGTTATTGAGGTAATTAAAAACAAAACAATTAGTTCATACATATACACGTGTTTAGCAAATATCTCTTCAATAAACCACAAAACAAAACGACTATTTAACGGAGCGACTGACAGGTAACAGCTGCTATGCTAGCGACGTTCTGTTGCTCCCAATAAGACTATGAGCGCAATTTGAGCGTGAAGGGATGACGCTATTAGTTTTGGTATTTAAGTCTGTGATTAATTTGACAGATACAGCATGATTATTCTGATACAATCGTTTTTAATACCAGCTAAAATGCCAGTCCATTTTTATTCTGTTTCTTTTAAAACAGTGCAGAT
Organism: Philopedon plagiatum; assembly: GCA_963971165.1. Lineage (NCBI taxonomy): Eukaryota > Metazoa > Arthropoda > Insecta > Coleoptera > Curculionidae > Philopedon > Philopedon plagiatum. The sequence continues at coordinate 17,875,134 of OZ020190.1, read as the reverse complement.
TTTTACAGCTCGCCATTTTATTTGGGATTTATTTGGAAAATTGCAGCAATGTTCTACTCAACTTTTAAAGCAATGTTCTACTCACCCATACCTTTTTACTGACGTAGCACAAGACTACCCTTTCTATTATGAAAATAATCCAAAATGGAACACGCCTCGCCGCCGCCATTTTTGCAGAAATATTTACACCACATTATTATACTTTTATGAGAGTATATCGAGCTTTAATCCTCTGTTAATAAGTTAAAATATATCATGTGGGCATTAGATCGCCCTGTATATAGGATCTGTAATGTTAGTAATAGATTTTATTAAAATAGATACCTAAGTAGTTTTTTTTGTCTGAGACAGCCAACGTAACCTATAAATACTAACGTACCGTGGGTGTCTAAAGGGAGGGGAAATGCAATCTGCTAATTCAGGATTTAACGGATTAAAGGTTAGGAGGGAAAGTAAAAACTTCTGCAAGCCATTTATTTCATAATTTGGCGGCCGTAGGTATGAATGAGCAGGTGAATTGAGATGTTCTGAGTTTTTTGATCTGGATAGTAAAGTGACAGGCTTCTTGTTGTTCTGATATAAATAATTAAAGGGGGACTGTTAGAGGCTAGTTCTTCCTAACAAAGTTCGTGAAAATATATGTAAAAGAGTAACAAATCACCCACAGCGCTTCAATGAGCGAGAGAAGGAAGTTTTTTTGTGAGTTCTAGATGACTGATAAGTAGAGTTCGTAAATCGGGGTGTCAGGCCATAGGCGCCGGAACTAACTATCGCGATTAGTCTCGACTCGCGAGCACGGTGCAGCTCGACATGCTTTGCGGTGGAAACAGGTTACCTAACGTTCGTAGAAGTCACCTGCTGTCGCAGAATATTCGGGTTTATTACTATCTGGACCTAAAATATGACGGGTCTCGGGTGTAATGTATTTGGTGTGCAATAGGGAATTATTGTGTTGGAAACGATCACAGTGCCAAAAACATGTTAATAATGCAAATCATAAATATAAACAAAGGAGCACACTATGCCGAATTTATACAAGATTTGATATCTATGATGAGTACTTGCAATATGCCTTTTTATACAGTCCAGAAAAAAACGTTTCGTAATTTTTGGGCAAGATATAATCCCGACTGTAGCTCGGCGCGAAGTAAACAGTAAAAAGTTGTGGCTGGCCATAGATGAATCAACGGATTCAAAGAAAAAGTCTGTGGTCAATGTTCTAGTTCGAATATTACATCCACGAGGACCGTCATCTCCCTATTTAATAGATAGCCAGTAAAAGACTTCTTTGGATAGAATTAAGAATTCTGTCGAAGGTGATGTGACCCCCCAGATGAGGAAACAATATTCTAGATTATGTCTTCAGTTTGGGAAACATGAAGATACCTAGTTGAAGAGTTGGAAGAGAAGAACTATTTTTTGGCTCGGCAGGAAAGGCAAATTAAGCTTTTTTAGATAATTTTAAATAACTTTTTTCTCAAAATTTTGCATTCGAACAGTGCTTGTTTATTATATCTATAATTAGGAATTCGTTGAAATTGATATAATCTATTTTTTTATAATCAAAAATATCTTTCAAGAGCATTCTACTTTATTTTTTACAACCTATAAAACACCAAAAATCGAATACAAGCAGGAACTAAAATTGCAAAGTTTGTTATGCTTATACTCGTAGTTCAAGGCCACTCTGTTGCGATGTTTGCAATTTACCAGCGTTTTTATCACGAACTTTCAATGATATAATAAGTTTACCTCTGACATTTTAAAATTTAATGGACGGACAGAAAGCTGAAGTTTAATGACCTGTAAAGGTGTTCATAAAAGTGTTTACCCCCGTGAACTTAAGAGAGAATAGTAAAAAAAATATGCGTGGAAAAATTACAAAGAGATTGTTTTGGTTCATCTAGGAAATTTTATTTTTTCGGAGATGGCAGCAGAGAATCTGGTATCACTGCATTTCAAAACTGTAATGGAATACCTAAATTTAGAGTTGACAAGGAAAGGACGACAGAAACGATATAAAAGTATTTGAAATGCAGTGTTAGAGAAAAATATAGCTTAGTTGGATAGACAGGTTCATCAATGACCGTGAACAAAATTATATTCATGGAAACAGGACAACATGGAACACCATACAGAATAAAGGAGATGGGGCTATAGGACTTAGCTTGTCTTATCAGGCCTTGTGAGGGCGTGAAAGGGGGGGGGGGGGTGCACCGAGACACCCATTAGACAAATATTAGGTGATGTGTGAATCAATAGTTATGGTACTAAATTTCTCCACATTAAATTGTTCCGTTCAGTTAATTACAATATATAAATTGCCATCAACAAATAGAGCTAATTTTCTTAACGAGCTTCAGGAGCATTTTATGAGGAAGAGTAGTGAGGGATTTGTCGGAGACATTAATCTTGACTTATTAAATAAATCCGATCCCGTAGTGAACGAATATCTTAATATTATTGCAAAAAATGGTTTTCTGGGCTACATTAACGAAGCAACAAGAGTTACAAGTTCTGAAAGCTGTTTGGAGCGTATATTGGTGCGCTTTCCGGTGGGCAAATGTAACGTTATATTTAAATCAATTATATTTTAAAGAGTGCTTTAACTGATCACTACCCTGTTATTCTGAACGCTTGTTTCTTAAACCTAAATATTGGCGAATCAAATGCAGCACAGACTCGTTCTAAAATAAATGTAGATTATTATAAATGAAAACAAAGATTAAAAAATGAAAGATGGAATGTTTAAATTGAAGGGACCCAGATAGTTCCTATCGGTGTTTTATACAAACTGTACTTTACCATATAGAATCAACATCGGATAAAATAAAAATTTCATTAAAGCAAAAGAGACTAAAACAATGGATTACCAATGGCCTGGTTATGTCTATTCGTGTGTGAAATAAAAATAATTTAAATTCATTAAATCGGTGCAAGGATTACCGTAATCTTTTAAAAACCCTCATCAAACATACTAAAAAAGATTATTTTAGAAACATATACTAACCGAGAACAAAAACAATCCGGGGTATTAAATGAGGAACTTAATAATTCAAAAAGCGTTGAACCTATTACTTTAATTATTGACAATAACAAAAAATTAACTGACAAAAAAGAAATTTCTGATCTGTTCATCAATAATTTGTTTATAAATGTAGGTAAAAACATGACAACAAAGCTTAACTATCAGAAAATAATACCTGAAAGAGATATACAGTGTACAAATTTGATTTTAGTTCCTGTACTAGAGACTGAACCTGGCCTTGATCGACATTCTTTAAGGACATTGGAATTAAGGAAAATAAGGAAATAGAATTACAAATTGCTAAACGACTAGCATATATATTTAATCTCTCTTTTTCCGAAATTTCCAAACTTTTTCCGAATAATATATTTAATCTCTCTTTTTCAAAACTGAAATAATCCATTATTACACCTATTTACGAGAATAGTGACATAGTGACAGAACACAAATGAATAATTATCGGCCGATATCAATCATAAATATCTTTGCTAAACTTTTGGAAATGTCCCTTAAACAACGACTGAATGATCATTTGCCGAGAAATAAAATTCTTTCTAATCACCATTTCAGATTTAGAGAAAATGTTTCAACAGAAAATATACTCTTTCAAGTAATGAAATCAAATAGAGGCCCTGGATCTCGATCGAAGGCCTGTTGTAATAGTCCTAGATTTGGCAAAGGCGTTTGATACGGTGTCCCATAGAATACTATTGAAAAGATTAAATGACTATTGAGTGAGGGGGTTACCAAACCAACTTTTTAGTAGCTATCTTGGGAACAGGATGCAGTGTGTTAGGGTTGAGGGTGAGATGGGAGGTTTTGAGACTATGACTTGTGGAATTCCCCAGGGAACGGTTTTGAGACCTCTTCTTTTTTCAATCTATATATAAACGAACTACTAAATGCCGACTGAAGCGAGAATTATATCTTATGCTGATGACACGGTACTCGTGTTTTCCGGGTCGACCTGGGCAGACGTTATCAATGCGGCATCTATAGAGTTCTCTAGAGCTAGTCAGTGGTTCGGTGAAAATTTATTAACGATTAATAACTATAAAACAAAATGTATGTATGTGTTTTAGTATTTATGATGCATTCAACCAATTTTTCATGAACTAAAAATCCACTCATTTGACTGCTTACGAAATAATAAACAGAATTGCGATTGTAGTGCGGAACTGACATGATTGAATATCTAGGTATTATGATTGATAATAACATAAAATGGGAAGAACATTTCCAGCAATTAAATACAAAAATTCGCAAGCTCGTTTGGAAGTTTTATACTAGTTTTATACTATTAAAGATGTGATGCCTTTGAACATACTTTTAACACTCTATGTCACACTTGCTGAATCTATTACAAGATATGGAATTATCATTGGGAGGGGGGGCACAGTTCTCTCTAATATAAATATTCTGAATATAACACAAAAATTCATGTTAAAGGTTATTTTAAACAAAAAACAACATATTCTTCTGAATTGTTGTTTGAGGAAGCAAATGCCTTTAATATTACTTAACTCTGAATAAAAGAATATATATGAAGAAAATATAAAATTTCTGAATTAAAAGTGTCAACTTTTACATATTTAGGGTGAAGGCTCGTCAGGTCCTATATGTGCTGCGTCTGACGAAAAGAACTATGCTCCTAAATTTTATAATTTACTGTCGACTGAAATAAAGTGCATAAATAGCCATATTATAAAAACAAATTAGCCGAATTTTATAAAAAATATTGAGTAACTAACAATTAAGGCTTCTGATTTTTAAAACAAATTTGTAATATGACATATGCCTTCAGTACAGGTATTTACTTTTGTTCAATGTTTAGTATTGCATACTGCGGTGCCACTAGATTGTATTATGTCATAAAACCATATTATAGTTTGTCACAACTTATAAATGCATAATGCGAAATTGTAATAATTTATAAAAATATCTCGCGTATTGCATACACAGACATTTAGTCTAGGGTGCAATTGAACAATAACATGTAACTGTTTCCACAGAAATTTTTAAGGTTGAAACACAAGCTGCAATATTGAAACACAAATGTAATCCTGAAACAACTATAATATACATTATTATTATAATTACTGGAAAGTAAAAGATCTAGCTCAAAGATAGATCAAGATGGTCAGCTATATCAAAGCTTGCTTAGGATTGTCAGCAAGCATCAACGAAAACATAATACAGTTTTAACTTCAGCTATACCTGATATTTTGGAACGTCTTTTGCCACTTTGTTTTTTCAGTGATCTTAGGGAAATTGTATTAATTTGATAATTAGAAAGGTCGCCTCATAGCATGAGAACAAGGACACAGAATTTGTTAATTTTATTCAAAAGGTTTGGTCTTGGGTTATCCCTTTTTAAGAATACAGGATTCCGAATGGAAATCACTAATGAGATGTTATTTAGGTACCAATTAATTTATCTTATTGTCGGATAGGTTTTGTAATATTTTATTGGTGTTCTATTATTATAAATCCTATTATTTTATATCCTATGAAACTTTTAAAATTCTTACTTAATATTTAAACTCGATATAGTCAGTCAAGCCTTATAATTAAATTTTATAGTTAAAATTTGCAATAAACGTTTTATAGTTCCAGGCAATTTTAATTTGCATAACTAAGCTCAACTAAGATTTTCTTAGCATAAAATTTGATGTTAAGTGTATATTAAATGTAAAACTTTTAATTCGACTAAATATTTTATTCTGAAGCAAGGTAATACTGTATAAAAATCACAGAAATATATCTTTTCATATACCTATTTTCATAGGTTTCTCACTATTATTTTAAAAAGATTGTTTAACCTAATTTTTTTTTAGTTTAAAACTGTTGGTATTGAATCTAGAACAATATGTATTTTGTACAAATTCATCCTCTCAATACTCATTATAAATGTTTAGTCTATTGGAAAATGGTAAGTTGGTAATTGAAATTTGAGTTGTCCCTAAAACCAAGTGGAATTCGTGTAAAATTTTGGTTCTAGGGCCGAAATTTCGTAACTGAACTAAGGAAAGAGATTATAGGTAGCCCTATCTGTATAGACTTTCATATTCTAGGGCGACTTTTTGTTTAAATTATCTATTTGATGGATTTTTGGAAAATTTTCGATAAACAATGTTTCGAAAATTGTGTTTCGTTACAACTTTTATCGAGTGTTTTCGCGTCTTTGTTGTGTAATTTTTGTTTTTTTACTGTCTATATCTTAGATAGAGTTATTCCGGGAGAGATGACCCCATTGTTCCTAAACTCATTTAATGCAATAATACAATAAAGTAAAACAATGGAATGGACCAAAGACCTATCAAACATTTTGCCAAAGAAACATAATAAATCAACAAATTTAAAATCCGTCGAGTGGCTATCTCTCGCGATTAGGTTTCTGAGAAGACATACCAATAAATCAAAAAAATATATCGGAGTTTGAAAGTATGCATGGTTGTAATTTTTAAGATGGTTAACTCAATCAAGTGAATTTGTATTGTATCGATATTAAGGCATTAAAATACTTTTTTTGTGTTTAATATTTTTAATCAGAAGTTATCTGCATTGGTGTAGAAGCAACTGGCGCAGTACAGTCGCTATCGATTGAGTTAGTTTAAAAAAAAAACTTAGCTGGCCACCTCTCGCTAAATTACCTTATCTAACTTTATCATAGTTTGGTATTGTTTATTTTTATGTTTTAGAGAAAATATTACAAGAATTTGTATAGATATATCGACAAGCACGTCTGAAAATTTAAAAATCAACTTCATTCGGATTTCATGCAAAAGACAACTTAAAAATTAGGTACTTTATATTTCCTAAGAATCATGTAGATCTGAAGTTTGTAAAGCTACTTTTAAGTTTGCGTAGTTTAAGTTGAAAGATTTCCAATTTCAATAAACTTTTCTGGAGTGAGTGGATTTTAGATTTTAGAAGGTTAAGTCCGCATCAGTATGCTGCCTGAGTTTCAGCTTTGAGATTTATTTTCACAAAATTTATATTTTTAATAAGAAGATTTTGCTTTGTTATATATTATGTAATATGTATTATGTTGAAAGTAGGTTTAATTAGAGCAATGCTTGCCTACATATAACTGTAATTTTGGAAACGATTGATTCAATTTTTATCCAATCTACAGCTGAACAAAATTTTTTGTTAGAAAATATTTTGTGGATAAATATGCCTTTTTTCATTACCTTTGCATCCTATTTTATACATTCATTCAAGATCTGTTTAAAACATTTTGCAGATTTTTTATTTACATTTTTAATAGGAACAAAAAAAAAGATTAAAGTTTAGTTCAAGAAACCCGTCACAAAAGGAGGAAATTGATAAAAAAAAGGGTAAAGCTCCGACAGAAGTGACCTCATTTTTATCCTTTTTTATCCATTTTTCTTTCTTTGTGACACTTTTTACTTGAAATTCAATTTTTCTGTTGATGGTAGAAAAAGCTTAGAGTGTCCAAGGGAATCTTTGTCAAATGCGTTATTAAAAATCTCGCTGTTCTTAAAGGTTTTTGCTTGTCTTGAAAATAAGATATCTAATCATTAGAAAACGTAAGATATGATAATACTAGGATTGGCCAAATAAATTTGACTACAAGTATAAGACAGTACACTTTTATATTGTTATATAAAATTAAAAATATGCAATTGATGCAAGGCATAAAGATAATAAATATGCAGTAATAGTGTTAAAAAAACTTGTTAATTTTTGTAAATAATAATTATAGTTTATAGAACTGCGAAGCTAAAGTAAATCGTCAACAATAATTTATATTCTTATAAAAACTGATTTTTTTGGATGTGCCAACTCTCTAAGATATCGACAGTATTTAGTCCAGGCGACTAGGTATTCTGAACGGTTTAAATAAATAATAAAATAAATTCGGTATTTGTACAAAATTATTTTTAAATTTATTGCTAACATATTGAAAAAAAAAGTTTTTATAGGAATACGAATTATCATTGACGGGGACTATAACTACTATTATATAGACTATTTCGTATACAGTTTTGTTTTCTAAAGTTTTGTTATCAATTTGGATTGTGTCCGCGATTCTGCCAGCCAATATATTCCAAACATGCTTGTGCCAAATAGTATCTTGCATGCTTGTAACTGAATAACTGAATTTCAGACACAGGCCAATTCCGTAGGTAACAGAAAGCTAGTTTAGGAAAAAGCGTACCTATAAATGGCTAATTTTTATACAAGAATTGTTTCTAAAAACATGAGTTGAAACTTATACAGTGTTTGGTAATAAATCCAATGCTGAATGCCGGCGTTTGAGTTAATTTTTCTTTTTCAGACGAAAATCGTCTGTTTTAATACTTTTAAAAGGTCTATAAAATAAACACTTACCTAATTTTGCTTAATTCGAAGTTGCGAAACTTCCTTTGTACCATTTATCACTTTTTAAACATAAAACCACATACAGAAATTTAATGATAAGCATAAAGCATTATAAACTCACAATAATATAAGAAATAGCTCGTCTGCTGAAAACAAAAGATCCTACAAGCTTCAAGTCGTCATACATGGCCTACTATTAGGCATCATCTCTATTATAATAACCAGTAATACGATTACTGTTTAGAGTGTTTAGAGTAGGGTAAAAATTATAAAATTTATTGGTTCTAAAATCTATTGCTGACTCAAATTAAGTAAGTCAGCTGCAATGAGCTGATTTTTAACGGGGATGACGATAATGAAGACAGAAAATCGACTGAAGAGGACGCAAAGTTCTTAATTTGAGTCGCTAGTTGGTGCTCCAAGAAAAATTCTGAAATGCTGAAAAATGAAAATAAAACAGTTTGTACATTATGGTATATGTTATGTATGAACTAATCACCTAAACAAAATTTGGGTGAGCACCTTTAGTTCCAGGGTGGGCCAGTGCCCACGCGGGATCCCGCGGAATTAGAACCAAACCCTCAAATGCCCTGCGGGATTGAAAATACTGCGGGATTGCCATCACTACTTCTAAACCCTATCCGCGGTCATACAGTCAGCGGCGTGCAGTGAAATTTCAAAGTTGGGTATCTCTGTTCCTACTTACAGGAACCGTGCCAAATTTAGGGGTTTTAATAGTGAGCCCACTGGGAATGTTTTGGTAAAGAAAAAAGAACATTTGGTAATTTGCGAAAAAAGTTGAATTTTTGCATTGCCTACCCTGCAAAAAAATGGACGCGTTTGGGTATTTCATTTAATATTTTTTCTAAACTAATTTGACATCATTTTGTCGACAATTTTTAAATTTTAAGAGAAAAAAATTTGTTAGTAGAAAGTTATAGTCATTTGAGTTTTTTTAAACCTAAACTATAATTTAAAAAAAAATTACTATAACTTTCTACTAACACATTTTTTTCTCTTAAAATTTAAAAATTGTCGACAAAATGATGTAAAATTTGTTTAGAAAAAATAATAAATAAAATACCTAAACGCGTTCATTTTTTTTCCAGGGTAGGCAATGCAAAAATTGAACTTTTTTCGCAAATTGCCAAATGTTCTTTTTTCTTTACCAAAACATTCCCAGTGGGCTCACTATTAAAACCCCTAAATTTGGTACGGTTCCTGTAGGAACAGAGATACACAACTTTGAAATTTCACTGCACGCCGCTGGGACATACCGTATATGGTGTTAACGCATATTTTACGCCGTTTCTGTTTTAGAAAAATATTGAGATTCCTATTGAAGGAGTTGCCTGATGGGTTACATCAGTCTGATGATCACCAACAAAAGGTGAAAGCTGACTATCTACCCGGCTCGGAGTTTTCCATTAGTTCTTATGCCTCTTACTTTAATACAGGAGCAGACCACACTGTGATTTTTGTACGCTGTGACACATACATTTTCTTTTTCTGTGTTATACAGTGCTCCACCCCAGAAACCATCTTTACAGATGATGACACTTTTTTATTTTTGACTTTACGAAAAAATTTATTCTTCATAAAAGTTCTGCTTATTGAGAAAATAACAACCAAATTAAAAATTTTGACCCAGCACATACGGGGTGTCAAAAAAAAGTAAAAACGATAAATGCCGTATAAGAATAGTTATTTATTATACAAGGGAAAAAAGTACTAGATTTTAGCTCGAGGTTGTGTTGTCTCCGACGCGAAGCGGAGGGAGGCAAAAAACCGAGAGCTAAAATCTAATATTTTTCCCGTGCATAATACACTATTTTTTTCTGTGACGGGAAAAACGATGATTTAATATTGAAAAAACATATTATTACAATATATTAAAGTCAGAAAATTATGGATGTGAAATTTGAATTTAAAACTGGCAGGCTGTTGTACTTATAGCGACAATTAGACCTGCGTTGCTAAGGAAACCTTTACAGTAATCAAACATCTGTCATTTTAATTCTGTGATTTGATTTAAAAATTGCAAATTTAGTGATTGTTTAGTAGTTATTTTGAATAATATAAAGTTAAAAAATATCTGATTCCGAGTTTTCTCTGACTCCACATTTAATAATTGTACTTTTGATATATAGGAAATGTAACTTTTGTATAATAAAATATTCTAAAATTAAATATCTACCTTTACTTATGTGTATACATATATATCCGGGAAAAAAGTACTCACTTTTTTCCCGGGGAAAAAAGTAATTTCATAAAACGTGACATTTTGTTACCTGTCAACAGAGATAAAATGTCAAACGTTTTTCCCGTCACAGAAAATATATTTTTAATTTTAATTGCAAAGTACAATAACGTAAGAAAGTGTAAAGTAAAAAAAAGAAGAAGTCCATGCCCACAGACTATTCGAAAACATAGACGATTTAGAGAGAATTATCAGAAAATGTGTCCAATAAATTTCCCCTCAGATGGTTAGAAATGCAGTAGCAGCATTTTCACGACATACAATAGTTTGTATGGAAAGAATATTAATATTAATTAATATTGAAGCTTAGTGTAGTATTATTAGTAGTATTTCATAAAATGTTTTGTTGTTGTTTATTTTGGTATGTTATTTGAAAAACACGTATTTCAAAACACTTTTAAAAAAATTCAAAGGTATACATGAATGACAATAAAGTTATTTTGTTAAATTTCATATTCGATCACTTTTTAATTCAGGACGACACTTTCTTATTTATTGCACTTTGCAATTAAAATTAAAGATAGTTTTCCTGCTACGGCATTTATCGTTTTTATTTTTTTGGCACCCTGAATATGCTATGTCAAAATTTTTGATTTGAGTGTTATTTTTTCAACGATCAGAACTTTGTATGAAGAATAACTTTTTTCCGTAAAGTCATAACCAAAAACGTTTCCCATTTATTAAGATGGTTTCTGGACACGCTATATATTTGACTATATGTTTGTCTACATGCTTTTAATATTTTAGAAAATATTTATACAAAGGCATAAATAAACCTGACCAAACCCAGGACAGGCTAATATTATTATGTGAAGATTTGCTCAAGTTTGTAGAGATTTCTATAATCAGGATCTTTTCGGTGTTTTTTCCTTAACGTTTTCTAAACTGTAACGAATATACGAAAAACCGTATTTTTCAAAAGAATATACATATTTTCAAAAATTGTGTTTTCAAAAAATTGTTTTCGAAAAGTGGTATTTCGTAAAAAAATGTACATATTTTTGAAAATTCATTTTGTGCAGCTAAGTAGCTCGATAAAATTTAGTTTTACATAATTATAGAGATTCGGCAACGTGAACAAAATAATATGAAGAAATTTTAAAACGTATTTTTACGATTATAATGTTTTATTCAGTGTAATGGATTTGTTTTAATCAAGCTAATACTGACTACGTCTCGTCTTCTTTTAAGCAGATATATTCTGGCCTCCAAAAAAATTTCCAATCAAACTTAGGTTCGTATAAAACAGCCGAAGGTCGCCCCTCAGAATAAACGGTCCGCATCGAGCAAAATGGTGGTTTCACACGCAATTTGTATTTTAATTCGGATTAAATCTGCCGTAGGATCATTTTAATGTCCATTATTTACGGGCTTTATAATACGCTTGTAATAATAAAATAACACCGAGACAAATTGGATCTTTAATAATAAATATTATTGAATGATTATTGCAACATTATCACAAATTACCGCTTTATGTTTATCTTTATGTATTATCGATATAAGTGTATATGCGCCTGTTTTTTTTTTAATTTATGAGAATATTTTTTCTGGGTAGCAAGCGACTATGGAAGGAAAGTATTTTATGTTTATCTGACTATTTTATTTACCTCTACAGCTGGAGCAGTAGTATAAAAAAATAAACCTTTTCGTGTTTGAAACCATCTTATTATCGTTATTACTTTAAGGAAGGGATGCTTTTTTGACCTGCTTTTCAGCTTTAGCTAAAATTTTTTAAAAAGTCAAACCGTATCTTACCTGTAGGCTAATTAAAGTTTGAATGAAGTTAACTATTAGACTGCTCCCGGCATTTTGTTTTAAACTTATGGGAAGATCATGATCAATTCTTTCTCACCATTCAAAAGGTCTCTTTTTAATAACCATCCACCGTATTGTGTCAGATGACCTAGCACCGCAAACTTGTCTAGAAGTCCTCTTTTTTAAAGGAAGTGAATGGGAAAAGGGCTCACTCTCCTTAGAAAATGACTATGAAACATTTACTGATGACTCCAAAGCGCTCGGCTGAAGCAGTAGACTGGATATTTCAGTCTACATCGCTACGTCTGCTATACTCAATATCAGCTAAGATTTTAATGGCGGCCGTTGATATATGTCATTTCTAATAACATTCTGTTTACACCACTTGAACTTTGGTCAGAATCGGACTTTACATTTTAGCCCTAAAATCGTTAAAAACAGAATTAATAAAAAATCGGTCAAAGTTTATTTTCATTAAATTGATTCGCGGAACCTTGGAGTGAAAAGGGTAGAAAAAGATAAACGAATGCTCCCAGTTGGCTTTTGATTCATGCTACACAGAATTATCTCAGAGGTGATCTTCATCTGACAATCCGTCGTCACCGTCTGAAATAGATAGTTATTCATGATAATTATCGGCTCGGACCACTGACCATAATATATTTTCCTTTCACCCAATCCTCCTTAACAACCTTATTGGTATGCTGTACGTAATTAGACTATTGGTCGGCCCTCGCATTATTATTTAATGCCATTCTCCCGCATTCTAAAACGTCCTTGATTGAGTTGATGTGGAATTTTCGGGAATTATGTAATTCGGGGCGTATATTACAAAGCTGAATATGCTGAATACAGTCAAAATAATAAAACAAGACGCGTCATTTTTGAGCGCGCCGGAGGTGCTTTACATGAGCGAAATTGCCTACGATTATATTCTCTTCGTGATTAACAAATATGGTAATTTTAAAATGAGAATTTAAAAAAAAACGATAAGCTTTTCCACTAAGCTACTCGTTTAGAGTCGTAATTTACGCCGCAAAACCTATAATTCCTATAACATTCATTAATTTTGGGGTAATTTTTGTCTAGATAATTGTTAAACAAATAAAATCTGATAACCTACTTACTTTTCAATAAACAACACTTTAGAGATACACAAAGTCCAATACTATACTACCAAAATTTCTAAATAAGCACAAAATAATCAAAATAATGTCAAAAGGCTTTCTGAAAACACCGAAAACCAACAACAATATTCCTAAAAACAAACTTTGCTTTCACGCGTCATAAATCAAAATCGGACGGGACCAGGGTTGCCACCCGTCCCGATTTGGCCGGGACATTCCCGATTTTATGAAAAATGTCCCGCGTCCCTATCATAGGCTCTTTTGTCCCGATTTTACGTAATTTTGTTATGCGAATATTTTTTCTTAAAATTTCGAATGCTGAAAAATTACATTTTACAGAATTTAGGATTCGGCAATATAATTTGGATCGCCGTTTGACGTTTATTTATAATTTTTATTATTTGTACTTTTTTTCATAATAAATATAGTATAGTACTTAATCCGCAAAATGTAAGTAAACATTCGTGGAGTTCAATTTAAAATATGCATATGCAGTCCGCTCCTCGGCCTCCTCTATATTCTATGAAATTCAGTCCAATCACATGCATGCTAATTTTATTATTTTAATGAAAATGGCGAATGCGCAAGGTACTCCCGATTTTTAAAAACAAAAGGTGGCAACCCTGGATGGGGCGGCTCTGCAAATAGCGACGGAACGCGGACTAGACAAGACTAGTTGAAGATTTCCGGGAAAGAGATATGCCGGTGCAAAGGCGTAAGAAAAGGACGGCATTCGATGTGAGGTGCTGCACATATTCCACCTATTGGCACTTTTCCGGCTGCAAGGGTTAGATGCGGAATATGTATCTTCGTCGCATACATGTAAATGTATGGTCATTTATATATCCATCTCTCATCAATTCAGCGATTGTCTTAGCGCGTTCGGCAATTCAATCTGTTCCATCGTTTTGCTCGGAATTATTGACAGGCACGTGATCGATCGTACTATTCACAATAATAGGTCATGTGACCGTCAAAAAATCCGAGCAAAACGATGGAAAAATTGCATTGCCGAACGCACTATCTGTGTTTGCGAGGCGATTTCTAAATTAGGGAACGTTTAAATTATAAGTTGGAAAATACTCGTATTTTGACATATGTCAACGGCCGCCATTACAATCTTAGCTGATATTGAGTATACTAACTTTCAGTCAAAGGTTTTTTCCACAAAATCATGTGTTCGGAAGATGGTTAAATACAAAAAAAAGGAAAGATTGTCTCAAAAATTTGAACTGAACTAGGTTTGAAGTAACACGAAGTCCAAATATCAGTATAACTTTTCTTTTAACCCCCATCACTCGTCTTCAAAAATCAATGATTTTTCTTGACCTTTGAATTTAAGGGTTCCCCGGTAATCTTTCTAAGCATAGATGGGAAAAATTACAAGATTTAATTACTTTCCATTATTTTCAGGACAACCACTGCCTGCGCATAAAAATCCTCGGCGACTGCTACTACTGCGTCTCAGGCCTTCCAGAGCCCCGATCCGACCACGCCCATTGCACGGTAGAAATGGGTCTGGATATGATCGATGCTATTGCCAGCGTGGTCGAAGCCACTGACGTACAGCTCAACATGAGAGTCGGGATCCACTCTGGCAGGGTACTTTGTGGCGTTCTGGGACTTCGGAAGTGGCAGTATGACGTTTGGTCAAACGATGTCACGTTGGCAAACAACATGGAAGCTGGGGGTGAACCTGGGTAAGTCAAATAAGGTTTTTTAACTGTACGTTTGGAACTTCTTCTTTGACGCTGTCTTTATATGGGGCCGACCTTCGGTTAATCATCTCCATAACGTTCGGTCGTCACTTCCTTTTCCTGTTAAATATGTTTCTCTTAAATCATTCTTGATTTCATCTATCTATTTGGCTTTTAATTTGTTCTACCTATCTTCTTATACACTTTCATTGTCAATAACCTTCTGCTTTTACGTAATCATTGTCTCTTTTCGTCAGATGTCCGTACTACTGTGGTCTTCTTTCCTATATCTTCGTAAATATTTCCACAACCTGTTATTACCCTTATAGTTTTTTTTTCCTTAACTTGTTTCTTTGTTAGTCTACACATCCATCCTAACATTTTCTTATGTTTCCGCTCCATACGTCATTTCAGGTCTGACCCATCATTTTATAAACTAACTGCACACCGGAGAGTTTCTCAAATTTCATCCCCCATCCCGCTTGCACTTGCATGATTTTTTCATGTCAAACATATGTTTTTTTTTTAATTTTATACAAACCGGTAAGGCTATTGCTTTCAAAAAATAATATTCGGTTAAGTCATTCTTAAGGAAAAAGACTGAAATATTTAAAGACGTCTCCACTTATACAACTTTCTATCACCGTAGCCAACCATCGGCATCGTGAGGATTTCTATGCGCTCTTTTTCACTTAAGTGCATTTTACTTGTACGGCATGCTTTAACAATAAGTGAAAAAGGTAAAATTTTTTGTTTGGCAGTAAATGTCACTTTGTTAAACTGACGCTAGTTTAAATACAACAATGTGCTTTGTTACCAAGGTAACTTTCCCTGTTTTGCTTTCCTTTAATTGGTCACATGAAAATTACTATCATTAACAGTCGAAGATCGGCATAGGGTATGTCACATAAAAAATACTCAAAGTTTTAAGTAGAACTTAAATATCGAATAAAAATAGTGGTATTCCATTTAAAAATCTTAAGTTGATGTGTGCCCTGATTTTTTGAGCAACCCTGTACAATACTACAACTTTTTAAAATTTGTAAAAAATAGAAATTGACAGGTTCAAGCGTTTTTCTAAGTTATACATGGTTATGAAAATATTTGGAGTGTTCCATTCTTTTTGCCCACGCTGTATGTATCTGTCTAGGGAAGTGCGAGTTCAAGGAACTTAGCAAAACAAGGGGCCACAAGAAGTACTGTAAAACTTAAACTTTTTTATAAATCTTATGTAATGAGGGGCCTGAAAGCAACGCCAATTTATTAGAGATCTGATTAACCAATAGTCGGTAAAATAAAAATTATTGCCTTTTAGCTATTTGCTATTTGCATATCATTCGGTGTATGTGTACGTGTTAGCTTAATGGCTCTAACTGAAACAAGATGGCCAGCTCTCTTTTTGTTATTATTAAAAAATCAATTTAGGGTACATATTATATCCTAATCGTTTACTTTAAAAGTATGTATCTATTTTATATACTTCTGGAAAACATGTTTACAACTATTTCATTATTTTTTGTTTCTCATTTTTTATTTATTTTTTCTCCTCTTTTTCTATTTTTCACTTTTTTATTTCCTTGTGCTTTTAATAACATCCAGTAGTTTTCTACTTAATCGATTTTAAATTTATCCCTTAACAAAGAAAAAAATGGGCATAAATATATGTCATAAAAATTAGTAAAAGGCAGTTTAAGTCAAACAGTGAAAATATAGTCTCATTCTATCATCTTATTCCCAAAGTAGTCAAATTAATAACTTCTGAGAGAGAAAAATTATTCTAAAAATAATATTTATTTTTCTGCCTGTCATTTTGTCTTACGGGCTAGTGTAAGTAATATATTTCTTATGTTGGGTAGGTATCGATTTTCTTGAATATGTTTACGATACGGAAAATACAATTACAGGAAAAGCCAATTTACAACACATTGGTAATAATTTATTAGTTATTTGGAATATTTAGCAGCTTAGTTTATCTTTCGGATATTTAATTTATTCAATAAATTGTTATGTATCGATAACCAGATTTTTTATTATGGAAATCCATGCTCTGCTAACTTTATGGTGGTATTGTCTTTAATTTATGTATATTGATTTAGAGGGTGAAGACTATAACTTTGTAAATGAATGTTACTTCATACAATTTATATACATATTATTATTACTTATACTAAATCTTTTGGCGCTATAATATGAATAGACTTATTGATAATGGCATAAAAAATATATCTTTTCTATGACGGGAAAAATATAACTTTGTCCCCTTATTTTACATTTTAGTAACATTAAAACAACAATTGTTGTTAAACGTGCATTGCACAAACTATATTTCCTTATTAAGACTTGATGAAGTTTTTAGTGAAAAGAAGTTTCTTCAACGTCAAAGACATTTTCTACTCTTTTATTTGTCAACAATAAACAGTATAAACAATAAAAACTGTTACCAAGACGACATGAATTGTCGCTTCCACAAGCTACTGATCGAAAATTCGTATTTCACATCACTTAGTTTTTAACTTTTATTAAGTTTTTAAAAATTTGCAGCAGTCATTATATCGTCCCAAAAATTAGTGTATACACGAGAAAAAAGCAAAATTTTAGAGCTCGGTGTGTTTGTCTCCCTTCGCTTCGCTTCGCTTCGCTTCGCTTCGCTTCGCTTATATTATTATACAGTGCTTTTTTTAACTAGGGACACCGGATTTGCATTGTAACTGTTTCACCCCATGTTAACTTTTGTTGTACTAAAAATTTTGGGCCATATCTCGGCAGGTACATATTTTAAGGGTCTTCAATTCGCGTTCAATGTTTTTTTTTTCAGCAATTCCATACCAATTTCAGGAAAATCTAATATCCACTTTTTAATGATAAATTACAGTTAGAGATTAATTTAAACAATGCATGGAAATATCAAAATCAAATAACGGACATACAGAGGTTAAAAAATTGCATTGTACCAAAAAAGTAGTAATTTTTTACATCTTTGGTAGCCTTGCTGGTAAAAATAAGTCAATGTGGCGTCTTCTAAGGATTTAAATAACCTCTTTTGCAAATTTCGTCCTTTAGTTCCAAGAAGAACAAAAGTAAAGATGGGATGAAAAATTTACCCAACCACGCAAATCCCATGTCCCGAGTTTAAAAAAAGCACTGTATTATAATAATTATATAATAAATAACTATTTTTAAATACACCCACGACAACACGATATTGTTTTCTGTTTTATTTGAAATGCCCTGTAGAACAATAATTAAGATCAGGCTGTTAAATCATGTGATTAATTTCTCATATATCCAGTTTCCATTTTGTCTCATTTTAACTTTTTATTTTCATAAAAGATGAAAATTCAGATTATTGTTAAATGATTACCGAACTACTTTTATCCCCTGTTCTGTATATTTTTCTGATTAAAAAAAAATCTTTTTCCCTATCTATATAGGTACTTCACTTTAATCACTACCTACTTGTTAAGACATGTCTTAAATATGCAAAAATTGAGAATAAATTCTCTAACCACCTGAAAATTCCTTATACAATAAGGATTTCAACAAATAATGGTAAAACAGCTATTCTCCGGGCTATATGCCCCTCCGAGCGCTGAATTACATACCAAAATTTGCCGTATTTTCTTCTAACACAGTTAGATAATAAAATACTTGTTGAATGCAAGAAACTACCAGGAGGAAGGAAGCTTTTTCTTTAGTTAGGATGTCGTCACCTGCAGACCGGTTTCGAACTCGTTGGTTCTCATCAGTACAGGATAGACGAACATACCAACCTTCCGAAAAAGTAATCCCTTAAAGCTACAACTGTCGTACTGCATAAGCAGTGAGACACAGGCAGCGCCATCCATTAGCAGTTTCGAGCATTCAGAGTAGAGTTTACCGTAAGGTAAAATTTTCAAACGTATGAATGAAAGTCTGCTTGTCAGGGGTACATATAAATATGCAAAAATTGAGAATAAATTCTCTAACCACCTGAAAATTCCTTATACAATAAGGATTTCAACAAATAATGGTAAAACAGCTATTCTCCGGGCTATATGCCCCTCCGAGCGCTGAATTACATACCAAAATTTGCCGTATTTTCTTCTAACACAGTTAGATAATAAAATACTTGTTGAATGCAAGAAACTACCAGGAAGAAGGAAGCTTTTTCTTTAGTTAGGATGTCGTCACCTGCAGACCGGTTTCGAACTCGTTGGTTCTCATCAGTACAGGATAGACGAACATACCAACCTTCCGAAAAAGTAATCCCTTAAAGCTACAACTGTCGTACTGCATAAGCAGTGAGACACAGGCAGCGCCATCCATTAGCAGTTTCGAGCATTCAGAGTAGAGTTTACCGTAAGGTAAAATTTTCAAACGTATGAATGAAAGTCTGCTTGACAGGGGTACATATAAA
Organism: Philopedon plagiatum; assembly: GCA_963971165.1. Lineage (NCBI taxonomy): Eukaryota > Metazoa > Arthropoda > Insecta > Coleoptera > Curculionidae > Philopedon > Philopedon plagiatum. The sequence goes on along the minus strand of OZ020190.1, from coordinate 17,855,516 downwards.
TATGCAAAAATTGAGAATAAATTCTCTAACCACCTGAAAATTCCTTATACAATAAGGATTTCAACAAATAATGGTAAAACAGCTATTCTCCGGGCTATATGCCCCTCCGAGCGCTGAATTACATACCAAAATTTGCCGTATTTTCTTCTAACACAGTTAGATAATAAAATACTTGTTGAATGCAAGAAACTACCAGGAAGAAGGAAGCTTTTTCTTTAGTTAGGATGTCGTCACCTGCAGACCGGTTTCGAACTCGTTGGTTCTCATCAGTACAGGATAGACGAACATACCAACCTTCCGAAAAAGTAATCCCTTAAAGCTACAACTGTCGTACTGCATAAGCAGTGAGACACAGGCAGCGCCATCCATTAGCAGTTTCGAGCATTCAGAGTAGAGTTTACCGTAAGGTAAAATTTTCAAACGTATGAATGAAAGTCTGCTTGTCAGGGGTACATATAAATATGCAAAAATTGAGAATAAATTCTCTAACCACCTGAAAATTCCTTATACAATAAGGATTTCAACAAATAATGGTAAAACAGCTATTCTCCGGGCTATATGCCCCTCCGAGCGCTGAATTACATACCAAAATTTGCCGTATTTTCTTCTAACACAGTTAGATAATAAAATACTTGTTGAATGCAAGAAACTACCAGGAAGAAGGAAGCTTTTTCTTTAGTTAGGATGTCGTCACCTGCAGACCGGTTTCGAACTCGTTGGTTCTCATCAGTACAGGATAGACGAACATACCAACCTTCCGAAAAAGTAATCCCTTAAAGCTACAACTGTCGTACTGCATAAGCAGTGAGACACAGGCAGCGCCATCCATTAGCAGTTTCGAGCATTCAGAGTAGAGTTTACCGTAAGGTAAAATTTTCAAACGTATGAATGAAAGTCTGCTTGTCAGGGGTACATATAAATATGCAAAAATTGAGAATAAATTCTCTAACCACCTGAAAATTCCTTATACAATAAGGATTTCAACAAATAATGGTAAAACAGCTATTCTCCGGGCTATATGCCCCTCCGAGCGCTGAATTACATACCAAAATTTGCCGTATTTTCTTCTAACACAGTTAGATAATAAAATACTTGTTGAATGCAAGAAACTACCAGGAAGAAGGAAGCTTTTTCTTTAGTTAGGATGTCGTCACCTGCAGACCGGTTTCGAACTCGTTGGTTCTCATCAGTACAGGATAGACGAACATACCAACCTTCCGAAAAAGTAATCCCTTAAAGCTACAACTGTCGTACTGCATAAGCAGTGAGACACAGGCAGCGCCATCCATTAGCAGTTTCGAGCATTCAGAGTAGAGTTTACCGTAAGGTAAAATTTTCAAACGTATGAATGAAAGTCTGCTTGTCAGGGGTACATATAAATATGCAAAAATTGAGAATAAATTCTCTAACCACCTGAAAATTCCTTATACAATAAGGATTTCAACAAATAATGGTAAAACAGCTATTCTCCGGGCTATATGCCCCTCCGAGCGCTGAATTACATACCAAAATTTGCCGTATTTTCTTCTAACACAGTTAGATAATAAAATACTTGTTGCCATTCATACGTTTGAAAATTTTACCTTACGGTAAACTCTACTCTGAATGCTCGAAACTGCTAATGGATGGCGCTGCCTGTGTCTCACTGCTTATGCAGTACGACAGTTGTAGCTTTAAGGGATTACTTTTTCGGAAGGTTGGTATGTTCGTCTATCCTGTACTGATGAGAACCAACGAGTTCGAAACCGGTCTGCAGGTGACGACATCCTAACTAAAGAAAAAGCTTCCTTCTTCCTGGTAGTTTCTTGCATTCAACAAGTATTTTATTATCTAACTGTGTTAGAAGAAAATACGGCAAATTTTGGTATGTAATTCAGCGCTCGGAGGGGCATATAGCCCGGAGAATAGCTGTTTTACCATTATTTGTTGAAATCCTTATTGTATAAGGAATTTTCAGGTGGTTAGAGAATTTATTCTCAATTTTTGCATATTTATATGTACCCCTGACAAGCAGACTTTCATTCATACATGTCTTAAGACTAACGTTAGTGCTTAATTTTATTTATGATAATGATGTGAGCTCTTAAATGCTTTCATTATTAGTAATTTTAATTTTTCAAGTCTTTTGAATTACACGTGGTATTTAATTACCCAGTCCTACACAAATGTTACGGTTTTGAAATCCGATGACATTCATTTTAACTTAAAGGTTAAAGTTGATTCGCACACAATGATGTGTCTTATCTAGTGTTGCTTTTGTTAGTGTTATGTGTCCATTATGTATTTTGCATGATACATTGTTAGGTACTTCATTTGTAGAAATTGCAATACTTCTTAATTTCTACATATATTTTAAGTACAGTTAAAACTAAGGTCAACGGCAACTTGTGATATTTTGGTTAACTTTAACGTTAACTAACTTACTTTCAGTTAGTTGCACAAAAGTTTTAATCAGGTTTGTTAACTTCCTAACTAGGCTTACCATACGTCCCGGTTTGACCGGGACAGTCCCGGTTTGAGGCTTGCGTCCCGGCCGATTTGCATATTTCTCCCGGTTAAAAAACCCAAAGGTAATTCTAATGACAATAATAATAACTCCAACTTTCAATATAAAAACAATTTAATTCTTAAATAAAATACAAAACAACTATTAAAAAATCTGAGCAACCAAGAAACACAAAAATTTATGAATGAAGTAAATGATTTTTATTTATAAACGATGCATCTCATACCTGGAGCTCTGGGAAAATAGTTTTGGCTATGCAGAACAGTTTTCCTGGATATGCAATCCACATGAAATAAAATGGAATCAGGTTGAAGTGTCCGCTGAATTTTTTTTTTATTTTTTTTTTGTATAAACTTAAATGAGTTTCCCATCGAAAATAAAATAAATGTGGACAAACTTTTTGACGAAGTAGTTTTAACAAAAACTTTTTTTGAATCTAAAAAGAATGAGTGGAAAGACAATGATAATACTGATAATTATGAATAAAAATGGCTCGAAATGTTCAAGCACTTTGCAGAACAACAAGTTAACGTTCCTCATCTGGAGAAATTAATTGGAATTTATTTTGTGTCTTCCTGGGACTTCCGCGCCGGTTGAGCGAATTTTTTCAATGATGAAGCATATTTGATCTGATGATCGTGGAAAAATGCTTGATTCGACAGTCAGATCACTTCTGTACTGTAAAATAAACTTTAATTTGACTTGCGCAGAGTTTTACGATAAAATTAAAATAAACAGTAAGTTGTTAAAAAAAAACACTCCAGTCAAAAGTACGAGTGGTATCATAAATAATGATATAATATGTAATATATATATATATATATATATATATATATATATATATATATATATATATATATATATATATATAAGTTTTGAAGATTTTATAATATCGTATAATTATATTAATAGTAAAGTTACAGGGATTTTTTTTACATATCCATTCTTGTCCCGGTTTGGATCTTTTAAATTATGGTAAGCCTATTCCTAACGTTAAAGGCAAGACATACCTAGTCATTTTTACAATGCGTCAAACTTTTTAGAATACAGAGTCTGCCGAAAGTAAAAATGTTTAGGACTTTACTGTTGGTTTAAATTTAGATCTTCTAGATAGTTAGTTAGGTTTAACAAATTTCTGTTCTGTCACTGTGAATAAGTCGTCATTTAAAACTGAGTTTTTCTAATATTTCAGCGATTTGCTTGGTTTTTTGTTTTGGAACTCGTTGGTTAAATAAGTTGAACTCAATTATTGTGGAAATACATATAGCAACTTCGGGAGAGATGGTCCACCGGCTGAGATGACTCAGCTCCTTAAAATCTAGGTGATACTTTTTTTCAGTTCAATCTTGACACTGGAGCAAGAACATGGCCCTCTATAATCTCCCAAATTTTTGTCGTTAATTTAGTGAAAATATCTAAAATTTTTAAGCTTTTAATTTTGAGATGGTCTCAAAATTTTGTTTACAGTAATGTTTTCATCAGTACTTCCTTAGAGTTTAATTTCACATAGTTTGGAGATGAGTTATGGGTATTTGCCAATTTTTTAAATCATCATGTCCGTATGAATAAGCACTAGTCTTGGGTGAGACGACTCGAGTAGTTCTGGGATAGGCCTCAGGATTTTTCCTGATTCCACTTCTAATCCAGTCGTTTGAATCTTTAGTATACCGACAATCTATAAGAGAAAAGGTAACAGGAGCAGGGCTTTATGGACAGAAGAATAGCTTCAAGAAGCAGTAAATAGTGTAAGAAATAAAGATATACCGTGCGGCTGCTAAACAATTTGGTGTACCTCAACCGATTTTAAGAAGGAGAATGAGACAAAACAATTTAAAGAAATGGTCATTGAGCTTTCCTGGTGTTTTTATCACCGGAAATAAATACAAAATACAAAAACACATTCTTAAATTACAAAATGCATGTTTTGCTTCTACTAGGAGTTTAGAAAAGCAAGCAAATGGAAAAACGACCGATAAGAAAACCTATAATAAACGCTATAAACATTAAATTTACTCTTCTCCTTTTTATTCTTCTGAACATTCAAGCCTGGTAATGAAAGTTGACAGTTCTGAGGATGCTTTAAAGGACCAGGAACACTGAATGATTGAGCTGCTGATAGAAATACCGATATACCTACCGCTAAAGGAAATAACTGAACTCAATGTCTGCATTGTTCTTCTTGGCTTCTTGAGCACTGCTTTAAATGTGTCAATTTGTGCAACAGCTGTGGCAAAATTGTGACCAAACACCCTGAACAAAAGTGATTTCACCCGACATTAAAAAGGCATCTGCACCCTGGCTTTTTCCAGAATTTGGTATTTTTGTTTCATAATAATTCCTATGTTTTTGTGTTATAGTTAATTTGACAAATATTCAATATCTGGTATGTTTATTTCTCCTTTTAGTGCAACATGCCAGACATTTGAGATTTAAAAACAGCTAGGCAATCTCTTCCGGAATTACCTTACTTAAATTGCCCTCTTGTCTATAAATTTTCGAGAAAACTCAGAAATAAATTCACTGTAAAAAACTTATTTGTCTGTTCATACACTTATCCATTAAAATCTTTGGTTGTCAAACTATAACGGTCTAACAATTAGACCGGTCTAACAATTAGCGTTAGTGGATATCGCCAATAGGGTTTTTACATGAAAACAGAAATAGTAATTGAATAAGAACTTCATCTTCAAGTAACTTATGAAATTAGACCGAACAAGAAATCATCCATTTGAAAGTTGGAGAACTTTAGTATTGAAGGTCAGGATTTTAAACTTTATAAGGGGTGCAGATAACGTTATTAGTGATATCGATTTCCAAAGAGACAAATTCTCTCGCTTAACGACATAGTTTTTAGTAGTTTAGTAAAGTAATTTACAGACCTTCATATCAGCACTAAGTTATGTTACTAACTAGTCTAACTATGTATAACGTGGTGCGATGGTGTGATCAAAATAATTACTTCGTAAAGAAGTTGTGTAAAGTCAGCAACGGAGAATGTTTTAAGATGAACGTTATCACTGTTATGAGGAGTAATTAGCTCCCATACCTACTGTCTTAATTTCTTGAACATTGTTATTTTTATTTGCTTGGGTTTACTTGGGTTTTATTTATTTCTCTTGTTACTTTAAAAGTTGTTCAAAATTACCACCATGAACGTCTTGGCAGTAATAAACTCGATTTTGGAAATTACTCCAAAATCGACTTTATTACTGCCAGATAATTCATGGTGGTCATTTTGAACGACTTTTAAAGTAACAAGAGGAATAAAGGTATTTAAATTTTTTCTTTTTTTTCACGATTTTTAATTTTTAAAGACTTGCTATTTAAAAACGATTTTTTTTTATTATCTTATTTTCTTACAAGTATACAAAATTGACTTTATTACTGCCAGGAAGTTCATGGTGGTCATTTATAAACAAATTTTAAAGTAACAAGAGAAATAAAGGTATTTAAATTTTTCCTTTTTTTACGATTTTTAATTTTTAAAGACTTGCCATTTAAAAACGAATTTTTCTCATCATCTTATTTTCTTATAATTATAAGAAGTAAGTTCCAAAATCGACTTTATTACTGCCAGGAAGCTCATGGTGATCATTTTGAACAAATTTTAAAGTAACAAGAGAAATAAAGGTATTTAAATTTTTACTTTTTTTTCCATGATTTTTAATTTTTAAAGGCTTACCATTTAAAAACGAATTTTTCTCATCATCTTATTTTCTTACAACTATAAGAAGTGAGTTCAAAAATCGACTTTGTTACTTCCAAGAAGTTCATGGTGATCATTTTGAACAACTTTCAAAGTAACCAGAGAAATGAAAGTATTTAAATTTTTACTCTTTTTCGTGATATTTAATATTTAAAGGCTTGCCGTTTAAAAACGAATTAAGATACGGATCTCGGGTTTGCGCTAAAATGTTTCGTTTTTAAAAGCCTTTAAAATGATGTACCACACGGCATAGGCTTGCATTTAAAATTTTTGACCACAATCAACTCCCTAGCGCCCCTCAAGGGGGTTGAAAATGTTTAATTACATGACAAGGCAAATTTATTAACCAATAAGATACACCTAAAATTTGATGTCTCTATCTTTACTAATAGCAAAGATATTTGCCCCTACTAAGACTTTCCGGACAACCTGTATAGATTTTGTTTTTTGCGGGCACGTTGTAAAAGGAAAAGTACAAAATAAAATTTTTATTTCTATGACGAATATTTCTTTTATGTGTCTGCACCGGAAAATTCTTGTTTTTTTTATAGCAATGACAATGAACGAGTGCCGATTAATCCGATTAATTACAAGTCATAAAATCGGATACTGAATATTAAAAGCCTCAATAGCTTGAATAAATATTTTTAAGCCAGCAGTTTGTTATATTTAACTTTAAAAATAATGAGTAGTGTACCGAGTGTCCCAGATGTCCCTTTATATTTGGTGGTATTATAAGTAGTTTCAATATTTGAGATACGCATCGTAGTGTAAAAGTTTATTGTTTTGTAGGTATTTGAACGTATATGGCCATGGATTCAGCTTAAATGTTTCTTTTTATTGATTTTATCACTCTTATACATTGCATCCAGAAATTACTGCACCATTTTTTTCGAATATGTATATATATATATATATATATATATATATATATATATATATATATATATATATATATATATATATATATGTGTGTGTGTGTGTGTTATGGTATTGTATTGATATATTAAGAAAACATCACCTTTTATGTTTAGATTTTTTTATTCTTTATTACAAATTACACATTTTTTTTAAATACTTTCTCGTGCGCTTTATACAGCTGTAACCCTCATATTTTAGACCGTATAGAAAAAAGTCTCTTTTGATATTTCCACTTTTGAAAAGACTACGATTTCTTTTCAGGACCACAAAATTTTGTATTGTGCTTTCCATAGCCATCTACGACAAATTGTAATATTTTTTATTGTTAAATTTACTTAAATAAAATTAAATAGCCTAATATCTTTTTAAAACGAGGGTGTAAAAAGTATTTTGCTATACGGCATGAAATACAATGCTATAGCTTTATAATGTATATGAAATAGTACCGGGTTAATATTAAAAAAAATTATAATATTTTTTTAATAATTAACTGAGAAAATCTAAAATAGCCATGATTTTCTTCGAGAATTGTTGTGTATTGAAACAAATACCTGAGTTTTATCAAAGGTGGGCTACTGTTTCACTTTCTGTGGCCAACTGTTCGAAAATGTTATATGTACAGGGGGGATAGGAAAAGTACTGATACTGAGTATAGTGTCTTAATTTCTGAATGTAATGTACAACTGAGAAGAAAATTTTTAGCTGAATCCGAATAGTTGTTTGACATAGCAGCTCCCGCTAACCTCACTTTTTCAAAAATTCATTTCTTACTTATAAAATTCACGAAATTACAGTGAAAATCTAACAGGTTCAAAGAATTCCCCTGCCCTATTAACACCAGAGAAATCTGCAGATCTGGATGGCATAGCAGTTATCGCCCTAAAAAGAAATGCTTCGGAGTTTATACCTTTTGTAACGTATGTGTCATAGTGTCATACTTAAACAATAAAAAATAAATATTTTTTACGACTATTTAATAAAACCATCATTTTTATTATTTACGGTTCTTTAAACCAATCAGGAAGTAACTTTAACAAAATTTCTAAAACACCGAAGCAAGCTTATAAAAACAATTGCAACATTACTATGTCAAAAGGATACTGTTACGTTAATTTCTTAAGTTTAAAGGTTACTTCATAATTGATAATAGTTTTAATAGTTGAATTTTCAGAGTTTCTAATATGATAGTCCTAGAAAAGATATAGTATTATACTCGCGATAATGGCTCCTTTATAATGATATAATTTATTATACTCGCTTGCAACTCGTCTCACAAATTTCATTCTCGTAATTGTCATTACCGCTCGTGAAGTATTATTTAAAAAAAATCAAAACGATTTAGTGACTAAAATATAATGTTCAGATCACTGAAAAGGTTTAAGATTTAGAACTGCTTCAAATTAAGGTCTTCTAGTTGATCAGTTAGGATTTGACAGGTTTTTATCCTATCATTGTTAATAAGTCGTCATTAAAAACAAATGAGTTACTAGTTTAACCTTTTGCTAGAATGAATTTAGATCTATTATTATTGTGGAAATTAGTAATTGCGTACTAAAATTGCCATTTTCTTTATAAATTTGCTTAAAAGAGAAATTCATAGTATAAAACTTAGTTGTGTTATTCTTACACTTGTCAGTTTAAAACTTTTTGTTGTCAAAATGGACCGTTCTAGCGTTGGAGAATCTGACTGTAAAAGTCTACAACGGCAAATGTTGTAGTTCATTTGTGAGAGATTGCCAAGTTCTAAACAGGTGTTTCGTTGTGCTCTTTTTGTGAAAGCGTAGCAGCTTATCACGCCATTAATCATTGTCCCTTTTGTTTTGTGCCAAATACTTAATAAAACTTTTTCCTAAATTTTTGTAACAAAAGTCTACGGACACGGTATAGGGATTTCATCTATATTAAAACCTTGAAAAAAACTTCTTTCTCTTTACTTGAGGCAAGGAAAGCTAGAGTTTTTTGTGGTTCGTTCCAGATATTTAAGTAATTTCATTAAATCCACTGACAGCTTTAATAGATTGAAAGATAAAATCAAGACTTTAGATTTAACTTAGCAGAGGGATTTAATTTTTGCAGTTAAATGAAATCGGTCAAGTGTAAATTTAATTTGCACCTAGGTTAAAAAAACTTTGGATTTTAGTAAAATTATCGCATTAATCAATGCAAATGGGTTGGTATTTTTTGCTGTTCAAATTCTAACTAGGCTTTTTTGAAAGCAATGCTTTCTTCAAGTGTCACTAAAAAGTACTGAAGGATACTCAAAATAATTTTATAACAATTCATTTCATAACTGATTTAAATAAATCTAAAAGTTCTTGTTGCTGGGACTGTATCTTGGCGGTCCGCTAGTTTCATAAACTTTTAAAAATATTTAGAAATTTTTTTTTTTCTCTGATACTTTAATTGCCTTCAAATTCACGAGTTGCCGAGTTTGGAGAACGTGATGTCATACCGCAAGCATATCAGTATAACGCAACTTGAACGCAATGGGGGAGAATACAACATAACCTCAGAAATTCTGTTTTCTGTTATTGTTAAAGTGTATTCTTGCGTCAGTTTTGGTTTAAACTTTGTTTATTATGTTTATGTCCTTAGTATTCTTACTGTATACAATACCACTATTTTTTGTATAAAATATCGCATAATCCTTTATACATTGCTTATATGCTTAATGGAATTAAAAAAAAATCGGCTTCCATTATTTACTGAGTAAGCAGCCGTATTTTATTAGATAGATACAAAATACTTCCTAAGACTTTTCTATGTAGAAAATGTCGTTTAGTTTTCTTCTGTATATATAACTTATCACTGTAGTATCTGCTTTATATGCATATACCGTACAAAATTTTTCCAAAACTTTACGATTTTACGAAAAATCTTTTTCGAATTGTTGCCAAACAAATGTCTAGTTCTTATATACCCATACTGATATTAATGACCACTGCTATACTGTCCTTATCTACAATTTAGTGTACTGACAAATTTTGTTCCAAATCTAATAAAAGAGAAACTGTATTTTTATAATTACACAAAAAATATAAAAATTTTCTAAATATAATTTGTAACCAAATTTATTCACTTTTATATGATGACTCTTTCAAGAAACACGGATATGACTTATAGAAAGAATATACGTATAGAACCTTTTTTGTAGCGAATTTAGTTATTTTTAATTTTGAATCGAACTATTTTTGACATGAAGCTCAAACAAAGTCCTAAAACCTTTTCTTAACTGTTAGTTGGTCAGTTTTGGGGTTGCCACCTGTCCCGGATTCGCCGGGATCATCCCGAAATTCTAGGCTACGTCCCGGCCACAAAAAATGTTAGCCGGGAACCGGGATTATCCCGGAATCATATTATTGAAGCAAAAAAAAATGTTAAACTTTTTACAAAATTAATAAACATGGCTATTTTCTGTTGTTTTATTAACTTATGTTTTATTATCTTATCGATCAATATACTTAATTGTATAGTATCGATATTGCGGTGCCATTCCTACCTATATCCCTATCTGCGTTCTATATACGCCCAGGAGCTAGTCCGAGTAGCTTACCCTTTTAAGTAATTCGTTTTTATTGATTGGTATGTACTCAATATTACTTTCGCCTTAGTCATCGTATATTTTAATGTAGTACTCTATAGCTTTGGCGACTTTCAACTTTTAGTTTTTATAAAAAATGGTGAAGGTGCAAAATTTTGGAGATGACGTCCCGGGTAAGAGGGCCCAAAAGGTGGCAACCCTAGTCAGTTTACTCGTATGGAGGAGGGAGAAGTACACCTTGTTCAAGGGGAAAAACTTCTTAATGTCATCCCAAGGCATATCTTTACACTTCAGTCGAGCAATAAAGGGACAATACGGTTAGACCGTCATCAATAAAATTATCAGAGCATGCGACATTTTTTTAACAGCCTTTTAAAATTAAACAAGCCAAAACACTAATAATTCTGTAAATTTAACTACTATTTTATATACACGTGGGTAGTTTGGCACGATTTTGCGATTTGAAAACTATAAAGTTCTAAAATACATTTTCAGATCATGTAAGCGATATTTTTCTTGCCGGATTCGCTATTGCTGAGACCGGTCTAATTTGACAATTAAGAGTTTACTAAGTTTTTTTTCCGTTTGTATCAACTAGAAACTAGGGAATGTAAATTTAAAGCATACCTGAGTCTCAAATTCTTTTAGTGAATCCTGAGGTTTCCGCTTTCTGTTTCTTCATACCTAGAGAGTCCAGATTGTGGAACCTCTTGCACGCTGACTTTTTATTCCTCCGTAACCTCAGATTAATAAAATCACATAGACTGCATCGTTCTGCTCTCTTTGCACTCCGTTATATAAGTAGGGTGTTTGAAATGCATCAGGATATTTGGACAGGTGATTCTATGTGGTAAAATAAAGGTAATAAGCCATGTAACAAAAATTCGAAATCTCAATATGAAAAATAGTTTTTTTCATTATTTAGTTTTTAACTGAAATAGTAGCTTTGTTTGAAAATAATCCTTAATTATTGCTGTATTTTTGCTCTTTGACAAAAGAAAATATTTCAACCCTCTTCCCTGTGTTCAGATCTAAAACATGCTATATATATATATATATATATAAGCGTTTTACTTATCTAATTAAAGCTCACCATACACGTTTATAACCCTATTTCCACCTTTACAGCAAAAACGGACACAGGAATTATGCATTATGTGCAAAAAGGCTATTAGGGCGGTTTCAGCGAGGTCGCTCTATGAAAGCTTTAAGCTCTATCAAAGGGTGGTCGTGAATTATCGTTTATTAAAGATCGCAAAGCCGAATATAGAATTCGTGAGAAATTATGGGTTTAATTTTGGGTACTTTGCAAATGAACTAAAAAGTAGACTCATGAATGAATCAAATATCCAGTGACAGAGAATGTAGTTGGGTTCGACATAGAAGGCAAAAATTTACATACTTTATTGATAACCTTGGACTCTTAGGAAGGTCCAAGCTATCCCCAAATCAAAGATTTTTTAAAATATATTCTGTATAATTTCTGAGATAACTTCGGACACACTAACTTTACTTCTTTATTATATTGTCATTATTTCATTATACCTAACTTATTTAAGGTGATTTAAAATATTTTAAAATAACTTTATCTTATTTCAGGAGAGTACATATTACTCAAGCTACCCTGGACTACCTAGGGGGTGAGTACGAGGTTGAACCAGGCAATGGAGCTTCGAGAAACCAATACCTTCGTGATCATTGTGTCACTACATACTTTATTGTACCACCAGCTCGGAGGAGGAAGGTATTAATTCATTAACTAGTAGAAATAAAATGTTACAACTAACGAAAAATGAATGCGAGAAAAAAACATGTATTTTAAAATATTTGAGGTTAACTTAATGTTTAATTTAAATTAGGTATAAAATTCAGTATTTTTAGCCGGTGCAAATACAGTTTTGTTAGTTTAAATCATAGCGCTAAATGTGGATAAGGACTATCGAAGTCATTGTAAAACATTATTTAAAACAATCTTCGTTAAAATCACCACTATGTGTACAGCGTCCTCGGAGGGACAAAAAGAAACAAAAATGATTGATTTACAGAAACCTTCTCTGTATTTTTTGGACGAAATACAAGACACACTATTTCCCTTAGGAAAGAAAGCACTGATCAAAAAGGTGGCAGATAAAAAAATAAATAGGTGAAAGCCCGTCATAAAAAAAACGAATACAAGTCCCAAGACACATTACCTCTTGTCCTTGGTTAACAGGAGATATCCGTATTATTTTGAACTATCCTTTTTCTTACAACATGTCGGTTATTTATTATTTTCCTTTAGCACATAGCCAAGAAAATACAACAAAGGGACTTCACCTAACACAAAGGTATATTGAAAAAAAAAAAGATACATGTAGGTAAGACCACCCTTTGCTAACATAATAACATGGATACAGTCTCTCTAGTAACTGTTATCAGGTAACCATACCTATAGCTACCGTTGCCACGGCAACCGATTTCTAATTAAAATGATGTAAAGTAATATTCGGTTAGTTCACATGAGGTGTAGCTGAATCTACAAGTTCTTAAACTCAGCGATGTCTAAAAACTTCTAGTTTTGAAATTTAAATAACTAAATAGGGACGCCCAGCGTTTTGGGTTTACAAAACCTTCTTAGATATTTTTTTCCTTTTATTATTATAATCCTGTACGTTACCGTTCACTTTAAAACGTTTAAAATCCACCAGGAACAAATAAGTAATAAATATGGTATACATCCGGTTATTGCTCGAATGTTTTGCATACGCGCTAAAAGTTTATTATTTTTTGCCAATATTCCACTTAACATAATCCCGATAACGTTAAGGTTTAATAAACTTTGCTGCTATAAATAATTGCAATTGGATTTACGACTGCATTTTCATTTTCAAGTACGCATAATAAATTTCTTTTTGACACAATGAGCGAATATATTTAGCTTCAGTTTTTGGGAATGTGCTCTGTTTAAAATAGGTTTTAAAAGTCCTAAGAGCAAAACTAAATTTATTTCTGAAATGAGCATCTACATAAAGATAAAAATGTTTTATATACTTATACGTTACAAATCGCAAATAAGAGTTCTGTGTCTGCACTAGTTTGCAGGGTAATGCTTTTTAACGACACACTAAGGGAAAAAGTGCAAAAAACCTGGCCAAAAATAGTTGCGTGGTAAATTAGTCTTCTATTATTATTCTAATGTTAAGTTGGCGAAGTTAAGGCTTGTAAGTAGCAATAAAAGGGCAGACTGGTAGATTTTTACATTATTTATTACTACAAATGTCAATGATTCAAATAAATCGAAAATAAAGAAAACCTATTATAATCTATTGCGGGTCCGAAAGTAGATTTATTAATTCTTTAGAGTAATTTTTTTTGTTACCACTTTTATGATTCATAAGCTGTCATATGTAGGGATCTGAGCTTAGTATTAGCCTTAACATCCTCCATGTTGCGTGTTCTTAAAGATTTCCTCGCGAAATTCTCCCCATAGTTTCGGATATTTTCGGAGCTCTTGAGCCTCTTCAGACAGCTTTCCGATTGGTAGATTGGTAGAGTACATTGTTTTATCAGAGTTGCACTATGCATTAAAATTGTATGTATAGTGGTTGAATACCATTCAAACAAATCAACATACATTTTCGCAGTTTCTTTAGTGGATGCTTGAAATTTTTCAATGTTGATTGGATTCCCACAAGAGATAGCCTGTATATTAATATCGCTACCTTAATACTGGAACTAGATAACTCGAAAATTGTCATTTTCAGGAGATAACTCCATCAACCATTATGATTTCATATAATGTTTGTGTGCAACAAACAAGTAGAGAAGTCAGGCTATGCGTCATTTTCTAAATAATATAAGAGTCAAATATAGATATCTTTCAAACCACACATCAGAATAATCTTATATGTGCAATTATTTCATAATATATTTACAACAACAAGATAACTCAGATTTTCTAGTTGTTGTATTTTATTTTTGTTTGTTGTATTTATTTCGGTTGGATCATTTTGGCTTGGCTCTGAGAAGTTGATGTGTTTGAAAATTAATATTAAACCAGTTTTCAGCTCCATTGCCTTTATTTTTTTAGGCTTACTAAATGTGAGTAATATTGACCTTTTCACAAATAAAATCCTACTCTAGCATCACATCGAAATCGGCGAGGTCTATACAGTAATAACGGGATGGCTTTTTTTACCAACTAGCCCGAATATGGGCAATGTTTGTCCCTAAACCTCAACAAACGATTATTTCCTGGCTCTGTTTTCTTCAAAGTTTTTACCTTAAAAAACTGACCGTAATCCCAAATTTTTATACTTTAAAATCCCCTCGAAAATCCCCTTATAATAGGTAATCGTCTTACGTCAACAAGTTAGAATTAAGCAATTACGGGCAGACCAATAAATTTACTAAAATAATAATTAATTTCATAAATAAAGTGTTTTCAACAGACCTCTAAAACAGTTTAAGTTTGTATAAATATTTAGATGTTTATTAGGATTATGAGTTATAATGCCATAAAGTATGAAAAAGTTAACCTGAAATATTGGAAAATATTACGTTTATAACTTTAGCGTATTCAGTTTTGCTCTGATAGGTGTGGACATTTGCAAAAAGGAACATGTTACTATGGTATTATTAGCCATTTTAAAATAAAGTTAACATCTTAATTGCAAACTAGTTAAAGACCACAATTGCATTTACATCTTGAGTCCATTTTAACCCGTTTTAAGGTCTTCTTTACAGGACTCATCACTATCATGACTAATCAAGATCTGATGCTAAAAACATTTATCTTAAACTATGTGCATAGGTAAACTGATCCTTAAAGAGTATTATCAATCTTCAAATCGATACTACATTTCTTAATTTTTAGTATAATTAAAAGAAAAATAGGAACAAGGTCTAATAATATTCTCGGTTATAATTTGGTAACATATTGATATGATTTGTAGATCTGTTCCTCAAAGTTTGTATTTTATTACTTCTCCAAAGCTTTAGAAACGAGAACCGTTGTTATAAAATTTATAAGTTATATCATGAAGAAAGACCTAACATTTTTGATTATTACTTGTGACAAAGATAAAATCAATTTCATTGTACCTTAACTTCAGTTATCAACATTTTTTTTTTAATAAAACTAAGATGCTGATAATTGAATTGCTTAAGTTTGTTTTATGTTATGTAATCAACTGTGTTTCTTGGAAAAGTTATACTTATTGTTATAGTTGAAATTTTGGTTGCACAAAACATTCACATTACCTTAAAAAGTTAATTGAATTTTGCCGTCTTGTTATTACAATTACATATATTGTAGCCCCAGTGATAAGTGTCGTATACTTTTTTTCTATAAAAAAATGTCAGAATCAAACTTTTTATAGAAAAAAAAAACAAAGTGTATATAATTACTTCTTGATTAAATAGTTTTGTGCAACTGATTAATACATTTGTAGTCTATATCACAATGTTTCTGTAATATTCATTTAAATCAAAAAATATTGTATTTTATTAACAGAGTTAAAAAGAGAAGAGAAAAAAAGACAAAAAATTAAAATTTTCAAGTGTCTTGAAGATTAACTTTAAAATAATTTCAAGAAAGAGAACGTATCTGCTTTTCTGGAAAACATAATACACACCTTTAAATAGATATTTATAGCCTAGTTATAGTGAAATAGACTATATTTTCTTGCTTAAAATAATATTTATACTAACAGACTCTGTATAATCCAAGCATACAATGTGAACACCTACACTCAAAAACTATTCGATGCGACAAGTGGAAATATATTTTCCCAATTTTTTCGATATCAACCAGCTTATATAGTTTGTAGACTGTCGAATTGCTAGAGCAGCAATAACATCGTCAACTCTCTACAGACATAGAATTTTTTTGAGGAAAAATACAGCATAAAGTTCTGATCTTTAATAAATTATAAAATATGTCTTTTATATTTGTATAGCAGATAACTGAGTCACAGCAATATTAAAAAGACAAGATATGTGATTATTTCTTTTAAACGTAAATCTACAGTGTGCACAAAAAAATTTACGTAGTTCTTTGTCCATGATTTTTCAAAGAAATTACTCTTGGTAAGAATTTGGTGCTTATTGCACTAAAGAATAGTAGATTAGATTTACGATCAGCTGTATGTTTGCAACACGCTTTATCTCAAGAAACTAATATAAAAAATGTTAAATATTGTTCATACTACTATAAGAATTAAAAAAAAATCTATTACAATGTTTAGTTTACCTTGAAGTAGGTTTTGATATAAAAAATATTTGATTTAGGTCTTTAATTTAAAACAACTTTTTTCGATATTTTTAAATATAAAGTTATTTTCCTCTTGAGTTTTAAGAAAAACGCCATTTGTACATTTAACATGTCTTTAGTTAGACAATCACCAACTTTTATCAGGAATAAACTCTTTATCAAAATCGATAATAGAAAAAGTTGTTCTCTTTATAATACACTGTATAGTTTCTCGAGAAGTTTAGGCTTAATGCAGTCTTTACTCTTCTTGTAATCTGAATACACAAATGTTAAAACCTATTCCGTAATGCATTGGACCGGGAAAATGGGTTTTGCTTGTCGGATCTAAATAATTCCAGCTTTGACCTTTGTTTTCCCCATACTTGGCTCTGTACCCCATTTTGTTACCTTTCATAATTTTAAAACCACATCCTTTCCGAACCTAGTCATATGGGTAGCGTGAATGTGTCATTTCATAATCCATTGCATGCATTACATGCATTATTGCCTAAAATTCACTTAAATTCTAAGAGAAAAGGGAGTAAAACGCGAACCATTATGTTTTAGTTAGATACGAAAATTTTTTGAAAATACGTTTTTTCGATAGAAGCTTTTCGAAAAAAAATGATGCAATTAGAATAAGAAATTTATGGTCTAGCTAGTCAGCTAAAAACTAAAATCATCTGGTTAATCCTGATGATTCGAACTCTTTTCCAGGCTATAAATAATGAACGATATTACATTTTCTTCCTATTTCTAAAATATTTTCGAAATGGTATCATTTTAAAATGGAGTAGAAAAGGTATTTTAGAGGTACAATATAAATATGTTCGATAAGAGTTTGCGAAATGTGAAGTTCAAGTACTTACCACAGTATTTTCAATCATATGCAAGCCGTATTTCTCTGTTTCTTTCAAATACAGAAACACATACATCAGGCCTGTTCTAGCAAGCAGTCAGCGACAGTTTCTACCCGTCAAAAACAATGGAATTATCCAGCAATTTTATTCTATTATTATTCCATAATACAAAAGTACAAAAGCTCATCCCCAAAAAATTAGGAGTTTTTAGGTTCAAATTCACCCTTAAAATAGCGATCAAACATCGCTCATTATAAAACGAGGAGATGCCCTTCGCTGACGTAATCTCACGATGTTCGACCCAAATTTATTAAATAAATTAAGCGATGGCTTCACTGTAAAAATTTGGCGAGTTGGTCATCGAGGTTATGTTATCAAAATAAATTATAAAGAAACGTTGTGATATACAAAACTGCTATAACTTTCTAAAAACAACTTTTTTGAGAGCGGTTTTCGGATATCGATGGCTTGTGTTTCCCAGATTAAGCATCAGGAAGTGATTTTGCAATGGAAACGCCATTTTCATGCTATACAGGGTGATTAATAAGGTAATGTCAAACTACTAAAAGTTTAGGTGTGTGCCATATTGCCAATAAATTTTTATGTTCGTTCCGACCTAGCAGATTAGTAAGCTGATCAATATCTCCAGGACCTGTTCGCTGGAACTTCGATTGATGATCTTTGGCGGAAAATACAAGAGGAAAAAGAAGCACAGAAATTTTTTTAATTAATAATGAAAACTTATTTGAAAAAACCTTTTTTACTAACGAGGCATGGTTTTTCTTCTCTGGTTATGTAAATACTCAACGAATGAGAATGTGGAGTTATGAAAATCCACATTTCTTTATAGAGAGGCCTCTGCATTCACATAAAGTTGGCGTGTGGGCGGCCATATCGAAAAGAAGGTTAATTGGACCGATTGTTTTTGACTCTAATTTTTATTAATGTTATAATTTTTCGGGATCAATCCCGGGATTTTTTTCTTCGATCCTGAAAATCCCGGGATGCCAATATACATCCGAGAGTGCAAGCCGTAGTACGTTTGCAAACATATATTTGTAAACGAAACATCCTGTGTCCTGTATACTTTTACATTTTTAGGTGTTACAGTCAATTCTAAACAGTCTTTATGTAACGTATTTTATACCTATCTGTTTCGAATACCAACTGTTTTCGGAATATTAACACTTTTAACTTCTAAAGACATTTTTTATGTAACATGTCCTATATCAACCAGCTAACGTCAAGAATTATTAAATTGGCACTAAATGTAACGTCACATAACTGTAAAATTTCCAATAAAATTTTCAATTTTACTGTGCTATTAATAAGTCCATAAAAATTTTAATGGTGTTGGGTTGTGACGATAAAAATAGAAGTTATAGAGAAGTGCGTGGCATGTTTAATGATAAATACCCAAATCGCTCACCTACTAGACAATCGACAGTATCTAGGGTAGCAATGAAGTGGAGAACTTCGAGTACTATTAAAGATAGTGTTAAATGTGGCCGCCCTGGTATACCCGAGGAGAAAAATTGGACATATTATTAGCACTACACGGAGATCTTCATTACTCTAGCACCCAAGTTGGACGTGATAATAATTTTCACCAAACGACCGTAAAATGTATTTTTAAAAAAGAAAGATTGCATCCCCATAAAGCGCAATTGGTCCTAGAGTTATTGGAAGATGATCCTGACAGGCGAGATCAGTTTTGTAAAATAATGACGGAACTAACAGTTAATAACGCAAGATTTGTCCAAGGAATTTGTTTTTCAGATGAAGCTACATTTTCTTTAAATGGTCAGATCATCAGACAAAACTACAGATACCGGGCAAGGGAAAATCCTCACTGGTTCGAAGAAAATCACACTTAGTATTTGTGCGGGAATTGTTGAAAATAGGGTAATCGGATCATTTTATATATCTAAATTTTCTCCAAAATAATCTAGTTCCAGCTGTAGCCACTCTGTTTCTTAATGACAATGACAATGATCCTGATTTACCAAGTTTTACCTTATGGTTTCAACAGGATGGTGCTCCTCCGAATTATGCTGCTCATGTGAGGGAATACAAAACTTAAATATTATTTTTCCTGTGCGATATGGATGGTTAGACGAGGGGCAATAGGGTGGCCACCCAGATCGCCCCATCGTAACCTGCTGGATATTTTTTTGTAGGGACATGTCAAATATTTAGTTTAAAAATCTAAACCCGACTCGGTAGATATGCTTAGGGAGTCCATGCGACGAGTCATGCGAGAAATTTCTCCACGAGTGGTACACGAAGTGTACAATAGGAATTTTTAGACCGATTGGTCTACTGCAGAACATATATTGTTAACATCTTATAAGATAATGTTTTCCATATTTTATTGTCTGCTTCTCTAATAAACTTTTATTTTAAAAGATAAAAGTGTAAATATTTCGAAATCAGCTGAAGATAGGTATAGGATATAATAAATGTCTAGAACTGACTGTAAAATCCAAAAATGTAGAAATATACGGGGTGTTTCGTTTAAAAAATAAATGTTTGTACACGTAGCACTTTTCTGGTCGACCCTGTATAATTTTTGTTCTTGAAAAATGCATTTAAAAAAAATTGACTGATCCGAGTGATTTTAGATAAATCATATATTCCACATATAAGGATGATCCGTTTCTTTATCATAGCCCTGTAACTGTATACATATATATTGCAAAAAATATAGTAAGTTTAACTTTCTGCCAGTATGCAAAAGACAACTTTCTAAAACGTTTAATAAGAATCCCTTAAGGATCAAGAGAAATTTAAAACATTACCATCCTAAAAATTTGCATTTTATTATAGCAAATGTCATTCAACTCGGCTGTGTAGTGTCGATTTTTCCGATAGGTCCTACCGTAATTAACACAAAACTAATTTACTTTGGGCAAAATGTTGTTTTGTTCGCTGATTTATTAGGTAGATAATTGAAGTTTCCATCGGTTTTTCTTCTTGAGCATGATTAATGTAATAGCCTGCCTTTAATTCGACGGAGGCTGTGCTGCTTTATACATGGGGAATTAACTCCATCATTATAATTAAATTATAATTAAAATGAAGCCAAGAAAATAAATCAACCTAATTTTTTTTCTTCCTAATTTTCGATTTTGCTTTTTAGTAATACATGTTGCATTTTCAGATAAAGTAGCAGCTTGCTACAAGATGACAAGAACATAATTTGTTCAGTACATTTCTTATTTTGCGATTACGTTTGTATAATGAAATAGACCTTTAATCTAAAAATAATAAAACATCATTTTAGTATGTTTAGACCCGTCTTAATCGCGCCCATTGAATAATATCTTTGAGTATTTTTATTTATAATTTTAAATTTTTATGATATTTAGTATTTTCTAATTGTTGCTTCATTATTTATTTTATGCACTTAAAAATTACAAGTAAAATGGACGTGTTTTATTACACCACTCTTAAACAGATTACTGTTAATGGATATTAAAAAACTGTAACAACGTCATACTAACGATTGTTTATGACATGAAACTACAGGCGCGTAAGGCCCAGAAATCGTTTCTGACCATGAATCTTTAAACGTTCATAGCTTAGAAATCGTTTCTGACCTAAATATTTAAGCACCTATTTCTCAAAAATCGTTTTTGACCTAAATGTTTAAACCTTCATGAGTCAGAAATCGTTTCTCACCTGAATCTTGATCTGCAGCGCTCATTTGCCAAAAATCGTTTGTGACCTAAATATTTAAACGTTTATGACTCAGAAGTCATTTCTGACCTAAATTTTTAACCGCGCATTTCTCAAAAATCGTTTCTGACCTAAATTTTTAAATGTGATTGGCTGAGAAATCTTGTCTGACCTGATTCTTCAAGCGCTCATTTTCCAAAAATCATTTGTGACCTAAATCTTTAAACGTTCATGGCTCAGAAATCGTTTCTGACCTGAATTTTCAAGCGCATTTTTCTCAAAAATCGTCCATGCCTCAAAAATCGCAAGTCTTCAAAGGCTCGTAGTCCACAAACCCGATCTAAATCTTTAAGCTGTCATAATTCAGAAATTATTTCTGACCCAAATCTTCAAGCGTGTATAGTCCAGAAATCGTTTCCGACCTGCGTTTTTAAGCCTTCATGATCCAGAAATATTTGGATACTTGTCTTAGGGAAACAAAATAAAACACATTTTCATATTAGTGCATATGGGAATGTGTTGCCTAATATAAAAATACATCAAACAATTTAGTTTTGTAGTTTTTGACAACTTGAGTATATTTTTCTTGTTTTAACAGACCTGTCTTGAAACGCCTTCTATTAGATTATTTCGTCATAGTTAAACACATTTAATAGATTCTTATGAAAGGCATTCAGATGTCGTTATATTGTTGTACGGTATGTTAAGATAGAATCTGCGTTTAAAAGAAAATTATTGAAGTTTAAATTAAGAAATACGATTTTATTATCCGTAATTTTTTCCCGTTGTGTATTTGTGTCACAATAGAAAGCAAATTGCTTTAAAAACAACCAACCATATAAATCTTTACTCCATTTTCGTTATACGTACTAATGCGTTGTTAGTTTGAAAAAGATATACCAGCAAAGATTTCGTTATTAAGCTAAAAGCAACTAATGTATTAAATGCCCAAATAACAATTGTACAAATAAATCAAACTACATAACTTAATAAATAGAGACACAAAATACAGAGAACAAGGACTGTTACAGATTCGTAATTTATTAAATTACAAGAATATGTTAAAACAGAGTAGAAAAACAATGTTTACAAATTTAAATTCATTTTCGAAAGAGTTACAACTTCCCGGATTAAAAAATATTACAATTTGTGTGCAATAAACTACAAATTAGATTAACCATCAGAGTTACGCCATTATTTGATGATTACTGCAGTATTTAAAACCCACATTTTTCATGTTTTAAAAAAATTTACATGTCATTTTATCCACATATTACGAGATATTTTTGCAAAATAATATCGCTTCAGCGAGGAAACAAATACGTATATCTGCCATTTTCCAAGATTAGTTTTGAGCAGTTGGTAGACCAGTGACTATTAGTGTGTTTTATGCATTAGTTGCTTTTAATGTAGAAGTTTCAGTGGTTATTATTACTATCTAAACCGTGGATGAAAAGCATGGACGGAACTCAAAAGAAAAAATTGGATTGATTCTGCTTTTACTTGGTGGAACTCCATATTAACAAACTTGTCAAAAAGAAAACACTATTGTGTAAAATTCCACTTTATTTAAACACTTGAACTTATTCTAATACAAATCCGACATGTTCCGCTACACGGTAGCTTTCTCAAGAATGAGTGAATCTTAAACTAGAACTGAAGGGATAACAGATATTTACCTAAAATAAGGGTGGGTGCGGAATTTCCAAAGGTGTTATAAAAACAAGTTTAACAATGGGGAATTATGAAGGTCTAATTGCGAATTCAACAGTGTGGGTATTTTTAAGTTTATTTATTTCTAGGGATTCCAATAGATTTAACTTTGTTCCTTTGTTGTCGGTATGCAAAATTTGGAAATTGTTATTAAAATTATGGTTGGTCTCTAAAAGGTGATTTGCGTAATGTGAATCTGTTTTTTTTATTAAGAAAACTAGACCTATGTTCCTTGATTCTTTTAGAAAAACTTCTTCCTGTCTGGCCTATGTATGTCTTTGGGCAATCATGACGTTAACTTGTAGACACCTGATTTATTATCTTTATCTGTTACTGACTTATTATTTTTGATAAACCTACCAGTAGAAGAGTTAGTTCTAAAAGCGATATTAATTTTTAAGTTTTTGAAAAAGTGGGCAATCCTGTTGCTTCCTTGACCAATATATGTAATTAATCTGTAGGATGTTTTTTCTTTTATAAAAGGATAAACCATACTAATAGATTTTTTATATAATTTTTGGTTTAATATTTTGTTAATTAGGTAGATACTATAGCCGTTGTTTATTGCAATTTGTTTAATTATATTTAATTCTTTTTGAAAGTTTATGTGTTGTATGGGATGGCAAGATGTATAGTGTATTGTGGTATCTGTGTGTGTGGGTTTATGAAAAATAGAAAAGTCGTGTTTGTCTATTTCTACATATATTGGTCAAGCAAGCAACAGGATTGCCCACTTTTTTAAAAACTTAAAAATTAATATCGCTTTTAGAACTAACTCTTCTACTGGTAGGTTTATCAAAAATAATAAGTCAGTAACAGATAAAGATAATAAATCAGGTGTCTACAAGTTAACATGTCATGATTGCCCAAAGACATACATAGTCCAGACAGGAAGAAGTTTTTCTAAAAGAATTAAGGAACATAGGTCTAGTTTTCTTAATAAAAAATCAGATTCACATTACGCAAATCACCTTTTAGAGACCAACCATAATTTTAATAACAATTTCCAAATTTTGCATACCGACAGCAAAGGAACAAGGTTAAATCTATTGGAATCCCTAGAAATAAATAAACTTAAAAATACCCACACTTTGTTGAATTCGCAATTAGACCTTCATAATTCCCCATTGTTAAACTTGTTTTTATAACACGTTTGGAAATTCCGCACCCACCCTTATTTTAGGTAAATATCTGTTATCCCTTCAGTTCTAGTTTAAGATTCACTCATTCTTGAGAAAGCTACCGTGTAGCGAAACATGTCGGATTAGTATTAGAATAAGTTCAAGTGTTTAAATAAAGTGGAATTTTACACAATAGTGTTTTCTTTTTGACAAGTTTGTTCAAAAGAAAAAAATTAAAACTTTTTGAGGAATTTGTTCGTATTACTAATTTCCTTCCCCTGTTCATTTCAATAGAATATCTTGAATATATTAATTCATACCTAAAGTTTAACATAATTTAATAATTCTAAAATAGGGTATAGGTTACTGTATCCACCTTAATGTGATTAAGTCGACGATATCTGCTATAACTGTGCCAACAGATTGGCAAGATTTAAAACACAATTTAACGCCTTCCCGTTTTAAATCGGTCTTTTCGCATTACCAAATTTACGTTACCGTGCCCTGTAATGTCAGAAATCAGAATTTTAAAGATTTTTTACCAAAAACCTTTAGTTTTTCTACAGGATTTAGGAAAGAAACCTGATTTTAAGAAATATAACTGAATAAACCAAAATCATTAAAATTATTTACCGTTTCAACATTAAACGATATTTGGAGAATAAAATGTTTAAAAAAGAATTCAATTTTGAGCGCATTAAAGTAGTAAGTAAGCCTTAAGTGAAGTTTCAGTTACAGATATTTGATTCACAGATACATAAAAAACTCATGTTCGGTGGACTAGCCCCCCCCCCCCCCCCCCCATATCCCCATGTACTTTGAGCTGCTAAACACTAATTTGATATCAGAATTACTCCATCAGGTCAGGATTTTTTTCTAACCTCAAAAAATTGATCTAAATAGCGAAAAATGTTGCTTCATTCTGATGCAAAACTATATATCCCAAACATAACTCGCTGACATCACGACAAATACTGCGCGTTAATCAAAATTAATACTAAAGTATATGGTTCTCAGCGAATATAAGTTTTACGCAAGTTTTTTCAAGGTTAGGTTGGCATCCTAACCTATATTCGTTTAGAACCACATACTTGAGGATTGGTTTTTATCAATTTATCACACGCGCAGTATTTCTCGTGATGTCAGCGAGTTATGTTTGAGCTAGAATGAAGCAACATTTTTCGCTATTTTGATCTATTTTTTGAGGTTAGAAAAAATTCTGACCGATGGAACAATTCTGATGGCAAATTCGTATTCAGCAGCTCAAAATACATAGGGGTAGAGGGTCTGGTCTACCAAACATGAAACTTTTTTTTTGTGTGCCTGTGTTATCAATCTTTAATTCTTAGCATTTCGCAAACTCCTGGATTCATATTAAAAACTGAAACGCGTTTAGAACATCGTCTTAACTTAGTTCGGCATATTTCAACAATTTATACCAATCTTTCATTAAACCTAACCTCCATCCTTTCACCCAGCATACACCTACATGCACTCAACAAACCCACACAGATCTTGCATCAGCTCATGCCTGTAACTAACCCCTTGTGACTAACCCTCCTCTCCCCCGGCCCCCGTTGCCGTTCTTTCAGCCATTGTTGTTCAACACGCTCCAGGTGCGGTCCGCCCTCGGTGCTGCCCAACGACGGAAGCTCAGCTTCAAGAACGTCAGCAACGTGGTCGTACAGCTTCTGCATTCCATCAAATACTCCATGGAAGTACCGTTTAGCAACATGGCGCTTCAATCGGACCTCAAGTCGACGAATACTAGGAAGGTGAGTTTTTTAAAAAATTGTTTTAATGTTATTTGTCATTAAATTTTGATACGATAATTAATTAAAAATAACCGACACAGCTCTATCAGAAGAAACTTTAGTGGTATCTCAGTCAAAGAAACATTAATTATAGAATATTAAATTATATTCAGTCGCCACTATGAGGTCGTCATAAGCGTACATAATTGATATTTAAACTTCCTTATACAGGGTGAGTTTTCTCTCTATTTTGAGGGGCGGGTGGTAACGTTGGAATTTTGAATGGGATGATGTACTTTTGTTTATAAAATTCCAATCTACTTAAAAAACTACGTAAGTGTGCAATTTGTTTTATTTGCTCTTTCATTTACGGAATTATGGTTAACTAAATTTTAATTGAATTTAAAAAATAAATAAATATTACCAATAAATCAAGTTCACTTATTTCAGAATTATTATTCGTTTCCATAAAAATGCGTTATTTTTACTAAGTCAGTTGAGAATTTTGACGTTTTAACGATTATTTCTCAGTTTATTGCTCAATTAAACGTGGAAGCGAATTTTAATGTGCAAGTTGATATGTTGTTCATTTTGGGGGGCTGTCAGATGTTTATGACAGGTTTAGGTTTGCCAACTTAACTTCAACAATATCAAATTATATTATTAAAAATACCTAAAGTCAGAAACTCTTTATAATTTATCAGTAAATAATTATTTGAAAATGCATAAAATAGCCCAAAATAATACTGCAAAAATTTAGAAAATAATCTACATTGAAACTAAAGACTTCTCACGTTAGAACTTGCAGGTCAAGAAACCTTGATCAAAACATTCTAAATCAACTATTGATAGTATTTAATCCACCAAAAGTTGAATAAAACCTAAGCCTAGTCATTATACCTGCCTCATATGGTTGCATTTAGATGCTCTAAATATACAGTAGGAATTATATTACAAACAAGTGCACTACCAACAAACAAATCTTAAAAATGATTCAAAATTTAAACGGAACGTAGTCTAAACCAACGCAAATTGAGTAACGTCTAGTGGAACCTTAATCACTGCTTAAAATATCAACAACAATAACAAAATAACTCGTAAACAACTGATACATAGTTAGGTATATTAATAACGGGTAGATAGAACTAAAAAGAGCACAGAAGGAGCAAAAGGGTGAAACTACAGAGAAGCTGCACTAGTGTGAGCGGAGAGGTTTCCTAATAGCCCGGCCTGCTAGTTCCCCGGATTTGACCCCCTTGACTTTTTCTTCTGGGGTTTTATAATGGATAAATTGATGGCGATTGCACCTACAACTTTAGATGATATGAGAGACCGAATCCGCTTTGCCTGCTTAGTAGTACCATGTTATAGCGGGTACGAAATTCATTTAGAAAAAGAGTGAAAAGGTGGTTTGAAGTTCAAAGGGGATATCTTCTCAAGCATGACAGATGATAAATAAGTTAAAATTAGATGGTAAATATTTATTTTATAACCTAATAAATCATAGTTCCGTAACTGGAAGAGCAAATCAAAATTTTTTTTGTAAATACGTATTTTTTTGACGTAGATTCGAATTTTATTAGCAACAGTACATCCCATTTAAAATTCCAAAGCCGCTAAAAATAGAGAGAGAGAGAGAGAGAGAGAGTAAATGTCGAAAATATGTTTAGATATCCCCCCATCTCGCTATTAACAAAATTTCAAGAAAATATTTTAAACCGTTTTCGAGATATCGCCTTGTAACCCTTTAAAAACTCACCCTGTATAATTCTGGGAAAGACCTCAGAGACTGAAACGTCACAACCAAAATCTGATTTTTAAAAATTGTTATTCAGACCAAAATTACCAAAATTTATTCTAAAGAAGCGTTATACCTCGATTTATTAAAAGTTCTTTTAAACAAGATTTAGCACCATTTCGTAAGCGACTATTTTTAATGCAATCGATTATAACGATCAGTTACTCAAAGCATTTCGTTTAGTAATAAATTATACATTTATTTTTGACAATGACATTATGATATGTACTGTCATGTGTTCAAAGCACGGCCTTGTGAATGAGCTGGTTGAGAAGGGGAAAGCCAATTTCTCCCTCTTGCGCAGCAGATTCAGACGGCTACGATTCAAGTCATTTTTTGGCGATTTAGACGCTTAAAGCTTCTAGCAACAATGTCATGGCGTCACGATTAAAGCGCCCTACAGTACCTCGACTAGGTTTAACCCAAAGGTCTTCCCACTTTCAGATTTTGTTGTGTAGTCTAAGTAATTTAAACTCAAAATGAAAATCCTAGATCAATAGTTTAAAAGGAAAGTTGATTTTACTAATGATTTTTTAGGTTGTGGCTTTATTTTATGAAAAAGAGTACCTAGTATCAACATTTTTTAAGGCGTATAAACTTATTTCAAGTCCCGGAAACGATATCTTTTTAATGGAAATATTTAATATTTTTAAATAGCTTTGATAATGCTTGGAAAAGATGAAAAAATGAGTTTTTCGTCAGTTTTTGGTACCTATCTTTTAATGGCACGTTCAAATACGATGGTTTATAAATTTATTTTAAAGATATTGCAATTATCTACAAATCAAAAAAATTACTGTCTCTACATCTGTTCAAGAGATATAGATAAAATAGAAGGTTAAAAACTTCGAACAAGAAATTATGGAATCAGAATGTTGTGATGTATCTCTATAATTATAAGTTATGCTTAGAACTGATAATTGCATTATCTTTACAATGAATTCATAAACTATCGTATTTGAATGTACCATTTTACAGATATGTAGGTACCAAAAACTGACGAAAAACTATTTTTTATCATTTTTTTCAAAGTTATATATGAAAGCTATTTAAAAATAATAAATATTTCCACTAAGATATCATTTTCAGGACATGAAAGAGAATTATACGCCCGAACAAATTTTGATACTACTCTTTTTCATAAAATAAAGCCGCTTAACCTAAAAACAAGTTAGTAAAATCAAGTTTTCTTTTCAAACTATTAATTCATCTAGGATTTTAATTTTGGGCTCAAATTACTTAGGCCACACCACTTTAACAAAATCTAAAAAAAAATTGAAGTTGGCGACCTTGGGGTTAACTGACGTCGTAGCACGATATAAGACCTATCTTGAAGTTGGTAGATCGTCATAAAATGACCCAATTAGCTTACATT
Organism: Philopedon plagiatum; assembly: GCA_963971165.1. Classification (NCBI taxonomy): domain Eukaryota; kingdom Metazoa; phylum Arthropoda; class Insecta; order Coleoptera; family Curculionidae; genus Philopedon; species Philopedon plagiatum. The sequence goes on along the minus strand of OZ020190.1, from coordinate 17,826,308 downwards.
CTGAATTAAGTCGGGTAACTTTAACATTTTGGCACATAAGAAATTTTAAAGTTTAAAAAAGTCTAAAAAAGCTGAGGAAACACCTGAGATGCCGATTTGTTTTTGCTTAAATACATTAAATTTTTGGCTAAATCCATCTAGTTCGTAAATATATAAATATACGAGGATGGAATAAAAAGTTTCAGGTCTAACAAAGAAAACACTAAATATTGGATAAAAAATCTGTTTATTTTGCTACATTGTCTTCGTGTAGCTTTATATATTTATTCCAGCGATAGACGTTCGTCGCAACCATCACTTCTGAATCCGACGTGAACTTCTTGCTAGCAAGAACTTTTTTCTAGTTCGGCAATGAGTTGAAATCCGATGGGGCCAAATATTTTATTCTTGGCTAAGCTAAGCTAAGTTCCTCGCGAACGTTTTGGTTTAGTTGGTCAACTAAGCTCGCATAGTACTCTTAATTTATAGTTTTTTCCTTTCATTACTCGTGCGACAATATTCCCAAATTCCCACTCGTGTGAAAATTGTCACTTTCAATACTTGTTATGTAATATACTATATTAAAGCGATCTAGATTTTTTCATCGTTTACAGGTTGTAAAACTTTAACGATTGTAAAATACAAATTACTTAATGCACTCTCTTAAAACTTTAAAGGGAGACTAATGAAGAGTGCAGCTAAGTAAACACATGTCAAAACTGCAGTAATTTGCGCCCTTTCTGGGTCAATCTGGAACCTTTTAATCCCATCCCCGTATCAAAAAGGTTTTTGTCGCTTACCTACATAATATGTATATTATACAGTGTCCGCCATAAAGTTACCTACATATGGGAAAAATTTTACTATTTATATTTTTTTAAAACTGTATTGAAGGTTCGTTTCTGCATGTCGGCCAACCAAAAAATCTATGTACAGGTTTGGCGGGAATTTAGAAGAAAACTGACGGTGATACCGAAAATTGGGGTAAATTGACAAGATGTCGAAAAATTTTATTAAGAAAAATTGTTCAGACTGCACCGAGGATCCCATTTGAACCATATCTGAGAAAAAATTAAAAACAAATTTTACCATCGCTATGAAAAATCAAAAATTATTTTTTTACTTGAAAGTAACTTCATTCAACTAAATTACATAGGTTTGTATCAGAACTAATCAAATATTTGTGGAATAGACACTGTGTTGGAAATAAGTTTAAAAAAAAAATACGGTCTGGTCGTGTCGCTATCTGCAGTCATGCCCTGTATATTGATGCACATGAGCTTATCCAACATTTTCGGACCGCCTGTAAAATTTAGACTAACGAAGAATTACCATTCAAACCTGATAATACAGTATTTTTCATAATTACATTTAGTATTCGCTATAGTAAAAAAATAATTTATGATTTTTCATAGCGATGGTACGGCTAAAAAAAATTATTTTTTATTTTTTCTCAGTGGTATATCGGATCCTCGGCGCATTTAGAACAATTTTTCTTTATAAAATTTTTCGATTTATTTCGATATTTAACTTTCTTTTAAATTCCCGCCAAATCGGAGATCACATGACATGTGTTAAATTAGATTTTTTAGTTGTCGGACATGCAGAAACGAACCCCCAATCTAGTTTTTTTTTAAATATCAATAATAAAAATTTTTCCATATATTATGTAGCCAACTTTATGGCGGACTTTATTTTGAACTACGTTGATTTTTTGCCAAATGATCATAAATCTTAATTTGCATTTAAATGATATCATCGGCATCTCAGATGGTTTTTTAGGTTTTTATGTTTTGAATTCAAATGACGTTCCTAGTATTCTAGTTGCCAAGAGGCCCACTAGTATTGGGCTCTCCTTCAGCGTACCAGATATCGAACACTCTATTCGCACGGCATCGGTAAGACCTGTAAAAGAGAGAGAGAAAAAAGGGTTCGATTTATCTAGCATGAAATAAAGATGCTGCTGTGTTGTATGAAACAAATAATCCACATGGTTTGCTTACCATTACCGTACTTACGCTCTAATCGCATTTTTTCTCTTCCACAGGGCTTACCGAAGCCGAACGAAAAAAATTAGAATGTTACGGTATTCGATGTTTGATGCTTGTTACTCTGTGATTCCATACAAAAATATATTGTAGTAGCGCGCACCACCTGCATATTTCGCACACAATTTTTGCATGAAAGCTCAAACACTGCACCTCTTAAGCACTATTTTTGTCAAAATTGCTGGTACAGTTTTAAACTGTATCAATGGGATCTCCGCTGGCCATGCTGGTATGCGCTAGCTTTGCAACGAAGAGGTTGTTGGTGCGAATCCAACATCGAACACGGATATTTTGTGGTCGTCAATCTGAATGCAGTTTGTATGTATACTAAAGTCAAATAAGCCTCTCGCCAAGAGTAAAGAAGCTGCCACGAGGTGAGGCTTATACCGCTGGACATTTTAGGACTGATTGACCAATCGCATAACTTCGCGGGCAGGCATCGGCCTCGTGGTTTTGTTTACGCTTGGCGACAGGCTTATTTGGCTTTACCAGAGTGTGTGTGTGGAAGTAAGTAGAGTTGAGCAAAAAATCACTACCTGAGAATTATTCACTGCGATCTAAATTCAGTCACGACCTGTGAATGACTTAAAAATAAACTGCAGTTAATAAAAACGTGAATAAGTAGTTTTCGCATCATCGAACGTCGCCGTGATTTTGTCTAGTCGCGTCGGTCGCATTTATTTTTCACTTTACGATAATTATTCACTGCAAACTAAATTCACAGTCACGACCTGTGAATGACTTAAAAATAAACTGCGATTGATAAAAACGTGAATACCTAAGTAGTTTTCACATCACTGAACGTCGCCGTGATTTTGACTAGTCCCGTCGGTCGGTCGCATTTATTTTTCACTTCACGATATAGCGAATGAAGAAACAAAGAGCGGGTTGACAGATGTAATAGTGAAGTTTATTTATTTTTCGTTATCGCTTATAGATAAGAATATCCTATAAATTCTTGGGTGGTTCATTGTACTTCGAAGAACAATCCGTTATTGTTTTTAAGAGTTTAACTTTACCTCCGAATTGTGAATTACGGATTGGTGAAATAAAATACAATTGGCGACTACAAGAAATTTTAGTGAGTTTTTGTAATCAAGCATCCTTTTGTCTACTATCCATTTCTAAAGTTTTGACCCCTCAGTCTGAGGGTCAACAGTGTGCTACATATAAGATTTGTTTACTGTATAAAAATAGTAACGGTTTTTAAATTTTTACTGTTTTTGTGAAGATGAGGAACGGCCTACTTTTTATCCCGATACAGGGTGTGTCACAAAAGTAGATATATAATTATTACTCTGAAACTGAACTGTTGATTGTCCGAAATACAAAATTTCATTCGTTTGGAGGGGTTTAAATTATGCTAACTTTTTCTTAGCATTTTATATACAGGTGTGCCACGGTAATGTAACTGATAGAGGCGAAAAACTGTTTTGTTTTTTCAAGGTTTGTTTACTATAGGGAAATAGTAACTATTTACACTATTCTTGTTTATTAGTCATATACAGGATGTGTCGCGACTATATGATGTACGATGGATACGGAAAATCATTAAACCGATTCGAGTTCTTTTACAAAAGACGAGGCTAATTTTTCATGATAAGTGATGACAATGATTCATATAGAGTCGTTCTGTTACAAATCGTACGCCTTAAAATCTTCAATATTTTCAATTGGCTGGATTTTTTTTTACAAATAATGATATACATAAAATTAGTCAACATGTGAATCGTGAATTTTTTTTAAATGTTTCTTCCGAGTTATGTTATTTATAACTTTTAACAGGTTGCTTGTTTCTGTCACATTGCAAATTCATTATCTCCGGTTCTAATCATCGAATTTTTTTTGACATTTTCGAAATTGTAAAATTTTTTCGCCCAAACACGTACGATTTGTAAAAGAATGACTCATATACACAAATGCAGTATTACATATTCCGCGAAGCCGCGGGTAAATACAAGTTATTCTATAAGATAATTCACCAATTCGACTAGGTTAAATTGGTGGTGAAGCTAACATCTTGCCAGTTTTCTAGAGGGGCAATATTGCTCTAATACAATTGTTTTTGACTATTCTATGAAAACAGCTACTTAGGTAAAATAGGTACAATATTAGAGTGTCAATAACGACAACATATTAATACTTAATACAATAAATGGATTTGCTAAAGAGATTAAGATTTGGAATAGTTTTAATTGCCATGGAAACTAAAGCTTCTATCCGCCCGTCAAGTTTCGTTTCCTTAATTGTTTTAATTTTTTTAACACGTTTTAAAAGAAAATAGAGCGCTGCACCTATTTTAAAGATTTACTGCTAATCCTATTTAGAGATTCATCAAGTCAAGTAGCTTGAAGTTTTTATAAATTACTTGACTTGACTTGAAATCCAAGCTTTTCAGAAATTCACTGCTTGACTTGACTTGGTTTTCCATGTTTACTACTTGACTTGATATCAAGCAATTTCAAGTTACTTGATAACGACCCGATTATGTATAAAAACAACGCGGAAATAATTTCTGCAAGCTCATGCTCACATATATAAACAAGGTGCGGGGTTCCCCGAATCGACTGTAACAACTGCGTAGTTGCGTATGCTTAAACAAACCAGTATAAGAATAAGTGTATCAACCAGGGCTGCCCTAACTGTTACAAAAACCCGCAACCGATTAGGCGACAATTCTAATAGAGCCTTATGTGCCAGATCTTGGATGGCGAACGATGATATTAAAGACCTCTTTAAAATTTAGCTGTTACTATTGTGTTGCTGAATAAGATGAAGAGGACATACACTGGAAAATCAGTTTTATTATTTTGTTTAATATTTAAGAATAATATGTTAATTTATTATTTTTTATTTCCTAAAAATAAATTATTATTTCCATTTTTTACTTTTATATTACCTACTTCTTGTTATAAATTTTGAAATAGGAATTTAAGATTTAGTTTTGTAAACAAATGGCTTTATTGCAAGGTTTCCTGTCATTTCTTATTTCTTGATTATATCAAATGTATTTAATGAAAAATCAAGTAGTCTTGAAGAACTACTTGATTTTTTAAGTACTTGAAATATAATTACTTGATTATTCAAGTACTTAAAATATAACTACTTGACTTGAACTTGACTTGTTTTCAAGCCAAGTCAAGTCAAGTAACTTGAAAATCAAGTCAAGCCGTGAATCCCTAATCCTATTCAGCGATTGACATAGTATCGTCGTTTGTTAAAACTCTATATTTAACTACAAGTTTACTATTTCAAGACGGTTATTTGGAGCGCTCATTCTTTAATTTAATTTTCTTGGGAGCACCCCTTGATTTACCCCTCTATAGGCATTAATTTCAAAACATAAATGTGTAAATAATTTTACGAAAATAAACCTTTTAGAGCTTTAATGTGGTTCATAAAATAAATTTTACGTTAGAAAATCAGGTGCTGCCAAGTCGGCTTTACTTTTGCTTCTCCAAATCTATACCTACTTTGATGTTGTCGAGAAAAATTTTAATTAAATAACGGCGAGAAAGGAGTTTCGTTAAATAAATAAGAACGTTCAAACATCGCTTTAATTAAAACGACACTTTTACTCTGTAATTAATTTTTTTTTTTAGTTTCAAGAATGCGTTTCAAGTTGTTTAGGCTTAATGTATTAGATGGAGGGACAAGTGTAAGAATAAGACAATTAAGTTTTATACCATGAACTTATTTCTGATTTTTTTCGCAAACTTATAAAGAGAAGAGCGTTTAAGTATGCACAGGGTGTCCAGATTTCGTTGTAATTGCAGGGTATCTCGGTTGTTATTAGAGATAGAGAGTTGCAGTTTTCGCGACGTGGTGCTACTTTTTGATGAAACGAAAGATGGCATAAAAATATTTTTCATGGCCCCCTTCGTTTTTGACATACAGGACGAAATTGATGTTTTTTTCCATTTTCAGACCCCCCTCGCATTTCAGTTACCTCGTAACTTATAAAAAAATAAAAATGGGTCATTTTAGAGTTTTTTAGGTAGAATCGAGTAGCGTGGTTAGATTTTCATCACATGTGATATTTTTCGAGATATTACCCTAACATATGTTTTTTCAAATGGAACACCCTATATGTTTCTTAAATTTCTCGTTTCGAGAGCTTTTCAAAAATATATAACACTTTTATTTTTAGCCCTTAAATCGAACTGTTGAATTTCAAACTTTAATTTTGCGTACTGTAACGAGTCATGACATTTTTTTAAACTCTCAACTATTCTCTCTCATATCTTTAACCAGAGTACTAGTTTCTACATATTAAACAATAATGACACTATGGACATATCTGTCAATGTCTTTATTAAACGAAGCAATTATTTAATTCAAAATACTTCTTATTCAAATGCAATTTTTAAATAATACGATCATTTGATTACACTTAAAAGAATATAATATAAACTAAGCAATACAATAAAGATATCAAAATTCAAAAACTCCACCCCCATATTCAACTCATTTTTCTAATTGCTTTCTTAGAATTCTGAAAGAGTTTCTAATTTCTTCCTGGGATATTGAACGAACAACGGTAATTCTGCCTTTTAGCACGTCAATATTATTTGGTATGTATTGGAGTGACATAAAAAATTTGTTTTAAACATCCCCATAGAAACATATCGGCCAACATTAAGTCGGGACTCCTCGGGGGACTCAAAATTGAGCCATTTCTACCAATTCACCTACGACCAAATCTGCGGTGAAGCCATTCTATTATCTCGCGAGTGCAATGTGCTAGACAACCATCCTGTTAAAATATATGTTTTGGCGAAAGTTTAAGGTCAGATTTTGCTAAAAAATTTATCCAGCATTTCAAAGTAAGATATTCTATTGCAGGTGTTATTAAAAAATTATCGGCCTTTAATGCCATGGACATGCAGATATCGCGCACCACACGTTCACTTTTGTAAAATATTGTCTTCGCCTCATTACTCTAAATTCGGAATTTTCTCGACACCAGTACCTGACATGCTGGAATGCTACCGTTCCATTAGTAGAAAATGTACATTCATCAGAAAATATAATAAATTTATAAAAATGGATATTTCCACTTAAAATTTGGCCTCCCAACCATAAAAAAAAAATTAGTATTTTCACTTCATCCCCCTCTTTCAATGTTTGGTTAAAGTAGGGTTTGAACAGAAATAATTTATTTTCTTTTAAGATCATCTGAATATGAGTTTTTTTGACAACTTCTAGAAGATGTTTAGCACGATTTCTAAGGGACATCACAGAAGTTTCTCGAACAGACTGAAGAACTAAAACTGTGTCATTATCGTTTTGGTCAAATTTCTTCTTCTTCTTCTTCTTGAGATTCAAAACTGAATCAATTCTTTGGAACTTTTTTATTGCGTTGTAGATTGTTATTTCCAGTTATTGGAATTCCTACAAATTTCTCCCTAAATTGTTCCATGATCTAGCGGTGTGATAATTGGCCATCCCTATAACACTGGACTATAAAAATCCCTTGTTCAGTAGATACATATCTAAATTAAATAATTGCTTCATTTAATAAAGACATTGACAGTAGAAACTAGTACTCTGGTTAAAGGTGTGAGCGAGAAGAGTTGCAACTTTAAACAAATAATGTGACAAAATTCGTTACTTTTAATATTTAAATTTTTTAATGAAATCTTATCTTTATCTCGGCTTATGGTTTAATTTAAAACATATTTTATATTTTTGTATTTTGGTAGAAAACGATAAAGAAGGTATATTTACTCTTATGAAAAATAACGTCGTTTCGTATTTTTCATGATCCCTGTATAAAAAATTAAATTTTTCATAACGTGAATCTTATTTATTTTACAAGCAAAAACTTATTAGGATTGACATCTTTACGTATCTTGCAAAATTTGGTCCATTTTGTCCTCTTCTAAACCCCACTCGCGGACATACTGTATAGTATATGCATCAGTCCTCCTTATACGTATATGTATAAAAAAACATACAAGCTTAGTTTATCTTTAGTTTCATCTCGGTTGTAACGAAAAATTATTAATAAAATATCTTTTTTGATTGACATTTGCAAAATGTATTCCTTACGAAATTTGCTTCCGCAATAAAGAAAAATGAAAATTTTATTTTTAACACATCGTTTTTATCTTGTGTTTTTTTTTCAATCGTAAAGAATTGCCCCTTTAGCATCTAAAATAAAATACAATATAAAAACTTAGTTTTGGGAAAATTTGATTTCTGCTACGTTAAAGGCACTAAGGCTTTTCAAGCTCTCTGAAAAAGTTTTTTAATATTAATATCACCCTAATAAAGAATGCAGAAAGAGAAATAAATATCCACTTTTAAGCGTTGCTTTCAGTGGCGTAGCTAACGGACTAAAAGGTTCCCAGTTCCACGTTTTACCGCACTATATCCTTAACGTCCAGTTGCACAAATAATGTAATCAAGAAATAAACTAATTAGATTTTATTGTGACATTAATGTCATTGCCAGAGGTGAGTCAAAAAGTCAATTAATCTATTACTTGATTAACAGTTTTAAGCAACTTATTTATTGACAAAATTGCTAGCAAATAATATTTTTAGCCACAAATAAACGCTCTTTCATATCATCTAAAGTTGTAGGTGTGGTCGGCATCACTTTGTCCTTTATAAAACTCCACAAGAAAAAGTCAAGCGGGGTGAAATCCGGGGACCCAGCAATAAACTGAGAAATAATCGTTAAAACGTCAAAATTCTCAACTAACTTAAGTAAAAATAACTCATTTCCATGGCAACGAATAATACTTTTCAATACAATTCAATCAAAACTTAATTAACCATAATTCCGTAACAGAAAGAAAAAATTAAAAAAAAATTGTACACGAACGTAGTTTTTTACGTAGATTCGAATTTTATAAACAAAAGTACATCATCGCATTTAAAATTTCAAATTTACCTCCCACCCCTTAAAATAGAGAGAGGGGGTAAATATCAAAAATATGATTCAATATGTTCCCCCATCTCCGGATTAAGTCATCAAAATTTTATGAAAATGTTTTAATCCGATTTCGAGATATCGCCTTGTAATGCTTTAAAAAACTCACATTGTAGATTAGTTGGTTAACACATCTGACAACACATGTCAAAATGGTGGCTTTTGGATAAGAAATAAGGGTAGAAATCAAAATCCACCAAATATGAATATTTAATGGAAGTTCATTCCAACACATTTTTCGAGGCCACATTTCTGGTGCCACTTTTCGGTTAAAATCCACATGAGGAATTGAATATTACGTGAGACATAAATAATTTTAAAGGGAATTGTGATATTTAATTAAGTCACTTCAAAGGACGGGGCTCAAGCAAAGAAGTAAACAGGTCGCGTGAATGTTTTAATCCTATTAAGGCTTATGCGAATAAAGAAAATTTTTGGAAAATATTTATGGTTCGACAATCGACATACGGGTTTGTTGATACATTTCGAGAATATGGTTAATTAGTATTATCTATTTTAGTTTTCCCTTGCAAATTGTTTAGAAAAATTTGTTTACTGTCAGTATTTTGTACATTTCTACAATAATTCTTGTACTATCAATATCTGATAATATTTATATTTTTTCCATAGGAATTTTAAATAATAAGTATTTTGTTATCATATAAAAGATACACTTACTTTGAAAACCAAGCACATATTTTCTGCACTGCTCTTGCACATTTTTATTTGCTACAGTTATAGCCGTAGCTATATTTTTTCTAGAACAACTAGCACATACTACACACTCCACTACCGCCTTATAAGATATATTCTATAAAAATGTTTGGCAATTTTTTAACAAAAAACATTTTTGGCGCAATATAATAAAGTCAGTGTCCCTATACTATATATATATATATATATATATATATATATATAGTCAGTGTCCCTATACTATATATATATATATATATATATATATATACATATATATATATATATATATATATATATATATATATATATATATATATATATATATATACAGCGTGTCTTCGGAAGTTCTTACCAAATGGAAAAAATTTTTATTATTGATTTTACGAAAAAAAGTGCCTCTTTATAAAAAGTTCTAGCTTGTACAAAAAGAGCATGGTTATTTATAAACTTGATGTAGGACAATACAGGGTGGCTTAAACAGCTGAAAATCACAATTTAAATTTAAATTATTTTGCCACCTATATGTCCTATATAAAATTTTTGACTAACCATGCTCTTTTTTCACAATGTAGAACTTTTTATGAAGATACACTTTTTTTGTAAAGGCAATAAAAAAAATACTTTTATTTTTGGGCCTCCTGTATGTTCCAAACCTAATTTACTAACATAAAAAAGTTAATTCTAGCACATTAGCAGTGTCAGTGTATGTTTAAATAACGATTTTATGTCTTTTTAGCTTCACGTGTATTAGGACTTTTACATTTTTGAGCCACCCTGTATGTACTAGATCAAATTTTTGAATGGAAATGCTATTTTCTCACGATGCAGAACTTTTTATAACGAGGCACTTTTTTTCGTAAAATCAATAATAAAAAAATTTTCCATTTGGTAAGAACTTCCGAAGACACGCTGTATATATATATATATATATATATATATATATATATATATATATATATATATATATATATATATATATATATATATATATATATATACTCGCCGATCAAGGCTTAGTTAATGAAGAGAAAAGCCTAAGCAAAACTTAGCAAACCTGATCAAACCCAGAAAGGTAACGAGGTGCGAATGTGGCTAGGTTCGTGAACGTTTGATCAGGATATTTTCTGTCTCTTTTTCATTGGCGTATTCTAAACTGTTATAGTCTAATTTTAAAAGACCCAGAGTAATGAATCACTGAATTTACCTAAATACAATGAGAGACTACCTGCGTTTAGGAAAAGTAAGGCGAATCGAATCAATATAAGATATATAGATAAGGTTACAAATTTGCGTGTTACTAGGAAAATTGAGTTTTATTTGTTTATTTTACTTTGCGTCTTTTAAAGATCGACTATAGATTTAAAAATTCAGTTTTCTAAGAGCAGTATTTTAGAATATAATTTTACGAAAGATAAATTTTCAAAAGTATATGTTTTCGAAATATAGTTTTCCTAAAATGCAGTTTTCCAAATGAATTTTGATTTTTACTAGCTTAGAAAATGTTAATTAAAAAAGCATGCAAAAGATCCTGAGCAACCCTAAAGAAACCTAAGCAAACTTTCACATGCTCGACTTTTTTCGGTTTGGTGATCGGTTTTCTCAGGCTTTTTCTTTATCTATCCAAATATTACATTGTTTGCCCAGCCAGATTAAAGCTGTATTTATATGACAATAAAATAAATTATGAATAGACTTGGGATTATTAAACTACCCATTCGTGTTAAGCGTTATTTATAATAACCAGCCATTATGTATATTTCGCGTCATAATCACTTGATCCATAACATATAATAAATTCAATGCGTTTCTAAAGTGTAATTTCCAAAGAGGAAACTAAATCTGATAATAAAAATGTAAAAATTAGAACTTATAATAGAGCATGTTCTTGTTTTACCTCTCTCTGTGCAACAATAATTGTGGTTTAAGTTTTTAGTATAAAAGTATGAAATTAGGAGCATATTGCGTAACAAACCTTGCTAGCTAGACCTACCCCTAGGAGCATGACACCATATTTTATTAAATAATATATTGTATAATAGAAACAGCATTTTTTATTATTTTTGATTTAATTCTTTTAAGCTATTATTACCAACATAGGATTAAAGTCGAGGCAGAAATTTAATGTGTAGATGTCAAAAAGTTCTAAACTGATTAAGCTGAGTTTAGGAAAGACGCGGAAAATTTGAACGATACTCTTTTCTTATTTTGTTAAAGTACCTGGACTTTTTAGTTAAGTTTAGTCAGAAGTATTATAAGCGACAAATTTCTGTCTCCTTATCTTGTTGTTTTAATTTTTAAATATAACTTTATAACGCTTTTGGGCGCGTTAATATTGCAATTAATTTTTATAAAAATAGGTAAAATGACTTGCATTATTTTATTTTATTTCTACTCCTCGAGTATTTATGATAATCGTATATAAAAGAAAATAACAGAAACATATCCCTTATATGTATAAAGGCAATGTTTTCCAATTTTGTCTTTTAATTTTCAGTTAAAAGCTTAATGTAACATATACATAATACAATGCAACTTTCACAAGATTTTGTATTTTTGTCATCCTTCATTTTTTATACTGATTTTTATTACATACAGACGACCATGTAACACAAAACTTGATCTTATTTAATCTAAGGATGTTATTTTAAAAATAAAATTATGTGCAAGTCATTCTTCCCTAAGACCTTAAATTTAATAACTATATATTAATAATAATTTTTAAATTTTAAGTAGATGTTCTAAAATTGCATGATGGTGTCGTTTACATTTCTAGGATGCGGTAAGTGTACCACCTAACCACTAAACAGAAAAATCGCATAGGCAAATGTAGTGTGAGTAAACAAGAGTTTTAAGTATAGTGGTAAGTTTTTCGCTCACCACAAGTCCATTTTTAATTTTTTTTTTCATGTTTTTGTGCCATGTACAGGGTTATTCATTATATTTTGACTCCCACCTACAGCTCTTATTACAAGTTATAGAAAAAAACTTTAAATACAAAAGTTTTACGGTTTTTCATGTAGTATCTTTTGGTAATAGCGGAAATAAAAAATCGACTTTACAACATTGAAAAAATTAATTGAGTCATATTTTTTTAAATGGAACACCCTCTATATTATTAGCTCAAATGAAAGAGCTTTTTGTTCTGATTTCAAATATATATAATTTGTTGGCATTTGGTTCAGCCACTTTTGAAATATTTGAGTTTATAACTTATTTTTCCACAATGGGAGATCATCAGTCAGTTATAAAGTTTGTTGATTTAATATAATCAAGTTGCCTCGACAACATCGACGTTTGCAATAATAAAGTATTTTTTTTAAACTCAAATATTTCAAAAATGGCTCAACCAAATGCCAACAAATTATATATATTTGAAATGAGAACAAAGAGATCTTTCGTTTGAGCTAATAATATACAGGGTGTTCCATTTAAAACAATATGACTCAATTAATTTTTTCAATGTTGTAAAGTCGATTTTTTATTTCCGCTATTACCAAAAGATACTGCGTGAAAAACCCTAAAACTTTTGGATTTAAAGTTTTTTTCTATAACTCGTAATAAGAGCTGTAGGTGGGAGTCACAATATAATGAATAACCCTGTACAACAGAAAACACCAAGACGATACACTGCTCTGTGTTGAAATATAAAGGGACTTCTGAAATCAAAAGTGATGACGTATTCTTTCATATTGCAGAATTGACAGTACAAAATTACAGAGATAATTAATGTAGGTCATATACCTGAAAAGTCAAAAAGAAAATATATATTTTTTCAAATTTCCTTTTCCTTTTTAATATTTAAAATTTCTATTGGTTTTTGCATGATACTGCGAGTCTTAGATATATTATATTGACATTATTTAGTGCAGACTAAGATGAAAACATACAAAGTTTTATAAACATAACGAAAAAAATATTCCTTGAACATAACTTCAAATTAAAAACCTTAAAAATATTTTTAAGTTATTAAATATATCAACATTTTCACCACCACCCGGTATATACATTTTTTTTTATTATATGGCATGACACCTTCTTAGCACTTATTGGGCTACAGGTAACAAAAGTGGATTTTTTTGCTGAAAATGGCTAACCTATCATTATTTATATTCTTCAACAAGTCTCAGCTGGTTATCTGGAACCCATTTACTATAAAATTTTAGCAGATTTTAACATGGAGATTGTTTCACAAATGATTTTCGGACACACGTCTGATTTTAGTAGTTTATTGTTATTGTTTTACCATCGTAGTCCAAAATCGAATAAAAATAGGGTATTTTAAACTGTCAGTTTTTGAAATAAACCTAAAAAGGTAAATTAAAAGATATGAGAAAGTCCTATTTGCACTGTATTATTTAGTTCTAGCGCCGAACTGATTTTTCTGCAATATGTGTAGAAAAATTATCTGCGAAGCAGTATCTATTTCAAAATTGGTTTAAAAAATGCTTACACTTTCTCGACTATCTTCTGTTCCTTGGTAGTAGTGCATTCATTATGTCTTTTAAAAATATTAATTTATTTTCTCATTTATCAAATTATTGTCTAGATGTTTTCACATGGCATATCACAGAATTATCATTTGATTCACCCATGTAGGTCATTTTAACTTTAATATTGAAGGAAAATAGTGCACAAGTAGAACGTGATAAAAGAAATACAGTTACATTTTAGAATGAAGTATTAATAATAAAGTCGAACGGACCTAATAAACATGTTCCAAAATATGTTTTATTTTTCAAAAAAAAATTAAAAAGGGAATTAATTCGGTTAATTTCAAGGTTATTAATTTAAGAAAATATACATTCATTTTACGTTTAACAAGTAAATCACATAATTCAGAAATTTAGTAATAAAGAATTGGGATGTTTTCCTAAATTTATGGGATATGGGATATTCTCATTAATATTTTGATTTTCGCAGCACATTTTAATAAAAAGAAAATATTTGAAAAAGGCACACATTGTAGATGCAACAGAATTTTATTTCATGTACGAGTAGATTCAAAAAGCAATCACATGATTACAAAGCTGGATAAAACGTAACTGCTCAACTTAAAAGTCTAATTTAAAACCATGGTAAATTAGCCGAAAATTTTTAAAAATATTTTGGAATAACCATTATTAATGTTAGATGTAGAATGCACAAGTAGTTTATTAAAAATTTTAACTAAATAGAAATATTACAGTTCTGTCGTGTACAGGATATTTTAAAATTTTTTGACGTAATTTTAAAATTATCGTGTATGGTGTATCGCTTATAGGTAGCAGACCTGCAAAGGGTGCTTCACAGAGATCCTTTGGGTGATTCCACACAAGATGCTCAATCTAATAGGAATGTGAGTGGATTTATTCGAGATTAGTAATCAGTGCTTTTTTCAGCAGCTATATTTTCATTTTTTCAGTAATTCATTCGCAGGGTTTAATGATTTATATTAATTCTAATATCACAGGGTGCTAAAAATATTACCTGCCTCTATTTGTAAAAAAAATATTGTTTAATTTTTACATTTTAATAAAAAAAAACAATGTAAATAAATTAACTTCAGTTCATAAAAATTTAATATTTTTTAACTTTTAAACTGTAATAAATTCAGTAAGAAAGAATTAAATCAGTAACAAAGAATTAAATCCGTTCCTTGAGAATATCCAAAAACGCAGGTACCTATTTTTTATTCAACAATTTTTTTTGCATTTGCGTGAATTTTGCCCTTTATCCAGGGATGTAAACTAACCCACCATTTTTTCTAATTGCAAATGCATTTATTGCGATAGCTAGCGGAAATAAAATAGATATTTATGTACCAAGGCCGTAATGTTGATCTTTTTTGGCCGAATCTGAAATTTGTGGCCGAGGCGTAGCCGAGACCAACAAATTTCAGGTGAGGACACACACAACATTTTTTAAGCGAGTGTCTCATCAAGTAGGTAACAACTTTTTTTTACAGTTTTGTTTCTAAACAAAGACGAAACTGGAAGATTAGATTCAAATTTTTATTAACCAAATGAAAAGTGTATTATTAAGTAACAAAGATGTGTACAGAATTACTTACAGTAAGTATTATAAACACAGTATATCCCGTATAATGTGGTTTTTATTATTTGTTATTTATTTTAAATTTCATTTCACTGACAGAAACGGAAAGCTTGTAAATAAATAGCCTGGCAACGGAACCTTTTCTTTTGTTTTATGGGTAAATAGTCCAAACATGCAAATTAAGTGTGTCTAGTAGGCCGCCTTCATAATTTGACAATCTTAACATCGGACGTGGAAATAACTCAAATAAGCAAATTAAATGTGTCTAGTAGGCTGCCCTCATAATGACTTTGTTTGCAAAAGCGGCTGTAAAGTAAAAAAGCGGCCGTAAAGTAAAAAAGCGGCCAAAAAAGGTACACTTCAGGGACGTTAATAGATCCGTAGAACTTAATTTGTTGTGACACTCGCTTAAAAAAGAAATATAACCCACTATTTACTTTTGAATTTCTGTTACATGATAAGCGAGAAAAGAAAATGTGATTTTTTGAGTAAATTTTTTATTGTAAATATTATTGTGAATGTTCGCCATTTTTCTCCTGGCAGAACCTAGCCTAAAGTACAATTCATTTGTAACATTATGTACCATTTCTTGCCTACGTTTCTCTAAATTTTCTGGTCTTGTGACGGAAACTTTACTTTGAAGGTGGCCCCAAAGAAAATAATCAAGGTGGTTTAGATCTGGCGATCTTGCCGGCCACTCAATTGTACCTCTTCTCTCTATCCGCCGGTTAGGAAAAACTTCATTCAAATATTGTCGAATATTTTGCGCGTAATGTGTCGGTGCGCCATCCTGTTGTAACCATATTCGATCGTCATAAAGATCTGCATCTGCATGATGAGGAAATAAAGCGACCAAAGCTGGAAAATCCGATTTCGTGTGTTATTCGTTGCCTAAGTTTCTCTAAATTTTGTGGTTTTGTCACGTAAACTTTACTTTTAAGATGGCCCAAAGAAAATAATCAAGGGGGTTAAGATCTAGCCTTCTTGCCGGCCACTAAATTGCACCTCTTCTCGCTATCCACCGGTTAGAAAAAACTTCATTCAAATATTGTCGAACATTTTGCGAGTAATGTAGCGGTGCACCCTCCTGCTGAAACCATATTCGATCATCATGACGATCTGCATCTGCATGATGAGGAAATAATGCAGCCAAAAAGCAGCAAAAGCAGCCCATTTAGATTATCTTCAAAAAATATTGGCCCAATGACTAGGTCACTAATTGCGCATGCCCAAACATTAGGCTTTTGTGGTCGTTGCATGTGAGTTTCTCGAATCCAGTGAAAGTTCTCGTCGGACTAGTACCGACAGTTTTGCTTATTCACATGACCATTCAATACAAAAGTACACTCATTTGAAAAAAGAATCCAGTCCAAAACTATTGAATGCTGATCCAGTGAATTCATCATAATTTCACATAGTTGAAGTCGACGATTTGGATCATCTTCCATTAACTCCTGCACCATTACCATTTTATATGGACTTATTTTACGTAAATTATTAACCTTAATGCAGATGATTGACTTACGTTGTTATATTGCTAGTTGCCTAACTAGAGTGACAGGGCTACCCTGGAGCAAGATGTTTAATTGTGTGTCTTCTTGAATTACACGAGGTTGTCGTTGTCATGGTACTTACATCCCTCACATGGCCCGAAAACGTACTTCAATTTTGCTAATAGTTCTTTGCGAAATTGGTCATAAATCAGTGTGCTATTCTTGTAACAGACGCGCTACTTCTGCTTGAGTCCGCAATCTATGGCCATGCCCTGTCATCATTAATATTTCAATTCTGTGCGATTCAGTTAAATAAAACTTTTTAAAGAAACTTAGAAGTATAAGTGCACCTTACAATATCAATAATATTGACAATATCAGTATTGACAATTCAGCTATCGATCCTCGTGCCAACTAGTCTTAATACTGCCCTACCTTTCACGATCAATATTATTGTAATATAGTATGAAATTATTTAAAAATTTACATTTTTTAAATTTTTTCTCGCTTATCATGTAACAGAAATTCATAAGTAAATTGTGGGTTGTATTCCTTTTTTATGCCCCTTTTCGCGAGCTATTAGAATGCATGCATTCGCATTTAACAAAAAATGTTGGGTTGGTTTCCATCCCTGGCTGAAGTGTAAAATTCGCGGAAATGTAGACAAAGTTTTGAATAAATAAAAATCACTCTGTATCTATATTTTTAATATATGTATACTTTATCGTCTAACCTTCTGTAAAATGTAGATATGTAAATTTTAATTTCGTAATTTAAATAATAAAAAGGCTTCTTTTCCCATATCTAATTTTCAGGATATTTTATTTGTAAAAATTCAAGGAATAAACTAATGCAATAAAGGAAAATGCTCTTTAATATTTATGAATACATTTTAATAATAAACATGATATTAAATATACATACATATATTTTATTTTTTGTAAAAAAAAATATTAACTTTTGCTTAATATTTTTAGCACTTATAAAGATAATTGAATAAGTATTAAATTTAAACTGATCGAAATAAGTTAAGGATATTGTGGTTTCTCTGAGAAACAAAGTTCAGGAAAAAAGTTGACATACGTCCATGTTCCCTCATCATTTCTCGAAATAAAACACATTTATTCAACTTAAAAATGATTAGTATCAGAATTTAACATGTTTTCCTAATATGTAACAAAACAGAAAATATTTTTGAAAATTGAAAATTATGTAATACCGAGTAATTCCACCTCTCTTGTCTATAACAGACTGGACTCGATGAGTCATACGTAGAATTAAGTGATTTACCTCATCTTAGTCCAAGGCATCCCATAAATCCGGAAGAACTTGCCTTAGTGTCCTTACGTCACGAAGAGGCGGTTGACGACCAATTACTGCCTTTCAAGCATATCCCAGACATGTTTAATACAGCTTAGATCTGGAGAGAGTCGAGGTAATTGCAAATGATTAATTTCATCCAGTGCTAGCTGTTCTACTCTATGGCTCTATGTGGGCGAGCGTTATCATCTAGGAATCTGAAATTGGGCTCCAAATTCCAACGGTAATCATTTACTATGTTGCTAACGATGTCTCGTGCATAAATTTTACCTGTCATTGTACGTTCACAAACATGCACCTCCATTCGCCCTCCGTAAAAAATTCCACCCCTTACCATAGCACCGCCACCTCCGAACGGATGTACTTCTCAGACATAACGGTCTTTACCTCGTGAATTGGGCGGTCTTCAGACATGAACTGTGCGTCTGTTATCACGAAGACCAAAGCGTCTCTCTCGTCCATCTGTAAACATCACGGTCTTCCACTCATCATGCCAGTTTACCCGTTCATTGCACTAAAGCAAAAGTTGACCTGTGCGATCTGCAGTCAAAGAAGGACGCCTTATAGGCCTAAAGTAATGTACACCTGCCTCATTTAAACAATTTAAGACAGTTCGCGTGGTTCTACGACCTCTGCTTGCAGCGAAAAGGCCCTAACCTAAAACCGTGCTGTTTCTTAAAGGCTCCATCCTATCTCCTCTGACTATTAATCTGTCTTCCCTGGCATTCGTTGACCTCGGCCGGCCTTTTCTTGACCTTTTCCTGACGGCTCCAGTCTCACTAAATCGGTTGATCAGACGGGAAATCACACTTTCAGAAACATTAAACCGATTAGCCACATCTGTCTCGCACACAAGTATCAACCCAATGGCTTGGTTTGCTTCGTCTTCAGTTAAATGACGCCTGCTCATATTGTGAAAAACATAATAATCACAATTATTACAGGAATCATTAAACAACGGCGAAACAGAAATGGAGTCCATAGAAATGAAATTCCACATTATTTACTGTTATTAGAGTTTTCTTTGGTACAATTTTAAATATGTGTAAACATTATTTTTTTCCGAAAAGAAGATTAGGAAACATAAACAAACCATTTTTTCTTTTGGAATATTTTTTCTCAGAGAAACCACGCTATACTTAACTTATTTCGATCAGTTTTTTTCCACTGTAATATAAACAATCATCAGCTTTTGGGAAATGGTTTGGTTTAGAAAAAGGGAATCTGTTTGTTTTAATATTGATTGCTACATGTATTACTTGGTTTTGTTAATACGTAAATTTGCAAACACCTTAGCTTTTACTTTTCAGAATAAAAACACCCTATGCAGGATATTAGATGCATGATTAGTGTCAGTTATACTCAATAATGAAAATTTTATGTCAAACTGGTATTAAAAATATTTTGTTAATATTTTAATCACGCCCCAGTAACGGTAAACAACATTTATTTCAAGTGCGTGTTTTACATAAAAAATTTAAACACTCAATTGAGTATTTTGTCCTGAGAAATCTTTGTGATTTATTATTATTTAATGACTATTTATTCACTGATAAACAAGCATTTGTCCACAATAAAACATAAGCCTCATATGATATCAATTTTATGATAACTTCTTAGAGGTAAAGTCAATTTTCCACTTCTGTTTGCATTATCATTAACTTACCCTTAACGGTTAAATAAAGTTTAGAGCCCATTTAAAGATGATTCTTAAGTGTAATATTTGATTTGACTATTAATAGTTATCTCTATATATTCATATATCCCTTAAAGTACTTGTTATAATATTTAGTACTAATATTTCAGAAACTTAACCGTCATTTGTGGTATAAATGCAAAGTGGCAAATAGATTTTAGTATGATGATTAGTAAGTCATAATCAAATATATTGTACCTAAACCGTAATATAAAAATTCAGGTTGGCCAGTACACCCTTTCGTAAGGCCAGCCAAAGCCAAAGATTTTAGGTGTGTGTATAATACTAAAATCAATTTTGCCAATAAAGTCCTTGTAATTTTAATTTGTTAATATATGCTGGGGTTGGATTTTATTAGGATGGAAATATTTTGGTACAGGTGTAGGTAACTGTTGTGTCTAACAACAAGTAGCTTGGTGTATAGTTGGTCTAATGTGGCTTGTAGGTGCTAGAGCTGCAAAAGGTGCTCCACGCCGAAATTTCACCCTCCCAAGAGCAAAATCGAACCACCCCTCAGGCCTCAGGCAGCAATGTGAGTTCAACTCACTGGCTTTGCGTTTTGTTCGGCCTTTGTTCACTTACTTAATCTTACTTAATCTGTTTTCTTACCTTTGGAGTGTATATTTCTTGCCCTTTTAATCTTGACATCCCTTGTTGTCCTATTCTTGTAAATTCTTTACCTTTACTAGCAATATTTTAACATATTCTTTACTGTGTACTTTCATCCACTGAGTAAAAAATATAAAAGCAAAACGATAGCTATTAGTCATTCATAAAATTTAGGGATGTAGTAACTTAGAAATATCACACGCAACGTGTCATTATGTGTTGATCCTTAGATTGTGTTTATGAGAACACGCTTTACGTACAAAAGTTTTACTCAGACCTGTGAGCTTAATAAATATTTAGATATTGTACGTTGAAGTTTATCTTTTAGTGTACTGTCATTCTTCTTATTTAATATGTTAGGTGTTTACCTGAATCGACTTTAAACATTACCAAAACATTAAGAAAAAGTCCATATGTATATATCTGTAGTAACCGAACAAACTTTAAAGTTTTACCTGTAAGAAGAATTTGATCTATGTAATGGGCATCCGTATAGATTAACGGAAGATCTACTGTTCTGATAAAGCATTGTTTCTAAAATGTATACTATTTATTTAACGCCGCTAGACGAGACCGAGCTTTTGATCACTTTAATGGATATGCAGTTGCGTTTTTCTTTCATTTAGAGGTTTTCTTATCTGCTGATAAGTTAGGAAAAAATTTAATAAAAAAAAATAAAGTTTACCTAATTTAAGTTATACAGGAATTATCATAATTCATAAGTTTACGATTCGCATTTTCTTTTTTGTAACACAGTTTATGAATTCATGACAAACATTTTGTTTTTTAAACATAATTCATAAATTTATGATTATTAGTTTTTCTTTTTTTTTAATTGTTTTCTTTGCTTCACAATTTACAAAGAGTTTAAATGAATATCAAGCAGTACTAATGTTAACATGGGGATATAATTTCCAAATTATAACCACCCATTGAAAATAATTCAGTATGTTTTAATATTGATTAGGTAAATATGGGGATGTATTTATTTTGACTCAAAATGTATGCCTATATATAATAATGTCATGACATTAAACATTATTAATGGATGAGTTCTCCACAAACACAGACTTGCATTTCTTAAATAATTTTTTTATTATATTTTTTGGCAAGTTATTCTGACAGTAAGAGTACACTAAAACTTAAAATCAATTAGAAGAGGTGATATCAGAACATAGTGTAATTTTTTTTACAAATAAAACCTTGTCATTATATGTGCAACACTAATTATTATCCTATTTTACACACTGTGACAATTTGCTTATTTTTTGAAATAAATGGATTAGTAAACAAGATAAACTACAATTGAAAGGACAATCTGGTGGAAGATGAGTACCTACAATTTTGTTGTGTATCATTATTACTCCTTAGCCAGTTTTTTACAGATTTTTACTATTATCCTCGTATTGTTTTAGTGACTGAAATAAAATATAATATTATATACATATTCGGTCCTTGTCTAAAGCCTTACATTCTTTTTCTTCAAAGTAACAAGTTAGTTTAGCGTAAATCATAATGCAGTAAAACCACACTTAACAAACCTTGTATATACACACAATGTGTATATCTCTATACTGGCAAGTTGCATTTGTTAATGTTAAGAAGTAATTTAAATATTTTTAACGCGTTAAGCCCGTATTCTATAGTAATAAAGAAAATTTTCCGTGGTATTTATCTTAAACTTATAACGGTATTAAAAAATATCCACCCTGCTTAGTTCTAAAAAGATTATGCAACTTTTCCACTGCATTTTTCTGGTTATTTAATAGAATGACTACTAGGAAATACATGTTTACCTACAAATATTAACATTATCCCCAAAAATAATATCTATATAACCACCTAAGCTGAATTATACAGGGCGAATTATTATGAAATATAATACAAAAGGTCATAAAACGTTGTGTTTGGTGTGGGTTTTGTGTTTTATGAACGCAGCAATTTTTTGACATTCTCTTTTCAAAGGTTCACCCTGTATAAATAATATCATACATATAATAGACGTGTTTTGTTGATATTGTTTTGAGATTTTTGTTTATAACAAGAAATTATTTTTTTATAGAAATAAACAACCAAATAACCAGTTTAATAAATACCGTAAATAAGTTAAATAACTAACCCTAACATATAAATAACAATATTTTATAGAATATTATAATTGCGTAAAACTAAAACTAACCTACTTTACCTAAAGCTTATGCCAATTAAAAGGATACTTTAAACGGAAAATCGCTAAATGCTTTATTTGAGTTTGCTTTTTTTTATTCAGTTTTTAACAAATCAAACATCACAATACCACACGTAACCCAGCTTTCATATTTCAATCTTTGAGTCAGTTAAAGTCCTTTAATTAGAGTTTCTTTAGGGTCAAATTATCCAAGTGCTGACAGTTACCAGCAAGGTAAAGGACAACGATGCCACTAGAAATAAGATTAGAAAGAACAAGATAGACATACATTTTATCATACTGGCAACTTTGCCAACACTTCGATGATTTGACCCTTAAGGGGTTAAATGGATTGGTATATTTTGTACATAATCAGCGCATGCCGTAATCCTATAAGTTACCCAAAAGTTACCTAAGTACTTTATACATGTCTTTCTTACAATATTTTTTCTGCGATCGTAAAGTAAATAAAAGTTTATACTTATAAATATACTCTTTCAGTAAAGCACTTAACGTTCTTTCGGCGGCGCTATTCCACACAGCTTTCTCGGTTTAAGCTTCTTTTAATTGTTCGGGTTATGAATGTGTGGCTTTATTTGCTCTATTAATTTTTTCTTCTGGAGTGCATTGCAGTAAGATTTTTTCTTCGGAACATAAACCTTTTACGCTTTTTAATTAACATGTCTAAATTAGATTAAACGGCGACGGGACGAAAATCTACCTAACAGAACAACACAAAAATGTATGTTAAATTTGAAAGAAAATATATCAATATCCATCGAACCTTTACGAATTATTTCGATACCTTTTTTAACAAAAATGCATTATAAGATACAAAGGTATTTTTTTTTATTAAATAGGGCTCGATTAATGTTACAATAAAATTGGTTTGCGACCCGCTACTTTCACTGAAACCTCCGGCAAACCACTTTAAAAATTTTCGTTTCATAGATTTCAAAGACATGTTGCAACTACTTTAAGAGATGGCGGGTGTCAGACTTAAATAGTCAGAGAGATAAATGAAGAGCAATGCTGCCTGCTATCGTCTGTTTTCATAACAAACCTTTTCATTCCTCTTAATTTAGGTGAATAAACCTGGCCCAGGTGTGTCACCTGTTTTATGTATTTAGATATATTTTCTTTTAAATTTACCATAATTTTTTTGGTTGTTCTGTACCACGCAGGCTCTCAAGCCAACCACATAAACGCGCAGATCTTGTTCATTAGTTGTTTTTCATAGACTATATTAAAGTTCCTTTATGCGCCGACATCACATTAACATGGCCAAAGATTAAAAAGTGAACCGTTTTGATACTTTTTTAACCCTAAGCTAGTTTTTTTCATTTTATTATATGGTTATAATCTTAAAAAGAAGTCCCTTTTTTTAACGATCGTAGAAAAATATCATTCCTGGTAACCTTTGATTCTGGTCTCATAAGAAAAACTATTATTTAATCTTTCGCTGGCTCAAAGATGCCTAATTTTTCCATTTCTTTATTTCAAATCAGAAAATGCAATCGACTTTCTCCATTTTAATACGTTTCTTATAAACATTTTAGAATAAGGTAACAGAGAAATTCAAAAGGCCCTTTAAAAAGAGGCATTCCAGTGTATACCATCAGCCATCGAACAGAGTAAACAAATATTTGGCACAAGCGATCGAAGCAAGGAGTGTGGACAGAGAAAAGTCTACTCATGTTAGTTTGTTTACTTTGTGTTTTAAGGATAAGCATAAGGAGAGCCAGGTAAGATTAGTATTAGGAAAATGGTGAAAAATTAATTCATAAATAGTGTAACTTATATACACTGACCTGCAGTATTAACGCACCACTAGAAATGTGCAACAGTTTTGATGTTACATGTCTTCGAAATCTATTGTCAGATTTGAATGGGTTTTCCGTATTATAGGCTCATTCTTTAAGAATATTACAGTATTCGTAATTTTCGTTAGAAAGTTATTTGTCATTGTATACCGGATGTAACAAACATATCGTGTTTTTCCCCAAAATTCGCAACACCCTGTGGAATATTATACCATTCATAACATATTGCATTTAAGACCTAACTTGAGTCTCGTGTTTTCTTAACATTTTGTTTTTTTTGTTTACTTAGTTATGTTTGATAATAAAGGAAGTACGGATTTTTATAACTCAGCATGTTTTTATTAGAATATCATAAGAAGTAACTTTTTCAAAACATTATTAAACTAACAATAATTAACAATTACAACACAAATTATATAAAAAATTAAAATACACATTGGTAGCTTGTTTTTCCACCTCTACTTCTAATAACCGCTGCACATCGTCGAGGCATAGTCGAAATTAAATTTGTTATTTGGTTTTGATCTAAATTTCAACAACTATCGTTTCTATGTCTTGCAATGTTGCAGGAGGAGGCTGGCGCCTGCCTTAATTTTCATCCAATAATGCCCCACAAATGCTCGATCGGGTTAAGATCTGGACTGTGCGGTGCCAATTCAGTCTAAATATTGACCTCATATTAATATTCAGTTACAGTGCGCGCTACGTGAGGTCTGGCATCGTGCATTAACAAAGAGTTATTGCCAATATAAGGAACGAAAGGGATAACGTGCTCAGATTAAATATTAATTTACCTTTCGCTATTTAAGGAACATTCACGTAAAGGAAATTCTTCCCCAAGCCATAAGGATAATAACGACAATGCAGAAAGGTAAATATTCAGACTCTGAATTGACCACCTCACAGTTCAGATCTTAACCCGATCAAGCATTTGTGGGTCGATACTGGCCGAAAATTAAGACAGCGTCAGCCTTCTCTTGCAATCTTGCAAGACATAGAAACGATAGTTGTTTAAATTTGGAATGACACTAGTAGGGGAGTTAGACGCGTCCAACCTGGACCGGGAAGATGACAACATGAGACCTTTTTGTATTGACTCCTAGCATTTGGATTAACGGGAAATGGCATGTCTGCCAGCTGCCTTTTTTGCCAGAAACATTAATAAAAATAGGCACTTTCAGTTATTTCTTTACTTTCTATGATCCATTGTAAGGTCATCGAAAAATAAAAAAAAATAGTATTTAATGCGTAACTGATCTAATGAAATTCACACGAATCCACACTAGAAGGTCCATAAAAACGTTTCCATGTATATTTCAAGCCGAAATCGGTCCAGGAACTTTCCAATCTCGCAACAAAAACTGGCATTTTTCCGAAATTTTGCCATTTCGTATTTTAATACATTTTTTCTACGTATAGAAACTGATTTCAGTATATTTTATAATGCATTATAGGGTCATCGAAAAATCAATAAAAATAGTATTTAATGCGTAACTCGTCCAATGAAATGTACCGGAATCCAAAATGGAACGCCCATTGTATCGTTCCATGTATATTCCAAGCCGAAATCGATCCAGGAACCTTCCAGTCTTGCAATAAAAACTGGCATTTTTGCAAAATTCTGATACATCTTATTTAATTGCGATATAAAGTAAGTAGTTTCTTTTGTTTTTTTATGTTTTTTTATTTGCAATTTTGAAATTTTTCCTGCTCCGATGCAAAAAAACCTATTTATTTATAACTTTATGAAAAATAAAACTGCAATTTTAATAAGTGTGGAATGTTCTTAGATGATGGGGGAGAAAATATACCCAAAAAGAACTGATAAATAGGAGAAATATAAAATATTGCCAGTTAAAATAGGATTTGTTGGAAAAAAATCCCGTTTTTACCCCCTAAATACGGTTCTGTATGACTTATTCCAGATTCATTTTAAAGCCTCATTACCCCTCTATAAGATAGCTTTGAAAATGTTGGAAGAAATTGGATAGGAAATCACTCGATGTCATCGAAAAAAAGGTAAAAATTCGAAATTTATTCGTCGATTGCTCCCTTCCTATAAAGAATGAAGAAACAAAAAATATTAATATTACGTATCTCGACGAGCTCTTTTCGACGAGATATATGGAGTTTTGATTTGGATTTTATTATGACCCCGAAAAAAAATTTAAGAACCGTCAAAAATTTTGCATCAAAAATCGCAATTTCCAGTTTTTCCCAATTTCCAGTCGATGTAGGTATAGGAAGGTGTATTGCAAAAGAAAGTATTTGAGATTCCACAGTTTGACATGTCTAACCGTTTTTCCATGCGTCGTTTCGTTTTCGAGTTATTAAGTATCAAAAATAGGTCTGCAAGTGACATTTTTCGACAAAGAAATTCAAAAGAATGATTTACCATTTTCTGATACTCACCAATTTTAATAGGGTTCTGAAGCCTCGGGTTCTCTACAACTTCCGAAAATTTAAATCGATTTGATCCACTCTTGCGACCTGTAATCGATCCCATACGAATTCGCGGAAATTTCGACTTTGACGTATAATAACTCCGAAACGAAAGATCCTGTATAACTGAATTTTTTAGCAAAGCTAGTCGCACTATCCCTCTATTAACCCAGAAACTTTGAACGTTTCACTAGCAACCATCTCGGAGAAAAAAATTGAGATTGTCGAAAAACACGATTAATCAACTAACATACATTTTCCACACGGACCGCATGACAGGCCGTCTATAAAAAGTGGCCGGCAGAAGTGCCTTCCGGGCGGAAGACTGCTGGCAGACAAGAAACTTCCGAAAGGGCAAGTGTTAATTTACTTGCATGCAAAATTTCAAGATGTTTTGTCATGGGGATAGCGATTGTCGAAAAATGGAGTAAGTTAATCCGCTTCTGCCACCACTTCCGGACGGATTAAGGTCGGCAGAAACAGTTTTCCTTTACCATCTATCGCTCCCTACCTGTATGCAGATTTTCACGTCGCTGACTCAAAGGAAAAATTTGTTTAAAAAAATAACTAATTAATAACATTCCGGGCAACAACAGGCTGGCAGACATGTCATTCCCTGTTAATCCAAATGCTAGTATACAAAAATGCCTCATGTCGTTAGCTTCTCGGTACAGATTGAACGCCTCTAAGTCCTGGACTATACTGATCAAAACCAAATAGTAAATTTAATTTAGAGTATCCCTCGCCGATATGCAACGGTTATTAGAAATAGAGGCAGAAATGATGTATCTTTTAATTTGTTATATAATTTGTGTTGTAATCGTTAATTATTGTTAGTTTAATAATGTTTTTAAAATTTACTTCTTATGATCTTCTAATACGAGTAAAACATGCTGAGTTGTAAAAGTCCCTCCTTTTTTTATTATCAAACATAACTAAATAAACCAAAAAACAAAATGTTAAGAAAATATAAGGCTCAAGATAGGTTTTAAATGAAATAATTTATAAATGCTAGAGTATTCCACAGGGTGTTGCGAATTTTGGGGAAAAAACATGATGTTTGTTACAAACGGTGTACAATGACAATTGACTTTCTAACAAAAATTTCGAATACAGTGATATTCCTAAAGATGATTTTACACGATACTGACTTGACCAACCAGAGACAGACTTTGGCCGCAATGAAAAAACAAACATTTTTTTTAAACTTGCCTATACTCAAGATTGTAAATATTTTTTAAGAAGGGAATAATAAAAGAAACCCCCTTTTTAGAGAAATTGCTTTATTACGGGACTGACATTTTACGGTTGATTTATTTTAAAAAAGAGTTTTAAAGTGAAAAATAATTATAAACTTCCTTAAGTACATCCCACACTTTTGAATATTAAAACTAACACTAATTTTGGGAATAATTAAATGACTTGTTTTAATTTTTCGTAACCAAGGAACCAGGATGACTAATTCTCGAGGCAATTACCCTAAAACACTTTCATATACTAACGTGTGTATTATACATCACTGATTTTTTTTATGCAAAAATGCCCTGTACAAAAATTTTATACTCAAAAAAAATATTTACTTACCATTAATTAGCAACTAAACACATTTTAGTAAAGAACAAGTTCTTTTAAAATTTGACGAATATGTGTTTCCGAAAACATATCATGATATGCTTAAAATTTTGTAAATATATATCTATACCTTTATGCTTGTTACAAAACAAACAGTTAATTATCCGGTCCTCTTATAACGATCGCAGCTGCGTTAACATTCTATTTAACTTCAAATAGACCTTTTCACAACCTCCCTGTTACTCTGGGGTTATTATTTATGTATGTTGGGCTTTGAGAGTCCCTTAAGGTCTTGTTGGGAAATCCCATCGGTCTTTTGACCTTTGACACTTATCCAGAATCATCTGTTAGGGTATTAGATTGTAATTAATGATAATTAATTTTTACTCGCAGTCAATAAAAGAGCCCATAAAACACTAATTCTAAAAAAAAAATGTCAATTCGCGGACTCAAACAGGTTGGCCCAATATTTATTATACACGAGGCCAGTAGTAATTTTCTGCATACTATTTTTGTGCGAAAGGTGAGTTTATATTGTCATATACTTTTTTAAACTTTTTTAGTATCACGATGATTTGGACGTAGGCTATAGTTCAACTTTAGCTTGCGCATTGATTCTTCTGCTTCTACTAGGAACTTTGCAAGCCACTGTTCTTCCCAGAACCATAATATTGTTGTTACTATTCCTTGTTGCCTTTATATGGACTTCGGCAGTACTGATTTTATTATTGGCTGTAAGACTGAGGTGGATTTTGTGGGATATATCACATAGCTTTGTGTTAAGACTGGCGATCACTGTGTTTACCATTGTGTTGATTTATACTGTGGCACAAGTCAATGTGGTAAGTTTGTTATTATATTTCAAATACATTTTCATTTTAAAATGACGATTGTTATTTATTTGCGTATTTTATTTCAAATTATTAACAACAATTGCCTACCAATCAAAAGGTGTGGCTTCGATCCCCGACGGCGGTAGTTCATCAGTCACACTTTTTCCACATTATGAACCTCTAGGGCGACTCTGCCTACAAATGAGTACCTAGGGGAAAATTATGCGTAATAATAAGGGGTTGAAGAGTAGTACCGACCACATTACCTTCCTAGTACATCGTTCAGCCCTGGCAATATCAGCTGTACCTGCTATCTTCCAAGGCGTGTGACGCTGTTAAAGGAAGACTATCTTTATATAGGGTGAATTTTTTAATCCATCCATTCCTTGAAAAAATTCAAAAACACTGGTACCTTTTCATAATTCTACGGTTTTTTTTGCATTTCCGTGAATTTTACCCCTAATCCAGGGATGCCAACTAACACAACTTTTTTTTCAAATGCATATGCATGTATTGTGATAGCTCGCAGAAAAGGGCATAAAACAGGAAATATATACTTTTGAATTTCTGCTACCTGATATTCGAGAAAAAATTTAAAAAATGTAATTTTTTAAAAAATTTCATATTATATTACAGTAATTAATATTCATCGTGTAAGGTAGGGCAGTATTGAGACTATGTTACTTATATTGCATAGGAAATTTCAAAAGCGACAATCTCGAAAGCGGTTACTCCTAGCGACTTTAGTAAAGTATACCTTTTTGACACAAAAGAAGTAGAATAACCTATTTTGTTAATAGTCACATCGATATACTAAGCTTAAAAAAGTTATGTCATTTAAAAGAAGTGCGGCATGCGGTAGGTGGCACACTCTACTAGTGACATCAAAAGTATGGACAAATTTCTATTCCTCGCCTCAAAAAAACCCTTAACACGTTGAGTGCCAACTACGAGTTTTCTCGTAATTGGTAATCGGGTCCGAGAAGCCAGCTACGAGATAACTCGTACTCTGCATCTTGACCTGTAAAACTAAGTACGAGAGATATCGTAGCAAATACGTGCAAATATAGGGTGCTCGGGCTATGGGACAGGAATGAAAATTTGATACTGGCATTTGGTTTTAGATTATTTATTATACAAAAAGTAGAATACGTGAAAAATTCGTAAATGTGTAAAGAATCAATATTTTCTTACAAATTAACTTTTAAGGTAACATGGACTCAAAATAAACATCATTTACATGGACAAAACATATATTATATTATATAAACATATATTTTTAAACTAAAAAAAAATATTTTTTATGAAACATGGTAGCTTCTAAAACAGTTCTCGACACATAGGGCCGGTTTTTCTTCACAAATAGGGCAAAAGTAACGAGTTTCACGACGCTTTTTATCTTTTGTGCAAACTCCAACTACCAAAAACCAACTACGATCTACGAGTTATCTCGTACTTGATATACGTGTTAATGCATTTTGTTGGCAGATACCAACTACGATATAACTCGTAGAGTATTTTTTTGTAAAACTAGGCTTTTTTTACAAAAATAACAGAAGGATCGACGTTACAGAGCTTTACCCAAACCAAACCTAATGTTAGTTAATATCGAATTCTGGGACCCATCTGGCCAATAGGCCTTTGGCACTCAACGTGTTAAATCTCTAATTCCCGTTTTGTTGGGAAATTATTGGAAAAAATCGAAAACAAAATTAAAATTGATACCCTGTATCTTGGTTATTATCAACTTTCGAATTAGGCCTGTTTGAATAAATCGCATTATTTTGACATAATGAATCTGCTATTACTCCGTCTACCACACTTATATACCACTTTTTATTATTTTTTAATTTTATAATAAAAAAACTTTTATATTACAAGAATGTTTTTTAAATTTTGTACCATAATAAAAAAAAGTCTCGTTCTCTCCAAGACCTTGATTTTAACAAATTGTTGGTATGGTAAACGTTTAATGTAACACCTCATGTAAAAATGGTGGCATAAATAAAATTATTCAGTTAAAAAAGTTTTATTTAAGCTCTAGTATCCATAATTCACTTTCGATTATAAATTGTGACAATGTGCAGATGATAAATTATGATGAATAATGTATATTTTTACGCAGCAAATAAATTATGGTAATAAAATCATTTAGGTTCTTTAGAATTAAGTAATTAGACTTATAATATACTCAGTAGGATGTGTATGAATAAAATATTTTTTGTTACCTAGGGACCTAACTAACTTATTTTCAAAAAGTATTTTGTGCTGAATATTTTATAAAAACATTTTAACAGATTTATGTTTATGCATTTTTTCCAAAATTTTACATTATTTGTTATTTTTTGAAATTGAAGACTTTTTCTGTTTTTGAGCTATATAATTTATTATATTGCTTCACTCTATATATTAATAAAACATTTTTTAGTTCACCTGCAGGTCAGAGGAACCATGCATATCTCACAGTACTCTAAATATAACCTTAGACACAGGATTGCCAATGGAGAGAGACCACAGAGCCTGCCCATTACCACAGTATATTGTTTTGTCTTGCGTACTTGGATATTTAGCGGTAGCCATATTTTTGAGGCTACCAATTTTACTCAAAGCGTCGTTATTGATTATTATGTCGACCATCTATATACTCCTTATCGAGTTGTCTCATATTGAGTTATTTAATTGTTATGACCGTCGTGTTGGGTAAGTAAATGGACGAAAAGAAATTATTTTAAAACCAACAAATCGCGGAACGAAAAATGAAACATGAGTCTTTAATAACTCATATGTACAGTGACAACTAGACCTTGTAAAAGTTCTAAAATTATTTATCATTTAGTACAAATTTGTACCAGTACTTAATCAATCATTGGCCGAATAAATCTTTTTTTTAAACGCTAAAACCTAAGAATTTTTAAATTATTGTCTTCTAATTTGCGAAAACCAATTTTTTATCATTTCAATAAGACCAACTACAGTAGCGCTCAAAAATATTTTGACAAACACAATAATTGGGTTAACTTGAAACAAATGTATGATATAAATATAAACTTTATTTTGTAATAGAAAAGACGTTACTTCCTACATATTTATGGAAAAAAAACTGTAATTTGATAAACAAAATTTTAACCAAATCAGAATTAAAGGAAAAATGACGGCTCAAAAGTATTTTGACTAATTAAATAAAGTTTTTCTACACTTAAACATCACTTTTATTATTAAATAAATTAGTATTTTATAACAGCGCCGCCACGAGCCGGCATTGAGTCGACTAACGTTTGTAGCCGATTCAAAGGAACTTGTC
The DNA here is from genome assembly GCA_963971165.1 of Philopedon plagiatum. NCBI lineage: Eukaryota > Metazoa > Arthropoda > Insecta > Coleoptera > Curculionidae > Philopedon > Philopedon plagiatum. Next base: position 17,793,354 of record OZ020190.1, on the reverse strand, counting down.
CCCAATCCTTCTTAAGAGCTTGAAATAAAGCTTCTTTATTCCAATAATTTCAACATCCTGCTCTGCGATCTAACTCCTTCCACAGATGCTCTATGGGGTTTAAATGAACACTTTGACTGGGCCACTGCAGAACCCTGACTTTTTCACGTTTCATCAATAGGGTTATGTACTTGGACGCATGCTTTCGATCGTTATCGTGCTGAAAGTACCACCCAGTTTTCATGTTCTCTTTAGCATGCGGCAGCATTTAGGTCTTTAAAATGTTCTTATACACGAATCGATCCATAGTCCCTTTAATTCGAACTAGGGGTCCAACTCCGTTGCGTGAAAAACATCCCCAACACATATTTGACATATTTGTCAGAATTTTACATCGCCCGAGTACGACCCTGACTCATTTTATTTTTTAAATGCGGAGCTCTTATCCATGCGACGCGACGGCAAAATGTTAAAAGGATAATTTTTGTGAAGTTTTACTACCTAGTTTGAATGAATTCTACTTATTTTTTTGTTTCAATGCGAGTAAACAGGGTGCAACAAAAATCTTTAGAAGTTTAACCTCAAATTGTATATTGGATTTTGATGAGATTCTAAGCAATTTTCCTTTATAAAGTTTTCTTCAATTTTTGGAAATAGAGGTAGTTGCTATTTATTTCTTAATTTTATGTTTTTTTTTTTCATTTACATTGGCCTTGAATATTTTTAGATCCCTTATTCCTGTCCATGTACTCAGCGTAGTCGAAGTTGTTATGTTCGTATTAGCCGTCCTTTTACATGGAAGACAAGTTGAATGGACTGCCAGATTAGATTTTCTCTGGCAAATCCAAGCTAATGAAGAAAAACGGGAAATGGACGCACTACAACACTCAAACAAAAGGATATTATTTAATTTATTACCGGCTCATGTCGCTACTCATTTTCTAGATAACCAGTTTCGTAATAATATGGTAAGATGATATTTATGTTAAAAATGTATTAAATATCCAGAGTATGAACTTGGTATTTACTATCGTTTCTCAGGTTGGGTTTGATTGTTTTGGGTTGGGTATTTACTATCGTTTCTCAGTAACATATAAATGTGCCGTTAGATAATTGCCAGATTGTCCAAGATGTTGTTTTCACTGCGAGTGAGTTAAAATTAAGTTTTATTACTTGTAAAAGTGCGAGGACTTTACGTTATTGTAAGGCTAAAATAAATTTTTAAGAACAACTTCCTCAAAAAGTAAACTATAAAGGCTGTCTTATGGAATCGCTGTACAGAACACTTACAGTAACATAGAATAACGAAGAATATTGAAAATACAAAATTACATACCTACAAACACAGAATCAATAATTATTTCATTTCTTGTGAGCTTCACATACTATCTAGTCTGTTTCAGATTTTTTCCACCATTAAATACCGTGTATTTAAAAACTTTTTAAATACACAAAAACACATTTACACAAATTTCCACAAAAACTGCACAACTTGTTTTAAAATAATATTTCTTGAAATAGAAAATGAAAATTACAGACATCATAGAACTTCACATTTGCGCCGTGTTGCTTTTGTTTAAATTTCACAAACCAAGGCCGTCTTTGCATAAACTGAAATAGATATGCAAGTTGAATGGTAGATTGTGTGAAAACCACAGCCGTTTTTAACTCATCTGGTAAATGAAATTATCTTATTGTGTTAATATTATATAATATTATATTATAATATTATCTATTTATTATATATTACTGCTAAAACACGCGTATAATTAGTTTTCTGTTGATTTTATTGGAAAATATAGTACGTCTAAAAATATCCGGAAAAGTATTTTTTTTTAGCTTTTTAAAATAAACATAGATTTATTAAAATACTTGGTTACAAACCTGTAACTCTCGCAAATTTCTAAACCTTCTGGTCAGTTTTCGAAGTGCAAGAGCCGTCAAAGCCCTTAACTGGTTTCCGCATATTTTTTTCGGCCTTCTGGAATCAGCCCTATATTTCATTCCTTCGTCATTCCTAATCCGCTGTAATGCGTCATATAGTGCACTCCTTCCTAGGGCTGCTAACATGAGCGCCCGCAGACTTTTGCTCGGGGGGGGGGGGGGGGGTGGTTGGCAAAATAAAAAAAATAATTGTAAAGATTTTATTTGTAGTGATTGATACAAATACACTAATAATTAAAAATAGAAAAAAATTCGGTCAAGTGCAAGTTATACTTGTACAATTAGTGTTCCGTGCCATCAGCCCCCCACTTAAGCTGAGCAAACCTCGGCCGGCCGATCTCCACCCATCTGCCGCGCTACCCGTCGCCGACGGCACCAATACCGTATCACATCATGTATGCGCGGAGCGCGGAGGTTTCGACTGAGCCAAATTAAAAATTTTGAAAAACGTTTAAGCACACAATTTTCCCCAGAACCAAAATTCAACTTTTTATACTTCACATCTATAATTGGGCCTCACTCTATCTCTGTGTTTGAAATTTTTACGTCGCATAATTTCAAAGAAAATCGCCTGTGACGGACGGATGGACACCGAAGTGATTCCGTTTTGCTTGAGAAAACATGGTTAACACTTCTTCATAAAATAAACATGCAAGCTGCAGAAAATTCATAATAATTTGGTTGTCGGTTGCATTGAGTTAAGACTGGGTTTAAATAATATTTCTAATCCTAATTTAATTTTTTGTACGTCGCTCTATAAAGATGTTCAAACATCAGAAAAATGATGAGGCCTTTTCGACATTTGTCATATAACGGCTACAGAAAATGACAAAGTGTTATTCAATGTGCTATTTTTCACCATTCCCTACAAATTTTAAATGCTTCGTTTATTTAAATCGAGTGTTTATTATTTTCCTTAAACAATACATCTAATAAAAAGTTAAAAGGGTCCTTTTGCGTTCGTTAAGACCCTTGAAATGTTCGACGATAATTATCGAGTTTCTGACAAATAAAATAAAATACTCTGGTTGTTTAATACCCTCTGTTTTTAATTTTTATATAATATGTGCGGGCAACATTTATTGTTTTGTTATAGATGTGCTTTTTGTTTAATTAATTTGATGTTCAGTCAGTTTTTAAGTTCAATTAGTCGTACGTAATAGATGTTAGATGTTGGCTGCACCCAAGTGTAAATGATAAAGTTATGGACATTCTCTTACAGAATACTCTATCACAGGAACTCTATCATCAGAGTTACTCAAGAGTAGGGGTTGTTTTTGCATCCATCACCAATTATCATGAATTTTACACTGAACTGGATGGCAACAATCAAGGAGTAGAATGCTTAAGACTGCTTAATGAAATAATTGCCGATTTCGATGATCTGCTTAGTGAAGAACGATTTAAAGCGATCGACAAAATCAAAACTGTCGGCTCTACGTATATGGCGGCCGTAGGTTTGATGCCAGATTTAAGAATATTGGATGATGATGAATCAACAGCTGGTCTTCACTTAGGGACTCTTGTTGAATTTGTATTTGCCATGAGGGAGCGTCTATTAAACATAAACGAAAATTCTTATAATAATTTTATGTTAAGAGTAGGTGAGTAAAAATGTTAATTTGCATTTGTAGAACAAGATAACAATCTGCAATCTCTCATCTAATGAATATTTCATTTCGGCAATATTATAGTAAATTTGTCAAATTTTTTGACTTTGAAGGATTTCAAGGTGATTTTACCTTTATTACCTAGTGTATGTTTCAAACAGGTTGAAGTTAAATTATACTGGATAAAACATTAAAATTTAATAAAAATACCTGTGACAATATTAACTATTTTAATCAGAACGGACATAAAAAAAATCACTCGTTCCGAAAATCGTATAAAAAAAGCTATATTCCATTTAAAAAACAGCTTATCCATAGCGTAAATCTTTTGTTTCTGGTTCAAATAAATTTTTGGTTTCATTTTTGAATTCTGCAGGAAAAAGTACATCGATTGGCTATTTTAGATTTTTCTTTAAATACAAGGAAGCTCAAAAATGAGCCCCTGTTCACTCCTCGTTGGAAGACCCTGTACCTATTAATAAAATGCATGATCTAAAACCTGAAAAAATAAATCATGTCACGATTTATCCTGAATAGAGCGGGAAATTAAAAAATAATAATTAAGAAAAATGTCTTCCGTTTCATACTTCTTGTCTTCGTCAGACATGTTTACGTTGGCTCTATACGAATTTAACAGATAGTTGGCCCTGGTTGACTGCAATGTGTGGGCGCTGTTCATAAATATGGGCCAACGTTGGCCCCAATGTGTAGATCTGGGTTTACCTTGTATGAAGGCCTATACCAACTTCGATCGATAATAAATGTGTATGTGTAAATGTATCCACAAATTTAGTTTTTTTAATTAAACTATTTAAATGACTTATTGGTAGCTTTCCAGAGACAATATATCTGCAGTTTCAATAGAAAAAGTAATAAATTTCTTTGAAGAAAATTTGATACTTTATGTTCTGTAATAATTTGTGATATTTTAACAGGAAAATTGAACCTTTTTCCCGATATTTGTCAGCGTTGTTCAGAGTAGTAATCGATTAACATCTCTACTATTTTGTTTTTTTTTTTTGGTTGTTGCTGTGCTGCTATTCAGATATTTATTATCAAAAACCAACGCCTTTCCGCGATAGACATAAAATATACATAATTCATGTTAGAAATCAAAATTTTATTTTGTACTCTCATTTTTTAGGAATAAATCTAGGACCTGTCGTAGCAGGAGTCATAGGTGCACGAAAACCTCAATACGACATTTGGGGCAATACTGTAAATGTTGCTAGTCGTATGGATTCAACAGGGTTACCAAATCATACTCAAGTAACTGAAGAGGTCTACCAAGTTCTCAAAAACCATCCATATGAATTTCAATGTAGAGGAAAAGTTAAAGTAAAGGGAAAGGGTGATATGACTACGTACTTTTTGATCGACAGAAAACAGCCTGGTACTCTGAGAGTTGAGGAACTGAATAATATTAGGTCTAATTCGAATAACATTAATAGTAAGTATTGCTTTTGTCTGTAACATATATATATATATATATATATATATATATATATATATATATATATATATATATATATATATATATATATATATATACCTTTGTATGTGCAGTTCCAAATTTCGAAATATGAAAATCGTTTTATTTTTCAGATATCAACAATATGTATGGTGGTGTCGCAACTCCATTGGCTTTACTCCACGGAGATAATACAAGATCAAAACACATGGCATTTCAAAATCGACAAAATTCAAGAGAAGACAGTTATTCAAGAAATGTTATGCGATTACCCCCTGTTCGAGAAGTAAATCACAGAGAACATAGTATAAGTGGTTGTGAAAATGAACCCCTCTTGCCCGGCATAATGGGAAAAAATAATGGTCGAAACGGAAGTAAAAAAGGAGGTATTCCGGATGACAGCCTGCCTCCCCCTCCTCTGCCACCTCACAAAGGTCCCTTTCAACCCATTAATTCAAGGCCTCAGCAAGTTCCTGATATGAGGTACAATCCTCCGTGGCCAAGGCCGCCTCAGCCATTCGTTTCAATCAACCCGGTTTCAGTAGATAACATTAAACCATACCTCAAACCTCTTCCCAAGCCTCCTGGTAAAGAATCTCCCAACAGACATCATAGAAAACTTCACAATCCAAATTCTGCACCTCTTCAAAGTGTCCATGCTAGTCCGCCCATGCCTAGGCAAAATATTATGAGTGTAATGCAGCAGAGAGCCTTACCCGACAGGACTCCAGAGTTACTTAGAAATAAAATACAACCCAGGCACAATAGTCCCTTACATGCTAGAAAGAGCCCGCATCATCATAGGCACAGTCCCCTGCAAAGACATTACTCAGACGAAAGCTTAGGAGGGTTATATAATAATGCAGGAGCTCCGCAGCGCATACATTCTTCGGCTGATGAAATTAGTTCCCTAAATCATTCACCCAGCATTAGCAGTTCTGATGAAAGCTACAGTAGGACGACTGATGCCGATGCGTCACCTTGTGTGAGCCCTCCATTACCCGCTGACACTCAGCAATTCCTGTTTCCTTCAGACATCCAAGTCAATCCATTGTCATCCCCTGAAGTATCACCCAAAGCTTCCTTGGATTATATTCCGCCAAACTGTTCCTTGAGGAACAATTCTACCGATCGAGCCAATGGAAAAAGAAATAACTTGCCTCCTAGTGCAGTACTTGCTATTGCAGGAACTTGTAATACATTTGATTCTTCTATTGTTACCAGTCCGCCGTGTTTGGATGGAGAAGATAGTTATAGAGGAGGGGAGAGTTGTGCTAGTTTTGAGTTCGTTGGGCGATCAGATAAGCAAAAGCCTTTGGCGCTTTTGAGAACAACTAGTGCTAATGGTGGCGGTTGTGCCGTAAACAAGCAATTGCTTAAACAAAAGAGTTTGGATAATAAAAGAGTAAGAAATGACAGCGATTCTATTCTGGAATGCAATAAGTTATCCGCAAACTGTAAAAGATCACCCAGTTTTAAAGAAGCTGAAGAAATTAATGAAATGCTTAGAGAAGAGGAAAATAAAACAACAATAAGTAGCGACAAAAGTTTTAAGAAAGATGGATGTTGTCAAACGGACAAGAAGGACTTGAGGAAAATGCGGTCCTCGCCGTTAACATTTAGAGACAAAATATCGCCGAACATGAAAGTTACCAATATAGAACACTGTGATAATACTGTAGGACCTTTTGAGCGAGAAATTCAAAAACTACTCGACGAACAAAACTTATTGCAAAATATTCCACCAAAGCTTGAAAACCAGCAAAATAAAGACCTTGCCTTGGAGCCGTTAGTAAGGTATGCTCCCAACAATAATAACCACCAAGTGGGGCTAGCTGCCATTCAAGCTCTAGCTCTTGGGTTACGGGTGAACCCCACAGGCAGTGTTACCCTTCAGTGCATGTCCCCAACACGAGCAAGCAGCAAAGAGGGGTCTCTTAAGAGGGGGGCATCGCCGGGACCTTCCGAGTCGAATAAACAACCCAAAGTGTCGCCTCTGGACAGGTATTTTACTTAGCGAATTGCAACGAAACACTAACATTGTCTTGGTTATCGGTTTCTTATCAGGAAAAGTTACATACAGAGTTTTTAATTTACTTTGCTTAGATTATTATTTTAAAACGGGTTTTAAAGAAAAAAACCTATTTTTCTGCAATAAATGTGTTTTTTTTTTTAAATCTTATTTTAACTTTTTTTATAAATTCTGTATGTTGCTAATTAAACAATATAGATGGGTAGCTTTAACACACTGGTCCATGCTGCTTGCTCACTAATAACACGCTTAAGTCTTATCATGGCGGCCATAAGTATTTCTCCATAATTTTAAAGAAATCGTTGCATGCATAGCTTCAACATGTTTACACAGATATTAAGAATTATTTTATTTTTCAAAGTAATATCAGTGAAAATAGATAGTTTTAATAGTGTTCAATATGTTTAGGACGCCAAAAAGTACAGAGGAACCAGATGTTGACTGTGATATGCCTGAAGTGCAACTAAGGGATGATGACACCGACATAGAGAGTTTCGAAAATGATGAAAAAAGAATGGAAGAAGAAGCTGCTAAGGTAAAAAAATATTATGAACAGATCTTTTGACTAGAAACTAAAATTATGTTATAAGGTTTTTTTTGTTGCCTGAGGACTTACTTTTGTCTCTTTTACACGCAGCGCTTAAACAGAGAACTGGTAATATTAAAATTGATCAAAAACATATAGTTGTACATTTTTAACGTAACATCTCTTGTAGGAAGCCGAGGTTAAAAGACTTTTAGAGGAAAAAATACAAGAAAAACTTAAAAATATGGATACTACAATTTCACAAGAAAATCAAGTGTCTTCTTCAAATGCTGCGGGAGCAGAGGGAAGGTATGTTTGTTTTCTCTTTAATAGAATGTTAGCAAACATTTTTGAAAGTATGTTCCCACAGGACAGATATTCATAAATAGCTGTCGTTGTTTCGCGGGTTTAGAGTTTTGAGAGTCGTAAAATGTGAAATATAAATAAAAATACCTACTTAAATGATAAAAAAATTAATTTGCAACCTGTGCTGCATTTTTTGTTACTACTGCTAATTAATGAAATAGGCAACTAATTAAAAAAGGTAAGGCATATTTAGCATCATGCTGAAATGCACAATTCACTAAGGTTAATAAATTTTAGCTATTTTTGACGATTTCTTCCCAAATTCTCATACTTTTAAAACAATTTTTAACTACGATGCCGTTCCTCGCATCGTCAAGCCACCCTGAGCTGCTAATTAAGCCTTAAAAGAAAACATTGAATTCTGTGTCCAACAACAGGAGACTCCTACATCAGTCTCATGTACCTTTTCTAGTTTCATAACGGCTGATTTGAGGAATAATTCCTGAACGACGATAATACACTTTTCGTGATCCTGAGCAATGACTTTTTCATTCTACAACCGCAATCACAAATGCATAAGTGATAGTCTTCACCAGAAATGCAAGAATTTCACGAACATCCTTTGAAGTTGTCGACTTTGGGCGAAACATCACCGAATGTTTGTAGAGATTCACAAACGTATATCAATACACATGTTTCACGTCGAACATGCATCATGTTCATAAATATTGATAAATGTTCGCTTACATTTTGTGCGGCCAGTGGGTACAGAATTTGCGACGCACTTTGTTAAAGAAAAAGTGTTAAATTAAAACTGTCAGAGATACTATGATGAGTGTCCTTGGCTATGTACTTACCGCTTAATAATTAAACAGTCAAAGATACTTTGATGAGTGTCCTTGACTATGTACTTACCGCTTAAAAATTAAATTAGTGAGTGAAGTAATCCAGAGAAAACAGGGTGTTTTGGGTGAAGCAAGCTGTTATAGAGCGCGTACAAATTAGCCCTTAGCTCAGTTTTCCGGATGGGTTCAATTAGGCGCCATCAGTTTTTTTAAAATCGCAGGCCGTATCGATGATGATGGCTTTTTGGCATCAAATCAAAACAAGGCCTTAAATCTCCACACAAAGCAGATAAATTTCATCTCAGAAATTAAGAATGATCGGCTAAATCCACCTCGTTCGCCAAAATTTGCCACTCTCTTTTCCGCAATAAAAGAAGTATTTAATATACTTTCACTTACACTTCAGAACAAAGTTCAAAGTTCTGAAAAATCAAAATTCAAAAAGACAACGAGTCCAGCTTAATGCAAGTAGCTGGCGCATGCGTGCAAACGGATGCTGTCACAAACCAGAACCTAGATGAAGAATATGGTAGCGTTAAGTAGTTAGTCCTGTCTGTAACATAATAGATGGTATTTCGAACTACCTATATTAATCGCAATTATGAAGGCAAGGCACTCTTGAAGGTTCTTGTATTCTCGAAGGCAAATAATCAAGTTAATAAAGAGTGTTAGTAAATATAAAACTCTTACCACACCAAACTTTACCAAATAATGGACTGTAGACTCGTCAGCAAACTCTGGCAGAACTCGTCAGGAACTGGAATGCGCAACCAATGATTCGCGACCCGCGAGTTATCCCGAGATATCAGTTCGCCTTTAATGAATCTGAGCTCTTAGTTAATGCTTGCTATGAATTATAGCCTCTTTTGTTCAGCACTTGTATCTCAAAGCGCTTAAACTCTATTAACACACATAAAATGAAAATTGGCTTTACAAAGGTAAACTTAAAACTAATGAACAATAAAATAATTAACTTGGATTAAATTAAAACAGGAGAACAGATATAGACAGGCGTTTACTTAAATGAATATGAAGTAATAAATTTTATTAATGATAATTTAGATAAAATTATAAATCAAAAGAAAAGTTAAACTTTCAAGAAAAATCTAGGCTTCCTTGATAATCCCCACGAATTATAAAGATTGACTCGGGTTGGTCAGACCCAAAACAAATTAATAAATTGTCTTACCCAAAAATATACACTACACTTTAAAACGATTATATGAAATTTGGAAGAAAATAACTAAGAGCACAATTTTCATAAGAGAAACTGATCAACAGTTAGAACACTACAGGAAAATAGTTAAAACGAACGTAGACTATGAACAGATTTTGAATATCTCTTTTATCTTAGAGGTAACCTAATGGTACCGCCTATTTCTTGATTCATCCCCGTAAGAACTACCGTTTTTACCCTATGACCAATGTTAACTCTCCTTATCCCTCTGAGTTTCATTTAGGGGTAGGTATGTCCAAAAGGGCTAAATGTTAAGTTTCAGCTATTTGGCACAAGATGTCACGATGAGTTTCTAATTTTAATGAAATTAACGAAATTACCTAATTATAATATTTTTGCACTCTCTCTCCGGTAATAATGTATAAAGGTATGAAAGATCTATATTATTAGCTTAACTAAACTTTCAAAGTGATGAAAAAAACCTAATCACGGTTATTTAAAACTACTTATCTGTTTTATTTATATATGCATTTTGATATGTGTGAAATAGGAAAAATCACTTTGATCACATATTGTTATGATCCTATATATTGAAATTTTCAAGAAATAATCGACATTTTCCTGATTTTTGTACCGTTAGAGAAACGGGTCGATAATTACATTTGTAAATGTGGCGGCGTGAAGCGCGGCGGTAGGTCTTGCCACATTTTTCGGCATTTCAGGGTCTAGCAATATAATCCCAAAGTTTTTATTTGTTTCCCCTAGTCGTAAAGTGGTTACTGACAAAAAAAAATTAAATTCTTAAAAGTTCTTAATCTCGCTTTGATGTGAGTTTTGAAAACAAATATTTATATCTGATATTTGGCCATTTTATTGCCTTATTCTGGTATTTTCAATCTCCCTTGTCCCCAGATCTTGGACCACATGTTCGCTTTCTGTGAGAAACCGAATATCGAAAATTATGGCTTTTAGATTCTTTTTTGTTCAGAATTTTAGACTATTCCAGTAATAATTAGTATCGAATAAATTGTAATAGTCCATTTTATTACAATGCCCTAACTCAAATGCCGGAGAGTAGTAGGATCTAAAGGACGCCACTGTTTTTGTAGCCGTGTTACGGCTTTAGACGTACCTACCTGCCGATTCTTGTGAAGATTCTAGATTTAAAACGGACTTAAGTGAGAATTGGGATTTAAATCGGCAAATAATAATAATAAGTGCATTTTATTTATGTTTTTAAAAATATTTACATTACATAATTTTGAAACCGGTAGGTCAACTCTAGCTAATTAAGGTTGATATTTTTATAGAATTTTAACGTCTACTTGTTTTTCTAGTATTTCCGAATGGTCTGAGGACGAAGATGGAGGCGCGTCTGAGCCGTTATTAAATGACAGAGAAAGCACAGGATATACCACTGATGATCCCGCTTTAGAAAACATTAGTATGATAAATGAAGCTGGATTAACTGACGCGGAAGGTAAACTTTTTCCCCTTAATGAAATAATAAATTTTACGTACTTTTTTAATATTAAATTTAATCCAATGTTGCAACGGTGTTAAGTCACTCTCTTAGTGCTAATATTATGTTTAAATATTTTGTTGGCATTTTATTAACTAAAAAAAAACACGAACTAAAAAAAACTTACCAGGGTGTGAGCAGATATAGTAGTTGTAATTTTGGTAGAGGGGGTAATAAAATTAAACTGGCGCACATATCCACTTAGTCCGTTTGAGCAAAATTTGTTCATTACATTGTATTTTGCAGGTGCTCTTAGCGATGTAAACTCTGCCTACAACGATCACAACCATGACGGTGACATGGACGATAACACAAGTATGTCTTCTCGGGCATCGTCGCGTATCTTCGACTCGGACGCCATGATGTCTCTTGACTCGCTGAGCGCCCTCTATGATTCGGAATATGATAATTGTTATCGTACAGACGATGACCTTAATGCCGTACCAGATTTGGACAGAATAAATTACTTTTCAGTGCCTGTGAGTGACGTGCATCTCGCGAATATTCGATCGATGAGCGAGAGTATTACCAGGAACTTCGGGCAGCCTCGTAGCGAGACTGATCCCGATAGTGATGTGTGAACTGAATGAACCTTTTAATGTGGGGTATTTGTTTTTTTTTTGTGCGAGGGTTTTGAAAGGGTTTTCTTGAATAACTGTGATTACATAGGGGATAGACTAAAACAGAGGAAAATACATGAAATTTTATATAAGTACTGGCAGATAAAAGTTAATTTTATTCTAACATTTATTGTTTAAACCAATCGATACTCAATGCACTTTTCAGATTTATTTTTACCTTAAAGATACAATGGTGAATATACTTATAAGGTGCTCACAGACAAGTTTCTGATGAAAGATACTTTTGCTAATGTCTGTTATAATTCGCCTCTTAAGGGGTTTGTTTGGATTAAACATTCATTTTATAATATTGACTTAAGTACGTATTTTTTAAGCGAAACATTTTTTTTACTCATAGTCATAAAAGTATTTGGAAGAGGTAATCAATACAGAAACTTACTTTCAAAGCACCTTATATTTAAATAATTATTATATTGGTGTTAAAATATATCCACTTAATGATCTGCTTTATAAACCACTTTACAACCTTAAGAACTAAATATATTTCAAGATACAACATGTGCCTGTAGATTACGTTTGGGTATTTTATTTTGACTTCGAATGAATCTATTAGACGTGTATATCTTTTATAGTTCTGTAGATATGTTGTGTTTGGTGCTTAATATACTGTAAACTTGGACTGAATTTTGTGATTCTACTCGTACTTTAATATTAGGCAGCTCTCTATATTGTTATTAAAAATAATTATACTTGGTGTTTCAAAATTTCTACTGTTCTTAGTAATAAACCAAAGAAAAAGAAACATTTGTAAAACAGTTTTTCTATCATATTAACTTTGACTAGTACTCATTATTTAAAACGTCCTTAGTAACAGTTTATATTATGCAATTTCTTATTAAGGAATTCGAGTTAAAGATATTAATTTATTTTTGTTGTATATTTTTGATTAACTATTGTAGAAAACCAAAATTAGTTACTTTTTAAGCATCACGTGAGTTATATTGGTTATAACTACAACAACAACGCTGTAGTAATACATATAACTGAACTATACAATTATTTTTAATGTAAAATCTGATTGTCCTCTAATATAAAGAACTCTGTGTACAGGGTCTTCCAACGAGGACTGAACAGGGGCTCATTTTTGAGCTTCCTTGTATTTAAAGAAAAATCTAAAATAGCCAATCGATGTACTTTTTCCTGCAGAATTCAAAAATGAAACCAAAAATTTATTTGAACCAGAAACAAAAGAGTTACGCTATGGATAAGGTGTTTTTTAAGTGGAACATAGCTTTTTTTATACGATTTTCGGAACGAGTGATTTTTTTTATGTCCGTTCTGATTAAAATATTTAATATTGTGACAGCTATTTTTATTAAATTTTAATGTTTTATGCAGTATAATTTAACTTCAACCTGTTTGAAACATACACTAGGTAATAAAGGTAAAATCACCTTGAAATCCTTCAAAGTCAAAAAATTTGACAGATTTAGTATAGAGTTGGAATTCTTTTTCTGTCATGTAATGTTTTATTTTCCTCGAATAGGTTCTTTATCCTTAGAATAGTATTGACGGATATATTTCTGTGAAAATTTGAAATAAATCTTCTCCTTGCTTCTCTTGCATTTTCTTGGCATTTGTAGAACAAGATAACAATCTGCAATCTCTCATCTAATGAATATTTCATTTCGGCAATATTATAGTAAATTTGTCAAATTTTTTGACTTTGAAGGATTTCAAGGTGATTTTACCTTTATTACCTAGTGTATGTTTCAAACAGGTTGAAGTTAAATTATACTGGATAAAACATTAAAATTTAATAAAAATAGCTGTCACAATATTAAATATTTTAATCAGAACGGACATAAAAAAAATCACTCGTTCCGAAAATCGTATAAAAAAAGCCATATTCCATTTAAAAAACACCTTATCCATAGCGTAACTCTTTTGTTTCTGGTTCAAATAAATTTTTGGTTTCATTTTTGAATTCTGCAGGAAAAAGTACATCGATTGGCCATTTTAGATTTTTCTTTAAATACAAGGAAGCTCAAAAATGAGCCCCTGTCAGTCCTCGTTGGAAGACCCTGTACAAAAACTCGATTAAAATTGACAAAATAAATCTAAGTGTATGTTTAAAAAGGTAATTTTGCGTTAATTTTTATACGAATTTATTACAATTTTGTTTAAATTAAATATAATGATTTATGTCAAATTATTTTTTTTTATATTTTGACATGGAAAAAATATAATTATAAATAATTAGAAAATTTTCCAGAAAACTCCATTAACTAAGAATTCTTCTGCTCTGGAAAATTATTAATATTTTGTTTATAATGATTGATATTCTGTGCAATACTAAATTTTATATTCTGTAACATAGTTTGTACAAAAAAATTTAAAAAAATATTGTTAAATTTCGTTTTGTTAATTCTCAGTTTGTTCTTAACTTGCGTTAGTAAAGTTTTTCCCTCTCAGTTATGAAAATAATCGATTATATTTTTGGTAACCACGCAATATTACATTATATTAAATAATGCAAAAAATATTTCCGATTAAATAAGTACAAATTTTGTGTTTGATATTATTCGTTGTTAATAATTACTCAATTAAATTAGGCTGCTAAGAATACTGTAAACTTGTAAACCTAATTTTTCCAAAACTATCTGGTCAGTCTATTTGACCTAGAAGGTTGTTAAAGAAATTATTAAACCCAATACATTTTTACACGCTCGATGCGGTACCGATTTGGAATTCAATTGAACTAATGGTTAAATGGATATGTAGAAGCTACGTTACAACCGAAAAATTACATTTTCAAATTGAGGAATTCCTTTTAAAAGCGCTGTTATTGCATTATTGTTAGTTTTTTAGTGTTTCGTGAAACAATACTTATGGACTCGCTACGTTGTCCGTTCGTGTGTCTGTCGCAGGCGATTTTCTCTGAAACTATTCAACGTAAAAATTTGATATTTAGCACAGAGATAGAGTGTGGTGATTATAGACGTGAAGTATAGAAAGTTGCATTTTGATTCTGGGGGTAAATTGGGAAATGGAAAAAAATTTCATTGGCATCGTGTAGGGTGTCAAATGAAAGCTTATTGAAGTACCAATTTAACAATATAATAATATATGATATGTATTTTTTTTGAGGAAAAACGCTTAAAAGTTGCTGGCCTTCACCCTTATCACCAAAAGGATCGCTCAGAAAAATCTGGAAAAATCATGAATATTGAGAAACAGGTGTAGATTGAGCGAAAATTATCAAAAGTTGAATTTTGAGTCTGGGGGTTGATTTCAGGGGATAAATCGGGAAATGGAAAAAAATTTCAAGGTCATCGTGTAGGGTGTAACTTATTGAAGCACGAATTCAACAATATGATATATTTTTTAGGAGTTTTGTATCATTTTTTGGGAAAAACAATTAAAAATTGCTGTCCCCCGCCCTTATCACCAAAAGGATCGCTTAGAAAAATCTGAAAAAAATCACGAACATTGAGAATTAGGTCAAGATTGAGCCAAAATTATCAGAATTGAAAAATTCTAGCGCAATCGTTATAAACAATTTAATTGTTTATTTCCTTATAACTGCTGAACCATTGGTTTTAGAGAAAAAAATGTAAAAAAAAATATTTCTCACGATGTAAGGAACAAGTTTTTCAAAATTTCTAATTTGGCTCAGTCGAAACGCGAGTGTATTACTATTAATATGTAATTTAAGTAAGCTGATGGCACGGAACACTAATTGTGCAATACAGCTAACATGTCCGATTTTTTACCTTTAACCGGTTTTCGCTTTGATCATATTAAACTAAAATTCTTATTATCTGATGTACTAGGTTTTACTATTTTCATTAAAAATATTGTAAAATTTTCAATAATTTTAAATTTAACGAAATTCCACACCTGACGCCATATCTGGTTGACATACCTAACCTAAAAAAGTAAGTAACTTACGGTTTACGGTGTATCAAACCTTTTTTGCAGAAGTTTAAATATAAAGAATTAGCCGGTACATTTTGTTATCAAAGAGACAATAATAATTATCGATTATTTTCATAACTATACTAAACATAATGCGCAGTTCTATGAATTAATAAGTTCCATCAAATCAAACAGTACTTAGTACTGTAGCAGCAATACTATAAATACTTACAGTATTTCTACCTGGAATTATTCATGGCTAATATTTTCTTTTCCTAATTAATTGGTTTACTGTCCATTATGTTGCCGTTCATTGTTTAACTAAAATTTTTGGTTGCAAATTATCATTTTTGTTATGTACTTAATGCAGCATTGTTGCTTATAAAATTTTCAGGATATTGTGTTCATGTATTGATATGTATACATTTATTACCTACTGTTTAGTGATTAAATAATATACTGTAAGATATTTTTTAAAGTTTTTAGCAATTATATAAACTAATTTTAATAAGTACTTTCTTTATAAAGTTATAAGCTAAAAACTTCGTGTTTTAACTTTTAACAGTAAAACTTGTAAAAAATCCTATTATTTTTTTCTGTGATCACCACTAGATTATACTATAACTGGTGATAATACCTATAATATTTGTAAATAAAAACCATTACTTACTTTTGAATTTTATTATTATAATTATTATAGGGACGTTATATTAAAATGTAGATGTTTGTTAATTTCTTCAATATCAACACTTTGTTATATTTTTTCATTTAAGTAAAATCGTCTTCTATATAAAACCATAAAGTAACTGTTAAAAAAATAATTTGTATTATTTATTGAGTGCTTACAAAATAAAATAACAGATTACATGATGAAAAAATTACCACAGTATTTTTATTACAATCCCAAAGTATCCTTTACAAAAAATGTTTTGTTTCTACACAGTTTGCCTACAAAATATTTTCGGTCGGCAAGTTCTGCACAAGACGAAGAAAAAAGAAAAAGTCTTGGTTCGGTCGGCAGTAAACTGTGTATCTCTTAAGATGTTGTTCTTGTTTTACATGCATTAGTGTTCATCACGCTCTTTATTTTACACGAAGTAGGCAAACTGTATATTGGGCAACATAGCTAACGATAGTCTAGCTGGAAATTTCTTCGTTGGCACTGGACTGATTGATATTTAAACGTTTAAACATGCAGTAGCGAACTCAAAGGTAATAAATAACACTATGTACTAGGGTGGGTCGACTTTTAAAAGTTTTGGAATGTCTATTTGGAATACCTACAAAAAGTTTCCTAAAAAAAATTATATAAATTTAAATTAATTTACATCTACCACCTTCTACATGTAGCTAAAGCTGGTTGTCGGTCGATTTTTACATTTAAAAAATTTTGATTTGGAATTTCAATATATAGATTTATCTTTTGCTCATATACAAAAACTTCTAATTCCCTTCAACAAAAAATTATTTCTTCCACCCTCTAGAGCTATACGGTTCCTGGCATTCCTTGTTGGCACCGTTCGACTGGCGGCTCTTCGTCGGGTGTTTTCGGTTTTTTGTTTAATTTAAATATTAGTATTACCTCGGCTGTCGCAATTGCTTCGTCAAAGTCGTGGTCTGTTCACTTTGTTCTCAGTGTAAATAATAGAGACAAGGGTTTTTCACAGGCACGGCCCGTGAAATTTTAGATGTGTCGTATCTCAGTTGCTACGCATGGGACCCATACCAAATTATAGGATGTTATTATTGGGTACTATAAACATTTTGATAAAACATATTTAATTTTAAAATTTGCGAAAAAGAGTTAATTTTTTGGGCCGCTTCACCCGATAGATGGGAGAAAGTTCTGAAGAAAATTTTACTTCCAAGCTTTTTTCATAAATTTTATTGACAAATTCCAAATTTCGTGAAAATATTCTAATTTTCCTTAAAGAAATGACATTTTCAATTATTTCTTAGACAAAATATTTTAGGGTAAAAAATTTTAAAACTAATTAATTTCAAGATATTAGAGGTAATTCAATGAAATTTGAATTCTATCGATAAAATCTGATACAATTTATGAAAAAAGCTTTGAAGTAAAATTTTCTTCAGAACTTTCTCAGATCTCAGGCGAAGCGGCCCAAAAAATTAACTTTTTTCGCAAATTTTAAAATTAAATATTATTTTACGAAAATGTTTCTAGAGTACACAATAGTAACATCCTATAATTTGGTGTGGGTCCCATGCGTAGGAACTGAGATACGACACATCTAAAATTTCACGGGCCGCGCCTGGTTTTTCAAAAACATTTTATACAAGGCACTGCCTTGAATATTCTTTGGTAGGTTCTCCTGTTGATTTTAAAGACAATAGTCTTTCAAGTAAAGAGGACTTTTAAAAATGTTAGTTCTAGATTCGATTAAGTTTAGAAATATCGACGTACTAACAGATTAAATTTTGAATTTATGGAAAAATCTGAGGAATTCCCACAGTGACACGAAAACATGTTGTAAGGCTTGTAAGGTATTCAAGTGCTAAAAAAATAACATATTTAATTCGAAAGTTCGAGTACTTGAAGTTGAAATTAAGAAACAATTTGACATTAGTTCCTGTAAAGGTAAGAACTTTGAACGATGTTTTTGTCAAAGAAGTTTTATTAAAGCTTTCTGTTCTTTACTACAAGAATATCGTTAAAGGTTTCACTTTTTTTTAGCAGTTGGATACCTCACAAGCTTTAAATATTTTTCATGATGCGCCTTGACGAATTGCAGAACACGTTTATGTGTCACTGTAGGATTTTCTGTTTCTTTCCATTAATCCAAAATTGTATCTGCTTTCTGCTAGTATGTTCGATATTCCCAAAACTTTTGGCTGTTGTCCAAAATCGGGAGGCTTGAAACTAAATCTAATTCACAAGTGATGTTTTCAAAAGTCCATTTTACTTGGAAGGATATTGTCTTTAAAACCAGCAGGAGGACCTACCAAAGGGCATTAAAGCTGAAAAACGCATGTCTCTATTATCCACACTAAGAATAAAACTGTAAGCACAACAAACCATGACTTTAATGGAGCAATTGCGAGCCTAAAGGTAATACAAATATTAAACAAAATCAAACAAAAAAACCGAAAACAACCGACGGAAAGCCGCCAGCCGGACGGTGCCAATAAGAAGGCCAGGGGTGGCATAACTCTGACGTTTAAGGGCTAGTAGAGGTTGGAAGAAATAATTTTTTTGTTAAATGTAATGGGAAGTTTTTGTATATGAGTAAAAAAAAATCTATTTATCGATATTCCGTATTAAAATTTCGAAATTTTCAAGCAAATGTAAAAATCGACCCACAACCAGCTTTAGCTACATGACGAAGGTGGACTTAATTAAAATTATTTATATATGCTTTTTTATTATTATAAAAGGAAACTTTTTGTAAATATTTCAAATCGAAATTCTAAAACTTTTAAAAATCGACCCACCCTAAGTGTAATGCATTAATTATCCATACAAGACCCATAAGATATGATAAACCGCTTTTAAAAGCCAAATAGTTGGATGCAAACGATTCCATCTTTAACGGTGCTCAAACCCTATAACCATTTATAATACTGTAAAATAACTAGAGGAACAGCGCTGACAAAGTTATTTATCGTGTAAAATACATTGTGAGCAAAATGGATGGCGAGGTCTGTATTTGCGGATTGGCACTTCAAATCCCTTTTGTTATTATTTGCAATTAATTACGCAAGTATATGAGTACACTGATTTAAATTTTTAATTTTATTTCTAATTAATAGAGTCAATCAGTCAATATAATTTCTTTTCCAGCAGCAGTACTAAATAAGTAAAACAAGCTAAAGTCTATTTTGTAAGACCCGCCCGATCCCATGAGCTATCCAATAAAGTCGTTGCAGATAATGTTTACAGCTATCCGATAAAGTAGTTGCAAATACACGTAATGATATAATTTACACCAATAGACCTAATCTACTCAAAACCAAAAATCCATGCAGATGTGGACCTAAGTTTTAGTTTTAAATTTTGTCATGAAAAGCATTGTTTCCATAACCCATTAAGAAAGTGTATATATCCACTCAACTTACCAAGCGCGAAAATTAATGGATTCTTTGTCCTTTATTAACTATGTGTTATTTTCCAAACACACGTGTGTTTTAAAAAATATCACATAGCTTGATTCTTTGGTTTACGAGTGATGGGTACTATTAAAAATAAGTAGGATATGGTTTGAATGAGTTTTTTAAGTGATTAAATGTAAAAAAGGGAGGATATGCAGGGTTGAAGATTTTGTGGAATGTACTCCACCGAGTACCGAAGATGCAGAAAAAATATATGCTTGAATTTGTTACCTCAAAACACTTACCAGAGGTAGGAAATAAGTTACAAGCGATTTATAAAAAGTTGCTTTTTTTTTTGGGTCCTTGTGGAAAAAATATCATACAAAACTCGCAAGACAAAAGTGTAATTTCCGCTCGCGCCTTGTGCATTAATATTAACACTACCGGAATATATAGAGGAGGCACGTAACATCGGTAGGGTCGAAATAGCCAAAAAAATTATGCAATAGAAAATTTGTTTATAAATACAGAGCTTGAATCAGCAGACTGGAAAATTTTACACTTAAACAAGAATACCGGAAACTCAAACACTTGAAATACTTTCAAAATATGATTAATTGATTGTCTTGGCGCTTAGTTTCTATACGTGCGATTTTGTTTTATCCAAATATCTTTAATTGATCAAAAGTAATGAGCATTTGTTTATAGTGCGCGACGCTTATGAGTACCGCCGCGTACTTTTTGAGCGGTTTTTTATTTATTAATTACTGACGAATCTATTGATCGTAGAAAAAAGTGCACAGTAGCGAAATTGTGTAGAATTTTCTCACCTTTCTGATGGCGCTTACGGTGTTCCGCTATTTTAATTAATAACTGAGATATAATAGGAAAACCTGAAAAAACAACATAAGAAAACTTCTTTTTAGCAATAAACTGTTAATAAGACAAATTAGAAACAATATATTTTTATAAACAGTTTTAAACGTTCATCTGCGCATCTTTAGGGACCCATTCCAATTGGTATCATCCATTTCATAACTTTTTTTGCTTATTTCGACCCTGCAGATCTAACGTGCCTCCCCTAATAGAGTCAGCCCAGAGTTGATATAGATATTGCGATTGTTCTTCAACGAGCATAAAGTCAAAACACTCATATAACACAAGAATTATATAGGTATACACTTTTATTGTTATTAATAAACACTTTTTACCAGTTAATATTTTTTTTTTAATTTTAGATAAAAACATGAATGTAAGAAACAAAATATTTTATCAGGGAAGTTTTTTCGGTCTATAGATAATATTGTAAAAATGCAAAGAAATAAATTTTTTTGCTAGCGCAATAAAAGACTGACAAGAAAAACTCAAGAGAAAGGGACTGGTCCAGGTGCCCTCTTGATATCGCGATTTCTGGGCCCTTATCCTTCATCTTATCTTACACACAGTGTCGAAAAATACCCATACAAAACTCATTGATGGATGTAAAGGGTCTGAATTTGATTCTGGTAAAACGTTGTCTGTTATTCAGACACTTTTTCTTGGCGGTCTTGTATTGCAATAGCAAATAATTTAATTTTTTGCCTTTTACAAAAATATTTCATTGTCTAAATTGTTAGGTATTTAAACACAAAAATATATTTTTAAATGTTCTAAGCGAAAAGTGCCTAAGTCCATTTTTTTCATTTTTAACCTTTTAGCTAAGCTAAGCAGTAGTTAAATCTAATAAATATATTTGTGTAATATTTGACAAACTATAAAACATCTTCATTAAAAAACGTAGCTAAATATTTCTAGGCAAATGAAATTTTTTAACTCATTTTTCTCAGAAACAAAAATCATAAAATGTGACTTAGACACATTTTACATTTGACCATTCAATTGCTCCTTTTGGTGAGATATTTTATAAATTAAAATAATTAAGTTTTGCATTAATGAACTTAATATACTTATAATACATAAAATAATATAC
This sequence comes from Philopedon plagiatum, assembly GCA_963971165.1. Lineage (NCBI taxonomy): Eukaryota > Metazoa > Arthropoda > Insecta > Coleoptera > Curculionidae > Philopedon > Philopedon plagiatum. The sequence continues at coordinate 17,771,421 of OZ020190.1, read as the reverse complement.
GTATAGCAATCAATAAATTTAGTTTACTTGTTTAATTTGAGTAATAATAATACTCGTTCTTTCCAGCTAAACCAACCTTGTGTATATAAAACTTAATCAGCTGTTGTGACACCCTGTAGTATTTTTCTTTCTATTCTACACATAAGATGAGAGTCGGCATAATATTTTAGGCCACATTTAGTATATATACATTTTTAACATTGATATCTAATGTGCATATGCTGGATCGTAAAAGTCATTACAGAACACGACACTGCGAAGTCATTCTTAAATATTTAAGTATTACCCTCATATTTATTTCATTATGTAAGTCTTTTTACAAAAATACTGAAACAACATCAATCTTGAAACCTTATCATAGTGCGAAAAATTTCGAGAATTGTTGATGGGTACTACTTTCATTTTGCTATTTAAGAAAATCTATAAAACTATTTAAATACACTTTATAGAGTTACATGGATAATGGAACCTTTTTAAGAATAATGTTACAATTTTGCGTAAGATTGTTTTCCTTGGTACGTTAACTACTTAACCCATATGTACTGATTTTTCATATTAAACTAAAATAAATGCAAACATTAAGTTGGGTGCATTATAGCCTTTTTAAAGCAAATACGTATTAGCTTTATTTTGTATATTGTTTATTATTTTTTAAGAATTTTAACAAATATATCTTTGTTTTTTACATTTAATACGATATTTTTATATATTGACTCTTGTATTTCATGACTGAAATTATAAATGATGATATGTATACTAGTTTTATTTTCGATTAAATTCGGTATAATAAATTGTATATAAAAATTTAGAATATTAAGGTAAATATAATATAATCTCAAATATAACAATACATATATGTATATTATGGTTTGGAACAAATAAAATTTGATTTGTCCAAAACATTTCGTATTCTGTAATCACATACAAAAGATACTTATAATATACTTTTCTGGAACAATTAAAAATACCATTACGTGTATATCAAGACAAATAATAAATAGTATATCAGTTACAATTATTAGTAAAATTGAAACATTAAAAAAATAAATAAGTTAGATTTACTGTCACTACAAACTAACAAGTACATTCATTTTACCAACATTTTTGAAGATAAAAAATCATTTGGAGACCAAGCAAATTGCTGAAATACAATAATAACTCAGAAATTCTTAATGACGACTTAGTGATAGTGACAGAACAAAAACTTGTCAAAATCTAACTGATAAAGTAAGTCTTAATTTACATCGGCACTCAAGGTTATCGCTACACCGCGAACAGCTTGTTAGTTGTTCCAGAAATTTTATTCGTTATATGTATAAGATTAGGGCAATACAATACATTCAGTTATTACATACAATAATTGACCAAATAAATATCACATTTAGATTTTAGGGAGGTAACTGTTTCAAAAGCTAAATTTGCCTCTAACTTTGAAGAAGCCCAAGTCGTTCCGATTATGAATTATTGCTCCAAAACCAACGTAATTCTCGAGTAACACGTTTGAGTATAGGATGCGCGATTCGTAGTGTTTACTTATATCGATGATTGTCTTGCAGAAGTTTTCACTGAAATAGTCTAAGTCGTAGAGTTTTCGTAAATTGTCATCGGTGCAATCTGAAAATACTAAATTGCTTTACTCATGGTTGGCCAATAAATTCTATGGAAATAGTTTTTTAAAATTTTCAAGTATATTTTCAAATCAGCTAAAAATGCAGGTTAAAGTCGCACCTAGTCGTTCCCAGTGTACCAATAAATTAATTTCGGCACCTTGCGGCCAGTAACGGAACTAAAGCATCCTGAAGTCAATCGGTCGGATTAACAATGCAAGTTTTAGAGCACCACAGCACACGGTTTTAAAGAAAAAAAGTTGTCCAACATGAGTTTTTGCTAAACTATACAGCGTGTCCAGAAACTCTTAGGAAATAGGAAACTTTTTTATTTTTAACGTTACGGAAAAAAGTTATCCGTCATAAAAAAGTTTTATTTGTTGAGGTTGAGAAAATAACACTCAAATCAAAAATTTTGAACCAGCATATACGGGGTGTACAAAACAGTAAAAACGATAAATGCCGTAGAAGGAAAACCATCTTTAATTTTAATTGCATAGTACAATAACGAAAGAGACTATTTTTTAAAAAATTCAAAGGTACATATGCATAAATGACTATACCTAGAGATATTTTGTCAAATTTCATATTCGATCACTTTTCAGTTCTGGACGACACTTTCTTATGTTATAGCACTTTACAATTAAAATTAAAGATAGTTTTCCTTCTACGGCATTTATCGTTTTTAAATTTTCTGACACCCCGTATATGATGAATCAAAATTTTTTGATTTGAGTGTTATTTTCTCAACAAGCAGAACTCTATGAAGAAAAAGTCAAAAATAAAAAAGTTTCCCATCTGTTTCTGGACACGCTGTACAGATTTATGGTTTTGCTGATTGACTAGGAAGTTTCCATGGTGAAAGATAATTTTTTCACGTACAGCTTATGCCTACGTGCTTCGCGAAATAATAGTTTTAGTTACTGTATACTTAGTAAAAAATCCTAATACCGGCACCCGGGCAATATTGAGAAATGCTATTATATTATATTATGTTACGCATGCTCGGGTTTGTTTGGGTGACCTTAGACATGAGCATTCTTTGCAGTTCATACGAACTCTATACTGTATAGAATACCCATATAAGGCATTCATTTTCCCGGATTTTTTTTATTTTTTAAGAACCCACAAAAGCCGAAACCTAAGAACCATGTATCATGGGTGTACTGGGAAAGTTCGAGATCCAGAGCTAGAAACCAATGCCGTATGTGGTGCTCCCTACAAGATACAGCACATTTGTGAACGGATTTTCTTTTCCAATCCTAAAAAAAACCCGCCTAACAAATTTTCGGAATTTATTTAGTATCTTTCAAATCATATCGATAAAAATGTAAAATAATGTTTTACTTTCCAGTTTTGTACTAAGATAAATTGGGTTCAATCGACCTAAACTGAGCGAGGGAAGCTAGTGCTAAAGTATGGCCAATTTGTTACCAAACATCCTACATAGGGTAATAAATAATGCTTACTTTAGCATTTTGTTTAAACAAAAATTAAAATTATCAGTCTTATATGTAAAAGCAAAATGGAGTTCAGAATTTGGCTACCTTATTTTATAGCTCTTTAATAAAACTGCATTTGAAGAAACATATAGGTATGTAGCTTTGGGGTAGATTGAGTTAAAGTTTAGAGCGCTCAGGAAGTATACCTTTCTCTCTACTAAGCTCTGCTAAGAAGTTATTGCACTTGATTTATTAAAATAATAAAATTACCTTTGTGAAAATAAAGCGGGTGATATGTGAACGTCCAGATTGGTAGATCTTCTGTGAATGGGTTCCATTTGGAAGCCAGTTTTATTGGTTTTCCTTTGCCAAACAGGATACGAATGCCTCTCATATTGCGATCCCTAAAATAATTCTAGGGTATAAAATTTAGTAAAATAAATATTTATAATAAACATTCAGTAAGCTTTAGGCTTGAAGCATCATTTGTACAATATTTTTGGAATTCTTTTTGTTGAAATTGGCATCGTTGATCTATTTCTCTTTGGATCTGTAATGGTGAGGGGGGGGGGGGGTAATTGTTTTCTGCGCCAACCAACGCATAGATAAACTTAGCTCTGGTGACTTTGAGCGAAGTTGAAAGTTTAACAGAGAAATCGTCGCGTCGCCCTGTGTGTTAAAAGGAGTAAAGATGGAGATGAATAGATCCGATCCTCTTCCTAAGCAGAGCAATCTTTTCAGTCGCTAGTACCTGGGCAAGATATTTAGTATCTGTTGCAAAACCCACTTTTAATTTAATAACTTTAAATGCATAATATCTTAAATTAAAGAGTTAATTTTGAAATTGTTGTTTGTTCTTTAAGACACATGCGTTAAAAACCGGGTATTTGGTGTTTTATTGTACACACATATGACATTCTTTCAGTAAATAAGATGACGGTAAAGTTTTCTAACATATTAAACAACAAATCTTGTTTAATGGTAAAGTTCTTTTTTATTTTTAGGCCACATGCTCGTTTGCCAAGGGTGTATAAAAAATGTTTTAAATTCGTTTTTGTGTTGTACCTATATTTTAGTGACAAAACAGTATGCAGCTGACTATTTAAAAAGTTAATATAACTTTTCTTTTATAGTCATACTCTTTAAAATGGCAGCAAATCGTTACGCAATATCTTGTTTTTACTTAAAAAATGTCACAAAACATAAAAAATACCTAGTCCTTAAGTTGTTATAATGTCCCAGTAAAAATAAGTTTTATTTATATGATCTCTGGTACTAGTACATAAGATTAATATACGCACTGTCTTTAAAGCGTATTCTCTAACAAACTATTAAGCTTTTCTAAAAACATTAAAAATTAAAATTTAAATTAGCCGGCAAAATAAATTATACGCAAGCTTTAACTATATTTCATGCTCTAATTTTGCGACTAGTTTCTTTAATTTTATACCTAGTGGGTGATGAAAATGATTGACTTTGCTGATTGTCGTTTGATGAGAGCTTAAAAAAGCAATTTTCCAACATGCTTGAAATCCCGTCGGCCAATCCGTTAATTTTTCTGCATATAAAAAAATTACCATAAAAATCTATAACTAATTTTTCTACCTACGTTTTTGTAATATGTTTCACTATTAAAAATAAATGCCTAAAAAATTGTTTGCTTCATATTGTGACCTTTAACTTCTCTGTTATATCTAAAAATAATAAAACAGCTAATTGGAAATTGAACATTATTACTTACGGAATCAATGAACCATTCGGATAAATTAAATTCCCAATGATAATAGCTTCAATGTCTTCTAGAGGTAGTTTTTTGTAACTGAGTCTCTTAAGAGCGATAAAGTCATATTTTACCACCAATAATATTCTTGGGGTTAGCAGAAGGAGGCGTTCTTTATCAGTATCCCAGTGATTTATCCTAAAATAAGTTTATAGTTCTTTTTTTTTTATTTTGTTTTAATTTCTGTTAGCATTTTTGTCATAATCTAAGCTAATCTTACAGAAGATGGCTCAGAGCGGAAGAATTGAAGAATCTCGTGTGCTGTGTGATTGTAGGGTCATTGTGAGGAAAAGGGAAGCGGTCAGACCTGCAGGGGTATTTGGAACAGAACATGGTAATTAAAGGAAATGATAGATATAAGAATATTGAGATTCATATGTGGAGTAACTAGAAGGGGCAATGGAAAAATCGAGGAAACGGCCAAAGTTGTAAAAATATCTAAGAAGATACAGGACAGAAAAGTACCTACGGAGTTACGGGCATCTGATGAGATAATGATTATATCAGCAGAATGCTAATGGAAATGGAAGGTAGAGGAAGGCAAGGTAGAGGAAGACCAAAACAGAGATGGGTGTCTGGAGTCAAGGATGATTTAGAGAAAAAAGGTTAACAGGCAAAGAAACCCGATGCTATGGAGACGATTAATCTGGAACATAGAACCCCATAAAAATTGGCTGAATTAAGGAAAAAGAAAAATAAATAAGTTTCGTTAGGGATATCTTAAGAAATCAAGGAAAACAAAATAAAATTAAAGATTCCAAATTCTCACCAAAGCATTACCGCACCCACCATAAAGAATTAAGTACAAAAGGCACAATTCTTTGATTCGTCTAAATTGCACATAAATTTATTAAGACCTTGAGGTTTCCTCTAATATGGGTGACCTCGTGCTTAAATCGTACTTCAAGTTTTGAGGAATACTTAAGGAAGGACTATAAATACGACCCTAACTTACTGGGTGAGTAAAAACGATCCCAGAACTGGCCCCTCAGTTTCCATATCCAGAAATTCACCAGCGCATTCGTTTGCCGCCCGCTCAGCTACGCCATCTCGATATGTAAAAAAATTATTGGCGTCCTGTTCCAGATTGACTCTCGGTAATGGTGTTGGAGCTGGTGGTGGCAGTTTTTCTTGAATTATGACTTGCTCCTTTGGTTTCGTGTTCCATAGTGTTTCAGTGACTACAAAAGTAGCTATGTACATATTATATCAAATACAGTGCACTATAAGTGATTGCTTTTAGAGGTACTTACACCTATGAAAGATAAAATGGAAAATACCTATTGGCTAAAAATTTTCATATGTGATAATAATATAATAAATTATCGGCAATTTTTGGGAAAATCAGCATTAAAGCGGTTTGAGCCAAAAAAAAGTATGAGTGCACGTAGTGCACGAATGCTTTTGCTTGCCCTAAACCGCATGAATGGAGATTTGTCCAAAAATTGACCATAATTTTCAAAACGCGTTATATTCGTGGGAGAATTTCATGAACCAAAATTGCCACACCCCATTAACCTTCGACATCTTCGGATTTGCTTCAAAAAGGAAACCTTTTTTAACTAGAATAACTGCGTGTTTAATTGCCAGAACTTCAATAATAAGTAACATTGTTTCGTATATTGAATAGCTGCTTTTATTTTGTCTAAAATAAAATTTAAAAAATTGCTTATTCACTTTGGTGGTTTCCTGAATATGACTTTGGCCGAAAAAGTATCTGGAAATTGTTTTTGACAGACCAATTGCCGATAATTTTTTTTTAACAATGAACGGTAACAAAGAGTAAAATACCCGTATTTTATTGTTAAAAATCTTGATTTTGCCTTGAGAATGAAATTCTCAAAGTAATATCATTTACTCTCACGTCTATCTAGAACCATTGCTGAGCAAAAAAGAACTATATCTCTTTTTTTAAATATAAAGTAAAACAATAAATATTTAGATATTACATATGCACCGAACACTTATGCGTCTTCCAAGAAGAGTTGGGCGTGGCCAAGTACAAGGTCAGGAATGGGAGGGAGGTGAGACTAATTCCTCGTTCCTACTCTACTTAGTAGAGGAGGAGTAGGCGTTATGCAAATAAATGTACGTTCTAAAAGCTAGTAGTTGTCGCATTTTTTAATTATAGCAAACGTAATACTAGAAAGTAAGTCCCACAGAATAATTTTGTAGCAAATTATTTAAATTAATATCTAAAAGAAAATAGGGCAATTTGATACCATTTTATTTTTGATCTGTTAAATGTTTGCTTTTAAGAAAATGCCACACAGCAAATATTGCAGGACTGCCAAAAAGCGAAAAAATGAGGAAACATATTAAAATAAGGGAACTTACCCAAACTTGTATAAGAAGGAAACACGAAACCTGTGTGAATTGACATACCACCCATATTAAAGTAAGTAAAGTCAAAGCACTCATATTGCATTGATTAAAAAATTCGGGTGACAAATTTAGAAGTAGGCGTCATTATCATTGTTAATCTGAATATTGAGATAAAAAGTAATAATAATAATAATATGTGTATGTTGTATAATATTTATTTTGTATATTTAATAAAATGAGCTTCCATTGTCACTACGGTGATTATTCATCGCAACAAACCTATGACTTTGCAATGTAGACACTTAAAAGGACATAGAAATCAAAATTTTAAATCAAATTTTAATTTCTATAATGAATTAAAAAAAATTATATTTTTAATGATTTCCTTGGTAGTGATTTATACAAATACACTAATATTTAAAAACAAAAAATTCGGTCAAGTGCAAACTATACTTGCAAAATTAGTGTTCCGTGCCATCAGCCCCCCAATTAACCTGAGCAAACCTCGGCCGTCCGATCTCCGCCTATCTGCCGCGCTACCCGCCGCCGACGGCACTAACGCCGTATCACATTGCGTATGCGCGGAGCATTGAAAAATGTATATAGACAAAAGTTGTTTCTTACATTGTGAGAAATATTTTTTGTTGAAAACTTTTTCTCTAAAACCAATGATTCACCAGTTATAGAGAAATAAACAATTAAATTGTTTATACTAATTGATCGCTCTGTAATTTTTCAATCCTGATAATTTTGGCTCAATCTACACCTAATTCTCAATGTTCATTTTTTTTTCAGATTTTTCTAAGGGATTCTTTTGGTAATGATGGTGGGGGACAGCAATTTTTAATCGTTTTTCTTGAAAAATGTTTAATAAATGCACAAAAAATTCATCATATATATTGTTGAATTTGTGCTTCAGTAAGCTTTCATTTGACACTTTATACGCGATGCCCGTGATTTTTTTTTAATTTCTCAATTTACCTCCTTAAATTAACCACCAGAATCAAAATTCAACTTTTTATACTTCACGTCTGTATTTGGGCCACCACACTCTATCTCTGGGCTAAATTTCAAACTTTTACGTCGAATGCTTCCAGAGAAAATAGCCTGTGACAGACGGACGGGCGGACGGACACCGAAGTAATTCCGTTTTGATAATTTTAGCAAGGAACACTAAAAAACATGTAAAAACTTCTTCATAAAATAAAACATGCAGGCTGCAGAAAATTCATAGTAATTTGGTTGCCGGTTGCATTGAGTTAAGACTAGGTTTAAATGGTATTTCTAATCCTAACTGAATTTTTTGTACGTTGCTTTATAAAGATCTTCAAACATCAGAGAAATACACAACATTTATCATAAAATTAATGTTATTTATTATTTATAAGAATAATAGATATATCTGGCAATTCGTCCAACAAAAGTACGAAGTATGACACTCACAACCTTAGGGGGGGGGGGGAGCACGGCCCCCCAAGCCCTCCCCTGTGGGCGCCCATGTCTTGAATTATTACTTGAAAGGTATCATAGGTAAAAGATATAGGCGAATGAAAGATAAATCTGTCAAGTTCTGAAGTTTTTATTGTTAATAAAATTATATAATTGTCATTGTCACTGTATAATACAGAATTAGAAAAACACATATACAACAAAAAATCTAAAAATTATAAATTTAGACTAAATGAGGGAGAAATAATGTCTGTATGATTGTGGCGGATTCATATTTAAAAGATTTATTGTTTGGGTGTTACGCCACTCTACTGTTAAGGAAAATTAATATTTTTAAAAAAATAATAAAACTCACTGCGTTTTAATACAAACAACAAATCCTGGAAAAAGAAATGTTCTGTACACTGTCAGTGACTTTTAATTATAAAAAGTATGCCTGACCCTAATATATTTCTAGTGTAGTATATATTCGGTCTAAAACCTAATCTGAATAAAATAATTTTTCTGACGCTCCGATACCTAATATCTAGTCTCATTATCAAAGAATCTAACAAATTCAAACTAACTAAATTAAAAATGAACTAAGTAATTATAAAAAATAACTAAAAAAGGATACAAGAGTTTTCTGATAGAATTCTTCGGATTTTTCGAAAATATTTCACTAATAATCATTTCGTGCTTTTCTGAGAGACTAAATATCTATTTTTATAAATTTATTGTTTTCTTATGAATGTACATTTTCTACTAATGGAACTGTAGCCTTCTAACAGTGCCGGTGCTAGCATGAATCGGTGAGGCGACCGCTTCAGGCGCCATGTCAGGAGGGTGCCAAAAATCAATTGGTCCATGGGCAGTGAGGGCGCTAAAATATTTGTTCGCTTCACTAAAAATAAATGCTAGCGCCGGCATTGCCTCCCAGCATGTCAGATACTGGTTTCGAGAAAACCCAGAATTTAGAGTAATGAGGTGAAGATAATATTTTATAAAAGTGAACGTGTGGTGAGCGATATTTGTCCATGGCGTTATAGGCCCAAATTTTTTTAATAACACCCTCAAAAGAAAATCTTGCTTTGAATGTGCCATTAAATTTCCCAAAAAAATGTATTTTTAACAAGACGTTTGTCCAGCACATTGCGCTCGCGAGGTGATAGAATGGCTTTACCGCAGACTTTTTCCAAGGTGAATTGGTAGAAATGGCCCAATTTTGTGGCCCTCAAGACTTAGCGTTGGCCGATATGTTTCTATGGGGCCATTTCGAACAAATTGTTTATGCCACTCCAATACCAAATAATATTGACGTGCTAAACGGCAGAATTACCCAGGCTGTTCGTTTAATATCCCAGGAAGAAATCAAAAATTCCTTCAGATATCTAAGGAAGTAATTAGAAAAATGTAGTGAATATGGGGGTGGACTTTTTGAATTTTGATATCTTTGTTGTTTCTTTATAGTTTATATCATATTCCTTTAAGTTTAATTAAATGTTCGTATTATTTAAAAATTGCACTTGGTAAGAAGTATTTTGAACTAAATAATTGTTTCATTTAATAAAGCATTGACAAACATGGCCATATGTGTCATTATTGTTTAATATGTAGAAACCAGTACTCTGTTAAAGGTGTGAGAGAGAATAGTTGAGACTTTAAAAAACTAAGTCGCTACTTTTAATTTTTAAAATTTTTAATGAATTCATGTTCTTCGGCTTAGGGTTTAATTTAAACCCGATTTCATATTTGTTCTATTGGTAAAAAATGATAAACAAGGTATTTTTACTCTTACGCAAAATAACGTTTTCGTATTTTTTATGCTCCCTGTATAAAAAATTAAATTCTTCATAACGCGAATCTTATTTATTTTAGAAGCAAAAACTTTTATTAGGAGTGACAATTTGGCGTTTCTTGCAAAATTTGGTCCATTTTTCCTCTTCTCAAGCCCATCTGCGGTCATACTGTATACAAACCTGTTAAGACCTAGGCGTTATAAACAAACGCAATTTCTTACTTTGTGCATAAAATCAATAAAAGAATTTTTTTGGAATAAAAACTTATATCTACATCTGGCTTTGAATATATAGATATAAAAATATAGTTTGATTTTCACATTGTACTACTAATATTCAGAATGATTAATTAATTAATTATGCTCCAAGTCAAAATCTAATATCTGTAATTAATGTACACAAAGTTGAAACTGATATAACTTATTTACAAGATCTCCTTACTTAATTAGCATCATGAAAACCAAGTATTGATTTTTGAGTATTTTTACTTACTTTTAGTAGAAATGGACGATAATGGCAAGGGCAATCCACTCCAATAACAACTGCTATTACTAGCAGTGCTGTCCGCCTTGCTAATTCCTCCTTTGTTTTCTTTGTAAAGTTCTCGTTGTAAACCTGATGAACCTGCAGCAGACTGTTGCTCACCGCTCTTGTTGAAACGCAAAGTGCCGCCCCTAAATTCATCATGCATGTCTTCTTCTAACGACATCGCGGTCATTCCCTTTTTTCACCAAATTAATTGGCTTGTTTTGAATGCTTTAATACTGTTTTTCACTCTGATTTAAGTTATTTTCGCCTCTAAATAACTTGTTAATTCGGATATGTTTGCCACAAAAATGACAAGTTTTAACAACAGAAACCAGCTGATTGTCTTATTGATTTTTAAGCTGTCAAGATTTCGGCCGATGTTGCCAAAGATGGAAAACTGCGTTTCAAGATATCCAGGAATCCGAGAAAGAAATAAAATTTTATTAGGTCGTTCTTAGAATGCGCCCACACTTGTACAGTTCCACTAAAATTTTGCCAAAAAACTGCGTCATTCTAGAAGGCGACATGTAAATGCGAAAGCAATTTAAAAAACTAAATATGGACCTCATTTTTTTTGCAGTTCTCAAGTGGTGTTAACCATCGCTTTTCAGAACAACTCCATTTATGGAGAAGTGTATATGCGAATCATCATTCTGTAAAGTAAGGACACAATAAAAAATATTTTGTGCTCTCAAAGCAACCTACCTTTTACGAATGATATACCTACATTTGAAATTTTTTTTAACATTTTTTACAGCCTTAAAAACAGTTTTTTGCAAAAGTATTTAATGAATCCATTTCCAAGAAAAATTAATTAATTTACCAAACAAAATGATTTGTAAAACATTTAAATCAATAGTATCATACGCAATACAAAGTATATTGTTGGTTGCCTACAGTTTCCTGATTTAGAAGAAAAAATCCTGTTTTATTAATACGAAATAAAGTTCAGCAAATATATTCCAACTCTTGAAACTTTTGTTATAATCAGACGTAAAGTTTTGATTTTGATATAAACGAATTTATGTTCTAAAAACGAATCGTTATCATACTTCATTGAATTATGACTAATTTAATTTTTTAAGTGAAGGTGTTAGTCATGTTTAATCAAATTGCGCTGAAAAGTGCTCTTGTGTACCGAATTATGAGGATCAATGATTGAAAACAATTAAAGTAATTTTATTTGTCATTTTTTATATGCAGATATTAATGTGAATAAATTTTATATTTGAAAATAAAAATAAATATGTGCTTCTTTCGAAATATTCAACCACAGGTAGGCAGCGCCATTGATCAAGACCAAGTAGCAAAATATATAAATTCGGGCCGTGGGAATAAATCATTATACTTTTTTAATTCTGACAAATTTTTATGAAAAGCTTTAATGATACTTAATCAAATTGTGCAAAACCGCGGCTTTGTATAGAAAATTATTTAGGTTAATGACGATAAAGCATTTTTTGCTTTTTGTCATATTCCACTATTTATGTGGATAAATTTTGATATTTTTTCAACAATAAAAATACGGTGCAATTTTTGAAGCGGAACATATTTTTTTTTATTTGAGACAGCCCACGTAGACTACTAATGTACCGTGGGCGTCTGAAGAAAAGGGAAATGTAATCTGTTAACACGGGATTGCAAGGATTGGAGGTTGGGACGGGAGGGGAAAACATCTGCAAGCAGTCCGTTCCATAATCTGGAGACCCTAGGTATAATGAGCGAGAGAAGTGGAATGTTCTAGGCTTTCGTTGCTGGATAGTAATGGGATGCATACGTGACGCGCCTCTTGTTGTTCTGTTAGGAACAGAATTAGAACAGCTAGTTCTTCAGAGCAAAATCCGTGGAAGTATCGGTAGAAAAGGATAAATAAATAAATACGTTTTCTTCTGACTGGGACACTTATGAGTCGAATGGCTCTCTTTTGGATAGAATCAAGGATGCTAAGGGTCGAAGCTGAGGCCGCTCCCCAGATATGGGAACAATATTCTAGGTTAGGTCTTATTTGAAAAACATGGGAGTGTGTAAGTTGGAATGGGAGAAATATTTTCTGACTCGAAAGAGAAAACCAAGATTTTTAGCTGCTCATATGGCTATTGAAGTTATGTGTTTGTGCCAGCTGAGATCACGTTCGAAAGCGATGCCAACAAGATCGAACGTTTCATTGTTCTGTAGGACTTGGTTATTCATGTGGATAGGGTAAGTGTTTCCGGATTTTTTGCGTGACAGGGAGTAATACTGAGTTTTGGAGGCATTGTACTGAACAAGGTTCTTCACACCCCAGTCTAGGATTAATTGCGGATCTTTGGAAAGGAATAGGTGCATAGATCTGCGTCTATTATCCAGCTCTTGATTCGAGATTTGTCTGGAAAAATAAATGTCGGTGTGAAGAGTACTATCGTCAGCGTAACTGTGGATGGGATTGGTAGTTGAAGAGAGCAGGTCATTAGTGTGAAGAAGAAATAGGGTTGATGCCAGGACTGACCCTTGGGGTACGTAAGCATTGATGGGATGGAAGTTAAATGAGTGATCGTCCACCACGACAGATATGCTCCAATTAGAGAGAAAGCTACCGATCCAGGTACATAGTTTGGGAGGAAGACTATATGAAGGTAGTTTGTTAAGAAGTGCGACGTGCCATATTTGATTAAAGACCTTGAAAATATCAAGAGCAACAATCTGGGATTCGCCATGAAATTCAAGAGACTTGTTCCAGTTATGTGTGACGAAGGCAAGGAGATCAGCTGTGGATCTTTGGAGCGCATTCTTTTAGAACTTTGGAGCGCGTTCTTTTAGAACAATTGCTGGTATGCCATTCAGACCTGAGAACTTTTTGGTGTCAAGGGATAGAAGAATATTTTACATAATAAATTTGTAATCCCATGTTGGGCTCTGTTCTATTAGAAGTATAGAAAAAAAGGTTTAAAAAATCTTTTTTTGATACCTTTCTATCTCAAAACCGTCAAATCTATAGAATTATATTAAAATACACGGTGCCTAAGATAAGGATGTCCAGAAAGGAGATCTCGTTTATAGTTGGAAATGCAAAATTGGTTAAATGGGATAAAAGTTGCGTAATTAAAGAACTAATAAAATGATGTTCCGAATATTTTTGGAAGATCTTTCATTTTCGAGTTATTTTAAAAAACAAAATTTTGGAATTTTTGGATTAAATTTTTTTCTGGCGTTAATATGAACGATAGGGCAAAACTAATAAAAATCCTTAATAGTCAATTTTAATAAACTTAAAGGATTACGTTATCAATTTTTTTATCGACGTTTCGTCGTTGGGGAGCGATAAGCAACTTAATTTTTTTAAATACGGTCCTGATTTTTTATGTCAAATTTAAGAAGCCCTTTTAATTCTGAATTCAACAGTGTAACATACATTATGGTTAAATTACGTTTTGAGTCTTTTTTTAACCGTTATTAAGAATTTTGTGATACGGACCTGTTTTCTAGAACATTTCATACATTGTTCAGTTTTTTTAATTTAATGAAGAAAATAATGAAGCATACTCAATCTTTTTATTTACTTAGTTTAATTATGGCTTGTAAATAAGAAAATTAATCAATTAATTACTGTTGAAAAATATTCCAAGACCAGTGTACCACACATTATTGTTTAGTTAGGTTTTGAGCCTTTTTTCACCATTATTAACAAATTTTAGGTTCATTCAGCAAGCAGTGAGTCGAACACTTTTTAATTACATTAAAGTATTGAAATGCATTTTATAATAGTCAGAAAAATTAATTTAATACCCTACCAACTACTATTAACAATACACAACAAATAAATGAACAAAGGACATACATGGATAATAAAAAAATGAACCTCAAATCATTAAAAATTATGATTTCAATCATATGGTTTTTAAGGGTTAAAGCACCCAATCAAACCCAAGCAACTCTAGATGTTTTTAGTCCTTACTAACCATCTGGAAAAAATATGCTTTTCAACAATTATTATTAATTTATTATTTTTCTTATTTACAAGGCATAATTAAAATAAGAAATTAAAACGATTGAGGTCGCTTCATTATTTTCTTCATTAAATCACAAAAGTTGGAACAATGTATGAAATGTTCTAGGAGACAGGTCTGTATCACAAAAATTTCGTAATAATGGTCAAAAAGAGACTCAAAACGTAAGTTAACCATAATGTGTGTGTGGTACAATGTTAAATTCAACATAAAAAGGGCTTCTAAAACGTAACATCAAATAATCAGGACCGTATGAAAAATGAAAATAATGATCGTTGCCCGAAAACGAAACGTCGAATAAAACAATTGATAACATGGATTTATTAAGAAAGGATTCCATGTCCGTATACTGTGAGCGTATCGAATGTGAAGCCTTATATTTGTTGTTTGTTATGAAAACAATTCCCCCAGGAGATTAGTTTACGAACTACGTAATTGAATCAAGAATGCTAGTAGAAAGAGATAAGATAGCATTGGAGTGTTGGAGCTCAGAAGTGTTGCAGTCTGTGCTGATTGCTTAGGAAAACGGCTGAACCTCGTTCTGAACACTCGGTTACACGTACGTGTTTGTCTAATGAACTAGGAAAGAAAAAGTGCGATTTATAGGTTTATAAATGACTCGGAGCGACTTTAAATAAACACCTTTAGAAATAACATAACATAACATAACATAACATAACATAATAAAACCTTTTTAACTTAAATTTATTATTATTTAGCAGAAAAATAAAATATTTTAGGACTTTTATTACTTTTAGTAAATCTTGTGATGCTTCTAACGTATTTTTTGTACAAAAATACAAGGTAAAATAAGATGTGGCCAATGATTACAAATTGTGTTTACAGTGTCGCTTAGAATGGTTTGTTTTGGCTTCAAAGAATGTTAAATCATCCCGTATCCATTCTTAATAAATCCATGATTGATAACGTAATCTTTAAGTTCATTAAAATTGCTATAAAGAGGTTTTATTAATTTGGCCCTACCTTTCATATTAAGAATTAAATTAAAAATTCTAATATTTAGTATTTTTCAAAGTAACTCGAAAATGAAAAATCATCTAAAAAATTTCGAAACATCATTTTATTAGTTCTTTAATTACGCAATTCATTTAAGTAATTTCGTATTTCTCAGATTGGGTTGGGTTGGATAGCTCGTTAATAGTTAACGAGATATCCATACTGGCCCTTCTTATCTTGATCACCGTGTATATATAGTTTAATTTTTATCATTTTAACGGGAATCCCTTTTTGAAGCTCTGTTGAACAACTATTTACCACAATTAAAGGGACTTTACTTTTTTTAGATATTTCGTTTTTTTTCTCTCTATGGACTAATAAAAGTGGGGTCTTTGACAACATAAATTATATGCAAATTACTATTTCTTTCGACTATATGACGATAAGAATATTTTAAAGTCGCCAAGCCTATGTAAACCACTGCAGAATCACGTAAGATTCAAAATAAATTATTAAATTTAAGTTAGACTAGGCATTATTTAACTTATTTAATTTGTTCACCCTTGTTTTTATCAAAATAAGGGTCGTGACTCTATTGCAAGTGAATTAATTAAAGTAGATAAAAAACGTTTTTAAGTGCTTATCCTGTACCTGCACCTGTATCAAATATTCAGTTACAGTTTTCATCAGTTTCCGCCAAAAATTCAGCTGATATTAAAATAATGCGTTCGACACCAATTCAGCTGTACTCCCACGTTTGACTTGACTCATTCTATACCCACCCGAATATTCTGCTTAATAATAATAAATATTAAAAATAAATAATTCATACGTTATTTATCCACAGCTTTTTTAGGTTATTAAGTTATCACTGAAATTTTTATATCCATCAGGCTTTAGTAGTCTTATTCTTAACCAGATCTAAGCAAAAAGTTAAGTTGTCATATCCTATTTAAGTACCTTAAAAATATTGACTCCAGTTTGGTCGAAATTAAAATAGAAGCCAAAATAAGAATTTGATTTCGGCTTAAGAACTTGTTTTCGTCCGATATAAGGTTTTGACCAGGGTCAAAATCTTAATCAGAGATATATTTCTATCGAGTAGTGTTTTCAGTTTTCGTGTCAACAGGCAGATCGATCAATTTATTATTTAGGGGCCTAAAAACGTAAAGATGTAAATACCCAAAAGTGATTTTTTAAAGATTACCAATCGTAATTGTTCTGCTGCACAAGAATTGTTAAGTTCTGGTACAGAATTGGGATATAGGGATAAATTTAAAAAACGCTCACAAATAAATGATCAATATCTAAAAAGAAAATATTAAAACTTTCTACCCAGTTCTATTTTACGAAAAGCAACATAAATAAATTTTATAGATATTTAATTCAAAAGAAATCTTCGTTTTATATTCAGCCATTAGAAATACAAATGAAACGTAAGATAGTGGGATTAAATGAGCGAATAACGTTATGTTTACGGGGGTGGTGAAATTGTTTAAAGAGGGGATGATAGAGAAAAAGAGGGTAAAACTCGCGCGCAAATTGAAACTTCCATTCAAGATCGTGTCGGCGGAAGTTCGGTTGCTCCGATAATTTACACCAGCTAGGTAAGTACACAACTGAGCTTTAATTAAATTTTACAACTAAATTTTCATTTAAAACTCTGTTTACTTTGTAAAAAATGTTTTATTTTCCAGAAATTGTGGTCTGGTGGTTCTTTTCTTAACACTTAACAAGTTGTTGTCAACTAGAAAACAGTTTTAAATTTGTTTTTGCGATAAACACTTACGTGTATTTAATAACATATTTAATAGATATGCCCAATACTTTATCTTTACGTTTTCTGAACTCTTTGTTTCGGTAAAGGGTTTAAACTGATCTTAATTCAACTTGTATATTAAAAATTTTAGAGTTTAAATGGAATTTAATAAGTAGAAGGTTTTGCAAAAATGAAAAACAAACATTATATTCAAAACAATTCATTTCTCTACTTTCGATACGTACACTACTGCGTATTATGACAAAGATATTTCCTTACGTATATTTTAACGCTACTTCGATACACTACCGTGTATTATCACAAAGATATTTTTACGTTTATTGTATTGCTGTCCTGGAAATTAATTCACATATCTTAACATTGGTTGGTCGGTAATATCTTGTTCTAAAGTCGCTTAAGCTGTTTATTTTTGCGGCTTACCCGAATCAAAATTTCCTAAAAATTTCAATCTAAAAAATTGTTGTTTATGTTAAAAACTTATTTCTATTTTGTGTTTTAATGCAGATAAAATTCTTTTTCAGAATGCTGGCTTTCTGTTTTTTGTTTGGTCTAATTTCATTTTCACATGAAATGATTTTGTCATCTGAACAAAACATGGATTGGTATAGGCCTGGATGCCATAGAGTTGGTAAGTTGATATCACATAATATTACAAAAATTACCAAATTTTATATTGTGAAATTTAGGTCCAAAATTATTTAAGCAAATAAATTGCAATATGAAAAAACAATAAATAATTGGTTTAATTCATCGTTGAGAATCCGCCAAAACTAGCAACTCTATTTCAACACTGGCTAGGACTTCCTTAAAACTACAAATCTGTTATTAGAAGCACTTTTTTACATTATTTTGTCCTATGACTATTAAAATAAAATATTTCTGTTCAATTTTTGCCTTATAATCAGAAAATTGTATTTGAAAAATAAATTGTTCCACAAATTAACGATTGATCAAATCAAAATTTCTTTTTTTTTCAAATTAAAAGGTGTCAAAATATTTTTAGATAAAGAACTGCCATAACTCAATAAAATCATAAATTAGGTACACACGCACGCATATATACAGGGTGTTACAAAAATATGTTAAGATATTTTAAATGCAGATTCTATATCTAAAAATATGAAAATAAGTCTATATAAACATGGATCCTCAAACGCTTCTTTTTCGAGATACAGGGTGTTTAATATTTTCACACCTCAAGTATTCCGAAGAGTTAGGAGAAATATGCGAAGACGATTTAGAGCATATTATATTGAAGCACGAAGATGCCATTTCTAGCATCTACTATAAACTTAAATCAAAAAGCACCGTTTTCTGAACAAAAACATATTAAAAAAAAATATTTTCATCATTTCTTATTACTGTAAGAAATAAATTAATTTTAATCTCGAAAACGGTGAGTCAAAACAAAAATGTTTAAGGGAGACTTTTCACGCAGAATTAATTGGGCTTAAAGAAAAAGATATCAATTTGGCAAAAAATCAGTGGCGTGCTATTTTTTTCGCTAAAAATAAAGACTGACCCGCACGCGCGACACTGATGCAAGTACTTTAGAAAATAAATTTTTACACGTAAAGGTACGCTTTGATTACATCTTGGCGTGTACCAAGATTCATGTCCATATCTTAACGCATTTTCGAGAAATTAAAAAGGAACATTTAAAAAAGAAAATATTAAACACCTTGTATCTCGAAAAAGAAGCGTTTAAGGATCCATGTTTATATAATCTGCCCTTAAAATTTCTTAACATCTTTTTGTAACACCCTGTATGTATAAATATATATAACAGTGCGGCTCTTTAATGTTCCCCCCTCTTAATTTTTGAACCGTTCCATTTAGAAAAGTGAATTGAATTGGCAAACGGTATTTAGTACAAAAATATTATGTTTTGGTGCACAAATGACTCTCGGAAAGATCAAGATGGCTACTAGATGCCATCTTGAAAAAGAAATTAAATGGAAAAAGGGTTCTTGCCATACATTATTTTAAAGGCCTCATTGAGTTCTTTATGATCCTAAAATATTACGTCATTATTCGCCCTGAGCACCAAATGGCGGCTTGTTGAAACAAATATTTTAAAAATAAAATATAATAAATATTGCTGAAGCTTTTTAAATTGGCGATCACGAGTCACTTGTGCACCAAAACATAGTAGTTTTGTACTAATTACCGTATGCTAGCTTTCAATTTTCTAAATGTAACGGTTCAAAAATTAAGTGAGGGGGGCAATAAAGAGCCGCACTGTATATAAACTGTCAATGTCGTAGAAACAGTATAGTATCTTATTCGTGGTGATGACTATTGCTCACTCGGATGTCTACGACATTCATATTCGGCCTGTGTGATAAAAAAAAGCCTAGTGAATACTAGTCAACATTCCTATTTATCTAAAATTTGTTACATTATTTTATTTAAGTACATAGTAATAAAAATTTCTAGGTCATACCAGAAAAATGAGCATCAGAGACTGTGTCACGTTCGACATAACAACAAACGCGTGCCGAGGTTTCTGCGAAAGTTGGGCTGTCCCTTCTGATCCCCTAAACTCCCAAATAACCCAACCAGTAACATCCATAGGAGCCTGCTGTAACATCATGGAAACCGAACCCATCGAAGTGAAAGTTTCATGCAAAGAAGGAATTCGTACCTATGTGTTTAAAAGTGCTGTCAATTGTTCTTGCTACCATTGTAAAAAAGATTAAAATAGGTTCATTTTGTATACTTATTAAAACAACAGACGGGTTTGAAGCAGCCTTTTTTTTGTTATATTGTAAGGTGTCTAAATAACAAAAATTTCAACTTCTCGGGTTTATCCAGTATTACACTATTACCTACTGGTATTTAGAATTAAAAAATGACACTAAGGCTTTTTGAGAATACTGCTAATGCAATTTTTTAAAATATTTTTTTGAACTTTATAAGGGATTTTAATAAATATTAAGAATTGGGCGAAAACAAAACAATGCCTTGATTTTTTTACTGTTGGATAATTATTTATTTCACTTTAAAATTAAATTGAATTTAGCTCAATAAATTCTTTTCTACCGTAAATTACACAATTTTTGTAGATTTTTTTCTTCTTAAACTTACTCAGATTTATGTTGTGCGTATTATTCTGTTGTCATTGTAATAGCTTCGAGTCCATATTTTAAATAACAAAAAAGTGAATATTAACTTATGTAAAAAATAAGAAATGTTGCTGTGAATGTAAAAAAGAATACTTATCTTTTAAGATATAGATTATATTTGTAAATAGAGATATGTTGACTGACTGATATTAATATTGTACTATTCTTCTGCTGTCAATAAAAATTACGATTATTTATAGCTTGAAAGTAGTTTTCTTCTAATTTTGCGTCAAGTAAATGTTAAATACTAAGAGAAATCCGTAAAGGCTCATTAATAAAATAAAAGTGATTTAAGTTTTTGATAATTAATTTAAGGGATTAAACTTAATCCACTTGTTCAAAAAATATTAGCTTTATTACCCAGTACCATAAGGCAAATTAAAGCAAAGGACAGCAGGTGAACGAATTTTTTTTGTATTTTTAAAAGGTTTAATAAATCTGGGGTCTGCTAATTTGGTTATGCGTTATTATTATTCTGTTTCCCAAAATTAAAGCGCTCGTCAAATTACATCAGGTGGTCCAATTTTGGAGCATATTATTTGCTTTTTATCATTTTTCGCACAAAGCGCAATTTTGGGGAAATTTTATTTTGAATATTATGTCTTAACTATTAACAAAATGAAGCGCGTGGGCAGAAATTGGCGGATTTGGGATATTGTATTTTGAAGAATTTTTTTCTTATCGATTCTACTCCCCGAATAGTAATGAAGCGTTGCGTCCATGTGGAAATATTTTATTAAAAAATCTTTCAATACAAAACCTGACAAGTAAATTTAATATCAATAAGGTAGGTGTAAAGTTCCAAAATCAAATTTAAAAAAATATATTTTAGGGAATGAAAAATTTACATTCTGCTGGTTCGTTAATCAAAATATAGGAAATTTTAGATGTTTTATAATAGGTACTCTTTATATGGGTTTGAGGGTGTGTACTCTACATGTACTCAGTTATTATCACTAGAGCGTTAAAATATAACCCTCAATGACTGGCATGTAAAAGATTTTCATTAAAATCAAGTAACAAAATATTGTCTTAATACACATAGTTTCAAAACTTTTGTATAAAATGTTATATTAAATAGTAACTTTAAATAAAAATTAGTATACCAGTTGTTATTAGTGTTTACATATCATGAATTTTAACCACTATACGAGTTTTTTTATGCCTTAAGGTAAAATAATAACAAACAGTAATTATAAAAAGGAAATAAAATTTTATTCTGAAAAAAATTTTAATGGGCTTGTTCAGTCATTTCGCGTTTTCAATAAAAATGTTAATATTATTGCACAATCAGTCAATTGAAACACGCACACAAAAATCGCATCGGTTGGACGAATAATAACTAAAACATTTAGGTTTCAAATTCGACCAAATTTAAAACACTTAGTTTCCTGCTTGACGTCATCCTACGAAAAACAACTGAATATAACGGGCAATGTGGTGAATTCAATTAAGCATACCGCATGATTCATTATCGGCCCTTTTAGTACTAAAGGGAATGTTTATATTCTATTTTCTTTCAAGTTTATATTCTGTAACACTTGTAGCAATTTTTAATCTTCGGATTTAGAATTATTGGAAAAATTGTAGTGCTTATGGGTATTTCAGTTACGCAAGATAAAACAAAAACGTCCTCAAAGTATGCCATGGAATCAATTATGCATGTCTTGAATTATTACTCTTGAAGGGTAATGAAAAATAGAACTGTCAAGTTCTGAAATTTTTATTTTTAAGAAAATTAATAATATGGTAATCACAGCAGAACAAAAAACTTTTACGATCGAAAGTTACTTTAGAACCGGTAGAAGGGTTGATGGCCAGTGACAGTGGCGTAACCAGACCTTGATTGAGCGGGGGGGGGGGGGGCTGACAATAATAATATTACCTCTACTTACAACATTTATTAAAAAATATTAAAAACAATATATAGCTTTTCTTTTCTGTGTGGAAATCGAAGGGGGGCTCTAGCCCCCTTAGCCCCCCTGGTTATGCCACTGGCCAGTGGGTTTATTCAACACGGGACGCCATTCACGATTTTTAAACAGAATTTCCACAGATAGTCATGGATTTCGACCAGTTTCGCTAAGTTTTGACGAGACCTGTGGCTTTGTTTACAGAAAGAGGAAGTGTAAATAGAAAGGAAGGCAGTGGGAGACCCAAAGTTGGCACTGCACAAAAAGTAAAAGAACTGTGGCAAATTGTTAATGAACACCCACAAATCCCTATTCGTCGTTTAAGCCAACAAGTAAATGTATCCTACGGAACATGCAATACAATCCTGCAATATGCCCTGCATATGCACGCTTATCGTCTAGGCTCAGTCTAGGAATTTTTAGCAAACGATAAGCCGCAGCGAATCCAATTTCTAGTGGTTTAGGGGTAATTTGTATAATAATAAAAGAATATTTGAAAAACCTTTTTTACTGACGAGGCATGGTTTTACCTCTCTGGTTATGTAAATTCTCAACAAATGACAATATTCAGTTCTGTAAATTCACATCTCTTTATAAAGAAGCCTCTGCATTCACAGAAAATTAGCACGTGGGCGGCCATATCGAAAACGCAGTTAATTGGACCGATTTTTTTTTGATTAATATGTTTATGGGATTTTAACTAATTACTTACCAGTTTTTTCTACCTATGTAAATGAGGTGGTTAGGTACATGATTACATTTTCTATGGCAGAGACTACCTATATATATATATATATATATATATATATATATATATATATATATATATATATATATATATATATATATATATAATAAATGGAAATGCGAAGATTTACTTCTTCGCTAGTGCAGCGAAAAGGCCGTGAATGAAAAATAAAAATTATGAGGACTATCTTTGATTCTGGTCTGGGTGACCTCCTGCTATCGATTTCTGGGCCCTTACCCATCAGCGGGCAGGCTTACACCCAGGGTGGCTGAAGAACAGACCACGATTTGACCAGAATCAAAGAGAGTCCTTATATCCAAAATGTTCGGAAAGGATGGGTAAGATGTAGTGGCTCGCGCCAACTAGTTCACCCAGTGTTGCTCCAAAAATGTTTGGCTGCTAACACAATAATACTCGAAAGTATGTCGAATGTCGATTTTCTCGACGTCGACGGTACAAATGCACCATTGTACAACAATAGTAGAAAAATTTTTGTACTATTGTTGTACAATGGTGCATTTGTACCGTCGACGTCGAGAAAATCGACATTCGACATACTTTCGAGTATTATTGTGTTAGCAGCCAAACATTTTTGGAGCAACACTGGGTGAACTAGTTGGCGCGAGCCACTACATCTTACCCATCCTTTCCGAACATTTTGGATATAAGGACTCTCTTTGATTCTGGTCAAATCGTGGTCTGTTCTTCAGCCACCCTGGGTGTAAGCCTGCCCGCTGATGGGTAAGGGCCCAGAAATCGATAGCAGGAGGTCACCCAGACCAGAATCAAAGATAGTCCTCATAATTTTTATTTTTCATTCACGGCCTTTTCGCTGCACTAGCGAAGAAGTAAATCTTCGCATTTCCATTTATTATATTACCTATAGGCCAAGAAATCTTCCATTTTTCTACTATATATATATATATATATATATATATATATATATATATATATATATATATATATATATATATATATATATATATTTATATATTTGGCGATAAAAATATTGTTATCACTGAACCTAACGAAGAATGAATATTGAACACTGTCGAACAATAAGAAACACATAGTAAAACTGAAAAATAGTAAAATTTAACAAGTTCTCATACATAGGCACAGAAAAATAATGGATTTAGATTCCATTATTCCAGATATTTCCTAAATTTGTGTCGCTCATCGTGAGACTTCGTCACCAGACGCCATCGTCCCGTTTAATAATGAGCGATATTTGACCTCTATTTTGAGGTTATATTTGATCAGGACAAATTTTAATCTTTTGTGGATAAGCAATTAGAATGAAGCACTTTTGTATTATGAAATAAAAAAAAATTGGTAGATAAGCCCATTGTAAACAAACTAATATTCGGTATTTCCTCCTCTTGCTTTTATGCAGATATCCAGACGTGATAGGTTCCCAAAAGAATCGCGTGACTAATCCTATTAAAGGCCTTGGAAAAATCTCT
Source organism: Philopedon plagiatum (assembly GCA_963971165.1). Lineage (NCBI taxonomy): Eukaryota > Metazoa > Arthropoda > Insecta > Coleoptera > Curculionidae > Philopedon > Philopedon plagiatum. The sequence goes on along the minus strand of OZ020190.1, from coordinate 17,746,537 downwards.
ATACAGGCATCATCGACCTACCGCTGATTATCTAGAACTCTAGAAACTAGTTGGGTAAAACATGCGAAATTGGTGACTGTCGATCAGTTATCTACTAAGCCATGTTGTTCCAAGGCAATAAAGGGATGGAGTTACAGGTAGATTGGCCCATACATAGTCTCAAGGATCGAAAAATTACAAAATATTGAAATTCGACGATAATTGCTAATCTGATTTTGTTTGGAGCTTTTAAAAATTGCTAACTTCTATAATTTTGGTACGGTTGATGCTACAATAATAAAATAAGTTAAAAATTCCTACGAACAGTTAATTGAAAGCGCCTATACAGTCTTTAACAATAAAAGCAGTTTCAGAAGTGTTAATCGATAATTTTTGTTATGAGATATAATGTGGAACGTACCAATGAAAAAATGGATATTTAAAATATTTGAATTTCGTACGTATTGACGTATTGAACCAAAATACATTTAAAAATAACGTTTGTTAATTAACTAAACGCAGCATGTACCAAGCTCACGTGTTGATAATGCTTAGTTTATACCAGTATGTCTGGAATCTCGTGGGTAATAGATCTATTATTATTTCTGATAATAAACCCTCTGGTTATACTGTATATTAAGATCCTTAATGAAGTATTACTTTAAAAAACGTTCGACAAAGTGTTTTTATTTTCCAAAACTTTTATAATTATGAGAAATATTCAAATTCAAATTCAAATTCAAACAAAATTTATTTATCAATAACACACATAGGACAGTACAGGGTCTTCCAACGAGGACTGAACAGGGGCTCATTTTTGAGCTTCCTTGTATTTAAAGAAAAATCTAAAATAGCCAATCGATGTACTTTTTCCTGCAGAATTCAAAAATGAAACCAAAAATTTATTTGAACCAGAAACAAAAGAGTTACGCTATGGATAAGGTGTTTTTTAAATGGAACATAGCTTTTTTTATACGATTTTCGGAACGAGTGATTTTTTTATGTCCGTTCTGATTAAAATATTTAATATTGTGACAGCTATTTTTATTAAATTTTAATGTTTTATCCAGTATAATTTAACTTCAACCTGTTTGAAACATACACTAGGTAATAAAGGTAAAATCACCTTGAAATCCTTCAAAGTCAAAAAATTTGACAAATTTACTATAATATTGCCGAAATGAAATATTCATTAGATGAGAGATTGCAGATTGTTATCTTGTTCTACAAATGCCAAGAAAATGAATATTTCATTTCGGCAATATTATAGTAAATTTGTCAAATTTTTTGACTTTGAAGGATTTGAAGGTGATTTTTTACCTTTATTACCTAGTGTATGTTTCAAACAGGTTGAAGTTAAATTATACTGGATAAAACATTAAAATTTAATAAAAATAGCTGTCACAATATTAAATATATTAATCAGAACGGACATAAAAAAAATCACTCGTTCCGAAAATCGTATAAAAAAAGCTATGTTCCATTTAAAAAACACCTTATCCATAGCGTAACTCTTTTGTTTCTGGTTCAAATAAATTTTTGTTTTCATTTTTGAATTCTGCAGGAAAAAGTACATCGATTGGCTATTTTAGATTTTTCTTTAAATACAAGGAAGCTCAAAAATGAGCCCCTGTTCAGTCCTCGTTGGAAGACCCTGTACATACATTTTCAAATTTCATTTTAGATAAATTGGACTAAACCGCGATCATTAACAAACCGTTACCACAAACCCGCAGACGTTTTGTGGTTGTGTGGTTTAGCCCATCAAAAGAGACAATCAAAAGAAACAAAAAAAACTGACAAAACTATACGCAGCAATTCCCACCCAGCCAAGAGCCCTCGTTATTAAAATTATGAAATCAACTGGTAATGTTACGTATTCTATTAATAATTTACTGATAACAGTAAAGGGAAAGATATATATGAATGAATTTGAAAGCTCCTGACCAGTCGGAAAGAGACTAATAAGACAAAAAAAAGTTAACCAGGATACAGCGAAATAAAGATACAGCGAAATAAAATAAATAAAATAAAGACCGATACAGGCGCAAGGACAACAAGAGCGAAGACAGGACGAATATAAACGGACGAATTTGAAATAAAAAAATTTAATCAAGTCTAAATCTAAGCAGGCAGCCTAGCTTAATGAGAGTATCCAAAGAAAATTAAATAGAGTTAGAAACGTTTCGCGATATGAAGAAGCATGTCACTAAACCCCACCTCTCTGCTCCTCCAAAAAGTACCCCTTTATATGTTTAGTAAATTTATAAAATGGGAGCTCCTTAACATCATCCGGTATGCTATTCCAAATATTCATGCATTCTTAAAGTTTAATTAAACTTTTAACAAGTTTATATTATATTATGTGTATAGATTTTTCTGAGGAAGCAATAAATTACCTTTTTAATCAGTTTGTATTAAACATTGGTGTATTGCTACCCACTCCTTATGAAGGCGACATTCTCCACGTGGCGTCCAGTTTGGCCAACCCAATTTCATTTTGACATGGTTTTTCGCCTTTAAAATGTTTAATAATAATATTAGAAATCTATTAAGTATAGATTCATATCCTGGAAGTAATTGTCAGCCAATTATTTAAAGTTTCAACGTGTATAATGATTTTATTAAGAAAATTAATATGTTAAAAGATATGTGGTGACACTGGGACCTCAATATTCTTTTTAAATATTGTTTTCCTAAAATAAATCATAACATATCTTGAAACTTTTATTAATACGCTAAAAAATACCTAGAATAGAATAGAATATGAATCTAGGGTTAATATTGTATCACTATATTCATTCAAAAATAAAATAAAGCAAAAAATTGTACTAAAATGGCATTAAGTTGGTCAACGTGGACGCCACATGGAGAATGCCGCCTTAGATATGGAAATATTGGTATTTCATTATGTAGTATCAGTTTCATGAAATAACTGTAGAGTATGAAGACAAAACAAACAGAAGTTGTATGTAGATAGTGCATTTTTTCTGTCTTGTAACACTTAAAGCTCCAATTGTATAATTATATAAGGACTTTTAACATTTTGTTTACAATCTTTGTGTCTAGATGGGTGTAAGATTTATACAGGGTGTTCGGAAAATGCGTTAGGAAATTAAGATAGGTGATTCTGCATGGAAAAATAATAATTATAGTAGTTCCATAAAAGAAATTTGAAAATATCAGTATTTTCCGAGTTATAGGTGTGCATGGTTTGATTTTTTTAAATCGTTTTTTTTTGTCTTACGGGATTTTATCGTTTACGTATTTGATTGAAATTTTGCACATAAACTAAGTTTAGTGCACTCTATAATACTGATGTAAAAGTACTTTACTGCTTACTGCTAGAGGGCACTCAACCTAAAACTCAAAATATGTTTTTATCCTAACCTTTTTAATTTGACAGATATTGCAAAAAGGAAAGTGTCCTTTTAAAAGCAACAAAAAATATAACGAATAATGCTATCTTCATTAAAGTAGATGGACTTTACCGTTTAGTCGCCAATCAACATTAGGGGCGGTTTTTAGTTAACAAAAGGCAATATCCACTATGCTCCTGCATTATTGTAATATACAATATACATACTTAATAAAACAGGCATCGTAATCGTTTTTACAAAAATAAAATAAAAGATACAGAGAAATCTAATTATAAGAACAGTATTTTTATTTTCAGTACACAAAATACTTGGTAACATTATATGCATAGTTGACCTGATTTAGGACAAGTATAGTACACTACCTTAATAATAATTGGCATCCACAAAATAAAACACTTTAGTCTATTTTTGTTAGGAATAGCTTTTGGAAGTTTTGGCTTCCGCATATTTCTTTATTTCTTCAAAATTAGTTTCACTAGTAGGTACTCGTACCATGTTAAAACACACTGTTCGTTGGTTCAAAAATTATTAATATTTAAGTAAAGTTTCCTGGGTGTTTCACTAATTCTATGCGTGCACAATCTGAGCAGACTTAAAACCAAGCACCATCTTGCAACAGGGCTGATTTTGATTAAAAGGTTGAGTACCTACCGCGCATATAGATGAAGCGAAAAGTCTCGATTTTTGTTTATGGGTGGGAGACCAAATTTTGAGTGAAAATATATATTTTTATAAATTTGTTAGGTTTTCTGATGAATGCACATTTTCTACTAATGGAACTGTAGCATCCCAGCATGCCAGGCACCGGTCTCGGGAAAACCCAGAATTTAAAGTAAGCTGTAGCTGTATTTAATAAAGTGTAATTGTTTTGTCAACCTTAATGCGAAATATTTGTATATGTTTGTTCACTTAATTAGGATCGACTAAATGTAATAAAACAATGTATATTTTGTATAAAGGACAATGAAAATCATAAAATTGATTTACATACTGATACAAAAATTGAATCAAGAAACTTTATCAAAAAAAATATAATATATATAATCAGACATAATCAACGAATTACATTACATCTTGGAACCGAAGCATGGGCGCCCGCAGACTTTTTTCTCAGGGGGGGCATAATAAAAAAATTAATATATTTTTAAAGATTTTTTTGTAGTGATTTATACAATACACTAATAATTAAAAAGTATGACAATCTCACAATCTCAGGGGGGCACGGCCCCCTTCCACCCCCCCCTCGCGGTCGCCCATGAACCCAAGCATTTCCCTGACATGTTTCCTTATTGTCATCCTGTGCAAAAATTTGTTGTTAAAATATTGCAGCGCTCAGTAAAATAATTAGTTAATTAAGGCTAAATATTCAACTAATTATTTGAGCCTCCACCTAATATTATTTTTTGGAATTCAAATTTAATAAATAAAAAAAATTGAGGGCGATACCTTTACTGTAGTGTTCTATTGTTATTAGATTTAATACAGCCGCCCTTGAATCGTTCAAGTTGTACGTTTCTGTAATACAAAATCGAATGAAATATCACACAACACCTTTTTATATGAATTTCAGTCACACATGCACGTAAAGAGTGTTAAGACAATTTGTAATGGGAACTGTTTTTATTTTGAAAAGAAATATATCTTTAAAAATAAGTTCATTTGAATAGGTGACACTGAGACTGTAAATTAGATATGCGATTTCACGGGTGTATAATAGTTCGAGAGACGACCGCAAGAAGTTGAGCCAACACAGTTACAGTTTTTACACTGTTAGTACACACAGAGACAAATAAAAAAATAATTTTGTGCCAAGGCGGAATTTAATGAATACATTTTTCTATCCCCACTTTCACACAATCTTTTACTTAACAATAATACCTATAGACTTACAGCTTAAAATTACCGCCAAAACTTACTTTCCGATTCAGTAAGAAGGTTTAAGATTTAGTACTGGTTTAAATTAAGATCTTCTAGTTGATCAGTTATGTTTTGTGCTGTTATTGTTAATAAGTCGTCGTTAAAAACTTATGAATTATTCTGATATTTCTGCGATTTGCTTGGATTCCAAATGATTTTCATCTTGGAATGGGTTGCTAGAATGAATTGAGTTCTATTATTGTCGAAAGTACGTACTAAAATTGTCCTTTTCTTTTTAAATTTGCGTAAAAACTCAGAAACAAAATCATAGTAAGAAACTTAGTTGTCTTACTTTTACACGTGTCACCTATTTACTAAACTTTTCAGTTTAAAACTTTTGGTTGTCAAATTAGACCGGACTAGCGTTGGAGAATCTGGCCGTGTTTATAAAGTTATATTGAAATACATTTTTGTGCCTCAATAAATCCTGGGACAATGCCTTGGCACAACTTTTTTCCTTTTTTAGTGATTACTAATAATAAATAATAATAAACATCGACTTATACCTTTAAATTATAATCAAATGAAAGTTAATACTCACCCCCACCTCGAAGTTTGTCAGAATAACAGGCACAAAGCTTTTTATTTTCAAAAACAGTAAGGAATTTCCAGTATCATGAATCAATATTAGTCTTAGGAAAATGAAGGACATAATATGTTAAATAAATAATAATCATTATTAATAGAACATAATGCACAAATCATACTATGATTTTATTGAAATATTTTATAAAATATTATAACACATACTATATCCTTAAAAAAAAGTACAAATGAAATTATCAATATAGAATTCAATTAAATTTAAATTCTAAGGTAGTTATTTATTGATGAATTACAATATGGGGACAAAAATGAATTACAACATGAATGAAATATTATAAATAAAAATTAAAGTAAATAATTATATTATTAATCAAGGGTTTTCTTGGTCTTATAATTACTTACAATAATAAATTATTTCTCGATTATTTAATTTTAAACATCACTATCATCATTATCAATAAATTCGTCAAATTCTTGTTCTTCGTCTACATCTTCTGTAACTATATCTTTAATTAAAAGTGATGTTGGATCACATTCGCACCAAAGTGGTTCTATTTTATTATCACTTGCGATCCAACTACATTCTTCAGGAAAAGTTTGTGCATAGTCTTTCCGTAGCATTTTGCCACATGGAAGTGACATTGAACTCAAATTCTTTTTGTTTTAAGGACTTTAAGAATGGAGGCATATAATGCTTAGAAAATCTAAAATTTTTTAAAACCGTTACCTTTATAAATTGGAGACCAAATGCGGTTTCGTAAATTTATTATATATGTAGTTATCCAGTTTGACAATAGTCTCCAATATCGAGATACCTGACAAGAATAAAGAAATTCAATAATCCTTACGTGTATTTATTGAATAACATCAGCAATAATCTAAATTTAATTTTTTTACTGTTTGAACAATAAATAGACAAAAGAAATTCGAGATCAATAACCTCAGATTAGCAACAAAACGTATGGAAAAAGCTGTACCATAAAACCTTGGTAATAAAATGTTAAGTACATTAATAATATATTTGTTTCCCAGATTATTTTGATATGTACATAGAGACTTGCTTAGAAGTGGACAAATATACACATGAAACATGACAACAAAAATATTTTATTTTCCGATCATTCAAAGCTTATTTGTGACATTGTCTATTGTCTATTATATTAAATCTTTCGGGATAAAATAAAATCTGATTTTAAATGTATATTTTTTCTGTTTTTTTTTTTTTATAATACCTTTAGCACCTTTTTCTTTTGCTTCCTTGTAACATACCTACATATGTTTAAAATATTTCGAATGTATCTTTTTTTAATTTGTATTAGTTCTAAATGTAAAAAACTATCAAAAATTGATAACTATCTAATTATAATTCCGAAAATTGTACTAGTTTTTATGATGTCATTAATGCATGGCTGAAATGTATAGGTATCAGTATCCACTAAATTAAAGTCACACAGAGAGAAAAAAAAAAGTTGGTGGGTATTAAATCACATTCTATAGTTTTTTAAATAAAAGAATAATTCCCTGAATAAAACCATATTTCAAATAAAAAAGCGATACTTGCAACAAAATTTCTTTTATATTTTGCATAATTACTGTAATTAAAATATTTAGTTGAGAAATATATTCTTAAAAAAATTAAATTATTTTTCCGCCAATAAAAACTTTAATAATTAATAGAAAAATTCGCATAATTAAACATTGTATTAAACGTTTCATTGTACAAATTAAATTGTATTGTCGCAATAACGAAGAAAATCTACTGACAATTATAATTTAATTTTCCTAATAAGGGAAAAACAGAACTAAATATGTAATTCCAAAAATTAAAGTTTATTCCTGACAACTAAATCGCGGCTTATGAGAATAAAATTATTCTTTACGCTAGCCCTAACCGCCATGCCATCCCGTTGACATACATCATCCCGGCGTGCATCGCATTTACCATTTACCCATCGTCCCTTGATGAGAAGGCAGACTAAGCGGCTACTCCGGTAGTAACAGTGAAGGTGACGGCCATTTGGTCTATTTTTGTTAGTGTATATATTTATGGATAATATAATAGCCTTTTGTTGTTTTATTTTGTAGGGATATTCCTATAAATGTACCAAGATATGCATGTATTCAGTGATAAGTAAAATTTAAAGTTTCTTTGTATTTGGTAAGTATTTGTTGGCGTTATAGTATAGATCTTTTATAGAACAAAAAATAAAAATATACTTTTCTGTATGGCGACTTTATTGCAGGGTTTTATTGTGTCATTTTAAAAATGATTGTATCACATTAAATGCAATAAATATGCGAAACGAAAGTAGACATTTTCATCTTTTGTTTTATAAAAGCTCTATATTTTAACCTCAAGAAATATTTTCTTACTGCTTAAGGTTCTCTTTGCTCCGCTATGTTTGGTATTGTCAACCTAATTCAGTTTTTTTACGTTTATCTGCCTTACTTTAGCATTTGAAAAAAGTTATGTATAATATGATATTCGTTAAGCAAATCATTACTAGGCTAGTATGAACGCATATTTCAATCTATTTCTTAACTGTTTGGCCCGCAAAAAATTTACGATCATGGTGTCAGAAAAAATGTCACTAAATTTTTTTAGGCCAAACATTTAAAAAATAGATTGAGATATGCGTTCATACTAAACTAGTATAATGATTTGCTTAACGAATAGCATATTATACATAACTTTTTTCAAATGCTAAAGTAAAGCAAATAACGTATGAATGAAAGTCTACTTGTCAGGGGTACATATAAATATGCAAAAATTGCCCGGAGAATAGCTGTTTTACCATTATTTGTTGAAATCCTTATTGTATAAGGAATTTTCAGGTGGTTAGAGAATTTATTCTCAATTTTTGCATATTTATATGTACCCCTGACAAGTAGACTTTCATTCATACGTTTGAAAATTTTACCTTACGGTAAACTCTACTCTGAATGCTCGAAACTGCTAATGGATGGCGCTGCCTGTGTCTCACTGCTTATGCAGTACGACAGTTGTAGCTTTAAGGGATTACTTTTTCGGAAGGTTGGTATGTTCGTCTATCCTGTACTGATGAGAACCAACGAGTTCGAAACCGGTCTGCAGGTGACGACATCCTAACTAAAGAAAAAGTTTCCTTCTTCCTGGTAGTTTCTTGCATTCAAAACAAGTATTTTATTATCTAACTGTGTTAGAAGAAAATACGGCAAATTTTGATATGTAATTCAGCGCTCGGAGGGGTATATAGCCCGGAGAATAGCTGTTTTACCATTATTTGTTGAAATCCTTATTGTATAAGGAATTTTCAGGTGGTTAGAGAATTTGTTCTCAATTTTTGCATATTTAAAGCAAATAAACCTAAAAAAACTGAATCAATTTTTTTTGGGAACTATATCGGGATTGCAAATAGTATATATCTTCCTTAGTAAAACTAGGGTTTACTTCACGTAATTAAATTAAGATATTTTTATCAACCAATACTAGTTGTAGGTATCATACCTTCACATTAAATGAATTAAATGATAATTGATACAATTAAGTCATATTTTACTTTATCGTGTAAATTTACTTACAGAAATTATGATTTACTTCAGTTAATTAAACCTGCCAATTAAATAATTAAATTCGCTGAATTATATATTTAATTGCTCGATACCAATTAAATAATTTAATTGAAAGAAAAAAATTTTACTTGTGTAAATTAATTCTTTCTCTCTGTGCATGTATTAATGGTATCTTAACAATTATTTTCTCTTTACAATTTTTAGAACCCGTACAAAAGTATTTAAATCCAGAATTTTTGTTCAGTGGTAAAAATAGCTCTTTCTTATCACGAAACTTTTTTGAAGTTGAACTTCTACCTCAACCTATAAAATATTGTGTCATTAAGTCATCTAAAACGTTACTGATATTATAAGACTCTTAGAGTAGTATACAAATTTTTGTACGTTCTCATAAACTTTAGAGAAAGGGCAGAATTCTCTGTATTTATGCCGGTGGTTCGTATGTTTACACTAGAGCAACAAAGGCAAAGTATTTTGCATTTAAATTAAAAAAAAAATGTTAATATACATATAATATTAAAACAAATGTCTACATCCAGAACTCAAGGAATCGGAACTCTGATTTATGAACAAGACCAATTAATTTCTGTATTTTAACTGATGTACGATAGCTCTGTTATTGGTCAGATGGGTATATACTGAGCAAAATGTTATTTACCGTAAAAAGTCATTATTCCCTAAAAAGAAGACACCCATTGTTGCCTTATTTCTACAACAGCACCTTTGTTGAAAGAACTAACAAGGTGGATTTGATACGGACACGCTGTCCTGGCCCCATCAATTTTTCGAAATGATAATATTTGGTGGCCTGCAAGATCGTTATAGATCTAACCCCTCAATTTTTTCTTGTGGGGCTTCCTCAATGACAAAGTCTATTCTGCCATCCGCAGACGACTAATGACCTGAAGCAAAACATTCGTCAAGTTATTTGTGAAACTAAACCGCAACTATGCCAAAAAGTTATTGACAATTTCACGCAAAGAATGGTCATCTATAAAAATAGCGGAGGGGGACATTTGGAGAATATTATTTTTAAAACATCATGCCTACGATGTCTCTACTTTTTGATAAAATAATCAAGCATGCTATATTCTTAAAATTGTTGGTTTTATTTAAAAAGTAATTGCAGAAGTAACTATTGTGCCACCCTTACAAAAAAAAAATGGAATATCATCTATACATTATGGATAAAAGGTTTATTTATACAACGTAATAATATATGTAAAGCTACTGGCAACATGTAATTATAATAATATAAATATACAACATAGGACTTTATCTTACTGCTGTAAAGATAAGACTTTTTTGAATTTAAATAGTAATTCACAAATAAATTGGCAAAATATTTATATGTAAAATTGTCAATTACATAAGGCCTATTTTAGAACTACACACAATACAAAAAACTATTTGTTAAAATAATACCAACTTTTACCTAAATTGAAGTTGTAACACCCACAAACACCCTTATTAAAAATCGTTGGATGATCGGTTTTGCCAGAATTTTTTTTTGATTACCTGCTTACACCTATTGACTGTTAAAACAAACACTAAAAAAATTTTGGAAGAAAAAATTGTAAGAAACTCAATAAAAAGACAATATTTATTACGAAATTGTGCAAAATGGTCGCCATATTGCTGAATACACTTATTTGCGCACTTTAAAAAATTATATTGGATTCTATCTAATGTCTCTGGATCAGGGATGGGCAATGTCGACAATGTCATGTAAACAATTAAAATCACCAAAATCGACGCGTCGACTATGGTGTCGATGTCGATAACTTAGGCGATGTCGACAACGTCGACAATCAATTGTAAATTTATAATGCCCATTAAAATAATATTAAATGATACAAAAAGTACATTTATAACATGTTTTAAGAAAAACTTACATTCTGACAATGATAATAATACTGAAACTAAAAAAAAATAATATTAATTAAGGTTGTCCTCGAAATCGCTTTCATAGTGATCACAATTTAGCGTATTTCTTACTGTTTGAAATAAACATGTATTAACAACTTGGAATACGAGAAAGATACCCGGTTTTTTATTGGTATTGCTGAACATGCTATAATTTTAAGTAACTTAACCTCAACTTTTCAGTATTCTTGACATTGTTAACATTGTAAGTGGGTTTTGAAATAAAGAAGTCACTTAGGTACGGTAAAAATAAACAAGTTGTCAGTGTCATCAATTTCGTGATCACAATTTTCAAATGGAAGATCTTGACTTATAAGAAGCAGCTAAAGAGGTGCTAGATGGTATCTTGCCGACAAAATCAAGACAGCACAGTATCAGATATTTATCAAGTAGTGCTGTGAACATTTTCAGTATTCTTGACATTGTCGATGTTAATTTCATTGTTGACGCGTCGACAGCCATCCCTGCTCTGAATTATTGAAAAGGTTGCTAACATTTAAAATTCGCGCCAATAAATCATTGCGAGTGTTTAACAGAGTCACACATATTAAAATCTGGAGAACGTGGTGGCCATCTTACTGCTGCATTATTGCCTCTTCCAATCCACCGGGTTGGATATTGGTCGTCTAAATATTGCCGAACAGCAACGGAAAAAATAGGGAGGGGCACCCATCATGCATATTCCATAGTTCCCGCCGAAGTAAAAGAGGCAACTTTTCCAGTAGAAGTGGTAATGTGTTTTGCAAAAAATGTATATAAATATTTCCGTTTAACCTTTCTGGAATCACAATACGACCTATAAGATAGCCATCAATAATATCTGCCCAAACATTTATTTTAAATTGCTGCCGATGGCATGGTATGCAACTTTAATGGTATATGGATTTTCATTTGTATAAACATGTTCGTTGTTCAGGTTGGTGACTCCTGATCTTGTATAGCACGCCTCGTCAGTAAACAAAATTTTTCCACAAAAATTCTTGGACTTTCTTCAAGTGATATGGATGTAGCAACTGTTCATTTATAATAGTTTTAGGAACATCCAACTCATGTTCTAAACGGCGGGTAAGTATTATTGGTGCTTCTTTAACTCTTTCCAGAATGTCCTCCTCTTTTCGACAGTTTGAGTTGTTCGCATACGACTCTACCTTCAAATTTTTTCTTCCAAAGATGGCGCTCAATATTGGGAAATGTTTGGTGGTTTGGTATTCGGCAATCCATGTAAACCCTAACACTTCGACGCTCATTTGGCAAAATCCGTACACCAGGAGCATGTCAACCTTCTCGGAGTTCGTATAGTTGTCCATGTGTAATGCTAAAAAATGAGCTTAGAAATTAAGAATGTTAATGTTGATTTAACTTTAGTCAACTTTTTTGACCGAGATGGCTTATTTATAGCCGGTAACTATACTACTAGAAAACGTCCTTCTTTAGTGTTAGACTCTATGCCAAAAATCGTTTAAATCAAGTGACACGTTTTCAAGAAATTTGGTAAAAACCAAAACCTGCTTTAATCTTTGACCCCCTCTACCGACTAAATGAAGCAATTTCGGATATAACTAAGTTGGCTTAAGTCGACCTATTTTGATGCGAGGTATCGGTCATCAAACATTGTACATATATTTTCCGGACACTCTGCACATATACGCCACGGTTCTTGGTCAATAAATCTCCTGTTTTGTCAGGATAAGGACTTTGCTTACAATTTTTTTACAGGTCCCACTAATCGGGATACTTATTATTTTGTGTATTTGACCACTAAATCCCACGTGAATCGTATTGTTAAAAAAGGTAAATTTTTATTTGTTTTTTTTAATCGCTCACCATCAATTTGTGTGGCCCACATTTCAGATGTAACAATAAAGGAAAATTTATCGTCATATATGCGAAAAACTATAAAAGGGTAGTTATATACCTTGGTAATAAATCACAACATCGAATTTTACTTAAAGCGTTGTGTACTTTCACATTGATTTCTAATTACGTGTAGGAGAATTATTCTTGGTAGGTATTACTATAATTTTTAATCCTTCTATTTTTTTGCTTAATGGATATAAGTACATTTATTTAATTATATATTAGAGTTATTCACAGCCTTTCAAAATTTGCTTTAACTTTGCTCAACATTTGTTGAATATGTTATATATTAAAATTTGGTTAAACATCCTATTAAGCAAGACAAAAATATAATTATTCTTTATGCAATCTAAGTATCTATTAATAAATTCATGAAGGTAGAATATGCATGAACAGGTAAATGGTAGTACATGCCCATACACCTAATAAAAATAACAGTTTTCGTTAAGAAAACTGCCTCTGCATTACCATTTTTGCGTCGTTCAGTTTTCTTGTTTACCTGTTAGAAAATAATTAAGAGTGTTTTAAAAGATGTAGTTCTATGCAAATTTAATAATATAATCCTCATAGCATAATTTTTTATTAGTTTATTGCAAAATGCGATCAAGATGCGGTAAATGGAAGTTTGAATTTTATCTAGCGTTATACGTGACTGAAAAATTATTTGTTCGATAGCCGTACAGAAAATAGCTACTTTCTGCGCGAACTAGCGTGTGGAAAGTTGGACTTTCCGTACGCTTTCACTTTCAGCACACAAGTTTTCTATTGCCAATACATAAAACTGTGAAGAAAAAACTATTTTCTTAAATCATCGCATTCTTTTACTAACCAACAATTTTTATATAGTGCTTTTTCCAAAAAAATAATTTATTGCATTTTAATTATATAACTAGTAGTCGAGACAATGAAGCACTAAAACAGCCAAGATCTCGGAATTTTTTGCGCTAAGACGGATCGGAATGCGTTTTTTTGCATTCGCTTCCAAAAATTGTTTGTAAAAAATGTATCTACTTTGTATCTTATACAAACCGGAAATTGCATTACTGCAGCCAAAAATGCATTCAAAAAATGCATTTTTTGAAGTCGCTTTAAGAAAATTAAATAACTTTGTTAATAAGACTCACGATCGCTGATGAACGTCATCAGCGATGCCCGGGGGATTTTTGGGTTACTGAATTTAAATATGGCATCGGCGAACACCCCCCGGACACCTGGTGCGCCGGAACCTGGACGTGGACGTCATCCTCGAGAGTTTTCCTGACAAGATCGCAAAAAACAAACCGAAAATCGTTGTGTGGGCGTTTTTTGGGGTGCTGAATCCAAATTTCACGTCGAAAACGACCCTCCGAACACCTGGTGCACCGGAACCTGGACGCGGACGTCATCTCCGAGGGTTTTCCAGACACGATCGCTAAAGACAAACCGAAAGTCGTTATGAGGGTTTGATTGGGGCGCTGAATCCAAATTACACGTCGAACACCTGGTGCACCGGAACCTTGGCCTGAACGTCATCTCCGAGGGTTTTCCAGACACGATCGCTAAAAACAAACCGAAAATCGTTATGGGGGGGTTTGCTTTAGCGATCGTGTCTGGAAAACCCTCGGAGATGACGTCCGCGCCCAGGTTCCGGTGCACCAGGTGTTCGGGGGGTCGTTTTCGAGGTGAAATTTGGATTCAGCGCCCCAAAAAACGCCCACACAACGATTTTCGGTTTGTTTTTTTCGATCTTGTCTGGAAAACTCTCGGGGATGATGTCCACGTCCAGGTTCCGGCGCACCAGGTGTCCGGGGGGTGTTCGCCGATGCCATATTTGAATTCAGCAGCCCAACAAACCCCCGGGCGCTGAGTTTCTCTCCTTCCTCGCGTGAATTTTGGGAGAGTCCCACGGAGATGACATTCATCAGCGATCCTGAGCTCCAAGTCGGCTGTGGGTCAATTTGAACATCATAATCGTGATCAGCGACCTCGAAAACCTCCGGGAACCCAGTTTGAGCCAATTCTGAGTCTTATTAACAAAGTTATTTAATTTTCTTAAAGCGACTTCAAAAAATGCATTTTTTGAATGCATTTTTGACTGCAGCAATGCAATTTCCGGTTTGTATAAGATACAAAGTAGATACATTTTTTACAAATAATTTTTGGAAGCGAATGCGAAAAACCGCATTCCGATCCGTCTTAGTGCAAAAAATTCCGAGGTTGAGTGCTTCATTGCCTCGACTATAGAAAATATATGGATTTTATTATTCTTTATTACCTCCAACATAATAACACGTAGACATTTCGAAATTTTGGATTAAATGCATAATTCCAATCATTTTCAGGGAAAACCGATTCCGACTACCTGCCATCAACAGATGCATAACATTAAATCATCAAAAATACCGATGTAGGAATTACGGTTACCGGATGAAATGGATATTCTACATCGTGTTTGATTTGTTTCATTATCGATGATCCTCTTTACAACAACTTTCATTCAACCAGTTGCGGATATAGAAATCCTATTTTTATTAGAAGTTGAGTTAATGTGCAACAATTAAAACTTGGATGAAGTTCGTCGGAAATCCTTTGCTTTAATAAACTTTGAAAAATAAATATAAATATACCATATTAATTTTTTTTTGTAACTTATTGCTTAGTAACAAGAATTTAAGGCGTGTTATTCGGTAAATAAGTTTCCTCGACTATTTAAAAATATATTTTCTATATACGCAAATGGTGTTATTTTCTCTCAAGAATATTGTTTTCTCAAAGGTACTTTTAAAGTAAAGAAAAGCAATGATTTAGTTAAGAGTTCATTAGTCATCAGTTAGTATAGAGTGTGAGTTTGTAATTTGGAATAAATTCAGTAAATAAAATACAGTTTTCTTAAAAAAGTGCTCATACACGTCCATTAACATTTTAAGTTGCGGTCTTTGTTATAAAAAAAAATTTATACAGTTTGTCCCAAATTTGAGATATAACGTCATCGGTTATTTTTTCAAATGGCAACTGTACTTTTTTATTGACTGTTTTTTAAAGTGTATATCAAGTTATACATAACTACAAAATTTAACAAAACATATTTTATTTAAAAAAAATACATCTAGCCACCATAATAATTTTTCTTGAATAAATGCTCCAAATGTTGTCCATTTATTATTTGGAAATGCCCTAAACGGGACTGAAACTCGTTTTGAATATTTCTACTTAATTCGGGGGAAATTAGTCTACAATCGTGTTTTATTCGTGCTTTCAAATCCTCAACATTTGCTGGTTTCGTCTTAAATACTTAGCTTTTCAAGTAACCCCATTATAACTATGTCAAAGGAGTGAGGTCTGGGGACCTGGGTGGCCATTCAAAGGGTCCCCTTCTACCACTCTATCTGCCTGGAAATACTGCATCCAGATACTCACGTACAGGTCTCGCAAAACGAGGAGGCGCGTCTTGTTGAAACCAGATATTTCTATTCGGAGACAGAACAGCAACATTTGGAACTAGTTCTTCATGAAAAGAATTCCAAATATCTCGCTCCAGTGAGATTTTTATCAAAGAAAATTATAACTCGATCACTAACAATCTCTGTCAAAACATTGACTTTTTCAGGGCATTGAGTGTGGCCTTCCCTCATCCAGTGCGGATCCTTGTCTGCCCAATAACGACAATTTTGTCGGTTAATCATATAATATAAACGTTGATTCATCAGAAAAAAGAAGGTTTTCTGTGTTCAGATCAATCCTGTCTAATACATCCATCATTTGCTCGCAATACTGGAGCCTTCTATTAGGATCATCTTTAGTCCAATCCTGTAGGATTGTTAGTTTGTAAGGGTGAAGTAAAAAAGTACTACTGAAGATTGGCTAATTTCGTGTTCGCTAGCCTGGTGGAAATATTAGGGTTTCCTTGAACAGCTAATAATGACAAAAGGTGTTGATTCAATATGCCACAAAAATTTTGAACAAAGGCCGAGTACTAACGTAAGATAAAAAAAAACGTCCTCAAAGTATGCCGTCGAATCAATCAGGCATATCTTGAATTATTGCTCTTGAAAGGTAACATAGGTAAAAGGCATAGGTGAATGAAAAAAAAACTGCCAAGTTCTACAGTATTTATTTTTAAGAAAATTACATTATTGTCGTTGCCATTGCATAATACAGAAAAAAAAACATATGCAACAAAGAACGTAAGAATTATAAATTTAAACTAAATGAGAGACGTGTCCACCTTCTACTTCCAAACATGTTCTCATTCGTCTTTTACAGCATCAAAAACATTGGTAAGCACTTGGGGAGAGTTGTTAATCTCCTCAAATTTATTTGTAATTCTTGCCCGTAGGATTTCTAAATTTTCACAAGGGGTTTTCAAAACAGAGTTTTTATTGGGTGGCCAAAAAAAAAGTCGCACGGCGTAAGATCGCAGGACCTTGGTGGACACCTAACTGCCATATTGCGACTAATCGGACTGATGATTCGGTCTTCCAAAAAATTTAATTTATCAAGAGTTACGTGAATTGAAGCACCGTCCTGCTGCAAGTTGCCTTGTCGCATCTCTGCATCGTCTAACGCCGTTACAAAATTTTCTAAAATTTCATAACGGTATCGCGCCGAATTGAGGGTCCTTTAAAAAAAAATCGGTCCAACGCCAACTTTCTGTGAATTCAGAGGCTTCCCAATAAAGAAATTTGGATTTTCAGATCCCCACATTCTTATTTATTGCGAATTTACATAACCAGAGAGGTAAAACCATAACTCGCCAGTAAAAAAGTTTTTTCAAATAAGCTTTAATTATTCTGCAAATTACCCATAAACCACTGTGAAAATTGCATTCGCTGCGGCTTCTCGTTTGGTAACAATTCTTGGACTGTGCTTAGACGATAATCGGGCATATGCAGGCCACATTTCAGGATTGTATTGCAGGTATCGTATGATACATTTACCTGCTAGCTTAAACGCGGAATAGGGGCTTGGTGGTGTACATTAACAATTTGCCCCAATTTTTCCACTTTTTGTGCAGTGCGAACTTTGGATCTCTCACTGCCTTCCTTTCTATTCACACTTCCTGTTTCTCTAAACAAGGCCACATATCTAGTCAAAACTTGTCGAAAGTGGTAAAAATCCATGACTATGTGTGGAAATTCTGTTAGAAAATCCTGAATGGCGTCCCGTGTTGAATAAACCCACTGGTCATCAACCCTTCTATCATTATTTCTAAAGTAACTTTTTATTATAAAAGCTTTTTGTTCTGCCGTGATTACCATATTTAATTTTCTTAAAAATAAAAACTTCACAACTTGAGAGTTCTATTTATCATTCACCTATACTTTTACCTATGTGACCTTTCAAGAGTAATAATTCAAGACATGAGTGATCGATTCCACTGCATACTTTGAGGCCCTTTTTTGGATCTTACTTTGCTGAATGATTTTTATTTAAAGTGAATAAAGTACTACAGTTTCATACAGTGGCGGCCGGTGAATTTTCAAAGTTGTATATCTCTGTTCATACTTACAGGACCCATACCAAATGTAACGGTTTTAATAGTGAGCCCACTGAGAAAGTTTTGGTAAAGAAAAAAAATATTTTGTAATTTGCGAAAAAAAGTTGAATTTTTGCTGCACCCCCATGGAAAAAAAAAGAAGGCGCTTAGGTATTTTATTTATTATTTTTTCTAAACAAATTTACATCATTTTGTCGAGAAATTTTAAATTTTAAGAGAAAAAAATGTGTTAGTAGAAAGTTATAGTCATTTGAATTTTTTTAAATTGTATTTTTAGGTTTAAAAAAATTCAAATGACTATAACTTCCTACTAATATATTTTTTCTCTTAAAATTTAAAAATTCTCGACAAAATAATGTAAAATTTGTTTAGAAAAAATAATAAATAAAATATCTAAACGTCTTCATTTTTTTCCCATGGGAGGTGCAGCAAAAATTCAACTTTTTTCGCAAATTACAAAATGTTTTTTTTTCTTTACCAAAACATTTTCAGTGGGCTCACTATTAAAACCCTTAAATTTGGTACGGGTCCTGTAAATATGAACAGAGATATACAACTCTGAAATTTCACCAGCCGCCACTGGTTTCATACAGATTTTTTGTCGAAAATACCCATTAAAAATGAAATAACTGAACCCTGAGAACAGGTAAAGATAAAAATTTAAAATAATAAACAATATTTTAAGCATTTATTAAAGAGAAATTATTAAGATAGATAGATTTTTTTTTATTTTTGAAATAAAATAATTTTTAGTTAATATCTTGTAAATGACAAGCAATAAAAATTTGAAATTTTGTTATTATGTATAACGTAATATTCACTTTAAAAATAGTCAATCAAGAACTAGGGTTGTAATTTAGAAAAATCATTGACGTTACATTATCTTAAATTTGAGACAGACTGTATAAATATTTTTTTTATAAAAAGGCCTGAACTTAAAATAGTAATCGACGTGTCCGAGCACTTTTCCAAAAAAAAATATTTGATTTACTGAATTTATTTCAAGTTGCATACTAACACCATATTTAAAGAAATTCAGCACTGAAATTAAATTCACTTAATATTGTGTTGGGTTAGCAGCTGAATACAATTTCGAAGCACACAACATTGGGTGAACTAGTTGCATCATCTGGATGGAAGTAAAGGATCTGCTTTTGACTCTGGTAAAACGTGGGCTATAAATTCTTCAGACATCCTGTGCGTAAGCGTGCCTGATGACGGATAAAGGCCCAGAAATAGCGATTGCAGGGAGGTACTTGGACCAGAATCCATGAAAGTACCTTCCTCTTACGTTTTTCTTGGCTGTATTTTATTGCACTAGCGACAAATTTCTTGTATTTTTACTAAGTTACCTGTAGACCGAAAAAATTTCCCTATGAGTACATTTTTATTTGTTCCATTTCAGATTTTGTTTAATCACCTTTTCCTAATTAAGTAACTCTTTTTAAAGATTTTTATTTAAAGATTAGTTTATTGGTTATACGAATAAAAAGTTCTTTTGGACTGACGGATACACTGCATTTACAGACACTTAGAGATTTAAAGAAATATACAGTATGTCCACGTATGGGGTAGACTAGAGGACAAATGGACCAAAAAGTGAAAGATACGAAAAAAGTTAATTCTTTATAAAAGATTTTTCTTGATTTAAAAATAAGATGCGCGATACCAAAAATGTGCTTTAAATTATAATGCAAAACGTTAAACAAAAAAGATGTTTTAAATTTTAAAAGAATTCGTATTCCAGCATGTCAAGGAAAAATATGAAATTTCTTAGTTACGCCTCCAAAATCAATTTTTTTTAAATCACATTGTCACCTTTTTTTATCACACCTTTGATAACTATGGTGGCTTTGTCCAAATAATAAAGATGTTGTCTTTAGAGCAAAGAATATTTATAATTCAAAATTACAGAAATGGCGAGAATTATTATCGCTACGTTATTGAAAAGTTTCCAAATGTACAATTATGCAGAAGTTCAGTACTTAAGTTAGTAATCAAATTAAAAAAAAATCTGGATCCGTTAGTCATTTAAAGAAGACCAAGAAAAGATACGGTGAAAACGATGCTTCTACAGTAGTAATTTTGCAATCTGTTGATGAAAATCCTATTGTCTTTAAGAAAACGAGCACGAAGTTTACAACTGTGTAAAAAAGCCAGATTGGAAATGTGTTTACAGAAAATAAAACACGTTCTGTTAAACCAATTTTTTATCATACTTTGGAAGTCGAAGACAAACCCTTGGATTTTTTTGTGGGTCGTTTATGAAATTCTATGTAACAACGAGAACTTTCATCATCTGATAATGTTCTTAGATGACTCAACCTTCACTACAAATGGCACTGTAGCGTCTCAGCATGTGAGATACTGGGGTAGGGAAAATTCAGAGTTTAAAATTGCGAACTGCCGCCGCGCCGTGCCGTCAGTATTTTTAAAACGTAAATGTTTGGAGCGTCATTTCCTAATATGGGATTATAACATATTTTTTTAATAATACATATAACAGACATTCTTATTTACATATGAGGAGTCGTTTGTGCTAGACAGGTTAGAAGAATTGCCTCTTCAATATCGCCGAAATATGTATTTTCAGCACGATGGGTGTCCTGCACATTATGCTGTAGAACCGGCTCAACCGCAAATGTGAAAATCGATGGACCTGCCGAAATGGTCCAATTTTGTGGCCTCCTAGGAGTCTCGATTTGACAATTTGTGTTATATTTCTCTGGGGGCGCAATAAGCAACTATCATATTAAAGACTCATTGAAAATGACGAAAATGTTTTAAAGCAGGGAAATTTAAGAGCGATAAAGTCGATTTCACTGAGAGAAATAAGAAGAAGCTTTAGCCATTTTCCACGTCATGCGCGTCAGTTAGAAAAATGCGTAGAATATGAAGAAGGAGTTTTTGGTAAATAAATATGATGTGCCCTTAATTTTTTTATAGTTGAATAAAATAAGAAATATTTCTCGAATATTATAATTTTTATTTAATATTCTATTAGTAATTATCTATGATCTGTATTAGTCTGTAATTTTGGGTTATGAATATTCTTTGCTCTAAAGACATCTTTATTATTTTGACAAATACATCACAGTTATCAAAGGTGCAATCAAATAAAAACGGTGACAATCTAATCTAGAAATTTCTAATTTGTTCTTGAAAATCTGGAATAAGAGTTCTTATAAGAATTCTTTAAAATTTAAAGCAGCTTTTTTATTCAACAATTTTCATTAAAATAAAAACAAGGCAACTTTGCTCTTAACCAAATGTTACGTTTTTGTATTTCTTGCATACCCTGTACCAACAGGATATGTTTTCAGCTGTTTAGGAACTGTTTCCAGAAACAGGATCTGTTTTGTAGCTGTTTAGGGGCTGCTTCCAGAAACAGGGTCTATTTTCTAACTGTTTCATTCACACAGATCCTGATTCTGGAAACCGCCCCTAAACAGCTAAGAACATATCCTGTGGCTGGAAACAGCCCCTAAAGTGCTACAGAGCAGCTAAAAAATAGATCCTGTCGCTGGAAATAGTCCTAAACAGCTAAAAAACATCCTGTGTCTGGAAACAGCTCTTAAACGGCTGCAGCTTTAGCGCATGCGCAGAGGGCTTGGAGCTCTTGGCGCAAAAACCCCATCTTCATTTACTGAAGTTCATCGTTATATTTCAATACAATTAAGCACTACAAAAAACTTTAAATCTAAAAGTAAATTCGGAGACTAAAAATGCTACAAGTTACGCAAAATATACATTTCCTGTTAGTACTAATAAGGCCGAAGGGGCGTAAGTTGGTTCGCCACATTGGTAACTACGTTCAATTGTTTTCGGTAGGATGATGTCAGACGAGAAACTGAATTTTTTTAATTTGGTCGAATTTTAAACCTTAGTATTTTAGTTATTGCCCGTCCAACCGATGTAATTTTTTGTGTGCGTGTTTCAATTGTCTGATTATGCAATACTAACATATTTATTGAAAACGCAAAATGACTTAACAAGCCTGTTAATTTATAAAATATAATTTGAATCAAAATATTTAATGAACTTGAAAAAAAATTAATATTATGCGTTCAAAAAATTATTTCCGAATAATTTTAATTTAAAATAAATATTTTTCCACCAGTAAATCTACGTATTATATTTTTTGTAATTTGGTCTATACTACGCGTTCAGATTTGCTCAGGTTTGTTAGAAAAAAGGAAGATAATTTGAAAAATTCCCAAATCATCGAATAATTTTTATTGCGTATTTGGCAGACAGTTATGATTCATATAGAAAATTAAACACAGAATACAATTGGCGCATAACTTTTTATTCAGTCAATAATATAATACAATTGGTTTTTATTTTAATAAAAATATTCATTTCTTCCTCTAGTTATTCTTTTAAATCCTCCTGCATTTGGTTCTGAACGTTGCGATCTAAATCTAAGCCCTTCACAGCTTGTGTCTAACGAAGAGCACTGTTGGCATTTACAATCTGCGGCCTCATAATATTCATACCTAAAAAAATTAAACGTTATTTATTAACTTCTACTTTTCCCAAAGCAAGGCATTTAAAAATTATACAGGGTGGCAAAAAAATCTGGATACACCAAAATATCTACAAACCGAACGGTTTTCTTAAAATACGCGAAAACACGCGAACTTAGATTTTTATTTTTGCACATTTTGTTAATATTTTTTTTGTTAAATTTTGATAATTGTCAAAGTTGCTACGTTATCGTAAACTTTTTTAAATGCAAACGTAGGTCATGTGGTACCTCATTTTAAAGGGGTTTTCATACTAAATACGGTTACAAGTTTTCAAGGTTTTTGGATCATCCGTTTAAAGATGGCATACCTCAGATAAGGTTCATCCAACAGCTATAGGAAAAAAATCTTTAAGTTAAAGTTGACAATAATTTCATTCAAAATATTTTTCTTCATAAAGGGGCGGCTCAAAGAAATATCGAAATTTTTTTTTCCGGAATCGTAAGTTGTATGAATGTTTTATTTTGAAGATAACATCGTTTTATGCTATTAAAATTGAACAATACTTTTTGAAATTATAGATTCTGATAAATAGGGGAATAAACTTTTATTTTAATGAAACTATTAACAAATAAAGCAAAGTAAACAAAATAATGATTTCTATTGCCAACACTAAAATAACAGCATAGAACTTTCCAGAAAAAAATATTTTCCGTATTTCTTTGAGCCGCCCCTGTATGAAGAAAAATATTTTTAATGAAATTCTTGTCAACTTTAACTGAAACATATTTTCCCTATAGCTGTGGGATGAACCTTATCTGAGACACCTACCTCACATCCTTATCGAGATACTCTGTATGTGCTGCCATCTTTAAACGGATGAACCAAAAACCTTGAAAACTTGTAATATTATTTAGAATAAATAAGTTTACGTTGACGTCACAACTTTGATAACTGTCAAAATTTAAAAATATATAACAAAATGTACAGCAAGACAAATCTACGCGTGTCACGTGTTTTCGCATATTTTCAGAAAACGGCTGTCTGTAGATATTTTAGTGTTTCTAGACTTTTTTGCCACCCTGTATATGATATAAACTTATCTATCTTTTACATGCTTTTAGTGCATACGTATATTGTTTTATGATGATACCTATACCTATTCTTTTTTAAACAAGGAAATAGAAAATCAGATTAAATCAAACTATGGGGTTCTACTAAAAATCTCTAAAAAAGAATTTATTTGTAAAGTAAATTTTAATGTGCAAAATTCAAAGAAATTTAATAAAAAAATATATAGGTACAAAGATTTTTAGCAAATCTAAACAAAAATAGATAAACCTGCAAAGATTTACCTTTTTTTTTTGGTTTGATTAGTTTTACTTGGGTTTGCTAAAACTCTTTTCTGTCTATACAGTATATTCACAGATGGGGTTGACAAGAGGACAAATGGAGTAAATTTTACATAAAAGGGTTATTCTTAATAAAAGTTTTTCTTGCCAAAAAATCTTCACTTTGTGAATTATGAATTAATAGCTTAAATGAAACAATAAAAAATAACGTGTCATACTTCATAATTCACAAAGTCTTAATTTTTTCCTAGAGTTTTCAATTTTATTGATTGTACAATTATTGTAAAAATCTACGGCCAAATTCTCGGACGCTAGTCCGATCTAAATTGACAACCAACTGTAAGAATAAGACAAATAAGTTTTATACTATGAATTGGTTTTTGAGTTTTTTCGCAAATTTAAAAAGGAAAGGGCAATTTCATTACATTCTTTCGACAATAATAGAACTAAATTCATTGTAGCAACCCGCTTCAAGATGAAAATCATTTGGAAATCAAGCAAATCACTGAAATATTAGAATAATTCATACGTTTTTAATGACGACTTTTAACAATGACCAAACAAAAACTTGTCGAGATTGATCAACTAGAAGATCTTAATTTAAACCAGTACTAAATCTTAAACCTTCTTAGTGAATCTGAACGTTAAACTTTTATATTTAGCATTGAAATGGTCAATACCGAAACAAAATTAGTTAATCTGATTTTCTGACAAACAAAAACTTTTATTAAGAATAACTTTTTTTCGTTTCTTGGAAAATTGGAATGTTTGTCATTTTGTCAACCTCATCTGTGGACATACTGTACAAAACAAATAGTCAGCATTATCATCAACAATACATTCTGAAAACATTAAATTTGGCAAGTAGATCATATCACTATTTTCAAAAAAAAAAAATATTTTCGGAAAGTGTCTAAAAGAAAATTGGCAGTTTTTTTTGAATAAACATTATCAAACAAGAAAAAAATCCTAAAATTGTTTTTTGCAATAATTACTTTATAAAAATTTTCGTAAATCCAGTCACTGATCATTTTTATTTGGTGTAAAAGTTTTCCATTACCCTAGTTTCTATTTTTTTTATTAATTATACATTTATTCACTGCGTTTTTAATATTTAAGGAAAAATAAATAATTTTAATTTTAAAGTTTGGAAAGGTATTGCCTGGCGTGGCAACATGGAAGCTCTTTCGTTTAAATATTTACCAATCACATTCTTTGCTGTCAAATTGTCACAAACTGATCCCCAGTTTATTTGATTTATTTTCGTTATAAATTTTTTCTGTAACGTTTTGATCTTAAAACGATATATTGGCTGATATTAAAAAAGTAGATTGTGTATCCTTAGTATTTACTGATGAGCCATAAGCATAACGTGTAGGTTAATACTTTGATCCGTACGAATAATAGAGATTAAGTATTAGACAGTACGTGCTTTGCTTAACTTGAGTAGATACTCCTATATACAGTTTCATTGTTGTTGAAGTATTTTTATTGATATGAAATGTAAACATTTATTTAAGGCAAACAAAACATTCTTACCCACGCTATCTACTAGATATTTTTGATTCTTACGTCAGAGTATTTAGCTCAACTTTTGAGGATGAAAGACCGATTGTTTAAGAAGGAAAAAATTAGAAAATTTAAGCTTAAACCATATTAAATGCACACGAATACTTTTTGCATCGATAAAGTCGCAATACAATAATTTGCGCGACTGAATCACGTTTGCATGGATACAAGTACGTCATTTGCCTCATAAGCTGGTGTGGAAAGGTACAGTGGTTCTTTACAGTATAGCGTTTGCATCATGATTGGTTTTTATCTTTATCGCTACCCGATTGATGCAAAAAATACCCAAGTGCAAGTCTTACAGAAAAAAGTTACCGAGGTAAAGTTGAAATATGTAAAAAATACCGAAGATTAAAAAAATTATTTGTTTCTTTATTTTTGATTTTATTTTACAAGTATTACGACTGCAGCATTTTTTTAAGTATACTGGTTTACTATTACTTTTCCGGTACTTTTTGTTTTGTTAAGTTTGCAAGTATTTGTGGTAATTATTTACCTGCAAGTGTATTTAACAGATTATACCAACCTTTCAGCTGAAGGTAATGCTCCCTCCTCGCAATTCCTTAAAATAACAAAAGCTTTATTTCTTCCGTAGTGAACGCATACAGGATGGATAGACTTTTTAAACGGAAAACGGAAATCAGATATCTGAAACAAATTTTGTATGGATCTGTAATTTCTACTCATAACCAGAGCAACATATTATGTCGAGTCTTTGAAATATTTTCGAAAATGAAATTTTCTAAAACATAATTTCTAAAATCTAAATATTCAGAAATAAAATTTAAAAACTATATTTTCCAAAATGTTTTTTCAAAGGGTTAAACTTTCGAGAACTAGACTGTTAAAAATAGTTTGTTCAAATAAAAGAGTTTTCGGGAACAATATTTTGAACTAAAAAGTTTTCATTAATTTGGAAAAAAGGTTTTCGAAAATTTATCCTTTTAAAAAAAAATATTTCAAAAATTTTTCGTGAAAAATATTGTTTTTAAATACTAGTTCTTGAAAATATTTTATGAACTTCTTATTTCTGGGATATAATTTTTCACAATTTTGGAATGCATGATTCTCTGTTGTTTATAGAATAAATTACAATTTTAAAATATATGAATCTCAGTTATATGCACATAATATGAAGACCACACGCAAAGAACGATCTAAGTCACATTTTTATACTTTCAAGAAAAACGAATTTGAAAGTTTCAAGACTTGCACAGGAGCCAAGATAAAATATAATGACTTGCAATATTTTTTTATTGAAAGTCGTTAACATAGACAACATTTATTTATTCAGTATTAGAAATAATAAACAAAAATAAACATATGTTAGAAAAAAAAACGTAAAAAATCTTCTCTCCGGTGGTGTACCGAAAAACGATCCAGGAAGTAGGTTATTAACGCGGCTATAACAAAAATACGGCATTACCAAAAGGCTTGATTTTTTTTATCGTAAATGCTTACTATGTTTACATCAAAAACATGTGCATTATGGACATTGTTACGGGCAGTTACACGTGTTGAAAAAGAAATCGTTTTATCGTTACTAAGAAGGATCTAGTTTGACTGCTATCGCTTATCATATCTACATCATCCGCGTGGGCATTGTTAGCAACACAAGACAAATTAGTGAAACTTATGAAGTTTCATCCAAAAACTACTTCAACTTGGAAGTAGGAATGAGGCCAGTGTACAGTTTGTCTGGTGTTTCAGATTTTCTATGACAGGGCTTTTGAGCTCTAAGAACGAAACTTGATACAGCTATATTGTAACTTTCTCTTGTTTCTAAAGTTCGTGGATGTTGATGACTTATTATTAGTTTTTTTATTGGCCTTGTTGGAAGTGGACAAGTTTTTTCATTCATAGGTGTTAAAAATAAAACAAGCAACGAACAATGATCTCCTTATTACGACTAGTTGATTACTAACGAATACTAAGTGGATTCTAAACGTTTTGAGTGGGCACATAGTGGACTTGGATGGTTCTCTCCCGAATGCAAGCTGACAAATCTTTATTCCAACATTTTTATCGCTAATTTAAGTGAACAAAGAATATATATATATATATTATATGTATATTACTTTAGCTTTTAATTTTTCTTTGTATTGGTGTCCTCGGTTATTTGGTAGTGATCTAGTATAAAGCTAAACTTTATTCGCAGGCAAGAAATAATATTGTACTAGATTCTTTAAATAGCTTCGTGTGAGGCTAAACAATAATTAATATTACTATGGCTACTATAAGGAAGTATAAAGAAGTAAAGAGTAAAGCAAATAAGAAAGCAGCATAGTAACAAAACCCCGAAATATCGCCGCAAATTGGATAGTAAAAAAAACCCATATTATACAGAATGTTAGGCAAAAGTTAAGATAATTATGTTAAGCATAGATTCTATATATCTAACCTACATATTATTTTTCTAAAACCAGGCGTGTGATAAAAAAAAGGAAAAGCTGAACAAAGTTAATGGGACTATAAGACCTATTTCTAGTAAATAATAATAGTAAAAATATAGAAATGGAACATACGGGCGAATAAAGAGTATCTAAAATTAGGTTTTTTTTAATGATCCAGATAACCTTATTTTTAAAAAACTGTAGTACTTTTTAATGTTATGGAAAATGAATAAATTGAGGACATCTAAAAACGAAGGGCGATTCTTTTAATAAGAATTTCCTCAGTATCACATAGAACCTTTCCTCATTTTTTATATTTTCTCTGAAAATTGCCATACAAGGGGCACAGAGATCATTTATGACATAGCATACGTTTTTAGGATTTTTTTATAATATTTTACGACATTAAAAAATATATGTATAAAAATAACTTAGTTCTACCTCTATATTTGAAAACTTGATAAGAATAGAATGTATTGAAATCAGGGCTAGTCAGTATTTCTTTTTTAACCATTACCTTCGGCAAAAAATAAATGAATATATTATAATAAATTGTATACGCATAGATTGATAAAACCATCAATTTAAATCAATTCACTGCCAAACTGTCGTTGCGCTGGTAGAAGAAAGAAACTAATTTTTATATAACCGCCATCAATATTATTTAGAAGTAGATTTGCTGGAATGCATAGCTTTCTAAATTTTTAACAGAGGTGTTTTTGGTTATATTTTTTAGATCATAACTATCTGTTTTGCGACATTGTCATTATAGATTAATGATTTTTCTATGTTCAGTATACATAGATTTCAAAAATTGTCTACATTATAATAGGGCAGGAAGATGTCAATTCCTCAGTTCTTTACCTGCCAGTATCTTCTAAGTTACTAATATTATGTAACAAATGATATTTTAAAATTGCAACATCTTATGGTAATGCCAAGTAATAGGTCATTTTTCCAATAATATTCTTACGATAGGATTCTTAAATGTGAATGCGCACATGTAATATACAAGAAACTTTTCTTTAATAACTAGAAATACAATATTAATGGTGTAGACAGTTTTGACTGGGGCTTTTAAAACAAGTTTAATAAAAAGGTCATGTCCCCAGCAGGTCTAGTAATAATATTTAATTATGAAAAATAATTATTTTATTAATTCCATTAATAAGGTACTTCCTGGAGAAAAACAAGAAAGAAGAACATAAACCTAGGTAATACATTTATAAATAAAATTTAAACATCTAAAATTATGCAGCTGATTTCACCTTTCGATTTCCACCATCCGCATCGTAAAGTGACGTATACTTATAATAAAATGTATATTCTTATTTATTTGTTTGGCAAGTCACCACACAAACTAGCCTATATTGTTAAATTCCTTAGGGTCAAACTTAATTAGAAGAAAAAGAGCCGTGACTTCGTCCGTACCAATACGTTAAATAGCTTTATACAGCATAGTATAAATAAAAGGTAATTGAACCTGCTCAAGTGGCAATTTCTGCTCTTTAATCGGAATTTGGGTCGTCCCATTTCGACTCACTATCGCTGCAATACTTTTTAAAAAAATAACATAGTTATATTAATATGAACTAAAAAATAAACTTATTGATATTTCATAACATTGTACATTACCTCGTTAGAGTCACACCTGCCCCAACAGGCTTGAACGCTTAAAATATCCCAGCACTCTTTTCCGTTTTGGTCGATTTGGGATACCCTGTAGTTATAATTCCTCTTATGACACTTCAAAGTGTTTTTTTCGTCAACGTCGTGCATTGGCTCTGCTTCTATAATGCTTTGTGGTTTGGTCACAGAAAATATTGTTAGCAAAAGAAGTAACAATTGGAAGGGCATTCTGCAATAGGAACGTTTAACTAAATGAATAGGACATTTCTCGTCAACTTGGCCACCACCGTGTCCAGAAATTAGCGCAAGTGAAAAAAAAACGGTTGAAGTCTCAAACTGATTCTCTTTCAAAAACTGAGCGTTTTAAAAAATTTGACATGGCTCCTCCCACGAATGACTCCCATGACTTATAATTGCTAGATTTCCAGAAAGTTAACTAAAGTCTACTGAGCTCTATTGCCATATTGAATCGACAATTTTTAATTCTCTAATTCCGATTCAATAGTTTTTGTAATTAGCGACCTTGGAAACTTTAGATGAACCAAATCCCAGCCGCCATTTCGATTTTCTTAATCATGGGTTATCTAGGCTTCTGGCCACTATATTAAATCCGCCATTTTAAATTCTATAATTCTGACTTCATCTTCGCAGTAAGCGAGCCCAAAAGCCTTGAAATAATTATTCTCCATACTATTCGAGTATTTTAGGTACTTAGTAACGGGTTATTAGACTTTAGTCGCCATGTTCAATCCGCCATTTTAAATTCTGCAATCAGAGGCCTAATTAATTTTAAGCCGTTTTAATAAATTTTCGCATTTTAATCGAAGATGCAGTAAGAACCGTCATCAAGGCAGGATTTAGAAATTTTGAAGTTGTGCATCTCTGTTGCTACTTACGGGACCCATGCCAAGTTTAGGGTTTTTGATAGTGAGCCTACTAGGAATGTATGAATGAAAGTCTACTTGTCAGGGGTACATATAAATATGCAAAAATTGAGAATAAATTCTCTAACCACCTGAAAATTCCTTATACAATAAGGATTTCAACAAATAATGGTAAAACAGCTATTCTCCGGGCTATATGCCCCTCCGAGCGCTGAATTACATACCAAAATTTGCCGTATTTTCTTCTAACACAGTTAGATAATAAAATACTTGTTTTGAATGCAAGAAACTACCAGGAAGAAGGAAGCTTTTCCTTTAGTTAGGATGTCGTCACCTGCAGACCGGTTTCGAACTCGTTGGTTCTCATCAATACAGGATAGAAGAACTCGTCTATCCTGTACTGATGAGAATCAACGAGTTCGAAACCGGTAATTCAGCGCTCGTAATCGGTAATTCAGCGCTCGGAGGGGCATATAGCCCGGAGAATAGCTGTTTTACCATTATTTGTTGAAATCCTTATTGTATAAGGAATTTTCAGGTGGTTAGAGAATTTATTCTCAATTTTTGCATATTTACTAGGAATGTTTTGGTAAAGAAAATATTACAAAACATTTTGTAATTTGCGAAAAAAAAATTGTAATACCCTCCCTGGGAAAAAAAGTGAAGACGTTTAGGTACCTAGTTATTATTTTTTCTAAACAAATTTTACATTATTTTGTCGATTATTTCACTCATCTGTTAAAAGTCCCGTAAGATGAGTAAAGTTTTTTAAAATTACAGCGATAATTTTTTGACGTTACGTCAATTAAAAAGAATTACACCGATAATTTTTTCCTGTCATTTTCTTGGTTGTCATATTAATTTCGATACAAACAAATGGCTTGCAATTGTTATAAACCCGTAGTTACTGCTAGCAACCGTCGCCATGATCTGTTATTTAGTTGTTTGTATCAACATTTTAAAGGTTTTTCGAAAAATTTCGTAAAAATGAATCGTTTCGGAACTGCTACAGAAGAAGAAATTAACATAAATAATAAATTTTAGTTTAATTTCAAAGTAAGGGTTGTTGTTTAAATTGTTTAATAAATATTCTATTCATATTTTTTGTGTTTTGATTCGTGAAATGATCCCTAAATACCACTCGAGCAGTTTGTGGTTTCATTCGTGAAATAATCCCCTAAATACAACTCGAGCTTTAAAATTACTGATAATTTTTCACTCTTACGTGTTTTCTTTGCAAATTTCACTCGTCCTGCGGACTCGTGAAATTATAGAAAACACGCAATCGTGAAAAATTATCGGCAATTTTTAAGCTCTCGTGGTATTATCCCCGATAGTTCTTAAATATTAAGAAAAAAAAATGTGTTAGTAGAAAGTTATAGTCATTTGAATTTTTTAATGTAAAATTCGTTTAGAAAAAATAATAAATAAATACCTAAACGTCTTAATTTTTTCCCAGGGGGGTAACGCAAAAAAATCAACTTTTTTCGCAAATTAAAAAATATTTCTTTTCTTTACCAAAACATTCCTAGTAGGCTCACCATTTAAAACCCTGAACTTGGCATGGCTCCCGTAAGTAGAAACACAGATATACAACTTTAAGGTTTCTAAATCCGTTCTTGACCGTCATATTGAATTTTTCAAAATTCTTTTGAAAGAGAATAAGCATACAAATAATTTGGGACTTCAAACTTTTTTTCGGTTGCGCTAATTTTTGGACAGGCTTGTAGCCCGGATGACATGTGATGTCCTAGATATGGCATTTAAAACAGCATTAGGTACTTTCTTCGCCTTCTATACAGTATGTCTGCGGATGGGGTTTAGAAGAGGACAAGTTGACTAAATTTTGCAGCTATTTCTAGCTTAGTTAGTTTTCAAGATATGCCTCTTTGAACGATAGTCATGCGTGCGGTCATTTTTGTCCATATCTCAAGGTCAAAGCGGAGTCCGGCGGCGACATATATATAAATCGTTTTCGTACATCAAGCCCATGATATAACATAAGTTTCGATATAGGTTGCCATTTGGGGGCCAGCTCGTCATGCTTATGCTGCTACACCCCTTTCGCCAAAAAATGTATTTTCATCAAGATGGTTGTCCAGCACATTGCGCTCGCGAGGTAATATAATGGGTTCACCGCAAATTTGTAAATGGCCAATTTTGTGGCCCCCAAGGAGCCCCGAATTAACATTGACCCATATGTTTCTATGGGGCCATGTAAAACAAATTGCTTATGCTAATCCAGTACCAAATAATATTAACGTGGTAAACGGCAGAATTACCCAGGCTGCTCGTTCAATATTCCAGAAAGAAATCAGAAGTTCCTTCAGATATCTGCGGAAATGCAAAGCAAAAAAATGGAATTTTTGAATTTTGATATCTTTATTGTATTTACTACTTTTATCCTTTTGAGTTGTATTAAACGTTCGTATTATTTAAAAATTGCACTTTAATGAGAAGTATTTTGAATTAAATAATTTCTTCATTTAAAAAAGACATTGCCAAACATGTCCATAGGTGACATTATTGTTTAATATGTAGAAACTAGTACTCTGGTTAAAGATGTGAAAGAGAATAGTTGGGGCTTTAAAAAAATAATGTGATAAAACTCGTTACTTTTAATATTTAAAATTTTTAATGAAATCTTGCACATACTTCGGCTTACGGTTAAATTTAAACCATGTTTTATATTTGTTCTTTTGTTAGAAAATGATAAACAAAGTATGTTTACTGTTACAGAAAATAGCGTTTTCGATTTTTTTTCTATAGAATCTTATTTATTTTACAAACAAAATTTTTTATTAGGAGTGACATTTTTACCGATCGTTTATAATTTAGTACATTTGTCTTCATCTTAATCCCATCCGCGGACATACTGTATATGTATTATTATACTTCATTATTAGAAGAAGCGTATTGCTATTATTTTGTCTGGGTTGAATAATTTTGTTTGTTTAACATTATTGTTGTTCAGGTTTGTTACAAATGTACAAAATAAAATTTTGATTCCTTTAATTAATTATGTCATTTTTATGTATCTACTCAGGAAATGCAATTATAGCAACAACAACAATGTTAAAAAAACTAATATAGTAGTAATAAGCGCAGACTAACTATACTGCTCTTAAGCAAGTCTTGTATGTATACTCTATTTTTTCGCCGCTTTAATCAAGAAAAAATCAAAAAAAAGTACATTAAAGCAATACCGATTATTCTTTAGATATTTATAAAAATTCATTTTTATGTTTTACATAAATCGTTTTACTAAAAGAACTATCGTATTACAACCATTACAATTGTTATGCCTAAAGATGGATGAAACACTATTCGTAATTTTTCCTTTACGCCAAGTTATAGGTCAAAAATACAGCGAAAGTGGCATAGCTTTATTAAAAAATTGTATCGTCTTTGTAAAAACATTTCTTAATCTGAAAAGGAAGGCATGATGTTAAAAGTATGCATCAGTTTATAACAATTTATACTCAAACATCATCATTGATCGATAGGGTGCTTAAAGCTTAACGAAACATGTAACTTGTATTTCCAATGGTATGCTAGTTTAAAACTCCGTTTTAACAGAAACAAGATTCCGTTAAAATAGGTCGATGATTCAAAGAGTTATAAAACGTCTATCTTTCCTTAGTTTTATAATTTTTTTGTTTATAAGTAGCGGCAGCACCTAACATCTGTTTTAGTAAAAATGTTATTTACAACTTTTACCAATTACAGGTTTTATTAAAAGTTATGCTCTATGGGATACTTCCCCATTGTTGGCTGAGTCTCTAGAGTGTGTTTTTCGCTTTTATGCTTATTTTTAATAAAATTAAGAAACATAATGCGTTGGGCTTTATTATAAAATCCGCCGGTCGTGGTACTTGTATTTTAAACAAGCATAAAAAACTTTGTTTTTATTATATTGGTGTCAAAGGTTACTAAACTTACTAGTATAGGATCTTTACATATTTTTGTTATATTTCGGTTATACTGTGTATTAGGAAATATCATTAGGAAAATTCGGAGATACATACAGGGTATCCGAAAAGTCTTTGCTATTAGTAAAGATACAGACTCCAAATTTTAGGTGTATTTTATTAGTTATAAATCTACTTTTCTATGTAATGTAACTTTTTCATCTCCTTGAAAGGTGGCCCTAAGGAGTTCAGGTGAAAATTTTTAAATCAATAATATGCAGCCCTATGCCGTGCGGTACCTCATTTGAAGGGTCTTCAAAAAAGAAACATTTTACCGCAAACTCGAGATGCCTATCTTAATTCGTTTAAAAATTAAAAATCGTGAAAAAAAATTTAAATAACTTTGTTCCTCTTGCTACTTTAAAAGTTGTTTAAAATGACCACCATGAATTTCTTGGCAGTAATAAAATCGATTTTGGGACTGACTTCTCACATTTTTGAAAACGGCAGGTGTTACTACTACTGCCAAGAATTTCATGCTGGTCATTTTAAAAAACTTTTAAAGTAATAAGATAAATAAAGGGTAAAACTTAAATTTTTAATTTTTTTTTCACGATTTTTAGCTGTTATAGGATTGCAATTTAAAAACGAATTGAGATACAGACCTCATTAATCAAACAATTTGTCCCGTCGCGTGTAATATGATCAAATGTTCTGTTTTTTTAACAAACGGATTTTTTGACGTTAACTTAAGTAATTAAAAAAAACAGATTCCTCGAAGAATGCTTTTTCGACAATTTATTTTCAAATTTTTTTCGAAAGTATTTTTTTTTTAAATCTTTAAAAAATATTCCGAAAATATATTTTTTAGAAAACAGAGCTTTTCTAAATTTAAATTATGAACTCTACTGGCTTAGAAAATGTCAATAAGAAAGTGACAAAAAGGTCCAAAACTGACCCAATCGAACCGTTTTTGTGTTCGGTCAGGTTTACGTTTACGTTTACGTGTTACTCTGCAGTAAATTACTTTTAAAAGGGTGTTTTTTAATATGAATATTCAAAATCTTTTTCGAAACAATGTTTGAAAATATTTACTTTGTAAAAACATGTTTCCGTAAAAGAAATATAGTTCTGAAAAGTGTTTAAAAAAAGATTCAAAAAGTTGGTTTCCGAAAAAGAAATTTGAAAACATTCCTAGGTTTCGTATAACTGTATTATCAAGAAAGTTCTGCTTTCAAGAAAATATATTTTCCAATTCCAAATGGACAGAGGATGTAAATACCAAAAAATGCTAGAATACTGCTAAATTAAGATGACAAACCGTTCTGTTTTTGCAACAGTATTAGGTATTTCGTCCATTATAAAATAGTGTATATTTCTCAGAACCGTAAAAAATAATGTCGCACCCGAACTTGCCCGGGTTTGGTCTATACTGTAGGTGACGTTACCCCCCCCCCCCCCCTCCCTAGACAAACTTCTAAATCTGTCCCTGTTATAGTTCCTAGCTTACTGTATTTAAATTGCAAAAATTTTATTATCTATATATCAATTTTATTGGATATACCGCCTACTGTTCAACTAAATAAGTAAGTAAATAAATAAATATCACACTTTAAATTAGAATTTTGAGGATTGTTACATAGATGCTTCGCAAAGTGTTGTATATGTCGTAGGCAGAATGCAAATTTAGGCTTTATATAAACTTCCTAGGCATTTTACAAAAAGCCGGCAAAACGCGAGCATAAAATGCATTTTTCGTTATGATTAACACCAATTCAGGCCAATTGATAAAATGCCGGCCAAACAAGAACAGAAGAATGTATATCACGTTGTGACTGATTATTTTTAGGCATTTTACAATTTGCCAAAAACGGTGCCGTCAAAACGTGAATATTAAACTAGTCGACTTTTGCACGCGAAGACGTTCAAATCAACACAGCCGAAGAGGACCCCAACCAACAAACTGGCGCACAGATCCGTCTTCGCCTGCGAGGAAAGAGACTTGTCAGGGCCCCTAACCAGGTGCTAACCCTGTTCCGACCTTAGGGTGCCATCCGATCCACCCTTCGCATAAAAACATTTTCTAAGTCGGTATAATTAGGGTATTGCAGATTAGTGACAAAACTCGGCTTAGGTGACAGAAAATATTGTTCTCAATACTTAATAGTATTTTCCATTTTATTTTCACGTTTTGACGGCACCGTTTTTGGCAAATTGTAAAATGCCTAAAAATAATCAGTCACAACGTGATTCATTCTTCTGTTCTTGTTTTGCCGGCATTTTATCAATTTGCCTGAATTGGTGTTAGTCATAACGAAAAATGCATTTTATGCTCGCGTTTTGCCAGCTTTTGGTAAAATGCCTAGGAAGTTTATAAAAAGCCTAAATTTGCATCCTGCCTACGATATATATGCAAAATCTAAAAGATTTTTTTTGAAAACGTGTAAGATATTAAAAAACAGGATTAAAATTGAAATTTCATCACCTTTGATCTTTAAAATGAAGCGTGTTCAGAAATACCTTGATAGATTTTTTTTTGTATTTGTTGCCAGAAAATCACCTTTAAAATTTTGTCGATATAGTTTTACACATCACCCTGTATTAACATAAGGCCGCAAATGCTTTCTAGACAGAGAAACTAGAGGCATTTGAAGATGATACATATAAAGTATTTTATTTAATTACTTTAGATCCCTTTGGAGTAAATAATTTCAGGAATTAAGTTACTATCAAGGAGGGCCATTGTTTGAAGATATGAATTAACCAAAATCATAATCAGTGGAGTACAAAAGAGGGGGAAAGAGAGGCATTTTACAATATTTTTTGACATATTTTTTCTAAACCTAATATTAAAATATGATTCTTCAGACAGTTTTACGATAAAAAGGCTGACAAAACTAAAGTGAAAGGGGAGTTATCTGAGTGTCTAAAGAATACCATACTCCAGACACTAAAGACAATAAGCAGTTGTTTACATAACTTTTGAAGGTTTCTTTTTGGGGGGTTTAAAGTACAAAATTTTCTCTAGGAAAAGTAAGCACTAGAAAATTAATTTCTACGAGAAAATTTTCCCACTTAAATGATCTTAAAGTAGAAATTAAAAATTTTACATTAAACCCGGCAAATACTTTCGTTCGAGGAAGAATGCTAGTGAAATTAAGTTTTAAATTAAATAAACATACCATTTGAATTCGGCAAAGAGACATTAGCAAGTATCTAATGACATTTTAAAAATCTAAGATAAGTTGCTTATACTGCATGCAACGACTTAAATTAATGTTATTCCTTGGCGTCTTCTTGGTAGTTCAGATTTTTAAAGTACGAGGTATACTTTTAAGTGATACTTAATTAATTTTAATATGAATGTTATAACAATAGCGTTGTTAGTAAGTTTTTAAATTTACATAGAGAAGGTTATATTAAATTTAATCCCAAATTTCTCGAAAATTGGGTAATTTGTTTTTATTATTTGCCCGTTAACAAGTGCATATACCTAACAGATAAATTTATTAGAACTGTTTTCATTTATATATTTTCATGTGTATAACTTTAAGGAACATCATGATTCGTTTTAGTTAAAACTCAAATAATTACAGAAAAAAAGTCACTTTGGAAACTAGACTATGCAAGGTAAAAATAATAAACAAGTTAATACATTGATTCTCTACAGGAAACAAATTATATGTCACTGAAGAATATTTGCAATATATGCAAAAGCGAGAGAGAGCGCAAAAATTAAAAAAAAAATTATAATTACAACAATACATCCCAGACTGTGCTGGACATTAATCAATAAAAATTTTAATTACGATTAACAAAAGCAACTATAAGAAGAATCCTAACTTGTGGTGAGTTTACTGGTTTATAAGTTTGTTTGTCCACCATTATATATATATATATATATATCTACTATAAGAAGAATCCTAACTTGTGGTGAGTTTACTGGTTTATAAGTTTGTTTGTCCACCATTATATATATATATATATATATATATATATATATATATATATATATATATATATATATATATATATATATATATATATATATATATATATATATATCTATATATATATATATATATATATATATATATATATATATATATATATATATATATAATTATACAGTGTGTCTACTTAAGTTCTCTATATATGGGAAACTTTTTTATTATTAATTTTACGAAAAAGCTACTCTTTATGAAAAGTTCTGCTACCTGAAAAAATAATATTAGACTATTAAAACTTGGAATAACATGTACAGAGTGGTCAGAAAATAGAAAAATTTATATTTGACGCAAGAGAGAAGTACTCTGAATTTTTATTTTAGAGCAAAATAAAATAAGAAAACGTTACTTAGAATTAAAAATTATATCTAAGCTTAAATCCATTGCTTTTTATTGAAAAATAATTTTAAAAATTTAAATATGTTAATTCTTAATGGAACCACCAATGTCTTACCACCTTTTCCCATCTAGATACCAGCAAAATTTCCTTAGGCAAATAAGTGATTATTGATTATTAACTTGAGTTGCATATTTACATGTATTTTTTTTATTTAAAAAATTAACATACTTAAAAGTGTAAAATAATTTTTTAATAGAAAGCATGGATTTAAACTTAGATATAATTTTTAATTGTAAGTAGAATTTTCTAATTTTATTTTGCTCTAAAATAAAAGTCAAGGGTACTTTCCTCTTCAATTATAAGTTTTCTATTTTCTCTCTCTACATCTGTACATGCTGTATCAGGTTTTATTAGTCTAATATTATTTTTTTAGTAAGCAGAACTTTTTATAAGGAGTAACTGTTTTTCGTAAAATTATTAATAAAAAGTTTTCCATATGTAGAGAACTTAAGTAGACACCCTATATATATATATATATATATATATATATATATATATATATATATATATATATATATATATACATAATTATAGATACCCCTAATTAAATATTAGGTAATTGTAGGAACTGAACAATTACAACTAATTTAGTTGTAATTGTAAGATCTTCTTTTGGCAATTACTTAATTGCTAATTGCCACAAACTTTAATTGCTTCCCAACACTAATCGCAGTGTAAATTTTTATACTAAAATACTTTTGAATAAAACAAAATAAACGTTCTAAATGACATATTTATACAACATAACACTACTACAACCTACCGAAACTTAACTGGTCTACTGATTTTCTTTTTAATCTTGTCAATCAGGTAAGTGTTAAAAATCAATTGGTAAAACCATAACTAAACTAATGCCAAACTTAAAACGTGTCAGAAAGACTGCTTTAGATGGGAATTATAAAAACAGAGAAGCTAAGAAATTAGTTTTCTTGTATTTTATTCTTTTTGCGGATTTTTGTTTGAAAAGAGTTTTATTTGGCCATTACCGCAAATACATATTAAAAGAAAAATAGTAACATGCACTGTTCACACTGATAGAACTAAAAAAAAAAAAGCTATAAATATTTATGTTTTTATTTAAACGATTATTTACCAATAAATGTTAAACAAATTGTATCATTGCAAAATTTAAAATTGAAATAAAAACTTGGATATTAACAACAAATGTTTTAGATAAATTTTTGGAATTACTCTAATAATGTTTTGTATAGTTAAAAATATTTATTATTTTTATTTTTCTATAAAGAACTAAAAAGAAATTATATGTATGTGTGTGTGTGTATGTATGTATGTGTATGTATGTATGTGTGTATGTATATATGTAAGTATATGTGTATGTATGTATATGTATGTATATGTATATATGTATGTATATATATATGTATATTTGGATTGAATAATTTATATAATAAAATAATATAATGCTAAATATAAAATTTACCCCCAACAAGCACGTCTTCGGGGGTTTTACCAAGTTTATTTATAATATACATATGTAAAATGATGTTTAAATTGTAATTAATTTTAAATAAACTTTATTATTATTATTATTATTAAATCTGCCCTGTCTGTAAAAATGTGGGAGTAGAAGAAAATTTCTTAGAAAAATAGTGCAAAATCAGTTGCAAGAATTGTTAAACATAGTTACTGGAAAAAACATACTATTTCAAATTCTTCTTATAGAAAACGACTATAAAAAGAACAAATTAAAATGGTACAATTAGCTAAAAAGAAAATAAACTTTTTAAGAATGTTTACTAATTAATGTATGTAAGATAACACCTATTTATAACATGGATATTTTCGATGTTTTAATAACGGTAGTACTGCCTAATACAAAAGGAGTATATGCGTAAAACAGCGATACAATTTATTAAACCTATAGATAATAAACCTAGGATCCGTTTCACGAAGATATAATATTTTTAAAACTCGTTTTATATTCTCCGATGAATGATTTTTCGGCCAGATTTAAGGATAAAAAATTGCGAATAAAGGTAGGTACATCAAGATTTAAACACTCTGTAATGCTTTAAGCTGTTTTAGTAGGCACTAAATCACCGACGCGCTCTTTTAAATTTAAGTTTTAATTTTCTAAACAAGAACTACTTTAAAATTTGCAAGTCGTAGGAAATAAAAGAAGACTGTATAGCAGTAATTCCATTTCACTTCTCTTTTAACTCATGTTTGAATTACAAAATTAAAACATTTATAGCGATTGTTTACTTTTTGGTTAAAAACATTTACTGAATACAACAGACAGCCAGAAACAAGACAATATGTGAAAAATTTAAGAACAACAAAAAGTTTGTAGTATGTACTTACCTGCTATAAGTTTTCTACGGGAAGCTTGTTTCAGTTATTACTTATGTTGACTGGATGATGTTATATAGAAAATGACTGAATGGACGATTAGAAAAAGTTGATATTCAATTTTGTACGCCACCGAGGGACGCGTAACGAACTCCTAGAGGTGCGCCGGCGACGAGGGCGTCGAGAAAAAATCCAGAACTTGTTGCACAATGATATTTTTACAGTCATGTAATTTATAAATATGTGTATACTGTCATATGTTCTTTACCCTTATTGTTATAAACGTATTTGACATGGGTCCGTATAAAGTACATTTTGTATATTTTTATAAGAAAAATGTTGCCTTTTAGATGTTTTCATACAATAATCTAAATTAATAATTTAATTTACATATCTTTGTCAAAATTAGAAATCATCTTTCATGAAACACGTTAGGAATTGCAATTTTGTTTAACTTATTACTTGTGAAACATTTCCTAACTCGTTATATAAATTGCTATTTATTAATACGATTTTCCTTTAAAAAAAAGACAGATTCGACAGTGAATCAAGAAACACAAAGATTAAGGATCAGGCTACAAAATTACGTAAACCATTCACGTCCTAGATTGACGTTAGCTGTCACGCATGACAGTCTAGTACGTGATAGCGTCAACACAATTAATTTTGCAGGGTAGTCATTCTATATGATGCTTTCAAAAAATTAAGAAAGATAGGTCTTGATTTGTCCCTGTATATTAAACGATAATATTTCACAGTTCCTATTTGTGAAAAGAGCTATAAATAAATAAAAATTAGAGTTACTCTAACAACCCATTCAAATCTTATTAAATTTTAAACTTTAGTTGATATCTGTCACTTTTTATGTAAAACAGTATACAACGTGTCCCATGGAGTTCTTACATATAAGAAAAAAAATTACCGACAGTTTAAAAAATTATCTTGGTGTAGAAAAGTTCTGCATATTACTAAACTAAGAAACCCTATGGGGAAGATCTAAAAAGACCCATAGTATACAGGGTAGCGACAAAAATGTAAAAAATACCCAAGAATAAAGTATCCTTATTTAGCAAGATACAAAGAAAAGTTACCTCTACACTGTATACTATTAGATTGTTTCCATAGGAATTTTTAGTCTATTAATATGTAGAACTTTTCTACACCAAAGTGATTTTTTTTTCAACCTTTATTCAAAATTTTTCCCATATGGCTCCATGGGCCACGCTGTATATAGAAGAAATTAAATTTTAATCAATAATTACAAATACATAATGTTATATCTTTAAAATGAAGCTAAACCAACAGTAGATAACAAAATAATGTAATAATAAAAACACTGTTACTAGGTATGTATAAAGTGAATATATTAGCAAAAAATGCAAAAAGTCCATAAATATCAAAATATATACAAGAGTATCACAGACCAATATAGCTCTAGAAAATTACTTGCACTGTAGAATTTTAGTTCTTCCAGATAACTTAAGTAATTTAAAAATATATTATAATTATTGCCAATCTTAGCACTTATCCTTCAAATGAAAGTTAAATTATTTAAATAATATATAATAATATAATAATTTGTATGTAATCTTTCTAGTTAAAAGACCAGTTAACTTATTTAGCACGTTATAAAACATTTTAATATAATTTGCTGTATAATGGAATTTATAAAAATCTCTCTATTCTAATATCAGTTGTTAAAATAATGTTGGCCTTTAGTATAATATCAAACAAAACGTATATTATACAACATACACGGACAAATGAAAGAAGAGATTATAATTTTTTTAAATCACAAAACTCACATGGTTTTAAAATACGGTGCCAACATACATAACACTTTGAAAAAACGATCTGTCCTACGAAATTTTGTGTCTTGTACTTATCAGATATTTTACTTTAACTTTTATAATGTCGCTAAAAATTCCTAAGCAATTATTTAAAATAGATTCAGTTTATATTAAAAGTTTCATATTTTGGCTAAGTTCTTTGAACTTAAAAATCAAAGGTTGGTAGAAATTTTAAAAGAAACTAAACTGGGGGAGTTTCATTTAAATTAAGTTTTATTTAACATTGAAATTCTTAATTTGTAAAAAAGAAAATTTTATTCAAATCAGACATGGTTGCAATTTTTTACCCCCAGTTCCTTAGTAAGTAAAGTTTCTGGCACTGGTGACAGTCGACACAGGTTAAGGCAGTCGGAATCACAGCGGTCAGAACGTTGTGATAAGGACTGACAGATATTTAAGAAATATATATCGGCATATATTCGGCATTGGCCTCATTTATTGTGACTTTTTCAAGACTTCCCAGAATTTAACAAACTTCTTATAAGGTGTCTAGTTAGTCTCAAGTCTCATATATTAGTAAATAATACCTTTTTCTTTGACAGATAAGTGCTACGTTATAATAATAAATAAATTATTGATCTTAAATATGCATAAGTTAAAATTTAGATGTTGCCTAATTTTAAGCCTATTGTAGAAGTTAAGATTGGCTCGTTTTTAATCAATCGTTTTTAAAGAACAGAATTTTTAAAAAGATTATCGGCCTATTTCGTCTATTTAATTATTAATGGAAGCGTCAAATATGCAGTACTACCAGGTCATTTCCGTCATATATTATTAGGTTAGGTTGTATTATTATGCAAGAAGTTCAAAGATTCTTTAATAATTTTCTTTGATGTAAGACGTAGACGTGTCATTCATTATACACACTGTTATTCACGATATATTTTTTCTCTTTTATTTTATTTAAAGATTTTAATAAACGGTATTATTTTTAATTTTGTTTTGTTATGTATATTTACGGTTAATAAATATTTTATTTTTAATACAACGGAATAACTGCCTACAAAATGTTATCTGTTACATTTTATGATTGCGACTATATATGTTACGCTCAATAGTCGAATTCAGGCAATGCCCGAAAAAAATACGCAAAACTAGTTTTGAGCAACGAATATTTCCCAAACCCGAAATTTTATTTTTATACGGTTATTGAGCATTACAAAATAAGCAGAACTAGTTTTGCGCAATTTGAAATGTACAAAACTAGTTCTGTACATTTCTGAATGGCCAGCACTAGTTATGCTTTTTTCATTTAATCAGCGCGAAGCGTCCGAATAAAATA
The DNA here is from genome assembly GCA_963971165.1 of Philopedon plagiatum. Taxonomy (NCBI): domain Eukaryota; kingdom Metazoa; phylum Arthropoda; class Insecta; order Coleoptera; family Curculionidae; genus Philopedon; species Philopedon plagiatum. The sequence continues at coordinate 17,701,845 of OZ020190.1, read as the reverse complement.
AAGTTGGAAATGTTATTTAAATAATATATTTTATTTAAATACTGACAAATACAACAACAAATAAAACTTTATTCTTAGACAGATATTCAGTTAAGTTTAAAAAATTATTTATTTGAACAAGAGCTTGAATGAAGGCACTTAGAATTGCAGATGACATTCTTTTTTCGACAAGAACATGCTCTATTAATACACTTTTTACTGCACATACATGAAATAAAACCTTGTGTAGATCCAGAAATATCGGAGGATGCAGTTCTAAGTGATATTTCTTTGTCGCACAAACGAAATAAATTCAAAACAAAAAACAACAACATAACCCTACTCTTTATTTGGGTTTGGGAGTCTGTAAAACAAGCCTAACTAGTGCTGGCCATTCAGAAATGTACAGAACTAGTTTTGTACATTTCAAATTGCGCAAAACTAGTTGTGCTTATTTTGTAATGCTCAATAACCGTATAAAAATAAAATCTCGGGTTTGGGAAATATTCGTTGCTCAAAACTAGTTTTGCGTATTTTTTTCGGGCATTGCCCGAATTCGACTATTGAGCGTAACATATACACTACATACAGAAGTACAACCCATACATCGTGTCTTTAAAAGAAATATATTTGCTGCCGTTAAAAATAACATTAGGCTCTACTTTTTGTGGACACGCTATAGAAATGTATATTTATGTTACATCCATTTTATTGTATATTATTTTTAACATTATTTTAACTATTAAATTTTCAGTAAAATTTATTTTTTAAGTAAATAATTGGTAATCTCTTTAGTTTGATGTATCTATGCTTTGTTGTTGTCAAACTCTACAAAATTATTTATTTGTAAAGGATGAACTGAACAATTTATAATTAAACAAGTTTATACAAAAATATGTATAACTTCCAAAAAAATTTTTAGATTTAAAATTTTATGTAGTAAAAGAATTTAAAATATTACCAAATAGGATATTTAAGTATTATTATAGGGGTGCCTCTTGGGCAGCAAATAGTTTTTTGCAAGCAATGGTCACCATACTATTTTTTAAACCTGCATATTTTACTATTTCCTGCATATTTAATAGTTTTACGCTCAACGAACTCTTTAAAAAAATTGTTCTTTAATAAATTCGCGCCCTACTGAATGTCGGAATGGGATTAACAATGTTTTCTTTTTTTTTGCTGTAAAAAACTTTAAATTCTTTATTACCGATAACTACAATTTTATCTGTTTTTTTCGCCTGTTCTTCTATTAAAATAACCATAGGTATTACGGTATTTTTAATTGGCCTGTATTTCGCAAAATGAGTTCAAGAATTATTACCAAACTCATTAACAGATTTAATGTGTACCTATGTATATTGTATATGAGTATACTGGGTAACCATTAAAACATCAATTCGCTAATGAGAAAGACATCAGTTATTTGTTCTTCACAATTTTTATCCGTATGAAACATCTTTCATTGTCTGAGTTTTCATTATAAAACTATTAAGTAAAGTTTGATGGTTCACGTTTAGATAATGCTGGAATCACGAGAACTGCAGTTAAATTGTTAGTTATCGATAACTCAAAATAAATAGTCCTTCTTTTCGCTATTGAATTCCATCTTCCTCATTGTCGTCGACGTCCATCGGTTGAGGATTTGGTACAGGAGCGGGGGGAACTTGAGCTGGGGGAGCGACTGGGGGTAAGGCAGGGTTCAAGTTGGCATTGAGCTGTTGAAGAATATTAAGCTGCTGCATATTAGCGTTAACAGCGGCAGCAATGTTCTCCTAAAATATGGTGTCCATTAATTAAAAAAAAATTACTATAATTTTAATGCTACCTACTACTAACAATGTTAATAATTAATTGTCAAACATACTAATAATATATAATTAATAAACACCGAGTATATTTTTGTAATATATTGTGATTTCAATTCATAGTTATGAATAATAATAATAATAATAATAATAATAATAGGTTTATTCAATAATTCATATGATACATGTACAATTGAGATATATATAGTTTTTTGAATAAGCCAATATAAACACTTGACTCACTAAGTAATACACTTGTTGTGAGTTGACTCAAAATATAATATTAATAATTTTATACAATTATTTATTTACAATAATAGTAATAATAATAAATATATCAGACATAACTAGATTATTAATAATCCCGAATTGAAATTACAATATATCATAATGAATATCTAGTTGGTTTTTATTAAGTATTTATAAATTATTTATTATATTATGTATTATTTGTCTTGGATTTGATAATATCCATTTTTTAATTTCATTTTTATATTTATTTAAAGATTTAATTATTTTAATTGATTTTGGCAATAAATCAAAAATATATGGAATTATATTTATAAAATTTTTATGACCAATTTTTTTGTTAACTCTGTTTTTATATGTGGTTGTATTTTTATTACGAGTGTTATGAATGTGATTATTATAGTTAATTTTATTTTTATTTTTAAAAATATATATTAACATATTATATGAAAAAAGTTGTCTGATATCCATTTTCTTGCTTTCTTTATATAACAAGTCAGACGAATATAAATAATCTCTTCCATAAATAATTTTTAAAATATATTTTTGTGTTGTTTCTATATTATGAAGATAATTTCTATTGATACCTCCCCAGCCAAGTATTCCATAATTTAAATGTGTCTGTATCAATGAATAATATAATATTTCAAGTTGATCAATATTTAAGAATTGTTTTAAGTGTTTAAATTTTGGTATAAGAATTCTTAATTTTTTAGTTATATATTCACTATGAAAATTCCATTTTAAATTTTTATCAATAATTATTCCAAGATATTTGATACTTTCTGTTTCTTCTATACTGATATCTTTAAATTTCAGTTTACCAATATTATTTGAATTATTTATATATGAAGTAAATGGTATATATTTTGTTTTTTTATAATTTATAGTTAATAAATTATTATCAAACCAGGTGCTTATTTTTAAAAAATCTTTTTCAATTGTAGTTTTTAAAACATTCCAATTTTTTTCTTCATAAAAAACTACAGTATCATCTGCAAAACTATGTAATTTTCCTTGACAATTTAGGTTAAATATGTCATTTAGATATATGTTAAATAATAATGGTCCTAAGACAGTGCCTTGAGGAACCCCATAATCAAATGTTTTAGGTAAACTAATGTTTTCTCCAATTTTTACATGGTGTATTCTATTATTTAAATAGTTTTCAAATAAAGTTAATGTATGTCCACGAAATCCAATTTTTTCTAATTTTTCTAAAAGTATTTTATGGCTTACTGTATCAAAGGCTTTTGCTAAATCTAAAAATATACACGCACTACTCATCTTATTATTCATTGAGTTATATACTTGACTGGTTAGATAACATATCGCATCTTCTGTAGTTTTTTTTTTTTTAAATCCAAATTGTTTGTCAGATAATATTTTATTTTTATTTAGGAAACTGTCCATTCTATCTTTTAAGACTTTTTCAAAAACTTTTGCTAATGATGAAATTAGTGTTATAGGTCTGTAATTTTTAATTTCAGTTTTATTACCATTTTTATAAATTGGTTTAATTATACCTATTTTAAAAGCAGTTGGGTATATTCCTGTTTTAAAAATAGTGTTTATTAAGTAAGTCAAAGGTTTACAAATATACGAATTAATTGATTTTAAAATTTCAGATGTGATACCGTCTATTCCAGGGGATTTCTTAAATTTTAAGTCATTTATAATTTCTTTTATTTCGGTATAATTGGTTTCTTGTAAATAACAAGAATTTAAATTATTTTGTAAAGTTTCTACTTTTATTTTATTTTGATTTTTATTTATTATATCATTAGCAAGTGACTCTCCAACTTTAGAAAAATATTCAATGAAATTATTTGATATTAAACTTTGATCTGTTGTTATTTCTCCATTTTGAAGTTTAATAAAATTAATTAAATTATTTTTATTATTGTTTTCATTGCAAAGTTTTTTTACACATTGCCATAGTTCTTTTGATGATTTACACGAACTTTCTATTTGAGATTTGTAATAATTTATTTTAGCTTTTTTAATAATTTCTGTTAATTTATTTTTATAAATTTTGTATTCATTTTTTAAATTTTCATTATTTAAATTTTTCATTTCTCTGTAAAGTTGATTTTTCTTGTTTATTGATACTAATAATCTGGTTGTATCTGATTTATTTATTGTTATTATTATAATTATTATTATTGTACATAAATTGTATAAACTTGGATGAATACTATTTTTAAGTCAACTCACAACAAATATATTTACTTCGTGGGTCAAGTATTGTTATTTGGCTTATTCAGGAAACTACATATATTTCAATTGTATATATATATATATATATATATATATATATATATCTATATATATATATATATATATATATATATATATATATATATATATATATATATATATATATATATATATATATATATTTAGGTAAATAGACGCAATCTGTATTACTGGGCGTTGGAAAAATCCCCACTGGATGAGAACTCTGCCAAATCAACATCCCTAGTCAATTATTGTCTAGTGTGATCTAATCCGGAATAGAGTCATTGGTACGCATTTCTTTGAAGGACATTTAAATGGAGAACTGTACACAGATTTTTTAAGATTCCAATTGGCGGACTCAGTGGCGGATCCAGATATTTTAACTAAATAAAAAATTAAAACTCGATATTAGTATTTTCGGTTAATATTATAAATTCACATGTTTTGCATAATTTTGGGTGGGGGCGGGGGCCCACCTGGCCCTCTGAATTTGCCACTGTCCCTATTATTAAACTAAAACATAAATCCTGACATGTGCTTTCAACAGGACGGAGCTCCACCCCGTCATGCAATACAGGCCCTTAATTATTTGAATGAAATATTTGAAAGCAGGTGGATTAGACGAGCTGGTTCAATCAACTGGCCTGCTAGGTCCCCAAATTTGACCCCCCTTGATTTTTTTCTTGTGGAATTTTATAAAGGACAAAGTGATAGCGACTGCACTTACAACTTTAGATGATATGAAAGACCGAATCCTCTTTGCCTACTTATTAGTGATACTTGAAATGTTAACACTTTAAAAAACTGTAGATCTGAACTAGACGATCTAAATTTAAGCCCATACAAACCATTGACCTTATATCTTTTTACTGAATTCTAGGGTAAAATCTTTACCTGTTGGTTGTTATTATTGTTGTTAGCCATCCCTGCCATGTTCCGCTGATTTTCGAGAGCAATCATTTTTTGCCGTTTTTCCTCCATTAAACGGTCTCTGTGCTTGTGTATGTAGTCTTGGACATTTGGTAGTCCATCTATAACACAAGCGGAAAGAGCTGATCTGTAGATATTCATGTCGGTGGCTTCATACCATTCGTTAGTCTTTTCATCGTAACATTCTACATGATAAATTGTCGTTACACCTACAACGGATACATCTATACTATTAATCAAATTGTAACTATGGGTGAGCTTTGAAATTCATTGATAATTAAAGTACATTAATCACATTTTTATCAAATCCTTTTTAAATTAGCGATAAAAGTTGTCTGAAATTAATTTTAGTATTTTTACATTTATAGCCTTTTCATCAGATTGCCCATCGGATTTTCCACACTTGAAGACCGTTCTTTTCGAAGAATGCGTGGTAGGAAACGTTAGTTGTGAGAGCGTGAGGTTATTAACATAAGTAAACTTTTAAATTATTTTGTTTTAAGTATGATGTATAACCAAAAATAGGATTATAATCGCGTCCTCGTCCGTTTAACAAAGAAATTGAAGTATAAATAATCTATTTTTAGAAAATAATATTTAATCCAACATCGCACTATCCGTTCTTAAAATCTTGCTCATATGAAATACATTGACAATCAAGCAAATCAATGACATAATGCCAATAAATAATTGATTTCTACCGATAGTTCCACGGAATTTGCTCTAAAGGACTAGCCGCTGTAATTCCCCCTTCACTGTTCCTAACAGTGCAAGAGATGCATTACACTTCTTTACTATCCAGTTAAAAAAGCCTAGAACATTACACTTCACTAGCTCATTCATACCTAGGGTCCATCTAGGGAAATTTCTTCGGTCTATAGATAAACGCAAATATCAACTTCTTCGCTAGTGCAGAACAAGAAGGCCGTAAAATGGAAAGTAAATTTGATTCTGGTTAAAATGTTGTCTGTACTTCAGACGCCCAGAAATCGCGATAGAAGGAGGGCACCTAAACCAGAATCAAAAATAGTCCTTATTTTATTTTTCCTTTTACGGTCTTCTTGTTCTGCACTAGCGAAAAAGTTAATCTTTGCATTTACGTTTAATATACATATATATATATATATATATATATATATATATATATATATATATATATATATATATATGTATATATATAGAACAGTAAAGAAAGTAAAGTAAAAAATAAACGTTTCATTTTTAATTTAAAAATGAGAGCATTTTATTTAAAATGAGTTTCACATTCTTTAATATTGTAACCATGTATATTTAATTGTGACTTTAATTAATGTGTATGAAATCCGAAAATAAACAAAACTACCTATTTATTTAGAATGACTTTTTCTCGGCAAATTTAAAATAACGAAGTTTACTAGAGTGCTGCACCCCATCTAGGGATACACTGTATAGTTAGGGTCTAACCTAAAACGTCCCACTTAGCCTATAATAATATAAGAGAATTATTTTTAAGTAAATCTGAAATGATTAGGAAAAAAGGAAAGATATTTTTCAGACACCTAAAACAACATTTGAAAAACAAAAATGACAATAACTTAAAAGGCAATATTTTTTGTGTTTGCAATAGTTAGGATTGCCTCGAATTAAGTTTATGAATTTGGTACGTCTATATAATTGTTCTTCAAAATTGCTAAATGTGTATTACACTTAACATCTTGATGTGGTTTAGGGTTCCATATTATTCAAAATTTTTATTTAAACAAATAATAATGATACTAAAAGGTTCAGGCTGGTTAATGCCTGTTTGTTGAGTTAGTTTTTATATATTATTATTGCTAATTTCATCTTGCACAAATGCACAAAATGCAAATAATATTGCACAGAACAGTAATTTTAATACTTATACTGGAAATGTAATAATTATAAGGTAATTAACAAAACTTAATTGCACAAATCAATAAATTTATTGCTCATAATGCACGATTAAATAATACCCGTAAGGGAAATTGATAATAATATCTGTTAATGATAAATTCGGTTAAAATTATTGTCAAGTTTATAATTTTCCGACTAACTCTCCTGAATAAATTATTTTAATGCAACTATATATTAGTATATGTGGATCGCATAAAGAGACAGTGCAGCTAAATTTATCAAATACATTTTGACGATAATATTAATGAAGTAAAATCATTAATGTCTTTAGTGTCTAGGAGGTACTATATTGTCACGAGACAATGTAACTGGGAAATAGTTTTCCATAAATATTAAACAATGTGGTAAATAAATAGTTTTGATGCAATTTTATTAGTAATCTTACCATTAAATCCGCCAATAGCAAATATCATGTCATCAATTACTTCTATAGCGAAATTACTTCTGGGGTTATACATGTCAGGAATGGAACTCCAAGTATTGTTTTGAGGATTATACTTTTCTCCACTGCACATTCTAACCAAAATAAGTGATCTTTATGTTAATAAAATAAAGAATTTAAAAACGGCATGTTTGTAAACACAACAACCAATATATAATTAGATTTATAACAATTGACAGAAAAATAAAAGTCCAGTTCTAAATAATAATTTATATTACATAATTTCCTATTATAATAAAAAAACTTATGCAATACCAGACGTAAGCCATAATTTTCTTAACATGTTCACAAGACTAATGAGGAAACAGGTTATAATCACATAATTGTCATATATGACATTATTTTTTTTTTAAATAAAACAGAGAAAACAAACCCACAAATATTTATGTTTTTTGTTAATATTAGGGAAATTACCTGGATATTCCATTAAATCCCCCAATTACATAAACTTGATCATGATACGATATACAAGAGACGCCAGATCTCCTTGATCGCATCGGTGCAATCAAAGACCACTGATTAATTTCTGGATCATATACTTCTGCTGAGTGCATACATTCTTGACCATTGAAGCCTCCCGTGATGTAAATTTTTCCTGTAAGAACGACTCATTACTTTTTTATCTACGACACCCCGTTCCTTTTCTGACAAAATAAAATACTTAATAGTATAGTATATGATACACCGATTCATGCTCACTACAACAACAGAGGAAGTATTCATTCTATCTAATAATTACTATACACACTAAGTGTAATACAATTTGGCTAATTTACAAAATAAATAAACTCTTTTTAAAAACTTTTTTATATTTTGTGAACAGTAATTTTGAAATGAACCTATTACAATATTGACTTATGTGATTAGGGTCAGGCATACTTTTCAGTGTACCGTGCAATTAGCAAAACGGAACACTTATGGAATCTCTTTGGTGTCCGTCCGTGCGTTCGTCTGTCACAGGCGATTTTCTCTGAAATTATTTAATTAATTAAGAATAATTTAAAAATTTGAAATATAGCACAGGGATAGAGTGTGGTGGCCCAATAATTATAGATGGGGATTAATTTCAGGGGGTAAGTTGTGATATGGGAAAAAATTTCAGGGGCATTGTGTAGAGTGTCAAATGAAAGCCTATTGAAGCACGGATTTAACAATATATATGATGTATATTTTGGGAAAAACGCTTAAAAATTGCTGTCCCTTACCCTTATCACCAAGAGGATCTCTCAGAAATATCTGAAAAAATCACGAAAACTGTGAATTAGGAGTGGATGAAGCAAAAATTATCAGGATTATAAAATTCTAGCGCGATCAATTGTTATAAATAATTTAATTGTTTATTTCCTTATAACTGCTGAACCATTGGTTTTAGAGAAAAAGTTCTTCAACAAAGAAAAATTTCACGACGTAAGGAGCAACTTTTGTCCTTTTTGAAATTTCTTTAATTTGGCTCAGTCAAAACGCTCCCCACTCAGCTCCGCGCATACGCTGTGTGATACGGCATTGGTGCCGTCGGCGGTAGATGGGAGGAGATCGGGCGGTCGAGATTTGCTCAGGTGAAGTGGGGTGCTTATGGCATTGAACAATTGTGCAAGTACCTATAGCTTGCACTTGACCGAATTTTTTATAATTAAAATTCACTGACTGTACAAAACATTTTCTTTTTAGGATTTTTTTATTTTCAAGCGCGGTGCTTTTATTATTTTTAAAATGTTGATTTTTCCTTAACAGTAGAATGGCGCCCAAATAATAGATCTTTTCAGTATGAATCCGCCACAATCATATAGACATTGTTTACAATATAATATAAGAAAAATATTCTACTGCCTAAGACAGCAGTGCTATGATACAATAGTGGACTCCTGGTATCGAAATATTGTGATTTAGCAAGCGTCGTGTACTGCATTTCCTGAAATATGGCTGCTATTGTAAAATAACATTCTAATTGAAGTTACAAAAAATATGCTGCATCTGATGCCAAGGTAGCAAATATTTCAAAAATGTTTAACTTTACGGTCATTATATTAGTTTAGTTTTTTTTCTAGAAAATACAAAAAAGCATTTTTCCATCAAAAGTTTCACATATCTACTCACAAAAATGTTAAGTTTAAAACACGAAGTGTGCCGTAAACAGCTCCTTCTATCCGCTACAGTAAAATAGAGGCAGAATTATTTTTTCTCGCTATCAAAATCCCCTCTGTACCAATTTTTACGGTATAAGCAAAAAATACTCGGAATATTAAAGAAAATCGAAATTAAAATTCTCATTTCAAACTGTTACTATCAACTCTCAGACTTAACAAGTTTGCTCGCAGTATTTTAGTGCAAGGAATTGTCCTGTGATGCCCCATTACTTCTGGACCACTATCGAAAATTTTACAATAATTTATAGCTACAAACTAGAACAGAAATTTTGAAATTTTATGTATGCCGTCTTCCAAGTTGCAGGCCATAGTAGAACAAGATGTTATTTATTCACCTCTTGTCATATTACGTACTTTTTAAGCACATATCTAATAATGTTAAGTAAGGTAATATTGACAATAAATACTTAAAAATCTAAAGTAAGGGAAAGTAATACCATGAAGAGTGCAGGCACTTGCATCGGATCTCTGCATATTCATCGGAGCTATCAATGTCCACTGATTCGTTTTGTAATCGTACTTTTCAGCAGTGTTTTGTCTATGATGTCCATCATAACCACCCATGGCGTAAATTTGGTCATCCAAAACTGCAGTACTTACGTAACACCTTCTAGCATGCATTGGTGCAATTTCCCTCCATGTTTTGATAACTGCGTCAAAACATCTACAAGAATTGAAGTAATCCATTCCTGCAGGGACGATGAAACACAATAATAATTACTAATGGGAGCTCCTTATTCAGGTTACTTTTATAATGGGAACAAAGCAGAAACTTATTTTACAAAAAAAAATGTTTTAGCATTCTCAATGACACGTGGTTCCTAGTTGGCAATTGATATAAATTGTATATAAGACTATATTGTGCTTAGTTAGTACCACCATTGCCACCAGAAATCAATAACGTTCAAGCTAAATATCTACCTACCATCAAACCCGCCAATAACATATATATTAAACCCCACCACTGCTGTTCCATGGTAAGCTCTAGGTCCAGTAGGATCTACTTCTTCTACTTTAACCCATCTATCGGCCCTGGTGTCGTAGGTTTCAATAAAATTGGTAGGCGATCCTCCGCTCCATCCTCCAATAGCGAACAAGATTTCATGGGGTACTCTGGGTCTGGCTATTTCTGGAGTAACAACTTCTCCATCCCTGGGAGACCAAATTAATAAGAATTGGGAGCCACTTGTGTTTACGTTTTGACTAAAAGTCGAATTGGCCCTTTGTACTCTTTTAGCCAAAGGAGTACTTTATTAATAACTTAAAAATTTTCATTGTTGTTTGATTACCTTGAACAATAACAACTCTTACCCGACTTTAATCCGCTTTTTAAACCTCTCTACACTTTAGGCAACACCAGCACATTACTTAACAACATTATAATTATTTAAACGGGAGGAAATGGACCCTTAACCTTTTTCATAAGTAAATGAAAACATTTGAATGAAAAAGAACGGTCTGATGTATTATTTAATAATTTTATCATAAAGACCGTTGTTATTTTTATATTATGAAACGAGCGTGTTTATATTTTTTCTTGCACACAATTAACATTAATATACCTACATACTTCATTTCTGTTTGAAAGAAAGATAAATCTGAATAAATAAAAAATTAATGAATGTTTTTAATCTGTTGCCAGTTTAGAAGGGCATTTTTATTTACTTGCACACGGGCGGCCAACCTATGCACGGTGGCCCTGGCTATTATTGCACCACACAGTACTGTTATTACCTACCTATGAGTAATCATTTCTAAATCATACAAAAACTTAAGAGTTTCGATAATCATAGGTCGGCTAGCTTCACAACTTGCAACATAAGGATGGTCTTTTACCCTTTCTAAAAAGAACTGAGTATCTAGAAGCCCAAGTCTTATGCACTTCATCAACTCTACTATATGTCCTTTTCTAGATTCAGTTGAGTAGTCAATCCATCTAAAATCAAAATCGCACTTAAACCAGACTTATTTGATATTTAGGAATTTTCTCCCTTATTAAATTATTTGTGATTCACCACTGATCACAAGCGTCCTAATTACATATCCAATAAGTAAGAACATTTAAGTAGGGCGAAAAAAATGGCCTTTTAACATTGTGCCGACAAGAAGGCGGACATCGGGTTTCTAAAAAGAGAAACTTAAAATAGGGAAATTATATATTCCGACTGTAAAAGACAATTACAGATATATTGCTTTTAAGGAAGAATTTAGCGGGAAAACTCGTAAGGTTTTGCTGATATTTAACATCCGGATCAAAGATAGGATATCACAAAGATATATTATCCTCCTGCTATAAGTAATTGCAAAAAGAAATTCTTGGCGGAGAATATTTTTATTTATAAAATACCTACACAGTACACAAATAGTACACAGATTGATTTTAAAATTTAAAACTTTTGAACGTTTTTAAAGAAAATAAATTATTACGTAATTTGACGCCTCATTGTTGTAGAATATTCTAATGGAATATTCGATCCATCTGGACAACCATTCTAGAACCAGTGACTATAAGATGGCAACTCGATCGATCTATTACAGCGGTTATAGAGGGTATAAACACTGAGTTTAAAAAATCGTGATTTAAAAAAACTGCACATTTCCATAATAAACACCCATATTTCCACTGAAATATAAAACAGCAACAATTTGAATTATGATTAGGTCAATGGTATTTGGATGACGGCACTCAAATGGGTCTGTTTGACTCAATCGACTTAAGCCATTGTTTATAAGCATGTCTTTTTCAGAAATAAATTGTGCATATTAAGCGTTATACGGTCAGGTCGTTCTGTATTCCAGTGCTCACTAATGGAAGCCATTGTACCGTTTCAGCGCTTGAACAAACACATCGGTCCACGTCTTCGATAGATTCGATAATTGTGGGGAGGTCAATACACTTACGTAAATGTAAGGTTATAAGGTTCGTTTTCATTGATAATTTTGTAAATGAAAACTCCTTCCATTTTACAAAAAAGCAAAAGGGACATTATTAACAACACTAGATCTAAATCAACTCTAGGAACTAGTGCTGACGCATTAAACAATAGATCAACAATCACATAACCATATCGCCACGTAATTAGACTTCGTGTGCTAATTAACGTCACTAGACCCGGACCGAAGAGGTCCAATTTAACATATTTAGTAAAATATTTGTGGGAATACCCAAAAAATTAACATCCAAAAATTATGAATCCACTAAATAATTACAGGGCCTTTCAAGTCTTTGTTGATTGTCAATATAGATGTCAATGTGAAAATACAAAGGTTATTCGACGAGTAGAAAATGAAGATCGAGGAAGAAATTGAATAGAATATGACTGATGGAGTACCGGAAAACTTTCTCGAAGAAGTCAAGTATGTGAACGTCGAACTGCTACCAAAAAAATTAAAATACCGTTATGCCAAAGAATTGGAAATATTTAGTAAATTAAATGGAGTGCAAAAAATAAAATAAACAATTTAAAGAAAGAAGAGGTAAGTCTAGTATACTTTTTCGACATTTTAAATACTTGCAAACCATCCACGTTATGCTCAAAGTACTCAGTGTTAAAATCTATGTTTAAATTAAAACATAATTTGGATATAAGAAAATATTATAAAGTGATCGTCTTTCTCAAGGAAAATAATGTTGAATTTCAGCCAAAAAAAATCTAAAACTGTAGTAAGAAACAAAATAAAGCAATTTTTAAACGAGGCTTCAGATGATGCCCATAGAAGATTTTTCTTAAATTACCAAAACGGAAAATGTCCAATGTTTTGGAATTACCAAAATCGGCAAGATGCCCATGGACGTGTCTGGATACCTGAATCTGCCAAATCCCGAAATCTACACTGGGCATTGTTTTAGGCGGTCTTGCGTCACTCTGTTAGTAGACGGTGGAGTAGACATCACGAATATTAAGCATCATAGTGGATGGAAGTCCACAAAAGTTGCCGAAGGATATGTGGACGAGTCTTTACAAAATAAAAAACCAAATGCGCATCGGATCCTCGAAAACCAGGCTACCACTTTCCAATCGCAGCAGCCAGCAGCAATTGAGCTTTAGCCACCTCACTGAACATACACAAGACATAAATAATTTGACGACAATACTGAAATGAAATATAAAAAAACAAAACTAGGTAATTTTCCTCACGCTCTTAGAAAACCCCCAACCCAGCACGTGCAAAAAGTGTCTTTTCCGCACTCGACTGCTGACCAAACTCCATTTCGCGTCGTTCCGTCAACTGCAGTCGCGTGTGGAAAAGTATCACTTTCCGCACTTGTCAGGTGCACAGCTATAACTCTCTTAGTGCATTTGTATCATTGACTCACCAATATTACATGCAACAGGGTTAACCCAACCCAACCTGAGCTAGAGTAACTATATAATTTAAACTAATTTTTCAGTTACCTCAAGATAGTTTCCCAGACAGTTTCTTCACTTTTAACATTTAAATCGTCAGAGTTTATAATCTCTTGAAGCTCCTTTAAAGAAAGATTTAATATCTCGCTGCTCTGACCCGCTATTTGAGAAAAATTTCTCATTATGTACTTCCAACAGCTTTCAGCTAGATGTCGACAGAAATGATTTCTTGCAAAGGCCAGGATGCTGATACAATTCGTAGCTTTTAGAATTGATTCCAAGAACTTAGAACATAACTCTAGAGCACCTAGAATACTTAGATAATCGGCTGCTATAAGAATGGAATAAACATTCTCATCGTTCAAATCCATTTTTCTGAGGTACACGTATACTAGTAGGGTTTGAAGCATATCCGAGGATATTCCTGGTAGATGGACTCGGTTTTTTTCCTTGTTGTGTAAAGTTGTGGTAAATAGTGCTCTAAAAATAACAAAATTGTTATAGATCATGCTTTTCAGGCTAAAAATTTAAGAGTAAAAAAATTGTAAAATGTCATGATTCGAAAGAAATAATTAAAGCGAATTATAGAGTAAGGGACAGCGACGTCAAAAGTTACATGATCTGTCATAAAAATTTCAAATATTATTGTATTGTAAAACCGGTCTCAGTCACTAATATGAGAGACTGGCTGACGAGCCCTGTTACGCATCTACAGGGTGGCTCAAGAAGTTTGCAACAAAAATGAAATAATTTTATTATTCCTTTAAAAAATCCAAAAACACGCTTACCTTTTTGTGATTCAACAGTTTTTTTGCATTTCCGTGTTTTTTTTTAAATGCAAATGCATGTATTGTGATAGCTCGCGGAATAGGGCATAAAAAAGGAATATATAACCCACTATTTACTTTTGAATTTATGTTACGTGATAAGCGAGAAAATTAAAAAAACCTTTTAAATAATTTTTTTATTGTAAATATTGTTGGAAATGTTCACCATTTTTTTCCTGGCAGAACCCTAGCTTAGTAAAATTCATTTGTAACATTATGTACCATTTCTGGAGTTATTTGTTGGATTTCGTGTGTTATTCGTTGCCTAAGTTCCTCTAAGTTTTCTGGTTTTGTCACGTAAACTTTACTGTTAAGGTGGCCCCAAACAAAATAATCAAGGGGGTTAAGATATGGCGATCTTGTCACTGAATTGTACCTCTTCTCCCTATCCACCAATTAGGAGAAAGTTCATATGCTGAAACCATACTCGATCATCATGAAGATCATCATCTGCATGATGAGAACATAAAGCAGCCAAAGCTGGACTAAGGTCCCCTAGCAAAAAATTTAGATATAACGGCCCATTTAGATTATCTTTAAAAAATATTGGCTCAATGACTTCGTCACCAATTATGCCAGACCAAACATTAAGTTTTTGTGGACGTTGAGTGTGAATTTCTCAGATCCAGCGAGGATTTTCATCGAACCAGTACCGACAGTTTTGCTTATTCACATGACCATTTAATACAAAAGTACACTCATCCGAAAAAGAACCCAGTTCAAAACTATTGAATGCTGATTCAGTAAATTCATCATAATTTCAAATAATTGAAGTCGACTATCTTGCTCATCTTCCATTAACTCCTACACCTTTAGGATTTTATATGGGCGCATTTTACATAAATTTATTAACCTTAATGCAGATGATTGACTTATGTTGATATCTCATGCCAGTTGCCTTACTTAGAGTGACAGGATTTTCCTGGAGACTAAGCAAGATGTTTAATTGTGTCATACACGAGGTTGTCGTTGTCTTCATACATCCCTCGCATGGCCCCATTCACGATAACGTGCTTCAATTTTGCTACTGGTGCTTTACGAAATTGGTGGTAAATCGGAGTGCTGTTCTTGAAACAAACGCGCTACTGCTGCTTGAGTCCGCAATCTATCGCCATACCCTATCATCGTTAATATTTCAATTTCGTGCGATTCAGTTAAATAAGGCATTTTAAAGAAACTGAGGAGCATAAGTGGACCTTACACGTTATGATAAGAGAGCTGTAAATCCTCGTGACAACCAGTCTCAATACTGCCAGTGCCCTACCTTACACGATCAATATTTTTTGTAACATATTATGAAATTATTTAAAAAATCTCATTTTTCCCGCTTATCAGGTAACAGAAATTTAAGAGTAAATAGTGGGATATATTTTTTTATGGCCGTTTCCCCAAGCTATCATAATAAATGCATTTGCGTTTGAAAAAAAAAGTTTGGATAGTTGCCATCCCTGGATTAAGGGCAAAATTCACGGAAATGCAAGAAAACTGTTGAATCGAAAAAAGTACCAGTGTTTTTGGACCCTAATGACTTTCAATGTCAATTAAATATATGTATTATTTGATTTAAAGTTTTGAGCAACAGGATATTAGTCTGTCACACAGTGTGAGTTTTTAAATTCATTATGGAAAATATCAGTTAGTCGCATTATATCATTGACGTCATTCGTTAAGTCAATGGATTTTAGATGAGCAAGAGTTTAAGAATATTATTTTCTAAAAAACTAGTTTACTTATAGGTACTTCCATTTATTTCTTAAACGCATGAGTACGAAATTATAATCTTACTTTGATTATAAGCTATATTTAAAGCCAAAAAATTTATAACGGCCAGATTCTCCAACGCTAGACCGATTTAATTTGACAACCAAAAGTTTTAAACTGACACATGTATGAATAAGACAACTAAGTTTTATACAATTAATTTGTTTCTAAGTTTTTTCGCAAATTAATAAAGAAAATGGCAATTTTAGTATGTACTTTCCACAATAATGAAACCATGGATTTATTAAGAATGGATACGGGATGATTTAACATTCTTTGAAGCCAAAACAAACCATTCTAAGCGACACTGCAAACACAATTTGTAAACATTGGCCACATCTTATTTTACCTTGTATTTTTGTACAAAAAATACGTTAGAAGCATCACAAGATTTACTAAAAGTAATAAAAGCCCTAAAATATTTTATTTTTCTGCTAAAAAATAATAATTTAAGTTAAAAAAGTTTTATTATTTATAGGTTATATTATTTCTAAAGGTTTATTTAAAGTCGCTCCAAGTCATTTATAAATCTATAAGTCGCACTTTTTCTTTTCTAGTTTATTAGACAAAGACGTACGTGTAACCGAGTGTTCAGACGTATTTCCTAAGCAACCAGCAGAGACAGGAACACTTCTGAGCTCCAACACTCCAATGCTATTTTATCTCTATCTACTACCATTCTTGATTCAATTACGTATTTCCTTAAAGTTCGTAAACTCTACCTCTAGGGGAAATGTTTTCATAACAAACAACAAATAAACAGGCTTCACGTTCGATACGCTCACAGTATACGGACATCGATTCCTTTCTTAATAAATCCATGAATGAAACTAAATTCTTGATGGCAACAACGTTTTAAGATGAAAATTGTTTGGAAACCAAGCAAATCGCTGAAATATAAGAATAACTCAAAAGTTTTTAATGACGACTTATTAGCAGTGACAGGACAATAACATGTCTAAACTTAGCTGACCCACTAGAATAATTAATTAATTTAAACCAGTACTAAATCTTAAACCTTTTAAGTGAATCTGAGCGTAAAAGTTTCCTTATGTTAATAACCTCACACTCTAACAGCTGACTTCTCCCACCACGCATCCATCGGAAACATCGTCTTTCAAGTGTAATGAATCCGATAAAACATGTAATGAAAATACGATGAATTTAAAAACCCTAAAATTAATTTTAGCAAACTTTTGCCGCTAATTTAAAAAACGGTTTAACATGAATAGGTTTTTCAACCGTTTAAATAAATAATAAAATAAATTCGATATTTATTTGTACAAAATTACTGTTTAAATTTATTGCAAACAGTGTATATAATAATATGTTAGTTTACACCTTTTTTCAGGCCTTTTGAACTTGCAAGGACAACTAGAAAAATACAGTAGTCGAAAAAGTATCATTAATTTAATATATGCACCCAGACTAAAATTCTTATCACGGCTGGAGATTTTTTGCTTGGGTTTACAGTATTTTTTATATATAAAATGGTAACAAAATGACTTATTTAAGGCTGCCCACCGTGAATGCCGCTCCAGTAGCATTACATAGGTAGCGGGGAACTCGGCCGCAGCGCCGCAGCAGCAATTCAGTTTAGCTTTCCCACTTGTTGACTGTATTTTTCTATCGCGTCGCTCTGAACATGGTAGTTCGTCATATGCCAAAAGTGTGTAGTAACACGCGACTGATTGTGCAGAGGGTTAAAAGGTTTATATGTGAATTTAATGATTTAAAATATAATTGACGCCAAATACTTTTCGATTTACTTATTATGCTGTGGTCGTGTAATGTGCCGTTAAGTGCTACAGACTTTAAATGACAAAACAGGTTTGCTTAGGTTTCAAGTGAAAGAGAAATATTTTACAGTGTAACTAGAAAAAAATCAGATTTTACCAGAGTAAGAGATATTGATAGTAATAGTGCCTATACGGATCCGTTGAGTTCAGAGACCATTTCAACTACGCAAATATAACATCTGCAGATGTGGAACGGTCGTTTTCTTCATATAAAAACATTTTTTGCCGCATAACTGGGCAAGTATGACCAGAGACTATAAAGAATATAGACAGACACTCGAGTACACCGAAAAGTTGGTATCCCTTAAGACATTTGGTGGATTTGCTGGTTTATGGTTTAAAAATTTGTTTATCTACCATTATATAAATATGTATACTATGTATCCACATGTATATATAATGGTGAACAAACAAACTGTTAAACCATAAACCAGTAAACCCACCTCTCCCTCTTAAGGGAGACCCGCTTTTCGTTGCACGGCAGTGTTCGTCTAGGTATTATTTAGTCTATGGTATTACATATTAAATAAAGTATTATTATGAGTAGTTCACGCTGGCACAGGTGTGACATTCAAGTGGACAGACTTATTCTAGTTGACGAGGACTATAAATATCGAAGAATTAAAGCTAGGATAGATAGAGGATGGCCAAATGCATTTAGAAGGGTGTGAGGCAGGACTTCGTTAGCACCAAAAAGAAAGATAGAAAACAAACTTACCACTACATTTTTAAATTTAAATTAAGCATTCGATAACGCAGAAAGAAATAGCTCATTTTATAAAGAAACTCATCCCTTTAAAATTTAAAACCGGTGCTGTATAGGACTTATATTCATATGAACTTTTTGTTCTATAATTAGGTAAGAAATTAGCTTCATTTATGTATTTAATGAACTATATCTGTATCTGTTTAGATTGAATTTAAAACCTTACCTGAAATATGCACTACAGGCGCACAAAATAGCCCTGTGAACCGGAATTTCCGAGCCATCGTCAAGGATTATAGTGGCGTCACAGAGCTGATTACTCTCTTTCAATTCAAACAGGGCCTGCATAGCCTGGATACTCATACATCTTCCTGAGCCTAGATCCATGGGTCTGCCCACCGTTGGATTCGTCTCTCCCATTTCATTGTTCCGAGCCAGGTTGTAAAATATTTGGGCAATAGAAGAAAAACACGGGTAATTTAGTCTAGATTGTGGATGATTATCAAAAAATGAGGGTGAAATGTCAAAATGATTGACTTAAGAGGAGCATGGTGTTTTGGTTAGTGGCTGGACAAAAAAAGGTAAAGGTATTGGATAGATAATGCGGATTCAGCCTTCATGTTAATATATTAAATGAAAAGGTTACATTGACACGATTATAAAAACTATAGTATTTGTTATAAATGTTATTTTTTTGTTATTTAGGAACCTGAGCAAATCTGTGCAGAAACAATCTAATAAAATATGTATTTAAAATGTACTTATCAAGATTTTTTGAAAAAAAAACATAGTATTGTTTATAGTTTTTCCTTATATCTAAATAAAAGCCTAAAAACTTCTTCCTATGTTATTTTTAAGGTATTCTTTTACTTGTTGTTCTTCTACCTATAACATTCTAAAAATATCTCTAATGTCTGTAACACGGATTCTATCTCAATAAACGGAAACATTTACATTCCAATATGGGATTTTGTAACTGATTCGTAAAATATGGCATTTAGAATTGAAACAAAAAACAAAACGCAGATTCATTTAACCGAAAAAAATAATAAAACATAGAAAGATGATGCTTTTCTCCTGTGGTTTATATGTCCATCATTTCTCGAAAAGCCTCGGGTCAAATTATACTTAGCTGGTATTGCGTATTGTTTTTGTTTGTTTTTTATAGTGTAGCATTAAAGAATTGTGAGCAGCTTCATCAGAAGCGTGCATGCAAGCTGGTACTAAAAGTCGCATCAGACATATTTAAAAGAAAATTGGTCAAGTGCAAGCTGTACTTGCAGAATTAGTGTTCCGTGCTATGAGCCCCCCCCCCCTAACCTGAGCAAACCTCGGCCGTCTGAACTCCGCCCATCTGCAGAGCTATCTGCCGCTGACGGCACCAACGCCGTATCACATCGCGTATGCACGGAGCTGAGTGAGGAGCGTTTCGACTGAGTCAAATTAGAAATTTTGAAAAACGTGTAAGGACAAATGTTGTCCCTTGCATCGTGAGAAATATTTTTTGTGGAAAAATTTTCTCTAAAACCAATGGTTCGGCAATCATAAGGAAATAAACAATTAAATTATTTCAGTTCTGATAATTTTGGTTCAATCTACCTAATTCTCAATGTTCATGATGTTTATAAGCGATCCTTTTGGTGATGAGCGTGGGGAAAGCAGTTTTTAAGCGTTTTTTATAAAAATGTTTTAAAAAATACATCATAATATATATTGTTGAAGTTGTGCTTTAATAAGCTTTCATTTGATACCCTACACGATACACTTCAATTTTTTTTCTATTTCCCAATTTGCCCCCTGACATTAACCCCCAGAATCAAATTTCAACTTTTTATACTCCACGTCTATAATTGGGCCACCACACTCTGATAAATTTCAAATTTTTACATTGAATAGTTTCAGAGAAAATCGCCTGTGACAGACGGATGGACACCATAGAGAAAATATATAATAGAGAAATAATGTCATTTGCGAATGTGGCAAATTTACCAAGCTGAATCCGTAAACACAGACGGTCTTCTGCGGGCTTGCGCCTTGTCGAACGTTTGCCTTGTGATAGACAGGACCGTACTTCAAAATTTATTTCACATGACGTGAATCTTTTATCGAGTAATAAATGCTAAATATCTTATTTGTAATTATTCTTTTATTAATGATAAAAATGTAACCATCAGTAAGATTTTAACAAAAATTGTAGGTTGTTGGCTTAAATCTGAGTTTTCTTGCTATACAAAACTGTCGATATTTCCTCGAAAATAGCTCAGTTTATACATATACAGTGCGTCTCTTTAATGTCCCCCTCTTAAATTTTGAAACGTTACATTTACAAAATTGAAATCTTAGCGATCCTTTGGCGAAAGCGCTTTTTTCTTTCGCCATCCCTTTTAAAATACTCCCCTCTACCCTAATCCAGTAGTATTTTTAGTGCCCCTTTGACGAAAGCGCAAATATGCCTTTTGGACACTCACCCTTCTAATCCACCGATATCTTAGCGATCCTTGGGCGAAAGCGCTTTTTTCTTTCGCCATCCCTTTTCAAATACTCCCCTCTACCCTAATCCACTAGTATTTTTAGTGCCCCTTTGGCGAAAGCGCAAATATGCCTTTTGGACACTCACTCACCCTTATGCAATATAGGGGAAGGAGGCATTGACACTATATATGACCTTCTTACACCATCTTACCCCTTATACAATGCCCCTAATCCACACACCCCATCACTGCCTTCCTGACACCTTGACCACACTCAATATACGTCACTGATAAATATTTCTACTTCTCCGTGTGTGTGTTCACTTCAACACCGGAGTGCATTTAAGATAAAAGTTAGAAAATTTATTTGGTTAGAGTTAATCTTAATAACTCAAAACTTAAAAGTATTTTTGCAAATGGCAATAGCAACTTCAGCATTTACAACAGCTGTATTCCATGTGTTTCCTTCAGTGATTACAACTGGGTCCGGTTCTGATCGCCGCGTTGCGTCATTGAGTTCAACAACCACTTTTGCTAGACGTCCCGAGTGCGCATGCCTCGAGAGGACCGTCGTTTAAAAATCTGACTGGCGCCCAATGCGTACAAACGCACTTTTTCGCCCATACATTGGACGGATTCAGCTGGTGTATATACATATACATAAGTTGTGATGGTCTAAATATATTTTGTCTATGATGGACACCGAAGTAATTCCATAAGTGTTCCGTTTTTCTTATTTTAGCACGGAACAATACAACACAAAATAAAAAGACCTGTAATGTCTCGGTATGTCAGAAACGAATCAAAAGCGAACTCTATGTTAATAAAAATATATAAGTATTTTTTGGGGAAGAATTTTCCCACACCCTGTTTACAGTCTGAGGATCTAAGCCCCACTACCATTGAATAGAAATACCATTGAAAGAATTGTTCAAATTAAATCAGCTCACTCATAGTATTTTTTAATTTGCTACGTGGGAGATTTTTTAAATTATAATTTTATGGCTTCTGAACATAAATTAGTACCTGATAATTCGTTCCTCTATCGGAATCGAACCCGAACTTCCCGTATATTAGGAAAATTCTGACCTATTCTACTGCATTAAGCTAAATTTAACTCTGCGTTTCAATTTTTTAGATAATTGCAAATAGGTTTTTAAATATATTTATTTTAATATATTTAATGAACCTAACTAATTCAGGACTAAATAAAATATTTCAAGGTTGGTTTATGTGTACAGTGGTTCTTTAAATTTTTTTGACCATTTAAAAATTTAAAAATACCAAAGAATGGTTAAAACTACAAGCTACCCAAAAATCAAGCTAACCACAATGCATCCTAAATTCTGGCTGTGACGGTTCTTTCTTTATAGCGTTCTATTTTTAAAATAACTTTAAAGTGTTTACCTTTTTCTTCCTCATTAAAGGCATATTTTAAAAAGGTAAATTTTCGAAAATTTTGTATATCCGTAATTTATAGTTTTTTATTTTTGCAAACACTTGGTATGTCTTATTTCATATTTTTTGGTGGCAATTTTAATTATAACCCAAGAAGAATTTTTATAAGGGATGACTTTTTTGAGAACACTAGACATCTAAAACAATTTCCATATTTCTCCAACTTCTTGGGACACGGTGTGTATTTTTAAAGTAACATGGAATATTAAAACGCGCAGAGTTTTTTTAAACTAAATACCAAATTCAAAAGTTACACAACAATTTTCTAAAAATATATATTTAGTCTAACTAAAGGCTTCAGCCCACTCCCCATTTATTGACATGATTTATTAATAAACATTAAGGTAAAGAAAAAATTAAAATTTTAAAAAAGAGTCAAGTACACGAACAAAATTATAATTATCCACAATTAATTATAAGGGTCCGAATTAAGAAAGAGAAGCCTAAAGTAGAATAATAATAAGTAAAAAATAAAATTAATCAAAAAGTTTATACGGTTTACAAGGACAAATTTCTCTTTTAATTTTTGCTTGTCATTTTAAAAGCAAATTACCTATGAATGGAAATCTGGTGTTCAATGGTATTTTTCGTTTCTGTACTCGATCCAACCAAAACTTTGTCTCCTGAAAACAGATATCGACGTTTGCCATTTCATGGTAAACTCGTGGTAATGAAACTCGATGTCCGAGATGATGAAATAATGGTAATATTCCTAGCTTTAAACATGAAAAAAGACTTAACACTAATAATTTTGCACTAAACTATTTGAAAGTCAAAGAAAATATATACGTCAAAAAAATCAAAATTGGCACAAATAATAAACTGGTCAAAGTCACCTATTGATATTGTTACAATATCATTCCTTAATCATATCAAAAATTAAATTTAAGATAAGAATAAAGAAGAAAACAATCGTAATAAATGGTCACGGTCTAAGTAGTGATCAATAATTTACATATATCATGAAATGCTGACTTGGAATAGCTAATACTAGCTTTAACCTCTCCATAGGGTGATACCTTTAAAACAAGTAATTTTAGTTATCGATAAGTCGGTCGTTATCGATACACCGATAGTTATCTATCAACAAATACTTGACAGATCGTACAGATTTCTTTAGTAACAATTCATTGCAGATTTTCTTTGTCTTTGTAACAAATAACCCGAACAAATCCTTTGATTTCACAGCAATTCCCAAATTGTTAACTACGGAAGCATATTCGGGGAAGTCGGAAGAAAATATTTTAACTGTAAATTTACAGATCATAACTGTAAATTTACACTTAATAAGTGTACATTTACATATAGTAACATTTAATATCTGTAAATTTACAGTTACTGTTGATTACAAAGCCACGTATGCAGCATATTCAGCAGTGCTCAATATAATAGCGTCAGCACTCTCCGTAATATTTTTGTTGACTTCCTGGACCTAGCATGGTCTAAGTGACTACTGTGAATGTCACTGCATTTACTGGAAAACCTCTCAATAAAGTTGGCGCAAGGCCACTAACGCAGAAAGAGATCCCTTCTCCCTTAACGCTTGCTATAAAGCAATCATGAAAACTATTAAGTGTAAAGTTATAGTTACTAGAATGAAAGTATTTTCTTATATATATATATATATATATATATATATATATATATATATATATATATATATATATATATATATATATATATATACATATATATATATATATATATATATATATATATATATATATATATATATATATATATATGTATATATATATATATAAAATATATATATATATATATATATATATATATATATATATATATATATATATATATATATATATATATATATATATGGGAAAATACTTGGACACCCAGACCAACAAAAAAGAACAATCCTGCTTTATTTTATTTGTCATTTTACGGTCTTGGGTTTTGCTCTAGCGAAAGAATTAAAGCTTTTGCATTTACCGACATAAATTAAATATATCGACCGAAGAAAATTCCCCATTTTCTATATATTTATATATAGGAAAACCTCTTTATATTATCGTACAGTGATGCACTTGTAGTGTCGAAGAAATTCGACGCTATTTTACTTATTATGTTAGCAACCAAAAGTTTTGGAGCAATGTAAAAGTACCTTGGCGCCAGCCACTACATCTTACCAATCCTTTTCGAGCGTTTTGGATATAAGGTATATTGTTGATTCTGGTCAAAGTGTGGTCTGTTCGTCAGCCTCTGTGGGTGTGAGCCTGCCTGATGAATGGTAAGGGACCAGAAATCGCGATAGCAGGAGGACACCCAGACCAGAATCAAAAAGAATAGTCCTGCTTTATTTTGTCATTTTACGGTCTCTCGTTTTGAACTAGCGAAAGAATTAAATCTTTTGCATTTACCTCTATATATATATATATATATATATATATATATATATATATATATATATATATATATATATATATACTAGCAAAAAATGCAATTTTTAAATCATCTATATAGATATAGACACAATATAATTTATAACAACTAAAGTCTGTCGGATATTATGTATTAAAATATGCTAACATTATTTAACGTATATTTACACTAATTTACAATTCATTGATAATAAAATAAACTCTGCAAAAAATTAAAATCTAAATAAAATTTTAAAACAACATACAGGAATTAAAAATATTATTTAAATTTGATAAAATATTAAACCGGTCAGAAATATTCGTTTTTACTCAAATATTAATAATATGAAAACTACAAAATGTACCTATAGGAGACTATTTTTTATGAAGGTTTTGGTTCGAAAAGGCCAAGGACCAAATTTTCAAAGAAAGGAAGTAGTTCTTCTAAACCCATTTATCATGCAGATTTTTTTTCAATGAAAGATGGTAATAAAATGTATTAAGGAAAGATGATTTAATTTACGGGATATAAAAAAAAAGCCAGTAATTATTTTCCAGCTTCTAATTAACAGGCCATCATATTTTTCTTGGGTTTCTATCCATAATTCAAACCCACTGGACCTTTTCCATGACACACTATTGAACCATACCTAACTTTCATATGAACTCTTCTTGGTCACTCAGATTACAGCATCTTTTACAAGTTTGCTGCATACGAGAATGTCATATTATTTCCTGACTTGTGTTTTGACGGTATATTTTAGCCCGTTTCCACTATATCGGACCGATTAATTATTATTCAACCACTAGCGCGTATGACTTTTCTCTCGTCCCGATAAATTTGACGGTCCGACATAGTGGGAACGGGCTCTTATTAGTGTTGGGATCACTCGAGTAAAAAATAACCTATCATCCGGTTTTTTCAATAACCTGAATCATCCGGTTATAATCGGTTATAATTCGAGTGACGAAAATTCGGTTTTTATTTTCCAACACGTCTCCAATTAGTCGTTGCCCGCATGCCAATCACTCACTGAGGCTGGCGACGTTGCTATTGTTGATATCACTCAAGTGAAAAATCACTCGATCGCTCGGGTATTGCAATCATCGACATCACCCGATTATTAAAGCCAGTACCGAGTTATAAGTTTGAGTGAAAACCGTCGCTCGTAATTGTCCACCGAACGCCGCACCTAGTGTTGGGATCACTCGAGTGAAAAATAACCTATCATCCGGTTTTTTCAATAATCTGAATCAACCCGTTATCATCGGTTATAATTCGAGTGACGAAAATTCGGTTTTTACTAAACTACATATATATATACATTTATCAATATAAAAGAACCATTGTTCGGCTCGCCACAAAGCACAACGGAGACTAGACTGACGATAAAGATAAATAAATAAATATTGAATTCTAAGAACTTTTAACCCTTTGCTTCAACACCGATGTATGTAAACATTCGCATTCGAATTCGTGTGAAAAACCGACGAGTGATAAATTAGTTTTTAAAATAAAATCATTTCAGTTCTCAGTAGTCAGTAATTCCCAATACAAATGCTGTAGATGAACGATGAACCGCCAATGCCAATATTAATATTAGTATTCGAGTGAAAAACCGGTTATCATCCGGTTTTTCAAATCACTTGAATACTCTGTAGTCGGTTATTAAAATAAGTCGGTTATTCCCAACACTAGCTCTTATAGAGCATTTGTACACACACTGATAATTATATCGAATGTCGGAGTCGGTGTAGGTGTTCAATCGCCATTGTACATGGCGTCCGATTTTTATTGGAGATCTATGTACGTCATTTTCATTTGTAAATGATATTTATCGGTCCGGTTTAGCGGACGGTCCGACTATTCAGTATGTACGATCCGACACATCGGACTACCGTGTGCACGCTACCGAAATAAAACAATGCAATTTGGAAGTGTCCGAATCCGACATCTGATAATTATTTGTGTTTACAAATGCCCTAAAGGCATTGTTGTAGCTTGCACACGATAGTTCGATATTATAGCATCCGACATTTTAAATAGTCGGACGGTCCATTAAACCGGACCAATAAACCATTTACAAGTGCAAATGGCCTAGGTAGATCTCCAATAAAAATCGGACATAATGTACAACAGACGGTTGTCCGAACACTGACTCCGACATCCGATAATTATCGGTGTATGTACGAACGCCCTTAGAATTATATTTTCGGCATTATTCTTGTAGTTCAAACTACACTGAAATCCGCTGACATTTTTGTCAGGAATGTCTAGGTTTATCTGGACATTAAAATTTGCATCACACTTTTTAGAGACAGTTCTAAATCCCAGAATCGGAAATTTTATTTCTCTACGAACTGTAATAAAGCTAGGCTCGAAAAAATCATGATTCATAAAAGATTTCTTTAAAATACTGTCCCTAAAAATGACGAGATCTTCATCGAGGCACGAAACTATCTCATAGTTTAAAAATGGTTTAATTTATTTACTTTTATTTAGATATTTTAATCATTCACATACACTACACAGACAACTCTCCAAATGGTACCCATTAAAAGTATAATATACAATGAGGCCCACTCTAACCATTGGGCTAATAGGGGCTGCAGTCCTAGGGCGCCAGGCTCCGGAGGGCTCCGCACAGTGCAACGAAATCAAAAATTCGTGGATATTGGTACTTTACTTCTACAACTAATGTTGCTTCAATGGAGATGGAGTAGTTTAGATGACAAATTAGATGACAAGGCTATCCGAACATGTCCACCTCTTGTACAATTCATAGCGTCGTAATTACGGCTACAACGATATACCATATATTCATCACTAAACAGTTCCTTACTTGTGATCTCCTCTAATAACCAAGTTTCAGTGAACACAATACAGTCATAGTTTGATGCACGTATTGACATAGAGACTTTACTGATCTTAATTCGGAGTCCTCTAACGGTTTTTTTATAATGCGATTTGGCTATCCATTGAGATCCACCACTTATTGTTCGATGCCATCCAAAAATTCGAGTTAGCAAGGGAATGTTGGTATACTGATTTGGTTGTATCAATTAGCTCTTGGGTGTACGAATCACTGGAATTCTGGATTTGTACGTTGTGAACTTCTGGTGACTGCAGTAGTGAAGTCTTCACTACATTGTAAATTAGCTGCGCCAGTTCGCCCTTCTCAAAGTAATTTAACGTACAGAGAAACTCAGAGAAACAACCCTGGAGGGAATAAAATGACTATGTCGAAAGTCACGAAGAAGTGAAATTTTTCATTCGATTTTTTTTCAATTTAATATTATATTAATGTAGTTATTTTGGCACATTGACAAGCAAAAGGATTTACGTTTATACCTAAAAAATATGCATGTTTTGTATTCCTTTTTGAACGAGCAAAAAGTTGATGCTAAAGTAATTACCTGGAAAATGTATTCAGTGATAAAGAATGGAGATTCGGGTCCAATTCTCAAATTATGCAAATAATATACCTACTTCTTTTTTATTAACATGAAAACTTTATGGAAAAAAATCAAATAAAATTTGTACGACTTTTCTTTCAGTTCAGTTAAAGTAGGTTGCATAAATTATTGGTATAATCTGTCTGGGCAGCTATAGATGGTGATGGTGCCTCTGTGTTAGATAATCCCACACACTGTTTATTATTGATAATTTTATTCATTAAACTTTTATAGGTGCTGTTACGATTTGCGAAATGTTTAGTTCTATCAATGATAACAAGCCAAACCTATTTTCTTTGAAAATTTAAAACCGATAATACAATAATTATATAGTTGGAAAAGAAAGTTGTGTTATTCTGTGATTTTTATTTTAACTACAGAGTTGTCAAATTACATTGTTTGTAAAAAAGTTTATGCTTAAAAATAGTAGATCTTTTAATCCTGAGGGCAAAATTTGGCGTATGAGCCGCAGGCAAGTGCACCAATTGCACGAGGGATTAAAATACCCTTTAGCGAGTGGCGGCTGGTGAAATTTCAAAGTTGTGTATCTCCGTTCCTTCTTACAGGATCCGCATCAAATTTGGGGGTTTTAATAATGAGCCCACTGGGAATGTTTTGGTAAAGAAAAGAAACATTTTGTAATTCGCGAAAAAAGTTGAATTTTTGGTGAGCCACTCCTGGCAGAAAATTGAACGCTTTTAGGTATTTTATTTATTATTTTTTCTAAACAAATTTTACATCATTTTGTCGACAATTTTTAAATTTTAAGAGAAAAAAATGTGATAGTAGAAAGTTATAGGCATTTAAATTTTATTTAAATTATATTTTAGTGTTAAAAACATTCAAATGACTATAACTTTCTACTAACACATTCGTTTCTCTTAAAATTTAAAAACTTTCGACAAAATAATGTAAAATTTGTTTAGAAAAAATAATAAACAAAATACCTAAACGCGTTCATTTTTCTCCCAGGGGTGGCTCACCAAAAATTCAACGTTTTTCCGCAAATTACAAAATGTTTCGTTCCTTTACCAAAACGTTCCCAGTTGGCTCACTATTAAAACCTCTAAATTAGGTACGGGTCCTCTAAGTAGGAACAGAGATATATTATGCACTGCGAAGCTCGATCTTATGGTCCCAGTATTTAATGGTCAAAGCTATGCTCCAGATTAAAAACGATATAGACATTGGTAAATTTTGCAAACTAATATCATTGATGCTTTGAAGAGGCACGGTGGTTGGAAGTCTTCGGCAGCAGCTGAAGGCTATGTCGAGAGCTCGGTGAATAACAGGAAGGACGTAGCCCAAAAATTTTTAGATCACGAAGAAAATAGTAATCTGAACCAATTTAGGGAGCAACTTTCAACACTGACCGCTTCTATTCGTACATCCGAAGAAACAAACCGGCTATTAAAATTTATACATTGCAATAATGTTTATATAAACGTAAATATTAACAATTGCCAATACTTATTCGTTAGACCTAGGCAAAGAATATAGGTATAGGTACCACTTTCTATTTATCGCCCCCTTAGTGCAACAACTAGATAACTTGAAATTCATAGTTTTGAGAAAATCGATTTTAAAGTTTCAAAACATCAAAAAAATACAACCGTTAGGTAGTCAACAATATTTAATATCTATACAGATATGTTGCATATCAAATTATAAATTGTCTATTTTGGAGACAATCAGGTTTTATATATTTGCAGAATTTGATCAAAAACTTGAGATATCTAGTTGTTGCTGAAAATCTAGTCAAAAAAAAGTAAAGTTATCTATTCATAACAACTAGCAATTAAACGAAAATCACTTAATAAATACTACTTTATTTGGAATAAAAAATGAACAGGAATGGTTCAAATAAAACCCAAAATAGTCCAACACTTAACACGACTTAAATATCAATATCAGTGACATCACTTTCGGAAGCTTCCGTGTTTTGAGGCCTTTTACGGTGGTCTCCGTGGAATGGGATACTCTGATAAAATGCTTTATACTTGCTAGGGAGTGCCGAAGGATTCATTTTGAAAAGAGACATTAGGTCGTCGTATTTTTCTTTTTTAAGAGGTAGTTGACTATGATACAAAGGATACAATTTTAAATGTATTCAAGTAGATTTTGACATACCTCGAACATTTTTGGATTGCCTACGCAAAATTTCCAAAATCTTCTTACCCCTTGACGTCATTTTTGCATTAACACCGTTAAAAAACACTGTAAAACCAATTTAGCAGCACAGAAATCCACCTGTTGTTTCAAGCACACAACTAGATATCTCATAGAGTCCAAGAAAGTGCCGGCGAGTAACTCAATAATGCCAGTGCCACAACTAGATATCTCAAGATGTCTAGTTATAAAATGTGCATTTTCGAAGTTATCTATTTCTGGTCACTCTTTAAACAAGTTTGGTTGCTCGTACAAGATATCTAGATGTTGCATTGAAAAGAGCATGAAAAATAGGTCAGCTTTAACTGGATAACTCAAAACGCATAAATTTCGAGTTATCTAGTTGTTGCACTAAGGGGGCGCTATGATCTAGATAATTTTAGACGTTTTAAATAGGTTAGTTTTCAATGTTTTAATCTTGTATATCTGTTGTTTGGTGCAAGAATGTCAGTTTTCCTCAAGTTGAGATAATGAAGGGGATAGAAATTGTTAATAATATTCGATTGATTAAAATCTACCACAAAAGTTTTGGTTGTTTTAAAATTGGGATATAACGAAATGGTATGTATTTTTAGGTATCACGTAACATTGTTCACATAAGATGAAGTGATTTTTTTTTAATTATAATTATTTATAACTATAATATTAATTCAAAAATTAGAAAAACGTAAAATTAAAAATTGTAGCTAGTATCTGGTGTTGCGGATTTTTTAACCATTCGTCCTCCGATGGGTTTTAGGATAAAAATAAAGAAATATAATATGTATTACAAAAGAACGTGTTTAATAAAAAGGGTACAAACATTTGTATGTGTGTGTTTCAACAGTCAAATAACATTTTGTGATTATAAAGCTGCGTATGCAGCATATTCGGCAGTACTCAATAAAACAGCGTCGGCACATTTTCCAACAATTGTCTCAGTGCCCTTAACTCTCTCCGTAACATTTATGTTGACTTCTGAACATAACTTCATGGTCCAAGTGACTACTGTGAATGTGACTGCATTCACTGGGAAAGCTCTTAGTAAAGTTGGTGCAAGGCCTCTAAAGAGGCAAGAGATTCCTTCTCCCTTAACGCTTTTTGCAAAGCAATCGTAGGAACTGGTGTATTTTGTACTTGTTAGTCCATCGATTTGGAATCTGGATTTTAATACATCGATAGGGTACACTATGGCCCAGGATACAACACCTGAAAAAAAGAAAATTGATCAACAAATTTAATATTTTCCAGTGCGTAGTTAGTAATGGGTTCTGATTTCTCTATGTATGTACATTTTACAAGGTTATTGAATATATTTGGACCAACAGATAACTTTTTTGTTTGAAGAGATAGAAAAATGCTCAAATTAGAAAAATTTTCGATTTGTACAAGAACCATTAGGAAACGTAATTGAAAAATTGAATATCAAATCAGGCGCAGATTTAGGAAGGAGCGCAGGGGGCGCACCCCTCCCCCTAAAACCTTATAAAAAGAATTTTAATAGCGAATTTTGTAAAAACAAATATTGTCACATAAACATTAACTATTCCTACATATTCTACAAAACAATATAAACAAAAACAAACATTTGCCGTCTATGTAAGGTCTTTGAAATGAACTATACCACAAAAATATGAACAATAGATCAATGCTAATATGTAATATAAAAAAAAATCGGTCAAGAACGACCTATACTTGCACAATTAGTGTTCCGTGCCATCAGTTAACCTTAACCTGAGCAAACCTCGCAGCCGACGGCACCAACGCCGTATCACATCGCGTATGCGCGGAGCAGAGTGGGGGGGAGCATTTCGACTTTGCCAAATTAAAAATTTTTGAAAACGTGTAAAGACAAAAGTCGTTCTTTACATCGTGAGACATATTTTGTGTCTAAAAGTATTCGAACGTACATTTTTTCAAAAATGTTCTGACAACGTTTTCAAAGATGCTTGTTTGAAAACGGATTTATGCAATATTTTAAAAGAATATTTTTTCAAAATTTTTTTTTTTGAAATAGATCCATTTTCCGGAAATATATTTTATCGGAAACAGTATTTAGAAAATTAGATTATGCACTCTGCAAGCTTGGAAGATGTTAATTAAGAAGGCGAAAATAGGTCCTGAACAAACCTAAATGAACCTTTTTTGGGTTTGACCAGGTTTCCTTTGGTTTAGTACATTCCTTTCTCTTAAACTACTTTTTCAAAAAGCCGTTCCTTAAAAAAATAATACCCGACAAAATTTAATATCGAAAAAGATGTTTTATGAAAAAATGTATATTTTTAAAGGTGGTTTAAAAAAACTTTAAAAATTGGTTTTAGAAAAATTTTACTTTCGTAAGTACTCGTATATCCCCAGAAGGCAGAAAGCATAAATAAAAACAGGCTACAATATTTACACTTTCATATTAATCAAACAATGTGTCCTGTGTAAGCTAAGATGACCAATTGTTCTGTTTTTTTTGTCACCAAACATCTTTTTTGATGTTAAATTATGTAACTTTTTTCGAAAAGCAGCTTCTTTGAAAGATGCTTTTTCGGAAATGGATCTACAAAAATTTTTCGAAATTATATTTTTTAAAGAATCTTCCAAAAATACATTTTCCATAAATATATTTTTTAGAAAACACAGCTTTTTTAAATTTAAATTATGAACTCTACTGGATTACAAAATGCCAATGAAAAAATGGCAACAAGAACTAACCTAAACAAACCGTTTTGGTGTTCGGTCAGGTGTACGTTTCCTTGTGTCTGCTATGTTACTCTGGTAGAAAATTACTTTTAATAAAGTGTCTTTTATGAATGTTCAAGGTCCTTTTTGGAACAATGTTTAAAAAAACGTACTTTCTAAAAACATGTTTTCTTAAAAAAAAGTACTACGAAAAGTGGTTAAAAAAATTCGAGAAGTTGGTTGCCGAATAAAACAATCTTAGCTTTTGTATAACTGTATTATCGAAAAATGTTTGTTTTCGAGAAAATATATTTTCGAAATAACGTGCTGTCAAAAAATGTGTTTTCGAAAAACTTTCATATATCAGTCCAAATGGACAGAAGGTATAAATAAAAAAAATGATAGGATATTAAGTTAAGATGACAAACCGTTCTGTTTTCGCAAGAAAAGTTTTAGATATTTCGTCCATTATGAAATAGTGTACTTTTCTTAGAACTCCAAACAATAAAAACAATTGTACAGGTTTTATTTATTCTATAATTTTGAGTAGCTTGAGGTGACCTTGCGACCCCCCCCCCCCCCCCCCCCCAGCCTAAACAAAATTCTGAATTCGCCCCTGAATTATTCCATCATTTCCGCGGTTTGTTTGGCTCTCACATGATTTTTTCTTGAAACTAATAAATTCAGTTCTATTATTGTGGAAAATACATAATTAAATTGTCCCTTTCTTCATAAATTTCCAAAAAAACTCAGAAATTAATTCATTGTAAAAAATCTAGTTGTCATATTTTTGTACTTTAAAATTTAGATCCTTAATTGTCAGGTTAGACCGGTCTAAGCAAGAGTAAATCAGGCCGATAGGTTGATATATAAGATCCATAACGATAAAGGTAAAAGGATTGTAACTAAATTAAATAATTGCTAGAATTTTGTTTCGCATGAACTTGATGAAAAATATACAAGAGGAAAATTACATGCTTTATGAACAGCCAGAGCTACAAAACAAGTATTTATTAGGTGTCGTAATAACATGTAAACCAGACGCGATAAAAAGAAATAAATTACTACTTGTAACAACAACGGAAACTAAAAAAAAAACCATGAACTATTTTGGAAAATTTCACACAACTGGACATTATCAGTGCCAGAGTACGATGCCCTTCTATTAGTTTATCGTTATTGTAACCTATACAGACTCCCCGCAATAATAAAATACATGTACATACAGTAATAATTTACTTAACAATCAATAATACCGGGTGAGGATTTTATAGTGTTACAATGCGACATCTCAAAAACGTTTTGAAATATTTTAAAATATGTTTGACATTTACCCTCCCCCCTCCACATTTTCAGTGGCCGTTGGCCACTGAAAAAAAAGTTTGAAATGTCGAAATTCCTCTTTTGAAAAATAATTTTTTCGAAAAACACCTTTTTCTAAAACGGATTACTGAAACTTGCTTTTTTGAAAACGTATTTATGAAATATGTATTTCCTCGAAAATACGTAACTCGAAAGTACATTTTTTTTTAAATAATTTTTAAAAATCAGGTACATTTTCCGGAAATATATTTTTTCGAAAACACTATTTAGAAAATTAAATTATGAACTCTAGCAGTTTGGAAAATGTTAACGAAAAAAAAAAGATCCTAAATAAACCTAAACGAACCTTTTTTGAATTTGATCAGGTTTCGTTATATTTGGTACGTTACTGTCTCGTGAATGAAACTGCTAATGAAGGTCTGCCTGTGTTATACTGCTTATGCAGTTCGATATGGTTAGCTTTAAGGATATGCTGTTTCGGAAGGCAGGTATGTTCGTTTATCCTGTACTGACGAGAACTAAAGAGTTCGAAACCGGTATGCAGGTACCACATCCTAACTAAAGAAAAAGCTTCCTTCTTCCTGGTAGTTTCTTGCAGTCAAACCAAGTATTTTGTTGTCTAACAGTGTTAGTCAAAATCCGGCAAATTTTGGTATGTAATCCAGCGCTCGGAGGGGCATATAGCCCGGAGAAAAGCTGTTTTACCATGATTTGTTCAAATCCTTACTGTATAAGGAATTTTCAGGTGGTTTAGAGACCATATTCTCAATTTTACGTATTGATATATGTACCCCTGACAAGTAGACTTCAGTCATTGTTGAAAGAAAATACACGTTCTCTTACCAGCAAATCCACCACCCATCAACATCGCAAACGTAGAAACTGGCAAATCATCATTCCTTCGTGTCAAAAATTCGTATGTACAGAAATAACTACTGAAAGCTGGTATTTCTCTTAAAATGGTTAAGCCCAAGCCCTTGAACACACCTCTTGTGCCGTTATTTCTGTATATTTTCTTTAGGCATTCCAGTGGATCTTTGCTTGTATCACCCACCTACAAGTAACAAAAATTGAAAATCAATTAGTAATTATTGAAAATAAATTAGGCAGAAAAAATGGAAACAAAAAATAAAAAATCTTAAAACCGGCATCATTTTTTTATAATACCATAGTCCAGAAACAACCAAAAATATAGATATTCTTTATTATTCATTAACGTAAGTATAACTTCAATAGGAACAGATTAAGTTTAAAACTTTTAGGTTTGCCCTAAAATAGTTTTTGCACATATTGAACATTACAAGATTAGTCATATTGATCTACTAGTTTCTCAAAAATCGCTTACAAGGATGTTTTATTTTAGCTTTGTACCTTATAATAATATTAAATAAAGCATTAATGGGAGCGAAGTTAGGCAATCTGATTTTTTTAACGTTTACGTTTAAGAACGTTCCCTTTCTAATTCTCCCGACGATGATGACGATCTGAAGAACATTTCATTCATTTTATTGAATGAAATTCAATTATTATTATCTAAGCATTTCGTAATTTATTTTTAAATTCTTGTATTGTTGTCCAAAATTTCTATATTTTGGACCGATAGAAAATCATCTGCTAGAGATAAAAGGCTAGTTGTTATTTGTAATACAACTAGAAAAATATTGCGATTGTTGTATTAAAAGTTTCATAATCATAGTTTATATCTTTCGACGTGTTTTTCCTCAGATCACAAAAACATACTCTTTTTGCAATTTATTATTTCTGTCTTTTCTTTAAGTAAATAACAAAAATTAAAAATCAATTAGTGATTATTTAAAATAGATTAGGCAGAAGAAATGGAACCAAAAAATATTTTTTTAAATCTGCATCATTTTTTATATACGTTTTCAGTTACTCAAGTCTTGTTACAATTTTTTGAGAGATGTTGAAATCCATTTCTCAATCGAATGTTATTTTTTTGAACATTAACTTAACAACATGTCAATAAATCTATAGATTTTTTGCTCATATTTATAGGAAGGGGATCTCACAAATCATAAATGAATTGGAGCAAACTTGAAAACAATACCAAATTATGCCAATTTAAATCTGGTTTAGGTCGAAAAGTTGGGATTGGCGATCCATTGGACTACGTTTAAATTAGCCAAATAACAGAATTAATTTCGATAAGATAGTCCGTTTGGAACGTGAAGACACTGTGTCAATTGAATGGATATTATCCGATAGAGTTTCCATCTGATTTCAACGTCGACATAAACGCGAATATTTACCTGCATTCTTGACTTGACCATCTCCATCGGACTGCAAATAAAGCTCTGGACAAATCCAGCCGCAGCACCAGCAATCGCATGACATCTTAACGAATCTGAATCTTTCATCCATCTTTGAGTATTTCCATATATGCCAAACACTATGGCATTGATTCCAGCTACACCTAAGCAAAGAAATTAATTTTTCAAATGGTTTGTGAATGATGAATGAAGAATGAAAGAACAAATTGGTCATTTCCTACAATTTGTTTGATTTTTTATAGAGGGATTTGGACGACTAGTCGACTAGTCGTTAATAAAAGGTGACTCGGCGGCAGACTGTTTTTACCGACGATTTTAAATCTGCTTGTAGAAACGCGTGGGAACACTTCAACGGCTTCGTTGTGCTCGTGTGGCGTTCACACCGGAAGTTCGAACGGAGCCGGTGGGTCCCAGTACAAAAAAATGTTCCTAATTAAAATGATAATGATACAAAACAAGTTTTTTTTTAATTAAATTACATAATAATTTGAAGCCGACTAATCGGCCTTTTTGCGAACTAGTCGCCGATAATTCGCCGACTGCAAAAATGGCCGACTACATGGCTGACCCGACTAGTAAGGCATATCTCTAATAAATGAAAATGTACTGACTAGTCTCCAACTAGTAGGGTTATTCGACTAGTCGGCCATTTTTGTACTAGGCGAATAGTCGGCGACTAGGCCGTAAGAAATCATTTTTTGTTTAGAGGAGCACGTGCCTCGTCCGAACACCATACGAATAAAACGAAGACGCATGAAGCGTTTTTGCGCGGTTCAATGAGCAAATTCACAATAGTCAGTCGGCAAATCTAACTAGTCGGCTTTTATTCAACCGGCTAGTGGGTCAGTCGGCCCAACCCCTAGTCGATCCTTCTCTATTATTTATATATTTTAATATATATTTTTATACTTACCCAATAATGGACTGGTTACTCCTCTATAAATGCCCCTTATGCCTTCCTTGGCAAAAATAGACTGAAGGCAATGGAAAGTATTTCTATACTTTGGGTTCTGTGAATCTTGTGTTTGAAGACATACCTTTACTGTGTCAAGAGGATGACCGACTGCAATTCCAGCACAACCTTAAAGAAAGAGTTTACCAGATATATTAAAAATATTGATTAAATTTCAGGTGTAGGAGTTGAATGTCACTTAATATTGCAGACTTACTTTTATGTAGGAAAGTTAGAGATTTAATTTGTGTAGAAAACCCTTATCCGAAAGCTCGGGAGTCACTAATAGGTTTACACATAAATTTTGTGATGCGTGATTTAAAAGGAAAAGTACAAAATAAAATCTTGCTGTTTGTTACTGTCAAAGTAGACCAGTTTTAGCAATTCTGAATTTGGCTGCATATGTTTTTCCTACCTTTTTTATCGAGATTTTTATCTTTTTTATATACTGACCTCCCAGACATCCTGCAGCAAAATCAAGAGCCATTACCAGGACTTTCAATGTGATATACGTCAACAAATGTAATAATCTTTTTCGTAACTTTGTTGAATCTATCTATAAGACGAATGTTTTTAGGCAGCCTATAAGAATTTTGTGCTAAAGATGATGACTCCATGTACTATCTTGGGAAGTTCTGAAAAGAAACAAAATATAAACAATATAATACCATAGCCAAAAACAACTAAAAATATACATATTTATTCTTTATCATTCATTAACGTAAGTTTTCGACAACCCCCTGTAGCACACGAATGATTAGTGTTATTAATTTTAATTAGAAACAGATTGGGCTTAAGACTTTTGTTAAAGTTTGCCCTGAAATAGTTTTTTGTAGATATTAAATATTAAAAAATAGGTCGTATTGATCAATTACACTGGAGAACAAAATTAATTTTTTTGTTTGATTGATACGAGGTAAAGTGGGTCTCGAGTTAGCGATAAAATGTTTCTTTTTTGAAGACCATTTGTGAGGCACCACACGGCATAGGGTTGCATTTAAAATTTTTGACATCAACTCCCTAGAATCACCCCTCAAGGGGATTGAAAAAGTTAAATTACATAAAAAAGTAGATTTATTAACCAATAAGATACACGTAAAATGTGGTGTCTCTATCTTTACTAATAGCAAATATATTTGCCCATAATAAGACTTTTCAGACACCCTGTATATTTCGAAAGATAAAGTTTATATTAAAGAACTAATCGTATTAAAAAAACGTTAACTTAAGCAAAGTTAGGCGAACTAATTTTTCAAAAACGTTCTTTTAGGAAGGCTGCCCTTTCTACAGACTAAGATGACGCTCTAAAGAACAAATTTTATTGAATGGAAGTTAATTATCATTATTTAAGCATTTCGTAATATGTTTCTAAATTCTTGTGTCGTGATCCCATTTCCCAAAATACTGTAGCGCCTACTTTTATAACCTTTATCTGGGACAACTCACGCGGACTTTAAGTCTAAGTATTCACATTTTGTACTTATGTTGTAGCATTGGTTTAAAGACCCAAGGTACTCTAGAAGACCACAATGCTAAAGCAGGGAGCCTGTAAAGACTGACCTGCTTGAGTATCACGAGCAGGGCCGCCGAGAGGGGGGTGGCAATGAGGGGTGACCGCCCCGGGCCTCATCTTTATATAGTATCTCAAGTAGAACAAAAAAAAACTAAACAATTATTGACGACAGTATGGTTTAAAATCTTGCAAGCTATAGATGGCAAAAGCAGGATGCTACAAAGTAAGCAGATATTTATGGATGAAGCTGAAAGTAACATCAAGAGCCTAATTGACGACATGTTAACTATAAAACAGTCCTGGCCCTTGCTTTTAGTAACTGAATATACGTTTCAATATGTTAAAGAAAAATTTAAAGTAGAATCTTTTTATGTTGGACTTGATCGTATTTTAGTGGATTTGGGCAACATGTCACAGCTTTGCTGAGCTTTTCTGGTTTTAATTTTTTTTTACAAATCACCTGTGTGAATGTTTAAAAATAAAAAAAATTCTGCTATAAAAGCCCATTACTTTTTAAAATATATTTTATATTTTTTTAAATATCATTAAAAAAGACAAGCGTTATTTTCTTCGTAACAAATTTTAAAAACATAGGTTGGGACCCCATGAGTATTTGTTGTCCCAGGCCCCCAAATAGCCCTCGGTGACCCTGATCACGGGGGTCGTGAAATCGACCCCCATCAGTAGTGGTAAACATCCTAGACGTTTCCCCAGTTCACCTGGTGATCAAGGGAGTAGCAAGAAAGGAACTGCATCGTCTGCAAAGTTTACTTTCCCCTTGTTGTTTCGTCAAATCAGCGACAAGGGGTATTATTATTATCAGGTTCTTTATTTAGCACATTGTACTAGTTACATAATATTAGGTAAAATAACAACACATATGTCACACATTTTGTCAATATTTAATGATTGCTTTTAAAATTGTCACATTAAAACCATAACACAGGTGTCAATAAATAACAACGTTAAAAGCATTAAAAGATACAACAAAATCATTCAACTAAAAAACTGAACAACACCAAATAAACAAAAACGTACTTTTAAGAACATTGCCCTTTCTACAGACTATGATGATGCTCTAAAGAACAAATTTTATTGAATGGAATTCAATTATCATTATTTCACACATTTCGTAATCTGTTTCCAAATTCTTGTGTTGTGGTCTAAAATTTCCATATTTTGGTCTTGTGGAAAAACATCTGCTGGTGATAAGACTAATTGAAATACAACTAAAAAAATATTGTGCGTGTACTTTTATTAAAAGTTTCACAATCATAGTTTATATCTTTTGATGTGTTTTTGCTCGATCAAAGAAACATCATTTTTTTGCAATTTATTATTCCTGTCTTTTTTTTTTGTTTTTTCTTTCGATGTTTTGCGTTCTTGTTTCCTAGTAATTATCACTTTATAATTAGTTGCTGCAATTTTCTGTTACACTATATAAAATGTGAAATAAAATTTAATAAAAAACCTTACGCACTTTGATATGTACAGTGTATACTGTAAGTTTTCTTTGTAAATAATAAACAATAAAATTTTGAATTAAATTGTAACAATGTTAGTTAGTTCCAAAGATAACATTTCTATTCAATACATATGGATGATCGATTCTTCTCGATTTAGGGGTCTCAATCTAAGTAGGTAATAATAATAATAATACTAATAATAATAATCAACTTTATTAGGTAACACAAGAGTAATTACCAAAAACAG
This sequence comes from Philopedon plagiatum, assembly GCA_963971165.1. Taxonomy (NCBI): domain Eukaryota; kingdom Metazoa; phylum Arthropoda; class Insecta; order Coleoptera; family Curculionidae; genus Philopedon; species Philopedon plagiatum. The sequence continues at coordinate 17,660,320 of OZ020190.1, read as the reverse complement.
ATGTTAAATATAAGAAAAATTTTAGCTCGAGGTAAGTAATAGGGTTCCTTCACTTACCAATAATGGAACAATTTAAAAAAATTTGCTTCGGTTAAAATATGAATTGTCATCAAAATATCTAACACATTATAGATTACAACATGCAGTTAAAAAGTTATATATAGAAAACTTAAAGTTAGATTTTTAAAAATATAGATACTAATCAAACTTCATTTAAGTGAACAAAAAAATAAGGTAGGTTAAATATAAAACACCATTGCAAAACAAAGAATTGCCAAAATTGGATTATCCGTCTATTTTTATTTTTAATATTCTTACAGACGTAATTGCCAATATTTCTAACAAAATTTAACTTTCGAGGATATAAAAATCCTCAGCAGGAAAAGAGCAAATCAAAGAGCTAATGAAGCGGTAAAGAAACAGCAATGGCATAAAAATACAAAAGTTGAGGAACTTTCTCGTTATGTGAACTATATCTATTAAATATCCGCCCTGCTCCATTATATTTCTGAAGGAAAAATAATAGTATTACATTATCAAAATTGAAAACATCTAACTTATACCAAGAACATATTAAAAAAAACATACCACGTTAGGGCCCTGGAATCCCATTAAACACACCGACATTTCAAGAGGACCCCTGCAAATCTTGGACTGACTTTTGACTTTTTGAATTATTTTTGATATATAAAAAAAACAAGTTTAGTGTTGCTATCTTTTTACTAGCAATCTTGAAGTCATAGTTTATCGTTCCTGTGTTTGCAAATTTAGATAGCTAACCATTTATTACAAAATAAAAAATATTTATTTTTCACTGGGTCAACGGTGAGTCGGTTGGTCAAGGCGCAAATCTTTGCTGATTGAATATCGAATCCGATTGGAGTTCAAATCCCACTTAAAGAATAGACATTTTGGCAGGACGTTATCAGGATACGTAAATTAGGTACACCTACGTCTCTGTGTTGCAGGTAAAAGTCAAGAATTGTGCGCAAAATGTATTGGATATATTCGCACAATTGATCTCAAACACGCTGGGAGAGTGTGTGTGATAAGTACATCACTGTGCCAGACCATAGGCGTGGGAACTATAACTACTACGATGTGTCGCGACTCGCTGCTGCACCGTGTCAATACATTGACATGCTTTGCGGTGGAAACAGAATATTCGGAATTTTATTTTTCCGGACCTAAATTATGACGGGTCTCGCGTATAGTATTTGGTGTGCAATAGGGACTTATTGTAGGTTATGACGGGTCTCGCGTATAGTATTTGGTGTGCAATAGGGGCTTATTGTGTTGGAAATGATCACAGTGCCAAAAGAAATAGTGCACATCATAATTATAAAAAAAGAGCCAAAAACCCAATGTCAAATTTGTACTAGATTTAATATTTATAATGAGTACTTGTAATATGCCTTTTTATATAGTCCAGAAAAAAACTGTTTCGTAATTTTTGGGCAAAATATAATCCCGACTGGAAATTGCCATGCGAAGCAACATTGCGAAATTGTTTACCACGTTTACGCAAACGAATAAAAAATGCAATTGAGCGTGAAGTAAACAGTAAAAAGTTATGGCTGACCATTGATGAATCAACGACTTGCGCCCCCCTAGCCCCCGCCGGCACGCCACTGGTCTAAGTATCAACGTATCGTACTTGCTTTAGTTTGATGGCCCAAGGTATTATACCGCAGAAGACTATATTGCTAAAGCTGGGAGCCTGCATAGTCTGACCTGCTTAAACATCACGGGAGTCATGAAATCGACCTCATCAGCAACAACATCCTATACCCTATCCAATTTAATATGAGAATGATGACAGAAACCCATCTTACAACGGAGAGATCAATTATAACTCTCTCTCGTGTTCTTTCTCTCTCGTCTTCTTTTTCTCTCATACTCTTAAAATTTTTACAGCTGGTAGAAAGTTAGGTTATGAGAAACATAAACATGACATTATTTGAAGCATGTCACATAATATAAGTTGTTTTTGCAGTGTAAAAATGTACTTTATAAAGTTTTTCTTTACATTACTTAGACCGGGCGATGGGAATCAGTAACATGAACGCCGACCCGAAATAAAGTTGAGAATACAAGGCATCACAGAAGATTTCTTTAGTTATTGACAAAGGAGTGAAAATTGCGACCTAAAAACGTTTGGTTTCAGTTTAAAGCTGAAGTCACAGTGCTATTACAAAGTGTATCTAGGTATCCTTCTGGAACTTTCAACATTTACAGTTAAAAATTGTGAAACTACTTGGTATATTGGATTAATAGGAGAATAGGAAATATTTTTTAACCTTATTATAAATTGTTTATCTTAATAAAAATATTTACTCATTTTTGCTATTTTTTCTTTATTTATTTAAAAACTTTTTCTCCGATCCTTTTATTGCAAATTATTGGTTAGAGGGAGTATTGTTACTTAGAGGGGTAGGAAGTAATAATTTTAAGGAGTATAAAACAAGAAGGTTAATGTCGCTATGCTGAAACTGTTTTTGCCTAATAAAAACGAGATTTTTGCAAATACTGTTTGTGTTCAGTAGAAACAAAGGTATTTTGCATTAAAATCATAAAACACATAAGTATTTTGCAAAATTAGAAATTTATTTTTATGACAATTCCGATTAAACTCTCACAGTAGACAACCAGAAATACTTGCCCAAACAATGGGGGCTGTGATAAAATATTTGAATATTCTTTTTTATTGGCAACAACATCGTTTTTATTTGTCTTTTTATAGACCGCCTGGCTGGCGGTCTATATACCGAGCCCTTGGTCAGAAAAATGTCCGGATGTTGTACAATTCTGTTTTTCGACAATCTCAATTTGTTTCTCCGAGATGGTTGCAAGTGAAACGTTCAAATTTTCTAATGCCCCTTTTGCTAACAAGGATAGAAGGAAATCAGATTCCGTTGAGAATTTTATCAGGAAAGAAAAGAATTATATGATGACTAATCTTTCGAAGTATATAACCAGCAATACTTCCACAAGCGAAGAAGGTAGGATAAAAATTTGAACATATTCTTTTTTATTTGTCTTTTTCTAATTCACTTTCGCCAACACGGATAGAAAGAAATCTGATTTCTCCGTGAGTATCACGAAAGAAGAGATGAATATTATGATCGCTAAAATATGTTCTGGTGTAAACTGTCAATGTAACTGACCAATAGGGTCAATTCTTGTTCAATTGTTTTTTCTGTCATCATTCTCACATTAAATTGGATAGAATATAGACGTTACCTTACTTCACCTGGCGATTTGGTGGAGTCGATAAATTCTTCCGTTTCTACCGGGCTCGTAAAGGGGGCGATTATAACTGTCCTTCTAGTTTTAGACCAGTCGCCTTGCTACCAACATTGTCAAAATGCTTGGGTGGTTATGGTTAAGATTCGTGGAGTTAAATTTTTGAAAAGACAAAATATTCTAATAGCAGAACAATTTGGTTTTCTAACCTCAAAGGGAACTAATGATGCAATATTTGCATTTCTTGAGACACTTTATTTGAGTATTAATGATGGAGAAGCAGCTGCTGCGGTGTTTTGTGATTTATCCAAGGCGTTTGATTGCGTCGGTCAAAGAATACTGCTGCATAATGTATGGCTTTCGAGGTTGACCTCTGGGTTGGCTCTGTTCTTATATGTCAGATCCAGTTCAGACTAGTTCATTTAAGGGTTCAGCATCCGAGCAGCTTAGTGTGGAGTGTGGCATCCAACAGGATCTCGTGCTGGGTCCATTGCTGTTTTTGATATATTATGTAAATGATTTCGCTAATATTGATATAGGGGGGAAATGACTTTATTTGCAGATGATGCAACTATTTTGTAGCATGACAGACACAGCGATCGACTTAATGAAAAAGTAAACAATGACTTAGTAAAGATTAAGCAATGGTGCGATGCTAACCAGCTTACTTTTAATATTACGAAGACCAGTGTTATGTCCTTTAAATGCGACTTGAATGGCGTATTTTTAGATAATCAAATTGTAAATAATTTGATTGAGAATAGATTTTTAGACAGCCAGATCACGCACGACAATGCGACGGTGAGCAAGAGAAGAAAGTTTTCTTGTAAGAGAAGTCGAATGACTTTCTTTTGAATACAATCAAGGATGCTCAGCGTCGAAGGTGATGCCGCTCCCCATTTGTAGGAACAGTATTCTAGGTTAGGTTTTCTTTCTGGGAAACATGAAAAGCATAAAAGCTGAAAAAGAATAAATATTTACGAGCTCGGAAAAAAAACATGCTTTTTAGCGGCTGATTCTGCTATTGAAGTAACAACAAGAACGAACGATTCTTTGATTTATGCGGACGAACCATCCATGTGGATTGGATGTTCCTCAACTTTTTGGTTAAGAGCAAGACCGTTCTGGAGGAGTAAAATTAAGCAATGCTCACCAAATAGTCCATATATTGATAGATTTTAGGGTGATGCAATGAGATTTATTAACGGTGTAGTTTTACTATGACGCTGTACTTGATACTGAGATAAATAAGCTCCGTTGTTAACTGAAACATGTTTCCGCATTCCAGCGATTTGTTGTGTTATGCATTAATTATTTTATAATTAAAATGGGGACAGAGGTTATAAGACTAATGTTTGACATACAGTTTTAATTCATAAAGCCTGACCTTTAAAATTTCTAAACATATTCACACGCTGGACATCGTGATGTTGATACAACAAACGAGCAATATGCAAAATTTTGCAAATTCATTATGATCGACATTTGTAAATAAGAGCTATCATGAAGTAATGCGTCGATCCTTCATTTCACACAAAATATGATGTTGTTATCCCGAGAGAAATCATATGAGAAATTTAATAGATTTATACAAACAAAGACACATACAACAAAGAACCTAAAAATTATAAATTTAAACTAAATGAGAGACGTGTCCACCTTCTACTTCCAAACATGTTCTCATTCTTCTTTTTACAGCATCAACAACATTGGCGAGCACTTGGGGGAGTTGTTAATCTCCTGAAATTTATTTGTAATTCTAGCCCGTAGGTCTTCTAAATTTTCACAAAGGGTTTTGAAAACCAAGTTTTTAATGTGTGGCCATAAGAAAAGTCGCACGGCGTGAGATCGCAGGACCGTGGTGGCCAAAAATTTTAAATTATCAAGAGTTACGTGAATTGGTGCGCCGTCCTGCTGGACGCTGCCTTGTCGAATCTCTTTATCGTCTAATGCGTTTATAAAATTTTCTAAAATTCCATTGCGGTGTCCCGCCGAATTGAGAGTCCCTTCAAAAAAAATCCGTCCAATTAACTTTCTTTTCGATATGGCCGCCCACATGTCAACTTTCTGCGAATGCAGAGGCTTTTCTATAAAGAAATGTGGATTTTCAGAACTCTACATTCTTATTAGTTGAGAATTTACATGACCAGAGAGAAAACCATGCCTCGTCAGTAAACAAGGTTTTTCAAATACATTTTTATTATTATCCAAATTATCCATAAACCACTCTGAAAATTGCATTCGCTGCGGCTTGTCGTTTGGTAATAATTCTTTGACTGAGCTTAGACGATAAGGGTGTATATGCAGGTCATATTTCAGGATTGTATTGCAAGTTCCGTAGGATACATTTACTTGCTGGCTTAAACGCCGAATAGGGGTTTGTGGGTGTTCATTACCAATTTGCCTTAATTCTTCTCCTTTTTGTTCAGTGCGAACTTTGGGTTTCCCGCTGCCTTCCTTGCGATTCACACTTCCTGTTCCTCTAAACAAAGCCACAGATCTAGTCAAAACTTGGCGAAAGTAGTCGAAATCCACGACTACTACGTGTGAAAATTCTGTTTGAAAATCCTGAATGGCGTCCTGTGTTAAATAAACCCACTGGCCATCAACCCTTTTACGATTTCCCTTTAATTTTCTTAAAAATAAAAACTTCAGGAGTTGACAGTTCTATTTGTCATTCACCTATACCTTATACCTATATTACCTGTTAAGAGTAATAATTCAAGAAATGTGTGACTGATTCCACCGCATACTTAGAGGGCATTTTTTTTATCTTACGTTATGTATCTTATGTAGTTTCCGTTATTTGATTAAAGAGACGAAAATCCTAATTTAAGATACTTAATTTCACTTATACTACTGAGGTTTAAATGATATTTTTGAGGATAAGTTCTCAATTTAAGAATTTATTTTCTTGGGGGTGATGACTACAGTAAACTGAAATCTGTCTTCTTTTCAGCAAATTCCAAAGATTACTAAAACCGCCACTTAATTAAATGTCGTTTATTTACAAGCTTATTACTCTGCTCGTATATTTAAAATATATGTTGATAAACTATTATTTAAACTGATAATTTCATTTTCTGGAACACTCGATTCTACAATCTGCTATTTTAAATTATATAATTAAAGCAATTTTTGAATTTGTAAATTTGACTTTTATGTTTAATATTTTGTATGTTTTGATTGGGTTAATAATTTATTATTGATAGATAAAAACGTAATTTTGCAAAATATATTTAATGTGCAGTTTTAATTATACATTATCTCTGCAAACCCAAGATTTGAGCAACTTTTATTAAATTAAAATTAGCACAGTCGATTTAATATTTTTGTCAGAAAGATAAGTTGTATCCACAACTGTCTCCTTATCGTTTTTTGCAACAAAGAATAGGTTTCTCTCTTGCCTTTTAATGAATGGTTAATGTGTAGACCTCAATTATTGAAGCCGATTGAATGGAGTCGACGTTGAATCGATCTAACATCGAGTCCATAAACTCAGTCGTCAGTTTCATACTACGCATCAATCAAGATTTTTACATTCGACGCGCGTTTCTCTAAATGTAGCATCTTCAACACTATTCAAGAGATGAAACTTAGTCATATCGTGACGATTTTTGGCGCATCTACGATAATATTCCTTTTTCGTTAAGGAACACGGGAGCGTCAACTGTGCCCATGATAATATTGCATTTTAACTTATAATGGACGCAATAATACGTACAAGTTACTTGAATTATTACGGAATTTACATACGTATATCTCCAGCGTTGAAGATTTCACAGTAGCTACTTGAACAATATTTTTTTAAATGACAACACCGCATTTTTTATCATTATTCAAGAGATCTCAAGATTATGAATAAAAAAGTAACATTTCTTTATTCGAGTAGCCGTTTTTGAGCAATTTGTCGAAAAACATTTAAATAATAGCATTACACCCGATACCTGCATATATTGGAAAATATTAACAGTAATATTGTAAAACGAGTTTTATGTTGTAGACTACAAGGAGGGCATCAATTTGAGCATTTGTTGAAGAATTTGTGCTGTGTTCGCCCTCAAATAAATGTTTTGAGACCAACGCTCGCTCAAAAATGGCTACTCGAAGACAAAAATTTTACTACAAATTTTTTATTCATAATTTTGAGATCTTTTCAAAAATAATAAAAACATGAGGTGTTGCAGATTAAAAAAATATTGTTTAAGTGGCTTCAGTGCAATCTGGCAACGCTGGAATTTTTTTTCATTGATTTTTCTTACATTAACTCGTATAACTTTGGTTCTGGAAGTACTGGTCTATGTCTTCAAATAAAAAAGTTAGCCTATCTCAGGTTTTAAAAAACTTACACGTACTTATATAAAAGAAGAAACTGACTGACTGACTAATACATCAAGGCACAGCAACCACCGTCAGCATTTCTTTATATTTTACATCAAAGAGATATTTGCCGCCTCTACAATTCTGTCGCCCTGGGCTATAGCCCAATCAGTCCATACGTAAATATGCCCCTGAGGGTGTTGATTCCTTGGGTAATTTTAAGAATATGTATTTTGTCCTTTAATGATTTTCGAAAAACCGCTTTGTTTCGAAGGTACAGGGCGATACAAGATTTTTTTAACAAAAACAATATTTTATTACATAAATACTGCAAGGCTTCTTAACCTATAAGAACTGCTAAAAATGACTACCACCAGCTAGGATGCATGAATCCACTCTTCTCCTCATTGACTGTCGAACTTTTTCAAAAAAAACAGGGTTATTTCTTATGGCATTACATCCATCAACTATCCGAATTCTCAAATCATCTTAAATACAACATATCAAGATGGCTGGATTGGTCGAGGTGGACCTCACTTATGGCCTGCTCGATCCACGGACTTAAATCCCTTGGATTTTTTCCTTTGGGACCATTTCAAGTCATTAGTTTGCAAGACTTCAGTGGAAAATAAATAAAATTTAAGAATTCGGATAGTTTGATGAAATAAATAAATTCAACCCCTAAGGGGGTGAAACAGGGGTTTAAACTTTGTACGGGGAGAAATATTAGATGGTCCTATTAACTCGAAATTTCATAGAAGTACTCTAACAAAATAAATGCTAACACAACACAACACAAAATATAAATGTGTTTTACAGTTTTTAAAAAACCAACCCGTAAAGCTTCGGTTTCCTACAAAGCGGTACCGTAAAAAAGCCGGCGTACTTTGACGGCAAGTGACGTCACAAAAAAACGTATACATGCTTGCAAAGCTGAGTGTTTTCCTTCAGAGCGTTCGGCGCTACCGCTTCATACAAATACTGCACCGTATTTTCGAAAGCGGCCGCGAGGTACGGTGGGATATTGCCAGCACGTTTTTAAGCGGTGCTCCTGTGCAGAGATTATGTTGTGCGAATGGAACTTGAAAATGGCTGAACAAATTCATTGGTCCAGCGAACAAGACGAAATTTTAATTGACTTTGTTAGAACTCATGACGGTCTATATAATGTAAAGTCTGCGGAGTAGAGGAAGATACAACTGAAGCAAAGCTTATGGCATGAAATTGGAACAATACTACGTAAAACAGGTGGGTATTATTTATTTACTTTTTACGTTTTATTTTGTAACGACAGATATACAATCTCTTTTAATGCCCTCTACAGTAACGATTTTTCCATTCAATAGCGCCGGGTCCGTTGAAATAAAACTTAAATTTATCACGAATTTCAAGCGGTGTGTGTCGGGCACGTGCATTATTTTCGGCAAGATCAATTAAGTTTTGCGTTGGTAGAGGCATAAGATCATCCAAAGTAGCTTGATTCGGAGCGAGCACTTTTGCTTCACGTAAAATATTATGCAAAATACAGGCACACGCTATTAACTTATCCGTTGTATCGGGAGCAACAGCTATAGGTTGGAAGAAAATGCGAAAATATGCACATAATATTAAATAATTTTGACAATGAAGTGGTGCACTGTCATAGCGGCCGTATTTTATTACACCGTTTCGTTACTTTACAATAATGTTCACCGTCAAAGCGGCCGTACTTTACTCTGGCAAAAACGGCCGTCAAAATACGCCAGCTTTTTACGGGACCGCTTTGTAGGAAACCGAAGCTTTAGGGGGTGAAATGGGGTTCAAAGTTTGTGATAAAGTAAAATTGATATACCACGGACGTAGTCACGGGCGAAAGCTACCTAGTACAATATAAAGACGGTAAATTTTGTTTGTTGATGTGTTTGGGATAATCTCAGAAACCATCAAACCGATTTGAAAAATTCTTTCACTGATTGATAGGTTGAACCTTCTTGAAATAAAAATAAAGGTTATCCCAGCAAAAACTAGGCACCTGGAATAATTCGAAAAGACTTGCTTATGAAAAATGCAGAAATATTTGCGGAACGAAATATATGAAATTTATATCTTATGCGATAAGCTGCAAAAATATGTGGGTATACCTGGTGAATATATTTTACTAATGGCGGTTGGTGAAATTTCAAAGTTGTTTATCTCTGTTCATACTTACAGGACCCATACCAAATTTAGGGGTTTTAGTAGTGAGCCCACTGGGAATATTTTGGTAAAGAAGAAAAACATTTTGTCATTTGCGAAAAAAAGTTGGTGCGCCCCTCCCAAGAAAGAAATGACCACGTCTAGGTATTTGATTTCTTTTTTTCCTAAACAAATTTTACATCATTTTGTCGACAGTTTTTAAATTTTGAGAGAAAAAATGTGTTAGTACAAAGTTATAGTCATTTGAAGTTTTGTAAGCCTAAAATATACTTTGTACAAAAAATTCAAATGACTATAACTTTCTCCTAACACATTTTTTTCTCTCAAAATTAAAAACCTGTCGACAAAATGATGTAAAATTTGTTTAGAAAAAAAAAGAAAGCAAATACCTAGACGTGTTCATTGTTTTCTTGGGAGGGGCGCACCAAAAATTAAACTTTTTTTCGCCAATTACAAAAGGTTTTTTTTCTTTACCAAAACATTCACTCACTATTAAAACCCCTAAATTTGGTACAGGTCCTGTAAGTATGAACAGAGATAAACAACTTTGAAATTTCACCCAACCGCCACTGATTAGTGCCAATTCAAATTTTCATCACGTCTAAATAGAAATACGTGGCAGATATAAAAGTGTGATCTGTCACTAGGGATACATAGGTACTAGTGGTGTCAATCCCAACTGGTTTTCCTAATCTCGGGATTTTCGAGGTTTTGTTGTTTAATCCCAAGATTCCGGAATTACTCCCGAAAAAAATTCAAAGGAATTGAAATATTAAAATTTTTATTTATTAAGTCTAAATATACAAATGATCTAAAATGCACGTAAACGGCTCTAAATACAAAAAATTTATATGTATAAATTTATACTTATTTAACAACATACCGCAAAACTATTAGGGTGTCCGAAGTTCCGTCTTCCTGGCTAGAATGCATTTTGTTGCAAAAAACTCTTGTGGAACAGAAACATCTCTCGGGCTCTATTCTAGTGGGCTGAATAGTTAGTAGGAATTTAAAGGCTTTTTAAAGATTACGTCCACGATTGCCATCATTTGCAAATAAATGAATTTCTTGAGTAAGGATTATGGACATCCGGGTCTTAGTACTGGTTTGCTTTTGTAATGGCTCTGAACATTTTCGTAATGCTTTTTGTAGTTTAACGTTGAATGGCTCATTCTCTTCGCTCTCAGAATTTCGGCAATGGGACTGTCATCTTCGTCGCTGATATCTGTTTCACTTTTGTTGTCTGTATATAGCCTAATTAAAAGTGTTTCCAATTTAGATTTAAAGAGGGAAATATTTGATGTTTTGAAGCAGTCATCTTGTTCAGAGCTTCAAATACCGGGATTTTTGAGATAACAGAGAATGGATATGTTAGAATTCTGCGTTGCTTAATCCTTGTTCTCAATGACTCCTGTAGTTCCGTACTGAGTGGTGTTTTAATTCTGGATAATTCCTTCAACATAAACTTTAATGCAGCATCTGCTTTACATAAATCCATATCGCGACGGCACAAGAACAAATAAATAAACGCGACGGCATAGGACTTCAACTATAATTTTTATTGGTTGGAGAACTTTTACAACGCCTTTGAGAACCTCGTTTTCTGAATCCAAAATTGGAGTTATGTCAGTTAAACGCTCGAGCATGTCAAGTAAGCTGCTCCATCTTGTTTTGCAATATAATATAACTTTTAGCTTTTTTCCATGATCATTTTTGATATACTTTTGTAGCATATCGTTTCTAGTTGGCGATTTTCAAAATGGTTGAATTATTTGACACCAATACACAGAGGTCATGATTACTTCCAAAAAGTCACTTTTTTCCAAAACTTTCACCTTAACCATACCTTAAGTGTCTTCTATATCGCTGTTGGTGTCGCTAAAGAACATTTCCAGATTAATCTCGAAAATATTAGCGGATCCTGGGATTTTCGAGTCCGGTTTATACTCCTGGATCCCGGGACCCCGTGATTCCGGGATTGACACACCTAGTAGGTATGAATAATAATGTTTTTCTTTTAGAAGAAAATAATTCAAATAATAAAAAAAATATTTCTTTTTGTTTTGCCCACGTGCGGCGCCAAAAATCTGAACAGAAGGCTGTATTGTGTTTGCAAAACCTAGTATTAAATAGACATAACATTGTTGATTAAGAAAAGAAACTTACCCTATTTGTTTTACTGTATTTTTTGAAAATGTAAATTTCCCATTAAAAAATGATTCTTCCACACAGTTAAAACTTAGCTGCAATTACGGAATTTGTTTACTTGTAAATAATCAATATTTTCCTAGATAAAAATGTAATTAATGCCTTTTCTTATCTTAATCTATTCGATGCAACACGCTTCACAAGAATTAATATTATTTGTTGTTGAAACACCAATGAACCTTCTGTAACTGACTACATATATTTTTGTAAATCAACTTAAACATTTTATCAGCGTGTCCAACAAGAGGTCATTTTGATATTTTAAATGCTAAAAGTTGTGCAAAAGTTTTGCAATATATATTCGCCACCATACGAACATTTTTTTGTAACGTGCTTATCAGGGATAAGTTTTGAGAGAATGTTATGTAGACCTGGATCTTTTAAACGAATAGTTTTCAGATTGATTTATATTACTGCGAGAGGCTTACTCAAGGGGGCTAAGGGAGTATATATGCCCCCCTCCACAAGTTAATAAGGTGCTTTAAAAAATGGCACGTGTAACAGCGTCACGCTATAGCAAATTATAGAGCCTTTTCGCCATGTAACCGATATCGGATTATTTTTTCTATTGAATTTCATAAACTAATTTTTTGTCTCGACCAGCATAGATGCGTTACTTGCCCCTGCAATGTCCTGATTGTTAAACACTTAAATTCAATACCATAGAAATATGAGTTGCGTTTACAGACGAATCACAAACCAACCAAAGCCAGTGAAATTGCTGGAAACCAGTCAGCAACCTGTCACGTGAGTGTCACGATACCAAGAATTTTATTTTTCCATGCTGAATCCTAGAGCAGTAGCATGACCAGGGGTAATACTTCGTATTTGTTAATCAATTCATTACAAGAAAATATTTTCAAAAAATCGTTTCTCTTCATATTGTAAATCAAGAAAATACAGTAAAAAATGTTGTATCTATGCCCCAATTTTTTAAAAGTAAAGCTCGTTTCAAGCTCTTTCGTTGACCTATTGCTTGCAGTACCTAAACGATTATTGGCACCAGCTGTAATAAAACTCGGAAAATTTGCAAGAACTCTAAACAGGGTCGGCCCTAATAAAGTGACACGTAAAGATAATTTTAATATAATCAGTAAAGAGTATAAATGATTATGCCATAAAAAAATGAGCACGCTCTAAATTATTGACAAAATTAGAGAGAGGTTTATTATTTTCTGCAATAATATTGTTAATTTTGGATCATTTAATATTAATCTTTATTTTAGTTTTCTGGGGTCAAAGAGGTAAATATCTGGATATTACCAAAATTTAAAATATAAATAAACAAAGCAAATCATTGTGAAAGACGCACTGGTTCGCTTCGTGTTGATATTTAACAAATAGGTACATTTTGACTGGACTGCATGTCATTCAAACAATACAATGAATGGCATGCCAATTGGACGAGTCTATTCTCCAAGAATGGCAAAAACGTTTTCTTTTCGTATTAATTATTTCCTATTAATTATTCCAGAAGATAAAACCAGCACGATCGTTCAATGTTCCTTGTATTTTGTTACTTTGATATATTTAAAAAAAATCTATTGTGATAAACATTTTAGTTCAAATTTTTATTTTTCCTGGCAGTAAAGAAATGTTTAAAAGTTAGCAGAGGCGTATCGAAAGCACTATGCGGGGGGAGGGGGTGAAGGATGTACAAATTCTCTTTAAATAAAATTGTTCGATATTTTTACGTTTACTGTAATACGCCCCTAAAAGCTAGCTTGGTTAACTTCTGTTGGACATCATTTTTCTTTTGTTTTTTGGTCGCGCCTACATGCAATATGTCGGCGGATGGGATTTAGAAAAGGAGAAATGGACCAAATTTTGCAAGATACGTAAAATTAATAAAAGTTTTTGCTTGTAAAATAAATAAGATTCACGTTGTGAAAAATTTAATTTTTTATTCAGGGAGCATAAAAAATACGAAAACGTAATTTTGAGTAAAAATTGTTTATCATTTTCACCAAAAAACAAATATGAAATATGTTTTAAATCAAACCCTAAGCCGAAGTACACGATTTTATTAAAAATTTTAAATATTATAGGCAACGAGTTTTATCACACTATTTTTTTAAAGTCCCAACTATTCTCTCTCACATCTTTAACCAGAGTACTAATTTCTACATATTAAACAATAATGACACCTATATGGACATATTTGCCAATATTTTTATTAAATGAACCAATTATTTAATTTAAAATACTTCTCATCAAAATTCTATCTACTAAACAAATGATTCTTTTAGTCCAGTGTTATGGAGATGACCAATACCGATACTTCATGGAACAAGTTAGCGAGAAATTTATAGAAATCCCAATAACTAAAATGACAATCTACAACACAATAAAAAGGTTTCAAAGAACTAGTTCGGTTGTGAATCTCGAGAAGATGAAGAAGAAGAAATATGACCAAAACGATGCTGCCACAGTTTTACTTTTTCGGTCCGTTAGAGAAACTCCTGTGATGTTCCTTAGACATCGTGCTAAATATCTTCTAGTCTGTGTGATGTAAAGTTATGTCAGAGTTATGAAACCTGATCCAGATGGATTGGGAAATATCTGTTCCTTACTTAAATCTAGGTGGTTTTCCCCATTTTTCCACTGAAAACCAAACAGAAATTATTTAACAAACACAAAACAATAAAAAATAAACTATTTTTTAAGTTATGCAGTGCAATTCTCTTATACCTTGAATGGACTCCCGGAGCAATGGTTGGCAGTTCTACTGGACTTCGTGGGTAGGGATGCTTATGCAACAGGCCAACGAAAACTCTGTACATATGTATATAAACATATATTGCATGCTGTATTATATACGCATGTAATAATTGGGACCATATGACATGTTAAATATTATTAAGAAAATAAAAGTTTTGAAAATCTAGAAGTTGTGAAAAAAACTCATATTCAAATTATCTTAAAAGAAAATAAATTATTTCCGTTCAAACCCCCCTTTAACCAAACATGGCAAGAGGGAGATGAAGCGAAAAGACTAGATTTTTGTTTACTGGCGTGCCGTTGGAGGGGCTAGGGGGCGCTAGCCCCACCCCCGCCGTCGTCGTAACGGCACCCTCGCGCCCTCATGGAGATTCACTGCCTACTATTACAACATATTCTCCAATAAAAGGAACGTTTCGTCTTAATTTGTAATTTGTTTTAAAATATGTATTTAATTATTTAATAGTATTAGTTAATGATTTGTAGTATATATTGGACTTGAAAAAAGAAAATGCCTTTGGAATCCCAGTAACAAAATTAATAAACTAAGCGCTTATTCTCATGAGAACTTGATAATAATGTGTGGAACCGTCAGTTTTAAATAAGTCTGTATGCAAGGTTAGCAGATATTAGCAGCTAAATTTATGATGGTTGCTTGCAAAAAGTCTTAGATTAACATACATTATAACATAACATGATGCTCATTGAAGCTCAAAAGTTATAGCTTTATAAAGAACTTAAAAAATTAAGCAACGCTTTATGTTTGAAGGCTGGCAATTCATCGCATGGAAATAACACGCGCGTATGGCAAAAAGGGCCGCCGACTTCCCACCAGTGCCGAGAGGTGGCCGACTGTTTCCCAACTGCCGTTGGTTTACTGGGCATCTTTGGTGAGAGACCCCATGTTTTTCCATACATTCGTCTAACCACCGCGAGTGTTATTCCGATTTCCGTATAGTTTTGTCCACAAGCTTGTTATAGGTAAGTTTTGAGTCCAGTGTTACCCCCAGATATTTTACCTCTTCTTGCAGTGGAATTATTGTAGCTCCTCGTAGGGTTAGAGAACCAAGCCCCTTTCTTTTTCCTACGCTTGGTAAACGGGACAATGACAGACTTTTGTGGGTTTATATTAAGCCCATCCTGTCCTGCCCAGTTTTCCACTACCCCAAGGGCCCTCAGCATCCCTTTTTTACGGTAGTGATGAATTTTCCTAGAGTCATTATGACCAAGTCATCTGCGCCCAGGGTCGAAAAACCCCTTTGACTTAGTTCTTTTAGAAGTCCGCCCATTACTAGGTTCCAGAGAAGAGGGGAGAGAACCCCCTCCCCCATGAGGACATCGCCCTGTCAAAGTTTCTCCCGGCAGGTCTGTATATACTTAGTACGTTTACACCGCGTGGACTAAATATTTAGTCCAAGGACCAAATGACGTCACGAGTACTTTCTTGACGGTGTAAACACCTAGGACTATATTTTTGGTCCTCGAATTTGGTTCGAACTAACAAGGGTAGATTAAAACGTGTAAATTACGGTGTAAACACTCGAGGACCAAATATCAGAATGGCCAACCAATAAAAATATATGACAGTTGGTAATACTTGACAAAACAACTAACCTCCAAAGTTTTCTAACCAATCCTGATCATTATATTCATTTAACATGATTAAATCCCAGTTTTCTGAGCTCCTAGGCTTAGTCCAAATTCTGTGATTTTCTCTTAATGATGGTAATATTAATAAATAGGGGCTGGTTCCAGTTAAACTCACAAGGTCCTTTAACAGAGGATTCCTCAAACCTTTGTGCCGTTTGTTCGAAATTCTTGATCTATTTACATTATTACAATAATAAATTAACAAAGAACTAAAAACCTTCATTTTTATTTTGTCTGAAATAACAAATAAACAAATTACAAAAACAAAACTGACCAAGCCAAAATGTCAGGTTATCACCCTGTTTTCTGTCAAAGTTTGGACCAAATGGCTCCTCCTACTGGACTAAAAAGGTCCTACACAACTACGGTGTAAACACATGAGCACCAAATCAATTTGGTACCTATTTTAGTACTTGGACTAAATTGGTCCACGCGGTGTAAACAAAGTGATTGATAATGATGAGCATGCTGATGAGCATGATCTTGAGCATGCTATCTACCCATGTAACATTAGAAAAGCAATGATATATTAAAAAGTTATTAGAATATACCAATTTTGACCTTCTATGATTTGGGCCCCGCACGAAAAAATCAACTTGTCCGCCTAATCGCGTTTCCGCGAGTATATGAACATAAGCTTGTGGGTTGTTCCCTCTATAACAATTCTCGGTCCAATTTCTGAACCCACCCTGGTGTCAATTCACATTTGTCAGCTGTCAAGTGTCAATGCTTGTTTTTTAAACTAATAAACAAACAAATCTCTTGTATCTATTTGTTGTTGGATACTTCTTGTTAAACAACAGCCTTTTAAAAAAGTACAATGGATAGTCCTGCGGCGAATTCCAATCCTCAGTCACCCAAAATTGAGAAATACTGTTTTACGAACCAGTTTGATGATTACACAGAGAATAATGCGAAGCGTCATATTGAAAATAAAAGTGTAAGTTTTTTCATAATACACCTTAAATAGGGATACAAGGACAATCCTGTTTTTAGGGTCACGTTGCCCCAATTTATTTTGGAACCTATAAACCCTCATAATATTCAATAGGTAGTGACACAGTAACCAGTCAGAGAAGTTAGAAGTCCTTTAACTTCCTTGATACAACCAATTAAGGGGTAATATTAGTCTAGAAACTTTACGACTCACTCATATTATTACCATACAAGATTGACACGTCTTGTCCGTACTATAAATAAAACATTTTTGAGATAAACTGATTTATGCACCATTTCATGGATTTATTAAGAATGGATACGGGATGATTTAACATTCTTTGAAGCCAAAACAAACCATTCTAAGTGACACTGTAAACACAATTTGTAAACATTGGTCACATCTTATTTTACCTTGTATTTTTGCACAAAAAATACGTTAGAAGCATCACAAGATTTACTAAAAGTAATAAATGGCCTAAAATATTTTATTTTTCTGCTAAATAATAATAAATTTAAGTTAAAAAGGTTTTATTATTTATAGGTTATATTATTTCTAAAATTTTAATCAATGACAGTTTTAACTTGTTTTTTATATTTAGGTATTTTATTTTATTCTGTGACTTTTAACATTTTATACAATTTACTGTAGGTTTTTTTTGTGGGATTTTGTCCCTTCTGTTCCATGTTTTGTTTGTTTTTACTTTTTATTGTTTGTTTTTTTTTCATCTATTATGTACTCATATTGTTATTAATCTTAAATTTTACTAGGTTAAGCAGCTTTGATAAGGAGATTGTAATCTTATATCAATAAAGCTATTTTTGACTTTGACTTTGACTTTGGTTTATTTAAAGTCGCTCCGAGTCATTTATAAATCTATAAATCGCACTTTTTCTTTCCTAGTTCGTTAGACAAAGACGTACGTGTAACCGAGTGTTCAGACAGTTTTCCTAAGCAACCAGCAGTGACAGGAATACTTCTGAGCTCCAACACTCCAATGCTATTTTATCTCTTTCTACTACCATTCTTGATTCAATTACGTATTTTCTTAAAGTTCATAAACTCTACCTCTAGGGGAAATGTTTTCATAACAAACAACAAATACAAGGCTTCACGTTCGATACGCTCACAGTATACTGAGAATCCTTTCTTAATAAATCCATGTACCATTTAGCTTTTTGGCTGATAAAGTAGGTATTTCTAAAAATGACAAGAAGTCTAGATTAACAGGAATAAAAAAAATTGTGCATCTTAGGGATATTTTTAAACACATCAATTATTTCATTCTTTAAGTTGTTTAGAGACCATCATTCTACGCATGTCTCCAACATTGTACTTTCTTACTGTTTATCATTTTGACTTACAAGCACACCAGTTTTACATTCACCATTCTGACTATCTAGTATTCCTTGAAATTCTTACTTGTATTGTTTTGTAAATATAATTGTCCTTTTTAAGGTGAGTACTACAGCTAGGATTACTGCAAGGTTAACCATCAAATGGGAGTCTGTACTAGATGACATGCAGAATTGGAAATCAAATGATTACTCAGTCTATACAGGAACTGCTGGTGTGGGCCTCTTGTTGATGAGAAAAGATCCTGATGATTTGCATAATTTAAGAGTAAGCACTGATACAGAATATTAAATTATCAGCATTAAGAACAACTGTTAATTCTTACATAATTTATAATTGTGCTTGTTTTTCTGTTGCTCAATCATAAATGGAACAGTTCATTTGACTGAAATTTTGCATAGTACTTAGTTCTTTAGGACCTAGAATAGACTAAAGGCTACTTTTTATCCCAATACTTCAGTATTATGCAGGGCATGTGCAGAAATGAGTGTAAACCACTGAAAATTTAAAAATTTTCACATCTAAGGGGCTTTGCTTATTTAGCAGCTTTTGAGTCTACTGATTTGCTCCATATATTCCAAAATAGAATTTTTATTTTGTTGTAGAATATCAGAAAGAATTACTTACAAATGGAACATCTTAAAAATCGACAAATATCTTTTTTGTGTGGTGATGCTGGACCACTAGCAATATCGGCAGTTATATCCCATAAGCTTGAGGATAAAAAAATACTTGATTTTTGTGTAAAAAAGTAAGTTTGTGGCTTTTCAGTGGCTTTGTTTTTCAATGAGTTGGATAGTCATTTAAAACTATAACTTCAGTGTATACAATTTTTGAAAATGTTTTCTCAAAGGATAGTACTAAGTAATGGATTATACAACTTTTGATTTTTAAAGGACTTCTAGCATAGTTTTTACTTAATTATGTTTTAGACTAATGGCATTTGTCAAAGTTGTAAAAAATACTGGATCTGATTTAGCTAATGAGTTTCTTTATGGCCGAGCAGGATTTCTTTATGCTTTGTTATATGTCAATAAATACGTTTCTCCACAGCCATTCAGTGTATCTGTCATTAGGAGTGTAAGTATAACAATTTTTGTTGCTATAACATTAGTTAAAAAAATTTATCAATTTATTTTTATACTTATAAGTATGTAGGTAGTTGTTATGGATCATAATATTTAAAATGGAAATTATGTAATCTTTCCCTGATAATATTATTAATATAATATTCTGATGTTTTTTAGGCATATTAATTAAAATAAAGCATTTTTCAAATGCTCTTACATTTAAAATGGATTAGGTTTTTGGTAATCAAGATTTATGTACTTAAACCCTCTAGGTCAAGCTGTATATACTCTATATTATATTTTTACTATTCATATGCTATTATGTAACTATGTAATTCTAATTATTGAATTGACAAAAAATTACTTTTAGATAATTGATGCCATAATATACTCTGGAGTAAAATTAGCAAAGCATCTGAAAATTGAGAAAGAGTGCCCTTTAATGTTTGAGTGGCATGACACCAAATATTTGGGTGCAGCACATGGTATATCAGGAATAATCTACCTCTTGCTACAAGCCAGTACTTATCTTACAGAAGAGGAATTAACAACTTTGATAAAACCAACAATTGCATTCTTGACAACCCTAAGGTAAGGACTTTTAGTGGCAATATTGTTAAAAGATAATTAATGAACAAACACGAGGACCTGAAAACATCTTGTAAAACATTGCTGCCAAATTTTTGTTAGAATTGGGGAAATAAAATCCCCTAGGAGGGTTCAAAATTCTTTCAGGAATAAAGTACATAGTACATTTAAATTATTTATTTTTATAGATTTCCAACTGGAAACTTTCCATCTTCTTTAGGACCAGGAAGATCTGACAAATATGTGCAGTGGTGTCATGGGGCACCTGGATTCCTGTATATGTATTGTGCAGCATACAGGGTAATCTTAGTTAATTATAATTTGATTCTGATTTTTACTGTTGAATAAGAAAACCTTAAAATTTAGGATTAACCAGTTTTTATTTTTCTGCTTGAGCTTAGCATAATAAACCATAGATTTTTTAAAATATAATAGTATTTTTTAGGTGTTTGGAGAGCAACACTATGTTTATTCAGCATTAAAGTGTGCAGATATTATATGGTGGAGGGGACTATTGAAAAAAGGCTATAGTTTATGTCATGGCGTAGCTGGTAATGCTTACTGTTTTCTGGAACTATTCCAGACTACTAAAGTAAGTCTAAAATTTTTAAAATCAGTATTGATGTTTTTATTAAACGAAATAAGTTTTTAGGTCTTTATATCAGATATTTGGATCTTAATATTTAAAACATTATTTTGTTTACTGTTGTAGTGATGTAGTTCACGGTGGATCAACGGGAACTGGCTTAAATACACTTACAATAATGAATAAATTACTGTTATTAAGATTATATATTTTCTTACAGGATGAGAAACATTTGTATCGTGCAATTAAATTTGCCGAATACTGCCTAGATTATACTAAACATCGGGAAGAATGTACTCCAGACCGACCAGTATCATTATTTGAGGGGATATCTGGACCAATGTACTTGCTTCTCGATATTCAAGATCCGATGAACGCGAAATTTCCAGGTTTTACCCTTTAAAGCTTTCGTTTTCAAATGTTATCTGCAGCATGAAACCTGTTATAACTTAAAATTATTGCTATTTTGGGTCAAAATTCTTTATGTGAAGGTATATTAAAAAAATTCCGTGTGCTTAATATAACCTTTATGCAGCTTATGTTGTGTTCAGCAATGCTTGAAATGTTTAAAAACTTATTCAACTGCAAACAAACAGTATTAAGTATTGTGATGTGACAGCACTTTTAAAATTTATTTAGATGGCCTTTCGTAATATACATAGATATATTATCTTTTTTTTTTCTTCGCCAATGTATATGGATGTATTATTCCGAGAAATGTTCTTGACCCACTAATGACTGTAAATACCTCACGGCGAAAAGCCGTCTGGAAGATGAAAGTGAGTGTGAGTGTTGAAAGTTGGAAAATTTTCTACATCGATGTAGCCAACCAATCCTACCATTGATGTCATGAACCAGCGAGTCAAAATCCATCGATGTAAAAACATCGAAGCTTTGCTCCGATATATCGATGTTTTCGATATATCGAAAAATATCGTGAATCTCTAAGCCGATTTGTATTTAGGTAGATTTTTTTTATTGTTGAAGATAAATGCAAAAGGGCGGAAAATAATTGGGAAGATTACCCTTGAAAATGTTTATAGAAAGTGCCTTGCGCGAATTGCGTTTTTACTTTTACATTCTCCGCGATTCGAACTTTGTGAATTGAAACGATTAGGATATATCCGCCGGTGAAGATACGCTCTTATTATCCAACTCGTAATAAATTTGCAAAATGGGGGACACCGGAAATGAAAATGAGGTTTGAAGTATTGGAAAAATGAATGGTAATAAACATTTTATTAAACAGATGTAGACTATATTATATGTAATTTATTTATATACCCTAACATTGTATACCATCCTTATACATTAATTAATTATATTAAAGTAGGTATCTATTTCATTATCCTAAGTTTCATCTAAACTTTCAAACCAGGCGTCCTCTCTCTGATCAGTCGCATCATCAGATAAATCATTCTCATCAATGTTGGCATCATCGCTGTTATCTCTCTATATAAAAGAAACTGACTGACTGACTGGCGGAATCAACGCATAGCCCACACCGTTGGGTCTAGAGACTTGAAATTTTGCATAAAGGTTTCTTATACATATAACGTAGTCGTGCACTAAGAAAGGGTTTTTCAAAATCCAGCCAGGGGGTCAAACAGGGGTTCAAACTTTGTATGGAGAAAAAATATTAGATGGCCCTAATAACTCGAAACTTCATAGAAGTGCTCTAAAAAATAAATGTTTAAATACGTGTTTTACATTTTTTAATAATACAACTCCTAAGGGGATGGAATGGGGGTTCAAAGTTCGTTATGGAATAAAATTAAAAAGCTAGTCTGTACTAATATATAACATTGTTAAGTGATTGACTAACTGATTCATCAACGCCCAGCCAAAACTGCTAATGTTAAAAGGTTGAAATATTGCACACATCTTCATTTTACGCCGTAAACGTCCACTAAGAAAGGATATTGCAAAACTCTCCCTCTAAGGGGGTAAACGCAACCCCTAAAAATTGAATTATTTTTTACATGTGCAAATATTTTTAGATTATACTTAATTAAATCTGGCAACCGTGCTTTCAGATGTTCGGACCGCATGACCTAGCCATCATTTTTTATTTTCCGCATTCTTTATTGTTATACATAGAAGCTATAGTTAAAAAAATTGCGCATGCGCCATACTGTATAGATGTAACTGTCCAACAGCTTGGCTATTTTGCAGCCTCTACGAAAGACAATCAATGCCGTTCACAATAAGGAAGTGCTAATTTTCAAATATATATTTCATAATTAAAACACGCTGGCGAAGCCCGCGGATACCAGCTAGTCTAATATAACCATTACACTCGAAGGTAATTTATCGCCTGCAAACCACCGGAACTCGTATGTACATTCATTTTCATTTAAAATCCATCCATACTGTTGTTCCAATTCAGTGGGTATCAGCTCGTGCGAATTATGCCAAACATTTGTGATGCAGTGAGCTCTAAAAATGAGTTGCTTTAACTTAGAGTAGCAGGGAGGTAAGTTCGACGCATCAAAATTAAGTATATATATATATATATATATATATATATATATATATATATATATATATATATATATATATATATGCCGGGTGCCCACGAGTTTACTGGCCAGCTTGTTATTTTGTTAAGAAATAATATTTCGATTTGAAATTTTGGGGACTCGTATGGTTGCTTTAGATGCAGATTTTGAGTGCTCGAACATCTGACTATCGTTTCCGGTTCAACCGGAAATACAGTCAACTTTGTTATTTTAAACGAAACCCCCCGTATATTTTTTAAAATTTGGATTCTACGTAAAATTCTAATTATAAAATATGTATCATACCCCATACCTATCTTTAACAGTTTTCAAGAAAATGACGTTTGAAAATGTCGAAAGAGCCACAAACTATACTGTTTTAACATAAATCAAATGAATATGCGAAAAGTTTAATATATTATTCTTACTTCTTTTTTAGGGGCCTTGTATGACTGTGTCATGACAATCTCACTTCCGGTGCAACCGGAAGTGCTACAAAATATGACATTCAGGCACAAATTACTTCAATAATTTCAATTGAACGACCTACTTTACACTCTAAATTCTAATTTATCTGACTCTTCTGTATAATTGTTGTATACACAATCCCAGGTCTAAAGTTGATAGTTCTTGAGATATGGACAGCTAAAAATTTAGATGCATTCCAAATTTCAA
Organism: Philopedon plagiatum; assembly: GCA_963971165.1. NCBI lineage: Eukaryota > Metazoa > Arthropoda > Insecta > Coleoptera > Curculionidae > Philopedon > Philopedon plagiatum. The sequence continues at coordinate 17,636,287 of OZ020190.1, read as the reverse complement.
TCTTTCTAATTTTATCTAGGCGGCTATGGAGATCATTTGTCGCTTGAACTGCTTCATGATCATAACTATGTCAATTTCCAATTATTTAGTCAAGATGGCTATGAATACAAGACACCTGTCATTTTTTCTGTTAATATCACCCCCAAAACAAATGAACAACGTGCTCAGGGAATTTCAAAGAGTTCGTCTGAGAAAAAACCGTCAACAATTCGAACACTTAATTTATGACTAATTTCTTATTTTTTATAATGAAAACCTGATAAAATTTTTCTTCAAGCACTACTCTGATATTATTAATTATGTGTATCCTTTCTACATTTTCTTAATGCAAATGAAAGATTGAAATTTGGAATGTATATAAATTTTTAGCTGTCCATATCTCAAGAACTATCAACTTTAGACCTGGGATGGTGTATACAAAAATTATAGAGAAAAGGCAGATAAATTAGAATTTAGAGTTTAAAGTAGGTCGTTCAATTGAAATTATTGAAGTAATTTGTGCCTGAATGTCATATTTTGTAGCACTTCCGGTTGCACCGGAAGTGAGATTGTCATGATACAAGGCCCCTAAAAAGAAGTAAGAATAATATATTAAACTTTCCGCATATTCATTTGTTTTATGTTAAAACAGTATAGTTTGCGGCTCTTCCGACATTTTCAAACGCCATTTTCTTGAAAACTGTTAAAGATAGGTATGGGGTATGATACATGTTTTATAATTAGAATTTTACGTAGAATCCAAATTTTAAAAAATATACAGGGTGTTTCGTTTAAAATAACAAAGTTGACTGTATTTCCGGTCGAACCGGAAACGATAGTCAGATGTTCGAGCACTTAAAGTCTGCATCTAATGCAACCATACGAATTCCCAAAATTTCAAATCGAAATATTATTTCTTAACAAAATAACGAGCTGGCCAGTAAACTCGTGGGCACCCGGTATATATATATATATATATATATATATATATATATATATATATATATATATATATATATATATATATTAAATGGCTTATCAACATCATTTATTTCGTAATTGCGCATAAATAATTGAAATAGAGCATAGAGCCGCTAAAACGCAAGGTGTGGTCGGAGCTTAAAGGAGAGTGGGCAAGCTGCCGCTGAATATCTGCTTCTAACGGTGTTTGCTACACGGATTTCGGAGCAACAGATACGCGCAAGGCACTTTAGATAAACATTTTCAAGGGGTAATTTTCCGATTTTTATCCGCCTTTTTGCATATGATCTTAAACAATGATAAAAAGTTTGAATTGTCATCTTTTTACTTGTTCACTAAATTGAAAAATTAACAATTTTACAATCGGCGAGCATAAAGATGATTAGTGCAGTGACAGCCTCAAAATTTTCCAGTACCTCTCCAAGAGAGGTGACGTGGCTTTTTTGGAGGACACACACCCGGATTTCTCAGAAGAAAAGTTTCGAATTTTACTAATCTAATAACGTGAATTTTTCTTTCCGAAAAATGCTTTTTACCAACATTTCAATTTCCCACGAGTTAATACACTTCCACAACCGCATTGCTCACGGTCTGGGGGTGTCTTTAGTATATTAATAGCTATGCCGCAGAATAAAGCTACAGTAAAAGAAGACTGTTAAAGTTGCTATAGATAGGTTTGATAGCAGACCTATTTACTCAAATTAGCCCAATTTAGAAAATATTTTAAGGAATTCTTGTGGCAAAATTTTGAAAAAATGTGTTAAAATGCGATTTTTTTATAAATTAGATTGTAAAGAGGTTTGAACATTTTAGATTTGTGTCAAAATTTAAAAATTATAATTTAAAACACAGTTGTCTTTAAAGTGTAGGATGTAGTTCGAGAAATTGTTTCTTATATTTTTTTTCCTGTTAGAGGCTTAGATTATTGCTAAAAAATTGGAATGGGACATTGTGATTACTAACTTCTATTTGCAGTTATCTTGTGCAATAAGTCACATTGAACATATTATCCAGAATGTGCTAAGTCCATATGTTAATATTGGAATATTCCGCCGAATATTCCAATATTATCCGATTTCCAATATCCGAAACATTGTGTTCTAAACGAAGACTATTTTGTAATTTGTTGTCAAGAAATTGATCTTATTTATTTAGACTTAGAATGTAACAAAATTTAGAATTACTTTAATTATTCAATTAATGGTTGTAGAAAAGCAGTTCACGTTTAAAATTCTAGACACATGTAAGTATTTAAAGCTTACCTTTTTATATTAGTCTTTGACAAAACAAAAAAAGGGCAGAATTTATCAAGCCAGTTTTTACCATTTTCTGTTTCTAAAGACATGATAATAGACACGAAAGACAAGAAATACGTTTCCAGTTTCAAGACTATAGTCCTATAATACTGAGTTTTGGTGCAACGCAAAATAGAAACAGTTGGCGCAGTCGGGTAGGATTAAGACACTGGTTCATCGAGTGGAAAATGGCTTTATGCCTTTGTTCTTGTATATTATGTCTCACAGAAAGAGCTGTCGAGCGGTCTAACATGTAAAATCCAATACCTCTTCCTTAGCATACAAGATGTTTAAAAATACGAAGGGCTGGTAAGACGAATGGAAATTTCTTTAGACATCGCACTTTACAGATGGCCACGGATGGAGTTGACAAGAAGACAACTGTACTAAATCTTCAAAGATGCGAAAACTTTTATTCTTATAGCGCGGTCGGCAATGCAATCTTTTCCATCGTTTTGCTCGGAATTATTGACAGGCACGTGATCGGTCGTACTGTTTACAATAATAGGTCATGTGATCGTCAAAAATTCCGAGCAAAACGATGGAAAAGATTGCATTGCCGAACGCGCTATTACAATGAAACACTTGGTTTTTTATACAAGGTGTTTAAAAATACAAAATCAAATTGTGTATAGATCACACGGGCGTTATCATTTTAAGGTAAAGCTCTTTCGTTGCCTTTTGACAAAATGGTACGTACCTCAATAAATAAATGTAAATATTTCAAGATTCTTAAAAGGCGCCAGAGTCGGAGTGGTTTAAATTCGGAATAATTTTGAAAAAAAAAACAATCTCGTTAAATTACGAATGATTAAAACATTGTTTATTGATTTATGTCATTCAATTTATTTGTACAATACAAAATTATTACTTAAATTTAATTACGGATTTAATCGAATTTTTCCAACTTTCTATAGGAATGATTTCTAATTAATGTCACAAAACTTGCACTTAAAGTCGGAGAAATGTTTTCTACTCTAACATATGATTTTACCTGATGCCACATGGTCCATTGGGTTAAAATACAGTAATAGGGGGGCAGGCATAAACTGTATGCGCCATATTGGCAGCAATAGTATCACATATTTCTTATTAATATTAAATGTTTTTAATATTCCTAGATCACATTTTTATATGTATTTTCAAAATATATATTATTTTGTAACATATCGCTCTCAATTTGTAATTTAGTGTTATTTGAATTAGGAACTTTGACGGCTATAACTAGCATCCCAACCCAACCATCTTCGCAACCAGCATGCAAAATGGTAATTCTTTTTCCCTTGTTCGATAGGGCTTTGGTTTGGCATTTTCCTGATGGATCTACCCAAGCTTTTGCTGGGGTGTCATGTATCAAACCATGTTTCATTGAGGTAGATAATGAAATGATTTTCTAATATACTTTCTTACAGATTTTAAACAATCTAAGCGCCACTGTCGTAATCGTTCTGATTCCATTAATATTTGTTTTATTAGTGGTCCGATATGTAAAACCCATTTAAGATAATACACTCCAGAGGCTCGTTCTGCTACAAGAAATGTTGGTTTCATCTTTCATTAGTCGCTAGGCACAATTTGCTCTCGATAGATATCACAAATTTTTCTGCGAATTAAGTCTTAGTTATTTTTAACAGTTGCTTGGCATCGGGCGATAAATATTTTCTTTTTACGTCTTTCCAAGAACGCCACATTTTTTAGCACGCACGAAATAACACAAAAACGATCGAAATCGTATGACAACTGCACCGTTTACCAAACGGATAGGAACGAAACTAAAGTATTTCAAAATGATTTAAAGCAAGTAACAAAGTACTTTATTCATACCCTTTACTGATTATATTAAAATTATCTTTACCTGTTATTTTATCAGGGCCGGCCTTGTTTACAGTTCTTGCAAATTTACCGAGTTTTATTACACCTGGTGTCGATAATAGTTTATTTCCGGCAATAGGTCAACGAAAGAGCTTGAAACAAGCTTTAGGCAAAACGTTAATGATAAAAAGTAGTTTTAAATTTTGCAGTTAATTGATATCCTAAATATATTGAATAATCATAATCTCGTTAAACTAGGAAAGTACTTTTAGTTTTTACAAATACATGAAAATTTAGATTCGTGTCGCTACATTAAGTGTTAAAGAATGTTAGAAAATTTTTGCTCTTAATTTTAGAAAAAACATTTTATAGTGACATTCTATTTTATTACTTTATTGGACCACCCGTTATACCTGTACCGGCTGTAAAACTGTTTTAAGGTTTTGTTAAAATTTGAGAATTAGTTAATGGTATGCATTAAACAGATAATAAAATGTAAGTTCAATATCAATTGTGTTTTATTTCGTTCAATAAAACCTCTAAAAAATATAATATTAAAATATTCCATTTATTTTAATAATTCAACTAATACTTATAACACTTATTAAATTATAAATGGTATTTACAAATTTGCTAACTACAAATCACTACCAAATATAACATTGATTTACAAATTCTGACATAAAAACAATTCCCTTTTACAATCTTATAAATAAATTGTAACCAAATTCCTTAATTAAAACCTTTAAATAAATACGTAAAATTTTTACATTATAAGATTGTTAGGGGTTCAAATTTGGAGTCTGTTATGTTAGACATTGAATTACGAAAGGTTGCTTGTTCCAAACATTTTTGAAAAATCTCTTAAGCGCTATTTGCTACTCGTTTTATTAAGATCTTTTTGAATTTTATAAGTATGCCAATCTTATTTTTCATTTGATTTTGGGCAACCCGTTTTTTATTTTTGTGTCTGTGTAGCAACACTATTGTCATAATTTCAACGTCTACACATTCGAAAATAAAATATTAATACAAATTTTCCGTTTTAGCTTTGGCCGTGCAAAAGTAGTTAGTTCTTATATACTCTTTGATATGTAAAAATACATAATTATACATTAAATACAATATTTACATTTTTTAAGCCTAAATAGACCAACAGTTTTCTGCTTTGTTGCCATTTTCTAATACTGTAGTTCACTTTGAGAAAGCGAAACAAAATATCCAAACATTATGTATAATTTTTAAAAATATATGGCACAAAAATGTACGATTTAAAAAGTTTTTTCTATTATTTTACACAGTATTAGAAAACATGTTACATATCTAAACAAGGCACTCTTAGCAGGTTTGAACTAATAAAAAAATCTTGGAGAAAATAAACCTTCCCAGTTCTGATCAAATAAGAATTACAAAAATCTTAATATAGTGTTTTTACCTAAAATTTAAAACATTGACTTCAGGCAAGACTTGATCCAGCACTTGTATGTATGTATTTGAATATATATTTTTTTCAAATGAACAATTTATATAATTATAATTAAGTAATGTAATGTTAAATATAAGATCTGCCCCCAACAAGTACGTCTTCGGGGGTTTTATCAAGTTTATTTATAATATATATATATATATATATATATATATTATATATATATATATATATATATATATATATATATATATATATATATATATATATATATATATATATATATAATTTAAATAACCTTTATTATTATATTATTACTTTTATTATTTAATTCAGCAATAAAAGTTAGCATCAGATTAAACGTCAGTTGCCATGTCAAATTATGAGACGTGACAATTAATAATTGCTTAGCTCTCAGTTTTAAACTAAACTTTTTTTAGTAACTTTGATTTGAAAATAATTACAGCTTTTATAGGAGACACAATAATACATTAAAATATTAGTTTAAAAACACTATTACTTCAATTTGTGAACTTCAGAACTGAGAAAGTCTCAATCATTATACAATACTAAATATTTACATCGGCCTAAAAAAATTACAATATCTGTCACAAGCCTTCGTCCAGTATGTTAAAAATATATATATTTCAGTATCATGCTATTCTTTTATATAAATCTTCAAAAACGGTGTTGATTTATTTGTTAAACGAAGGTCGTTTACGAGAATACCGCAAAAATTGTATAAAAATCGTAATGTCAAAATTTTTAAAATAAACATTGCAAATATCGTACGCAGAAATATACAGGTTGGCCCATCACGTACAAGATTGACCCATGGAAAATTTAAATTCCATAGATTACTCTGTATGTTGAAAAGCCTTCATCATAGCCTTTTAGTTTAGTTGTGCTGCCTGAGAAGAAAACATTAGTTTTTTCCTCGCGAAGCGCATCCAGAATCTCTATATGTTACTTAAACAATAAAATTGTTGTCAGTTGGTATGGCAGATGTGATTGTGGGGATTCTGCAGTGGCAGCTGGTGAAACTTTAGAAAATCAGGCTGTGGTTTTACATTTCCTTTTCAAATTCTTTCTTTTTTGTTTTTAGTGTCTTGTAAAACCTTGAAAAATGTTTATAATGTTGTTGTCTTCCCATATTAAAAATGTATGTATGTATGTATAGGTGATTCATAAAACCAAAGTAGACAAAATGAAAAAATTATAGGTTATGATAATTTGTTCTGAATAGGCCGTAGTGTGTATGTTTCTCGAAGTTTCGAAAATTATTTTCTTCACAAGTTTCGTAAATGAATGGATACCATTGTTTGGTAAATATATTGAAACAGAAAAATACAAATTTGTTTCGATTAACTTAATTCGAAAATGTGTCGCTACAATTTTGGGGCGCGTTCATAATTTTATCTAAAAATGTTTTGAAACATATTCATTTCCGCGTGTCGAAAATGTATCGACACTGTGGTTTGTAAAACATTTCGAAACGAACGGTTCTTAAATGTTTCAAGTAACTAAATTCAAAAATGTGTCGCAAAAGTTTCGGAACACATGTGTCTGGGGACAATTTTATAATTTGAATGTTTCGCAGCAATGAATTTGTGTCTAAATATGCTTCTTGGGTAACAATATATTCTTTCAACAAAATGGCGCTACGTGTCACACGACGAGGGAAACTTCAGATTCGTTACGGACACGTTTTCCTGGCCGCCTCATTTCTCGAAATGGTGATATTCAGTGGCCTACAAGATCATGCGATCTAACCCCCCTCGATTTTTTTCTTGTGGGGTTTCCTCAAGGACAAATTCTATTCAACAATCCTCAGACGATTAATGACCTGAAGCAAAACATTCGTCAAGTTATTGTGAAACTGAGCCGCATTTGTGCCAAAATGTTATTGACAATTTTATGGTCATATCTGTTCATTACAAAAACTAGCAAATATAATTCTGATATGACAAATATTATACAATTTTCTGGATCCTAGAAAAACGACCTTCGTAAGTATAATCATTGTGAACAATGGAGGAAGTTAACAGAAATATTTCTGCCGTTAGTTCAATTTAATAGCAAAAATATATTAAGATTCTCGTTCTACTTGCTAATGGTTGAAAAAATAAAGCAATTTATATTTCACATTTATATTTGTACAAGCCGAATTTTGATATCTTTGTTGAATTTTAAAAAGTTGTTTCGCCCATAGCCTTTCAAACAACGTCCTAAAACTTGTCCCAAAATTAAAACTTTTAGAAAGCTACCAAACTTTGTTTATCTGTCAAAGTATAACACCATGCCTAGCTATAAAATCAAACCACAACCCGATTTTTAATCTTGGGTAACTCAATTCACTAGACCGTCAATAAACATTTGCATTACAAAATAAAGCTTTATCAGTAAAAAAGCGCACCCATAGCGCGTCATAACAATTTTTTTCAATAAAATTGCACATTAAAACCTCTGTCGCTTCCAAGATGATACAGACCCGATCTAGTTTACTGTTAATCTACAAAACCAGTAAGATAACCCGACTGAGAATGTCCTTCACCGATTTAAAGTACACAAAAACTCGCCAACCTCATTCTGTTTTTTGCTGACAGTAGAGTTCTTTGAGCGCTTTCAATTCGTCGATAAGGGCTTTGTTTTGGTTTTCAAGTACAGCTACCCTGTTTTCTAAACATTTGATGTATTCTTTCTTTTTTCTCCTGCATTCTCGTGCCGCCTCCCGGTTTTTAAGCAGCCTCATTTCGCGTTTTCTTACTTGGTCTTCGCTACCTCCCGAGTTTATGCTGCCACCTTGTGCTACAACTAAACAAATTGTATGGGGTTAGATCATGGAATGCACAAAAGTTATTTAATAAGTCTTGTATTCGCGAAATTTAGCCCGTAAATATTAGAGTTATGCCGCCCCTGGCATGCCTTGCTATTGGCAACATCTGGCTAGCGGCTCTCCATAGGGTGTGTGAATTTAAAGTTGAAATTAAAAAACTATTTGACATCAGTGGCTGTAAATGTAAGAACTTTGAACGATGTTCTTGTAGTAAAGAATAGAAAGTTCCAATAAAACAAACCTTTCTGTTCGTTACTACAAAACCATCGTTCAAAGTTCTTACATTTACAGGCACTAGTGCCAAATAGTTTCTTAATTACACAGTAATTACTTAACTTTTAACCTAAAAAAACCAACGTGTTCACTTTCAAATGTCAAATCACAGATTTTAAATAGGTAGCCATACTTTAGAAAATAAAGAGTCTACATGTTTCTAGGGCTCTTTATTGATAGCAGTCTCAAGTTCAATGAGCATATATTAAATTTAGATAAAAAATTAGCATCGGCACGCTATGCAATAAGAGTGGTTTCAAATGACCTGGGCTATGAGATGGCTAGAAATGTTTAGTTTTCCCTTGTTGAGGACGGCTATATCCAAGTGCTGGCAAAGTTACCAGCAAGATAATTGACAATGATGCCGCTAGAAATAGAGTTAGCAAGAATGGGATAGACAATTTATCTTGCTGGTAACTTTGCCAGCACTTGGATACAGCCGCCCTGAGTCGTGCTTGAGATATGGTATTCAGTTTTGGGACTTTGCTAGCCAACAGCTCATTCCGTCCGTTTTCGTTTTACAGAAGCGGGCTGTTCGCTATTTGTGTAAGGTCGGACCCAGGGATGCCGTAGGCCTCGGTTCATTCGGGAAAGAATACTTACTTTCCTGTGTTTGTTTGTGTTGGAGACTGCAAACTTGGTACATAAAACATATATATATATATATATATATATATATATAGGTACTCCTAATAATGGTACCTATAACACTAGAACCAACAATGAATTACGTTTACTAGTACCTAAGAGCACTTTAACAACAAATTCTGTTATATATGAAAGTATCAAGATATTTAACCAACTACCTGTAGAGTACAGAAATAATGATAATAACAAACGTTTTGTTAAAAAAGTTAAACAATTTCTACAGTGGGAAATTCTATAATGAAGATTATAAATATATTTCTATTCATTGAGAAACGTTTGTACCGTTTATGAATGAATTTTAATTTAATTTGCCATAGTTACGATGTGTTATTATTGTGAAGTACGTTTTTTATTCTTAATGGATACGTGTTTTGTTTTTCATGTATGTTTTTTTGCATATAAAGTGTATTTCTATCTTTATTTCACCCTTTGTAAATGAGAACCGATGTCTTTTTTATAATAAATCATTTTTGACTTTGACTAATTTCAACTTTAAATTCTTGAACATCTAAATTAAAGGATTTATTTTTTTAGCCCTTTGATACCTCACAAGCTTTAAATATATTTCATGATGCGCCTTGATTAACTGTAAAACATGTTTTCGTGTCACTGAGAATTCCTGATTTTTTCCATAAATCCAAAATTTTATCTGCAAATATGTTCGATATTTCTCAACTAAATCTAATCCACAAGTAACATTTTTAAAAGTCATCTTTACTTGAAAGGACATTGTCTTTAAAATCAGCAGGAGAACCTACCAAAGGGCGTTTACGGTCATGCCTTGTATAAAATGTATTCGAAAAACTCATGTCTATTATTTACACTGAGAATAAAACTAAAATCACAACAAATCACGACTTTAACGAAGCAATTGCGACGAGAGCCTAGGTATTACTAATATTAAACATAAACAAAAAACCGAAAACATCCGACGGAGAGCCGCCAGCCGGACGGTGCCAACAAGACATGCCAGGGGCGGCATAACTCTAATGTTTAAAGACTGGTAGAGGGTGGAAGAAATAATTTTTTTGTTGAATGTAATCAGATGTTTTTGTATATGAGTAAAAGAGAAATATATTTATCGATATTCCAAATCAAAAATACAGATTACTCCTACCAGATGCGAATCTTACGCTTTCGACGGTGACCCGATTTAGAGAACTTGTAAGGTGCCTACCCCCTCCGTATTTAATCTGTTGCCAAACGTTTAATTTGTCGGTGCGAGCGTGTGCTAACGGCTTGGTGGAATAGATAGCAGGCAAATGTTATTACATCAGTTTTGTTGCGTTGATTTTATGGTTTAAATTGTGGTTGTACTAGGTTGTAGTGTAATTTTAATAAACGATATACGTTTCTGTATTTGTTAATGATATAATTTTATATAAAATGCCACACAATATCATGTTTTAATATTTTAAAATATAATCCATAATTTCTCTGAATTAAAACCTAACCAACGCGTGGAAAATTCCATTCTCGGCATCGACGCTCGAAGCGACTGGCCGCACTGTCCGTATCGCCAAGACCGCGGAATCTTGATATAGGAAATTTATTAAGAGATTCGCATCTGGTAGGAGTAATCTGAGACAAAATTTCGAAATTTTCAAGAAAATGTAAAAATCGACCGACAACCAGCTTTATAACACAATATGTAGAGGGTGGAAGATGTAAATTAATTAAAATTAGTTATATAAACTTTTTTTTTATTATAAAAGGAAACTTTTTGTAAGTATCAGAAATCGAAATTATAAAACTTTTAAAAATCGACTCATCCTACTACACACAGCGATCGTATTTATAATTTAAACCTACCCGGTACGAAAAATTCTTGCCCTGGAGAATATTGGACAATGGCGCCTCCTGCAGTCGCATTTGTCATAGTAAGAGTATGTATACCTTGTCCACCTTCTCCACTCGAGATCTGAATAGCAGTGGCAGGCAAAACTGAAAGCAAAGGTAAAACAAATATTATCTACTACTTCAAATTATATTCATAGTCCTCTAATGCAGGTTTAAATTATTTAATTAGTATGTCTTTAAAAGTTATGGATTTATAATTAAGAAATTTTCCGTAAGTTTAGTAAAATCCCTGATTGTAGAGCAGGACCACTGTAAAAAAAAAGTTTTCACATTTTGTTTCTTTGGTTATGAACTTCAAGATGCTTACCCCATACACAGTCATGCAAGTGTATACTGACCTGAACAGGCCTAGATTCGTGCGCAAGTACAAAAGGGTGCGATGATGAGCGACACATTCAGGCTAACGCGCATGAACTGCATCTCGCAGCCCTTAAAATGCAAAGACTTACCTGACATCTGTTTGTTAAACCAGCTTTCGCTCTTGCTCGCCCACTTGCCTGTTCAAATAATACTTGCATGACTGTGTGTATGGGGCTTAGACAAGAACTTTTAAGTGAGTTGTGCACGTTCTATTTAGGTAAAATTAGGTTATTGTGACGCTCAGAATAAAATAACGTTCGAATGCGTCATAATCATCTTATCTGAGCAAATTACAACGTGCAAACTACCCTAATTAGAACTGGCTGTTGAGGTATATAACCTAATATCAACCTGTCTAAACCACCCTTAGAGAATATCACCTAAGAGACATTTCATTTCATATTGATCTTCGTTGTACCAAGGCTGATCATGTCTCTATATAACGGGAATAGGTCACAAATTCATATTTACTTACCTGAATACGGCCATTACTACTATCACCTACTTGTTAATAATTAATTTGATTTTAAAATAATTTAGGTAATCATTTATTTAAAACTACATTTAAAAAAGCTTTACGTGCTATATTTTGCAACTATGTTAAAAGCTTGTAAAGCGCAGCTGAAGCTGGGGACACACCAAACATAAGATATCGATATAGTCAAATTATAAGTCTGCTGGCATCAGTTTATATGACCCTTGATTGGGTTTTTCTGGTGTACTTTAAAGTTTCATATTGTAAACAGCTTTTTGACTAGCTTAATACAAAATACCTCTTTATAGCTGAAATATTACAAAGTGTAAGATGCATTGCAAATGTTTACAGCTTGTCAAATATACTTTTGCGTCTGAAAAATTTCATACTTGCGCGGACGAGGAAGTGAGATAGCATTCGGATAACATAAATGACAATATTAAGCGGCTTCTGCTTTTGTTTAAAGAAGGCCTGACTGACCAATTAATCTTAAGTATTATAGAAAATAAATAGGATTAAAATGAGCAATACCAAGAAAGTTTATAATTAAACTTTATTGCACTAAATTTTAAACTACTTTAATTTTTTGACACAAATTCTTTTTTAAAGTGATTCAATTCCTGAGATACTTGAATTGCTACTCGAATCACTGCTACTATCGAAATCTGAAATATCGCTTTCATCGTCCTGCGGGTTTATAACAATACTGTCCACAATCACATCCAGAGCTGTCGCACTCTCCAGGTAAAATTAGTCTATATTTTTGACATGATCACATCGAGATTTCCAATCTTCTTCGGAGAAGGTACCGAAAAATTCCCTACAATAATTTTCTACAATACTAAATTAAAATCAATATTTCTGTCAACAAACTCTTTTAGAAAGGCCCAAGCAAGTTCAATAAGATTTAGATCCAGATGGTATGGAGGTAATCCGAAAACATCGTGTCCATGTTCTTCCAGGATTTTATCTGTATCCTATGTTTTATCCAACGGTTTTCTCATTTTAATTGAACTATATAAATTCCCTTTTAACATGTCGTCGGTAATGGTGGCACCACGTTGTCTTAACCATGCCTTCATTTCCCCCTTTCTGTAACTAAAATTCGGAAATTTTTCTGTTTACCCGTTGTGATAGGGAGCGTTATCGATAACAAGAACACTCTTTGCAGGCAGGTTAGGAATAAATTTTTCTTGGGCCCACTTTTTGTAGTTAGCGTAATTCGACCGGCCGGTGGCTGGCGCCGCTGAGATGCGAAGCAGGCTCACTCGATCACGGCACCATACCTGGTTCGATTCCGGTGCTGTACCATAAAACAAAAAATTACAGGTCTGGGTGTTTGTGATTGTCAGTATGAATGAATCGTGTGCATGGTGAATGCGTGTCGACTGAAGGAAGAGGAATTATTCCTCGGCCGAGGCAGTACCACCCCACACACCCTCTTAAAGGGATGGTGAAATCCTTAGGGATGTCTCCAGCCCTGGGTGTGAGTCGGTGCGTGATATACAACCCACGGTACCTTAGTACTTAGGCTTGCTACCTTCGTGGGTTGTAAGTAGAAAAAAAATCGATTTATTGTGATAATCATCCGATTTCGTTTGCGATTTAAAACTTAAATACGTATTAGGCACAAAACCATTTTAACTGCCTGCATGACCTATTACTAGTCTTTACTGTTTCGACACAGGCCTTCGGTGCCCTTCGTTACTGTTATCACTCCAAGATTTTTCATGCACGTGCGAAGACTGAATGTATGTCTTATCCATATAAATTACTGGACGGTTCTCTTTACGAAGTTCTTTCATACTTCTTAAGAAATTTAATCTCTTGTGACGAATATCGGATTTTTCCATCAACATTTTGCGGTTAGTTTTTGTTTTTCGCCACCTAAATCCCATTTTTTTCATAATTTTCCTTAGACTCAAGGGAACCGGTATAATTGTAGTTCCTTAGACTCTCAAGAGAACCGGTATAATTGTAGTCACTTTAAAGTTCTACAGACGCCTTCATCACAACCGTCCAATTCGGTTTTAACGCTCGATTTTCTTCTAAAAATATTAAGAGTTGAAAATGAAGAGCACTCGCCATTTTCCACTTTTCTCATCTCACTTACTATTGTTCGAATAAACACGCCGGGTAGCAGCTGAAACACGCTATTGAGCTTTCTTTACATCCTTGATGGGTTTATTCGCTTCCGCTTCTTGGCGCATAAAATTAATAATATCTGCCAAAATTTCACGACTTTAGACACGAACTCCATACTGAAATGCACGCCACGACAGTTAGAACATAAATGAGTTAAAAAAAGCATGCACTTTTGTTACGGATTGTACCTACCCTACCGCTTCCACCGGTCGCATTAATGGGCGGGGCTAACTCAGGCAAAGCTGTATTTGACAAGCTGTACATGAGTCGTTAATTAAAATCGTCAGTTTTCATCAAGTGACGATCATAACAGCGTGTCGCACGGTATACGGACTGTACCTACCATAGCGCTTCAACCGGTCTACTGCGCATTAATGGGCGGGGCCAACTTAGTCAAAGCTATGTGACAAGCTGTACATGACTCGCTATTTAAAATCGTTAGTTTTCATCACGTGACGACCACAACAGCGCGCCGCATGGTGTAGTTTGGAACGCAACCCCAGTGTTGTATTCACTATTGAATTAAGCCCATATTATGAAGTCGGTAGAACTTTTACAATTTTTTGTAAACTATTTCGCAATATCAAAAAGTAATATCCTATTTTTTCTTACTCTACGCAATAGCATCCTAATCAAAATTTAGTAAAAGGGCTCATTGTGGAACTGTGGTATTTATAAAAATAGCGAAATTTAAAATATTCATTTGAGACAATTAATGACAGAAGCCTTATGTTTAGTGTGTTCCATGAAAATTTTGTTAAAATTCCAACTATAGCTACTTGTAAATTACAATCACTTATTTAAAACGTACAGTTATCTCCAAAATGCTAAAATAAAACGAACTTCCAACAAACCTGAGCAAATTTTGTTAATGAGCCTCTTATAATATGTAGAAGTAATTGTATAGGAGGCTACTTATTGGGAGATACGATACTAACGCTGTAAATACCAAGTAATAATAGTGGTTTGGACGCTCTGATCAACTTATTGAAAAGGTTTTATAAAAAAAAATATAGTGTGACTTAACTCTTAAAATAATTCTAGTTCTCCCTAAAATTTTGGGAAAAAAAAACATTAATTCAATACTCAGTTTACCTTTTGCTCTTTACGTGGCGCCTTCAAACTGAAAACATTAAATAATAAAGTTTTAAAACATGAAAAGGCGTTGCAAATTTATTAACTAAATCGTTAATATAAAAACAGTTTATACAGAATATCCACATATAGTACCTAAACAACTACTGATACTCACTAAAAGTCACGACGATACCATCTAACTAAATACTCTACCAAAAAACTAACCTGTGTGGTATGGGATAGAGTGTGAGGACAATTCACTGTCAGCCTCTGAAGAATTCTGCTCAACCTTGGGCTCTGCGAACATCGTAACAAAACCTTTAATTTAGAAAATTTTTACAGGTTACATTACTATCTGATTAGAAACTAAAATTTAGCTGTAGCCCATTGTTTTTCTAGGTTTATTTTTAATTTTGTCAAACCGATTACACGGATGCAACTATTGTGATCCCATACCACAAAAATACGTCTTTATATATAAAGAAGAAATAGTGTAGTAAAGGTATTATTTCAAAAATATGAGGCTTTTAATATGGCAAAATTACTAAACCCGTAGTATCATTTAAAAAAATATATTGATCCAAAATTCACGTAGACGAGCTCCGAAGTATCTTCCATTATATTTCTTTTTCTGTGCTGCTAACTACAAAATATGTAGTGGTGTCCTTTAGTGCAAAGACATATGAGTTTCCTGTGGACAAAAATATAGGAACTATTTTTTTCATCCTTTGTTGCCTGATAATAACTATTAAAAAGCACAGTAGGGTCCCCTATCACAAAACTTAATGACTTAAATTGTAAACTATTACAGTCTGTGATAAACAGAGAATTTCAGCATCAGAGTTAGGCTTTTTGAAATGACATATATATTTCTAACCCCCTGCAGGAGAAAAAAACAATCGGTCAACACGTGAAATGGAAAGTCTTTAAATATTCAGCTTGCTGAAATACCGTAACTAAAAATGTCACCAGCTCAGCTCTCCTTCTATTATGTCATGTGACAAACAAAGAAGTTACGACTAACCGATCATACTGTTTTAATCTATAAATGTCTATACTTTGATTATAAAACAACACTCTTTTCAAATAACACCTTTACCAAACAAAAAAATTCATAGCCCGGCATGCAAGATCAGAAAAATGTAAGTACAAAATGTTTAAAAATTTTAAATTAAAACAATGGGTTGATATAATGTATATTCAACAAACTGGAAATATTTAAATAGGATACTTGAATAAGTCATAGGTTATTACCTTCTTACGACTGTGTTCCCGATAGAGTCTTAGATAGATGTTTGGGAACACTTACAACATATGGATCCGACTATTCTATTTTTGGGGTACCTCTACAAATGTACCGTGCGTTCAATTTAGCTTGATAACATTTTGATTCGCTGTAACTTTTTTGTTTTTAAAGATATCAAGGTAAACAAAAAAATTAAATGTAGGGTTAGTAGCCAAGTTTTTTTCTGAGTTACACGTAAAACAAAACACTAACAATTTTCTGAGATAATAGCCTACCTTATATTTTTTTAAATGGAACACCCTGTATATTATATATGTATTCAATAGAATACGCTATTCTGATTACAATGATATAACACACTTTATATTTTAATCCACTCGTTTTTGACATATCGGCAAAAATGCGAGATCGACGGCGATCATTTTCCGAATACTCTGGTATGCTGAAAACAAATCTAGTCACGGCACTCTTCGAGATTAAGTAGGATAAAAATTTCATATTTTTGTCGATATGTCCAAAACGATTAAAATATAAAGTGTGTTATATCATTGTAATCAGAATAGTGTATTCTATTGAATACATATATAATATACAGGGTGTTCCATTTAAAAAAATATAAGGTAGGCTATTATCTCAGAAAATTGTTAGTGTTTTGTTTTATGTGTAACTCAAAAAAAACTTGGCTACTAACCCTACATTTTGTTTTTTGTTTACCTTGATATCTTTAAAAACAAAAAAGTTACAGCGAATCAAAATGTTATCAAGCTAAATTGAACGCACGTACATAATATGATTTGAAATATAATTTGAAAATGAATAGTGATATTGTTTATTATTAATATTAACACCCTGTAATTTGAGAGTCATGCCATGGTTTTTTGGTTTCAAGCTTTATTTTCCTTTTTTTTTTGCGGTTATTTGAACATCATTCTGATTTTCAATTTACAAAATACCGGCACGGGGTTTTAGAAAATAATGACGATCTCAAGAAATATATTATCTTTTCTGCTTAACCACCGTAGCGATACCTACACAAGTGATAATAATTATTATAGACTACCTGATCCTAATACTCGATAACAAGTTTACCTCTAATCATAGAACTGCCTATTTTTATGGTCTTTAAAAAAATACAATCTTTACCGCAAAAATTTGTTAACTAGGATATAGTATGATAATTATTAACCGTTTATGATAGTAAATAGTTATGACCTTTATTAGTATCGCATATATAAATATATTCCAGTAATTTTTGATTTATACATTGCCATAATAGAAACATGCAAAATGTACCAAATCGCCAATATATTTCCAGTGCAACTTTTACTCTACTAGTCCAGATTTGATTTGCAAGTGGCCACAGCTTTGCAGTCTCATAACTACAATTCGTGTTGCTTATGGATTCGATCTTTTATGAATTTCTGTATAGATAATATTTTTAAGCTTTTTTCAAGTCAAGATCGATATTTAATTGAATTCTGTATCTATATTTGAAATTATTTAATGGGGAACTAACAATACTTCGGGTTAAGAACTAATTTGCGTCACATCAGACATTGCATTAATGCAAACGCAGCTTTAGGCGCTAAAAATACACCACTGTGAATATTTTGCATTAGGAGCGGCAGAAAATGGCTAAACAGAAATGAATTGTAGTTATGTCTTTTGTTAATAAAACATACGCTGTAAATCAAAAAAGAAAACGTAGAAACTTCTATTTTACGCAAATACACAGGCTGACCTTTATACAGTGGCGGCTCGTGAGGTATTAAACTGGGTGTTCAACTCGGTGGTTATACAAGAAAAATACGAAAAGAAATATTGCAAAAAAGTGTATACCAATTTAAGCTTATCTATGTAAAAAGTCCATTCTCCTGTTCTTCATTTTTGCAAAAACTTCAATTACGCGATTAAAATTTAAAATCTGGTACTACAGTTTAATCAAAATAACCTACTACCACTACTAGACGTCTGGGCTCCCACGTATATCACCATTATATCAGCTGACTGCTGATATGATTCAGGTGCATTGTGCAGTGCACGCCAGAACGCTAAAATTTGCATCATTTTGATACGACGATGTTTTGTCTCACGCGCCGGACTCCTCTTTCTCCAACACACGGTCTTTGCCGATACTCTCGGCGTTCAGTTCTGATATTGAACGCGCTAGAGCTCGTATTAATGTTAATGTTAGACGGTGAAAGAAAAGAGCTTGACTGTTATAAAAATACAAACATCTATTTTACAGTAGTAAAAGTAAAGGTAAAATTTGAAATTATAGTAAAAAAATTAAAACAAATTATGGTTGATGTGTAATAGTATAATAGTATAGTTATAAGGTATAGAAAACCATCGTTTTGCGTAGATTTTTAGGGTGTTCACTGCACATTTGATCCTACACAAAAACCGCCACTGCCTTTATATATTACAAATAATCAAGCAATCTCCAAAATTACAGCATATGTTATATTAATTCGGCGTATTTTTAGTAAGACAAAGATATCATGCATAAATAAACTAAAAAAAAATCAAACCAACCTGGGAAACACTTCTAATTGAAAAAAATAAGATCTTGAGCAACATCTATAATTGAACTAAAAACTATGTTCAAGACACAGGAAATTGTTGTTATTAGTAGTTGTAGTTAGTTAATGGACATAAAAATACTAAAAACGCAGTTTAATTACTCAGAGTTTTTTTAATTACGAAACATTACTGGTATAAAGAATTCTAGCACATCAACTGTGCAGAAGTACAATCTTGTTGGCAATTTTGCCAAAGTACTACTTCAGCTATATGCCGCGCACATAGCTTTTGTTGTTGATCAATAATCTGGCTAACAATAGGTCCGAACAACAGTAATTACATCAGATTTTTTATCTCTGTTTTTATACTCTCTTATATTTGAATGTTCTAAAATTTTTGGTTTATTATACTTTTCATTTTAAAGTGACATTCGTTAATTTTAACTGGTCCCTGTTTTTATTTTCATAGACCACAACCTGCTTTTCCTAATGTAATTTTCTGATTTTCACTTTTGATTGTGATTTATATACGATTTATTAATGTCTGGTAAACAGTTTTTTTCGCTACATATGTTCGTCGGAACGTTGTCCATAACGTTCTGTTACAAACTAATAAAAAGCCAGCAAATAAAGTTTAAAAATATATACTATGTCCATCAACTAACCAAAAATAGGTGTAGGATAGAGGAAAGTCCCAAATCATGCTTAATATAACATACCAGCTATCTCACCCCCTCCAAGATCGTTGAGAATCTTCCTGTATGATGGCCGCCTCGTCAAAAGGTCACGTCGTTTTTTGGGAGATTCGTCATCTGAAAAGCTGTCATCGCTGCCAGCTTCCACTACCTGATAAAAAAAACTATTTTAAACGATCCATAAATATATTGCTGGCTGAATGGAAGAATGGTCCGATTCAGCAATTTCTTTATTTCATAATACTAAAGTAGTCCATTTGAAAAGCTTATCCCTTCTAATCAAATTCACCCTCAAAATACCTATCAAACATCGCTCACTGGTGGTGACGTA
Source organism: Philopedon plagiatum (assembly GCA_963971165.1). Lineage (NCBI taxonomy): Eukaryota > Metazoa > Arthropoda > Insecta > Coleoptera > Curculionidae > Philopedon > Philopedon plagiatum. Next base: position 17,616,323 of record OZ020190.1, on the reverse strand, counting down.
GTCCCATGATGGGCGACCCAAATTTAAGAAATAAATTAAGCGTTGGCACCGCTGCAAAAATTTGGGTTGGTCATTGAGGTTATGTTATCATACTGAATTTAAAAAAAAAACAACGTATTATTTGAAATGTATACTGAACTATTACAGATAAATATTATGAGAACTGAGAAAACAGTCAACGCATAATATTTTATATTGTAATAAATTATAGTTTAAAAAACTAAAAAACACGAATTTATGAGTAGCGCACTAAAAAGTTAAAAATAATTATTTTCCTTATATAGCTGTACAAGTTAACAGAAAACCGGGGTGTGCAGTGCGCCCATCGTGCGGAAAGTAACGCAACTAACAAACAGCGCCCCATTTACTCCGCACACATGCATACCCCGGTTTTCTGGTAACTTCTACAGCTATAACACATTTGGTCTTTAAATAGGTAATTAAATTTAAAAGCTTGCGGCCGCGCCCGCGACTTCGTCCGCGGTATATCAATTTTACTCCATTACAAAATATTAACCCCATTTCACCCCCTTAGGGGCTGATTTATTAAAAACTGTAAAAACATTTATTTTTAGAGTACTTCTATAAAGTTTCGAGTTAATAGGACCTTATAGTCTTTTTTCTCCATACAAAGTTTGAACCCCTGTTTCACCCCCTTAAGGGTTGAATTTTGAAAAAAGCTTCCTTAGTAGACGTCTACGTTATGTAAGAAACCTCGGTGCAAAATTTCAAGTTCCTAGACCCATGCATGTTGATCTTATTACCATTTTGCTGTTCTCTCGGAAACCGAATCAAATTTAGAGCTAATTTAAGTCTGTATTAAATGCCATAGCAACTTTTATGTAGAAAGTTGGTTAAAACATATTTGAAGAAATTAAGTTTATTACCGCGATAATTTCTTTAGTAAAACTTTTTTTGGAAAAATTCTGTACACCCGAAAAGCCGGAAATACGATTTTCATAGAAATACCTATTCATAACCTATTCAAAATTTTTGCAGTGATCTCTAGACTAGCGGCCAAATTCACAACTGCTAAGACCAGGCTAATTTAACAATTCAGGGTTTCAATTGACATGCGTAAGGAAAAAACAACTAAGTTTTGTACTATGACATTATTTCTGAGATTTTAAGAATATTTATTAGTATTTTCCACAATAATAAAACTAAATTCATTCTAGCAACAAGTTCCAAGATAATAATTATTTGGAAAACAAGCAAATTATAGAAATAATAGAATAACTTTTAGTTATCAAAGACGACTTATTAACAATGACAAATCAAAAAATTGTCAACCTAACTGATCAACCAGGTCCGAATTATAGCGAAATAAAAATCTGCCGCTATTCTCATTACTCTCATTACTATATAAAGTTCATTTGTTCCTTATTAAAAGTAAAAAATAGACATTTTTTTAGAATATCCAAGACATTTCCCTATATTTTAAATACAAAATTTTATAGACGCTAAGTAAGAATAACCAGAAAATGGCGGAAACCGATTTTTTGGTATTTGTTTGAAAAAACATCGTTAAAAATGTTCGTGCATCGATGGCACATGCAAACGGTAGCTTAATGTAGCAAGTAAGTAGAATATATTACTTACATTACAATAAATTGAAAAATCCAATTAAAATTGGCACAAAATGTCCACAACAACCCAATAAAATACTGAAGCGCGCACGAATTCTACCTTTAAACATTCTATCACTTTTCACAATGAATTAGAGACAATATAATTACCATAAAATTAATTACATTTGAAAAAGTTGCAAATTGGCTGTGGGATGACGTCAGTGGGACACCAGAATTTGGTTTATGCGATAATTTATAGCTATTACTTTAAATAACCCTAGAACACATCGTTTTATTGCCATTTAATAAGTACTTTGTTTATTCTTAGAAAATTTTACGTCATTGGATTTATGTTGTAAAAACCGACACGAGTTGTGGCGAACAGGTTAGACAAAAATGTAAAGTGTTGACGTAAGCTATGTTTTTGATAAGATCTTTTCAGATGTAATCAGCGGCAAGGGTGTGCACTGTTTTATGCAAGATAAAAATTAAAAGTGTAGGAAGAAATAGTGGATGTTACTGCGCTTAAAAAATCCTTTATCGCCTGCAAAAACATACTAATATTTATTTTGCTCTAGGTAGTTTGTACTTTTACAATTATTTCAGATATGTGTTTATACGTCAAACCAAAACCATGATGTAGTCTCAGTCATCTCCTAACATTGCTAACGTAGAGTGAAAAAAAAAAGAAATATTGGGATGTGGTAAAAAATCCTTTATCGCCTGCACAAATACTAATATTTACTTTTTGCTTCAAATTGTTTGTACTTTTACAATTATTTCAGATATGTGTTTATACGTCAAACCAAAACCATAATGTAGTCTTAATCATCTCCTAATATTGCTAACGTAGAGTGAAAAGAAAACAAATATTGGGCTGTGGTAAAAAATCCTTTATCGCCTGCACAAATACTAATATTTACTTTTTGCTTCAAATTGTTTGTACCTTTACAATTATTTCAGATATGTGTTTATACCTTAAACCAAAACCATAATGTACTCATAATCATCTCCTCATGTTGATGTTGCTAAGGTAGAGTGAAAAAAAAAACAAATTTTGGGCTGTGGTAAAAAATTCCTTCTGCACAAACATACTAATATTTACTTTTTGCTTCAAGTTGTTTGTACTTTTAAAATTATTTCAGATATGTGTTTATACGTCAAACCACAACCATAATGTAGTCTTAATCATCTGATATTGCTAACATAGAGTGAACAAAAAAAAAAACAAATTTTGGGCTGTGGTAAAAAATCCTTTATCGCCTGCACAAACATACTAATATTTACTTTTTGCTTCAAGTTGTTTGTACTTTTACAATTATTTCAGATATGTGTTTATACGTCAAACCATAATGTAGTCTTAATCATCTCCTAATATTGCTAACGTAGAGTGAAAAAAAAAAACAAATATTGGGCTGTGGTAAAAAATCCTTTATCGCCTGCACAAACATACTAATATTTACTTTTTGCTTCAAGTTGTTTCTACTTTTACAATTATTTCAGATATGTGTTTATATGTTAAACCAAAACCATAATGTACTCTTAATCATCTCATCATGTTGATGTCGCTAAGGTAGAGGGAAAAAACAAATTTTGGGCTGGGTAAAATAATATTTCTGCACAAACATATTAATATTTACTTTTTGCTTCAAGTTGTTTGTACTTATACAATTATTTCAGATATGTGTTTACATGTTAAACCAAAACCATAATGTACTCTTAATCATCTCATCATGTTGATGTTGCTAACGTAGAGTGAAAAAAAAACAATTTTGGGCTGGGTAAAAAAATCTTTCTGCACAAACATACTAATATTTATTTTTTGCTCTAAGTTATGGTACTTTTACAATTATTTCAGATATGTGTTTATATGTACGTCAAACCAAAACCATAATGTAGTCGCAATCATCTCCTGATATTGCTATAGAATGAAAAAAAAAATTTTGGGCTGTGGTAAAAAATCCTTTATCACCTGCACAAACATACTAATATTTACTTTTTATTTCAAGTGGTTTGTACTTTTACAATTATTTCAGATATGTGTTTATACGTTAAACCAAAATCATAATGTACTCTTAATCATCTCCTCATGTTGATGTTGCTAAGGTAGAGTGAAAAAAAAAACAAATTTTGACTTGTGGTAGAAAATTCTTTCTGCACAAACATATTAATATTTACTTTTTGCTTTAAATTGTTTGTACTTTTACAATTATTTCAGATATGTGTTCATACGTCAAACCACAATCATAATGTAATCTTAATCATGTGATATTGCTAACATAGAGTGAAAAAAAAACAAACAAATTTTGGGGTGTGGTAAAAAATCTTTTATCGCCTGCACAAACATACTAATATTTACTTTTTGCTTCAAGTTGTTTGTACTTTTACAATTGTTTCAGATATATGTTTATACGTCAATCCAAAACCATAATGTAGTCTTAATCATCTCCTGATAGCTAAGGTAGAGTGAAAAAGAAAACAAATTTTGGGCTGTGGTAAAATTATTTCTTTCTCTTCTACATTATAACCAGTGACAAGCTGTATAGACTTATTAACTTTTCTTCAGCAGTTGTAGTCCAGCAACCCCCTTTGTAAAAACAGAACACTATTTAAAACTGAAATAGAAACTTTTTTAAGTGTGGAAAATAAAAGTAACAAAAGTAATGTCGGAAATCAACACAAAATTGTCTTCTCCAATATAAAAAGTCGTAAAGCCAGACCTGTTAAGATCACTAAAAATAGGGACTGTACAATTTTACTCCTAAAAGCCATTGTTTAAACAAAAAAAAAATGTGTGAGGTAATACTGTACTGTTTTATTGTTAAAGACCAGTGTGTTTAAACCAAAATGGCTGAAAATTGTTTAGGCTTGCGCAATTAATAACTTTCGAAGAAGCTCGTGAAAGGGCGAGAGCGGGAAGGGAGCCTACCAGAAACCTCGGGGGATAAATAGAGGGACCCCTGTTTCAAATCTAGCGATTAAACAAGAGGATCTCCGCATTTCTAGGGTCATGCAATATTAATTTTGTCTCTAACCTACCCTTAAAGTTTGTAAACTTCCTTGTGTGGTCTGAATAACAGAATTTGGTTTGCTGACTAGTATAACATTGCCTTTGCCAAGCATAGGTATGTTAGCTGCTGTCTGTATTACCGATTGCTGATTTGGCTGTATAACACTTTGGACCTAAAATTGCAGACAAATTATACTCAATAAGGTAGTTGGATCCATTTAGTTATAACTAAGAAAAATAAAATTGAAAGCAGTATAATGTATATCTTTTTAAACCCATGTAAAACATGCAAAAATAATTAATACAGTAATGCTGTACTTGATGTCGATAATCATTTACATTACATTTATATTAATACTACAGCAGTCATGTAGCTGTTGCAAGAAATGAAAAAAAAATAGAATTAACGTGTGTATTGTCCGCCTAAAATTGATATAAAATAATAGTTAATGAAACCCCTTAAACGGTTTGAGTAATTTTTTTAGATTCTGGAAGATTGTTTCGTGTATTCAGTGAGGAGGAATCCTTCTGACCCAAAAGATACCATTTAATGCGTACTCTAGAAGGAAGCAACGTCAAAAATCTAAAATAAAATGGATATTTTTGCATTAATTTATTGTCGCTTTTCATTATAACCGTGTTTTGAAGAGGATATTTTTGTTTCGATAAATCGGTTTTCGCGATTTTTATATAAGATACGCGAATGCGGAAATGCATCCCTCATAAATCTTTCTAAACGCCTGGGAGTGTTCAAAGAATTCTGAATACATGTACTGTTCACAGATAGAACTAAATCTGTTCTTGTAACAATGTATCACCACAAAGAAGTTTATCATTTTTATTATTCAGCTTTGTATATTTTAATTTCAATAAATAACTGAATTTTTAAAATGTTTCTTTTTGATAAAGAATTATTTACGCATAAATATACCTTAAATAATTTATAAATAATTTTTAATTTTGTATTGCCACATTGTTATAATAACACATTTAACTCTATTAGTACATATGTATGTGACTATTTTTCCATTCAACATACATGTACAATACAATATTTGCGGTTATAGCCAAATAAAACGCTTTTGAAATAAAAATCCGCCAATATAATAAAATTTTGAAAAATAATAATGTTTGTCGATTTTTGTCTGACGTATGTTAAAAAATAACAACTATTTCTTTTTAGTGAAAATCTACTGTGTTAAACAATAAATAAAAACTATAATAAAGCAGATTAAAAGATATTCATTATAATCAATTATTGAATTACATGGATTAAATTCAAGTAAGCTTGTGTCAATAAAACCTTTTAATTAAGAACAGATATTAAAAACTAAATAAAATGAACTTAAACGTTCAAACTTGACAATCCAGAGAACTATTTTTACCAATTATATTATGTTAAAAAGTACAAATTTTAAAAAAAAAACGATTTACTTTAATAATTAACACTGTTTATTAACAATATAGTTCAGTAACATAACCTTTGAATTATTGTTAAACACTAGAGCAAGCTTACTGTAACCTTGATAGCGACTACAGCACAAAAATAGATTTTTAGTCATCTGAAAACTTGTCAACTTTAAAATTTAGATTATTTGGAAAATATTAAGCAAAATGATTACTGTTTATATTTATTGCAATAAAAACCAGTCTGGTTACCCAAAAGAAAATTAAAGCGCTAAAATGTGTACCTACTTAAATTTGTCAGTAAATGAAAACTAGGTACTATTTATCTATTAACAGACATACATAACTAGAGCGCATTTTTTTCGTATTATAGCAGTTACAAGACAAGCAGCACTAAAAAGAAATAACTGTGCCAAAAATAAAAAACTAATGTAGACGAATAATATGCACATAAAAAATAAGATTAGATTATTTGGTAAGAATAATTTTTAGTGGCTATCAATGATGGTAAAATTGTTGACGTCATTAAAATAATAATTAAAAACATTATGGGGATAATTGTATAATCTTAAATTGGTAACTTTTTTTTATTTTGTATAAAATATTAGTTAGAATTCTAATCATTTCTTTCGGTTTCTATGGTCTAATTTTAAATAAGATCCATTAACACAGATATACTGTATGTAACATACATACATAATATATCACAAAGGGTCAATCACAACTCTAATAAAAAATATATTTTTATAAACAAATTGATTAACTGCAGAAAGGCGAATATATATATATATATATATATATATATATATATATATATATATATATATATATATATATATATATATATACACACATATATATACAGAACAAAATTCCAATGTTTTAATTTATTTGAATCTATTTCGGTAATCATTCTTAATATTTTAAAAAAGCAAAAAAATAAAACAGAATAATTTTCTTAAGATACGAGTATCTGTAAGATAATGAAGGTGACTTCTTAAATACATACCACAGATTACTTATAACATCTGACCCTCATGTAAATTTGAAAAAAGTAAAAATAAACTTGCTAGTAAACAATTGTGATGCCCATTATTATGTATGTACAATGAAAAAGAGTCAAACATCATTATGCGCAGTATTGTCCTAAAAATTACCATATGAAAAATGGTGCATACAGGGTGTTTCAAATGGATCTGACTTAGACTAGAAAACGATGAGCGACATAAAATAATTTAATAATAATTTAATGCCCGTTCTTGTTTTTCTTTATCAGAATATACTTAAAAATTAAGGAATACAAAACCAGATACATGGCATTTGTATTTCACTTACTGGCATGTAATGGTAATTTTTATATAATGTACGTCAATGATTGTTAACCCGATTTAGGACACCCTGTATGCATATTTCGGGCTTTTACATAATTTATAATACGTCTTCTTTTCGGTTTCTAAGTAGTTCACCAGTAACTTGTCAGAAATTAAGAGAAGATACCGTATCCACTATCGAGATATCTCCTGGTGGTCTGGGACAGTGATGTTAACCTTTTAAAAACAGTATCCCTTCCGTGAACTCTCAAATTTTCCTACATTTCCGTACGCCCTACGGTGGCTTGATATGTACGTACAATAATTAAAAAAATCACCGCTGAACTTTTAAATTTCTTTTCTTCACCTATTGTTGCTATTTAGTACAAACATAGTACATAGTGCTGCCCAGTCTCTAATAAACTTTCCATTTAAAAGTTGCCTTTTATTTGCTACTTGTCTTAACTGCGCTGAGATAGAGATATATTATGATAAATTTAATGAGGCAAAAATAGACACAAAGATCTGACTCTCTCAGCTCAGCTAATAGGACGTGGCAAACTACTAATGTATCTTTGGGTCTATTCGTTTGTGTTTCCCGAAACTGCACTAACCTACGCTATTTTTTGGATCACAGCATTCAATGAACCCAAGCCTTGTTTTTCATGCCATCTTTGTTTAGGAATCGCATTTAAGAAAGAGTTACCGATAATCTGTGGTACTAAAGACAAATAAAAGAGAACCTCAATTTACAGCTGATGGAAAATAGTTGCTTACTATTTTCCACTCGTCTTAGCTGGGCCAAGAAAAAGGGAGAGGGTGGTGTTTACGATGAGAGACAGGGGAAATGAGAATGGCGTTGAACACGTAAAATTTCTGGGTGTCCGGCTTGATCCGAGGCTTCTTTGGGTGCTCATGTCGATTCTGTGGCAGCCAAATTGGCAAAATCCTTGTTTGTGCTCCGCAGCCTTTCGGGCACGGTATCCTTGACTACATTAAGAACAGGCTACTTTAGCCTGTTTCATTCCACCATGACCTATGCTGTTCTTGCGTGGGGACATGCAGCGCAATCAAAAAGGGTTTTTGGTCTACAAAGAATGGCTATCAGGCTTATGTCTGGTTTCGGTTACAGGGATGAATGCAGCGATGCTTTCTGGAGTCTTGGGGTGTTGACACTGCCATCTGTCTATATCTTGGAAAGTCCACTCGTACAATACTCAAAATAGGATACTATAAGCTAAAAAGTTGTCAGGATGGCCCTAAGCACCTGGCAATAAATTGTTTTAATAAATTGCCCATCAACATAAGGGGTCTATCACCAAGGCAGTTTAAGGCTAGTGTTAGGAGAGTTTTAATGCGGGGTGCATTTTACGGTTGTAATGAATATTTTAATTGCGATGTTTTAGTATATGTAACTTAAATGTTAATTTTGATACGTTTTAGTATTATGTAATTTAAATTTTTTAATTTGTGACGTTTATATTGTTTTGTCTTTAGCCTAAGTTTAAAATTTACTATATTATTTTTTTCCATCTTGACTTGTGTAAATATGACATGTCATGTCATATAACATGAATAAATTATTATTTTAATTTTATTATTATTCTTATATTTTTGTCTCTTTCTGCCTCATTAAATTTATCATACCATATCTCTCCGACTAACTTGACTCAACTAATTAGGTGGCAAATAGCGTCAGTAATGCTGCCACCTGCAACACGAACCCAACCTGTTTATTAACAGGGATGTTCGGTTATATCAATTATATTGGATATTTCAAACAAAAATTGAAATTTCCCCTACAATTCTGCCCCTTTTCCCTATAAGGCCATTATTTGTCGACAAATTCTTCCTACGAATAGGGAATTTCCCTATGTGTTAACCTCACTGGTCTGGGAGATGATTATGGCCGGAAATTTGGCACCTTGCTTGCGCATGCGTCCTGTTAATTTTTAAAAAATTTTACTGACGGTTAGGAAGTAAAAAGGGGCCAAACAGAAGTTCCAGTTACCATGGTTGATGTTGTCCTTTACATTGGGCTGTTCGTTCAACATCAATAGTTATTTTTCACGTTACCTTATTTACTAATATATTAATTGTCTATGACACTATGACACCTTATAAAGATTGTTTCGTTTTGCAGGGACAAACTGTGAAAAACGTGTAATTTTTTAAAAAGTTTTTAAACCTAAAACTAAGCTAGATGTACTACCTACTTGATTAAGGCCTGAATGCGAGTCCTTCAATGTAATATTATATGGCAGTTTAAATGGCAGCATTGTCTATAATCGTCAATAAAAATTTTGTGTCAATTGAGCAATTTAAAATCTTAAATTGGTGCTACACCAGGTTACCATTTGCCTTTTTTGTGAGGCTGATTTATACTACCAAGCAATAATAAAATTATTTTTTCGATAAAAATACTTTAATTAGATGATATGGGGGACATTAGTATTATAATATATATTTGCATATAATATAAATGCTCTTAATGTTTCTTAATGAATACAATTCGTGATTAGTTTCGCAGTGACAAAGTGTCTGAAAAACGTGTAATTTTTATCACTTGGTTTCTTTAAAAGTATTTAAACATAAAACTAAACTAGAGGTACTACCTACTTGATTTAGGCCTGAATGCGAATCCTTCAATGTAATATTTTGCGGCAGTTTAAATGGCAGCATTGTCTATAATCGTCAATAAAAATTTTGTGTCAATTGAGCAATTTAAAATCTCAAATTAGGGCCACACCAGGTTACTGTTTCATTTGACTTATAGTTATTATGAGGCTGATTTAGACTACCAAGCAATAATAAAATTATTTTTTCCCTAAAAATGATTTAATTAAATCATATTATGGTCAACATCAATATTAAAAAAATACAAATGCTCTTAATTTTTTTCATTGATAAAAATAAGAATAATCCTCATGTTTTAAACTGCTTGTAGAATATACATATTTTTGTTAACTAGCGTTTTAAAGATGTATAAATCACACGAATGCGAGCATTACGTGGACTATTGCCCAAGTAGCATTTTGGTAAATGTATCTAAACCATTGTTTTTCCGACACAAATTGGAAACTGTTGGCAACAAATATGGAAATATTTTCGAAATTTTAAACGGCGCATTTGCACGTGTTTCCAAGTGGTTGGTACTAGCTGACTTTCGCTGTTTCGACACACACAATCGAAAATTTTTATCGAAAATGTTTCTAAACTGCTACATCAAATGTGTCCATTCAAGAGTAACAAGTGACAGTTCAACATCTCATATAGGTAGAGGGCGCTGTACTGTTTCATGGCCCAATTGAATATGTGAAAATGGACAAAATAAGGAAACAAATAATTAGAAATACCTGCACGTTGTGAAATAAAAGAAAAACAATATGAAGACAAAATAATTTCGCCATCATAAATTTGTTACAAGTGTATTTTCTATAAATTATTATTATTTTTTCATAGTAATTGCAAATGGGAACCAAAAATAATTGTCGAAATAAATATAAATAATAAACAAAAAATAATACTTTGTAAAAAAATGAAATCTAAAATATTTTTAAAATTTTACTCTTTTCTTTTTAAAATTGAATTTGCTGGTAAAAGGAACTAACGTAACAGTTTTTTTGGCTTTTGGAAAGATGCAGGAATTTAATTAAAACCAATTTTAACAAGATAAACATTTATTTGTTAAAATGGCCTCCAGAAAGCGAGAAATTATTCTGGCCTAAAATGGAGTCAACACACAATTTCTAGTATTTGGTTTCTATAATGTTTCATACATCACGTAGTTATAATTAATACAAAATGTGTCGAAACAGAAACACTGCTTCGTCGTTTTACTTTTTCCTTTTCAAATTCTTTCCTTTTTTCTTTTTAGTGTCTTGTAAAACCTTGAGGAATGTTTATACTGTTGTTTTTTTCCCCATATTTTCCAAAAAAAACTTAAAATGGTTAAATAGGTGATTCAAAAACCAACGTAAACAAAATGTAGAAATTATAGGTTATGAGAATTTCTGTGTATGTCTCTGGAAGTTTCGAAAATTATTTTGTTGTTGTTGTTTTTGGATTAGTGGCTCTGGTTGAAACTAAATGGTCAGTAAAATTATTTTCTTCACAAGTTTCGTAAATGAATGGATACTATTGTTTGGTAAATATTTCGAATCAGAACAATATCAATTTGTTTTGATTAACTTAATTCGAAAATGTGTCGCTGCAATTTGGGAGCGCTCAGCGCGTGTGTCTTACCACAACTTCATAATTTTATCTGAAAATGTTTCGAAAAATATTAATTTCCGCGTGTCGAAAATGTAACGACACTGTGGTTTGTAAAATATTTCGAAACAAATAGTTCTTAAGTGTTTCTAGTAACTAAATTCGAAAATGTGTCGCAAAAGTTTCGAAGCAAAGAATTTGTGTCCAATTTGTGTCTAAATATGCTACTTGGGTGTAGCTTAAACTATGTAGAATACAGTGGTAGTTAAAAACGATCAATATAGTATTAATTTATGTTAGGTCATATTAATATCAAAAATACAGAGTCATACTAATATCACTGTTTTTTACGTGGTAGGTAGGCACCCAGTGTAGCCCAATTTAAAAATAAATGAATGAATATAAGCAATGATGAATGTACTACTTGCGTTAGCAAACACAAACAATAAAATGGTAATATCTTCAAAAGTATTATCTTATTGAAAATACCTGTTATAACTAAACTTACGGAAAGTTTTTGAGTAGTATACAAAAACAGAGGGTATAAATTTGTACCCTATGCTCAAAATTGTTATTGGGTATTGTCATTTTAGAATAATTTTAACTTTAACAGGCCCCTTTAATTTCCCAATGCTTACTTTTTCAATTAACATCAAGTTTTAACAGTTCCATTGCCTTTTTTTATTTCTGCTAGTACACTGTAACATTCGTGTTCACTTCGTATACAAAATTGTATTTTTCTTGTATAACCATTTACATTCTATATAATACCAATAACCTTATAAAATCAGTATAAGCGTGATTCACACATAAGCTACTGCCACATTGTTGTGCCCCACAGTAACTTCTCTTTGTATGTTCTCTTTAGAAAATTTTATACTTCCTAGTAACAGTTCTCAAGTTCTCAACGACAGTATTATGCGTTTCTTTATAATCAAAATGATCAACTAGCCAACGCTTAACACCCTACGACTAAGGACTCTTTCTCATAAGTAATTTTTGTTGTAAATCTTATGCAAGACAAAGACCGTTATTGCAGAATAAAGATATCACTACCGAACAACGTAAAAATTATGTAAATATCAAGTACAGTTCGTAAAAGCTGATTTCTGTAAACGTTATAAACTAAGATGCAAACGACATACGACGTACAAGCATAAACAAGCTAATCAAGTGGCAATGCAAAACAAGTTTATGTTCTCTGGCATACAGGTGATTTTTTAAAATTAATACACACGGCAAATTTCACTTTATTTTTAAAAAATTATATCAGAAAGACATCATATGAACGACAGAGATCAAGATGACCCAGCAGGCAGTCCTTTTTTATTGATATGGATTCGAAACACTAAAAAGAAAGTGCTATAGAAAAAATACCTGTTGAGGGACAATCATTGATAAGAAAAGGAGGGATTACTATTTCTATTTAATAAGTTGGTTTAAAAATTAGAAATTCATCACAAAGTTGTAAAAACATCTAAGATTCAGTAACAGACCATAATATTAAAATTGAATTCAGGCCCAGGAATGGCTGATTTAAATCTGTCGCAGTTGCTATGCACAGATTTGAAAATAGATATATTTAAAGACTTTAGATTGTAGAAATGCGAGTTAGAGTAGAGATGGCAGTTCGATCGCTCTATCATCGCGGTTATAGAGGGTATAAACAGTGAGTTTCGAAAAAAAAGTGATTTGTAAAAAAAAAGATGAAAATTTTCTTAGTACACCTACATTTCAACTGAAGTACAGAACGATTTTAATTACGATGTGTATAATGGTTCGAATTATTTCCGCTAGGGGTCAGATCAGTCGTTTGAGTTCGCGAATAGTTATAATAAAAGTGTAAGCTTACATTATAACAAAATTTGCCGGTCTGCTAGCGTTTTGATATTTGACAGATTAAATGACTGACGTCAAAAAGCCGGTAGTGAACTTTAGAAAATTTACCGGTAAATATTTTTATCAAGCAAAAGTCCTTTTTTCCATCAAAATATGTCTGTACTTAACTGTAATTTTCTTTTAGATTTTCCATAATTGCTAGGCTGAAATTCTTCAAAACAATTACCTAGATAGTGTATGTTTTTTTTTATCTACAACTATTTAATTAGACACATTCAGTACTGATGATGACGCACTTCTGAAAATTAATCATCGTCGTTACTTTATAGGTTTATGTAGCCATTGAGCTTATTATTTCTATCTCTCTCTCTCTTATTTAGATGTTATTCCATTTGCATTCAGCTCATGTCGAAAACTTCATCCTCATGAGTAATTCCCAACTTCACAGGCCGGTTAAATAATATATTATTATTATTACATATTATTTTATTCCATATTCAGTGTATTTTTAGAGTTTAGAAATATTTGTATTTATTGATTCTTGTGGCGAACAGATTTTATTAGGTAGGCTTTCTCAAGTAATATATTATTTATTACAATTTTGTTATATTTATTTCTGCAGGACTGGTGCTTTTGTCGCTCTAGTGTCAAACTATAATATATTTATTCGTAAAATTGAAAAACCTGTGCCAGAGAATATTGCAAACTTCAAGGGCAAAATACATCACAAAAATCACATTCTGATTATGATAAAAAATTAATTTTGAATCGCAGGGTGGGGTAATGCAACCCCTACCTGCGTTTGCCCCTGAGGGATTGTAAGCTGAACAATGTTAGTGGCCGCCACCAGATGAGGTTGTGAGTTAGTAGTTGTTCCTACCGAGGATGCTAGAGGACTCTCCGGCGCCGTCGACAGGGGGTCGCATTTCTCATCCATGGTCTCCATAATCTAAGCCTTGCGGCACCTAAAAGACAATATTCATGAGAGTTCCAGTCCCATGATGAGCACAAATTAATTATTCAGTAATACATTAAATCCATGAGAAGTTCTAGCACAGTACACAGCTTTGAAAGAGAGATTTAGCACAGAAAAGTATGAAATATTATTACATATTTATTGCTGAGGTTAATGGTAAGTTTCATTTTGTTCAAATTTAAGTACCTTGTACACAAAAGCTTTGAACATTGAAGTCTGAGCAATTCCCTCGGCCATTTCAAGCAGAAGTGATTAAATACAATAAAAAAAATTATTATATGTTTTTAAAGTAAGTCATTTTTCGACCTAAATTGATGTCAAATGTGTCCCGTCCATCCCAACCAATAGCTAAAATATACAGTAGACACGCGATAGTGTGAACGCCGGATAATGGAAACCCCGCATAACGTGAACAAAATATTTTTATGCATAGGCCACCATATACCGTGAACACACTAACCCCCCCTTATGAAAACAAAAGCAAAAATCAGTACTTCCCTATTGCTTTACGTGTGCTTCCCCGCTGTATTTGGTATTTCACCGGTCAGTATCATAGACAAGATATATTTAGACCATCACAACGTATTCGCGACACCAGCTGAATCCGTCCAATGTATGGGCGAAAAAGTGCGTTTGTACGCATTGGGCGCCAGTCAGATTTTTAAACGACGGTCCTCTCGAGGCATGCGCACTCGAGACGTCTCGTAAAAGTGGTTGTTGAACTCAATGACGCAACGCGGCGATCAGAACCGGGCCGAAAAAATCTCAGTTATTTGTATGTTATGGTATTTTTGGTTGGGGTGGCGAATATAGCGAACCTCTGAAGCTTGTTATTTCGATACAAAAACAGTCTTTACAAAGTGTTACAGACATTTCATATGTTTCGCCAATTATGTATCCAACTTTTAAATATAAGGACTTATTTCGTAGTCTATTTCTTACAAGTAGTGCATAAATACAAATAGTTTAATTCCAAATTTAAATTATATCAATATGTGAAAGAATAGGAGGTAAAAAATATAATTTATCTTAAATGCACTCCGGTGTTGAAGTGAATACACACACGGAGAAGTAGAAATATTTGTCAGTGACGTATATTGAGTGTGGTCAAGGTGTCAGAAAGGCACTGATGGGGGGTGTGTGTATTAGGGGCATTGTATAAGGGGTAAGATGGTGTAAGAAGGTCATATATAGTGTCAATGCCTCCTTCCCCTATATTGCATAAGGGTGAGTGTGACCAAAAGGCATATTTGCGCTTTCGCCAAAGGGGCACTAAAAATACTAGTTGATTAGGGTAGAGGGGAGTATTTTAAAAGGGATGGCGAAAGAAAAAAGTGCTTTCGCCAAAGGATCGCTAAGATATCAGTGGATTAGAAGGGTGTGTCCAAAAGGCATATTTGCGCTTTCGTCAAAGGGGCACTAAAAATACTAGTGGATTAGGGTAGAGGGGAGTATTTTAAAAGGGATGGCGAAAGAAAAAAGCGCTTTCGCCAAAGGATCGCTAAGATATCAGTGGATTAGAAGGGTGAGTGTCCAAAAGGCATATTTGCGCTTTCGTCAAAGGGGCACTAAAAATACTAGTGGATTAGGGCAGAGGGGAGTATTCTAAAACGGATGGCGAAAGAAAAAAGCGCTTTCGCCAAAGGATCGCTAAGATATCGGTGGATTAGATTGACATGGGGCCGTAAGTAGTAGCGCTTTCAGCAAAGTATCAAGTGCACACACTGTAAATAGGTGTAAAAATATTTACATCTTACCCTAGAACTTGGTTTGTTCAATAATTATACAGGATGGGATGCCAATCCAATAAAATATACAAATGTAATTTTTTTGATTTACTATTTTACTTCTTAACGCAGTTGCATATTTTATTTCTATTGTTTAGAATACTATGTTTATATTTTATTTCAACTTTCAATTTTGTAAATGTAACGTTTAAAAAATTAAGAGGGGGGGGGACATTAAAAAGACGCACTGTATATATATAAACTGAGCTATTTTCGAGGAATTATCGACAGTTTTGTATAGCAGGAAAACTCAGATTTAAGCCAACAAACTATACACTTTTTGTTCAAATCTCACTAATGGTTACATTTTTATCATTAATAAAAAGAATAATTACAAGTAATATATTTAGCATTTATTACTCGATAAAAGATTCACATCATGTGAAATAAATTTTGAAGTACGGTCCTGTCTATCACAAGGCAAACGTTCGACAATGCGCAAGCCCGCAGAGGACCGTCTTTGTTTACGGATTCAGCTCGGTAAATTTGCCGCATTCGTAATTGACATTATTTCTCTACTATATATTTTCTCTATGGTCAGTATGCGTTGAAAATATTTTGTTTTATTTTCAGGTATTCACTGTGGAGGGTCAGACAGTAGTTTATAATATGTGTATTTTCGGTACACGTAAAATGTCGCTTAAAAACCGAAAATGAATTTGTGTTTTTCTCTATTGCTATTTTTTAATAAGTATTAACGTTACGTGTGTTTATTTTATTCATTACATTGCTTTATAACTATGTACATATTAGATATAACCCGTTAACGTGAATAAATCGATGTGAACAGTCATGGTTTTTGTGTGTCCACGGTATCGAGTGGCTAAACTGTATTTTTTTATCTTTTCTAGGAAAACAAAGATGCGTAGGTAAAGGAAAGTGAAAGAGGAAAAAACGAAGAGAACAGTTGAAATCGGACCCAAATGTTTATTCCAGTTTTAAAGAAAAAGACGGTAGAAGAAAAAAAATATTCAGGAAAGCACAAAAACAAAACATTCTGTATGGTTTTGTACCATCACAAATTAGAAATACCTTGAAAAGGTATCCAATCATGCCATTTTTTAAGCCTAATAATAACAACCAGAGTTTAATAATGGGCCAAACAGAATTGAATAATTTAAAAACTGTTAAAAGTTAAGTTGTAGTTGTAAAATTACATAGTTATTATGTCATGTTGTTGTAACTTGAAAAATAAAATATAAAAACATCATTTTTTAAAGTTTTTATTCTGGCTGAATTTTTCCCGTCCATCCCACAGAAAAAAAATCATAGTTGGTTTGCTTACAATAGTTTTTTCCAATAAAAGCATATGTTCTGATTTTATTACATTCTTATAGCGCGTTCGGCAATGCAATCTTTTCCATCGTTTTGCTCGGAATTTTTGACGGTCACATGACCTATTATTGTAAACAGTACGACCGATCACGTGCATGTCAATAATTCCGAGCAAAACGATGGGAAAGATTGCATTGCCGAACGCGCTATTAGTTAGCTTCAATATCGTCTATTTGTCTTGTGTAAGCCAATTTAGATTTAGACACATAAGAAAAAAGTCACAAAACTGTTTGATTTTTTCTGTCCCGTCCACCCCGAACTAGTCAAGTACAGTCTTGGAATTTTGAATGTAATTTATTACCTATTTCTCAATATTTTATTGCATAACGTATTGGCCGCAAGAAAATAATTTACTGAAAAGGATCATGATATGTCCAGTCATATTTAAATACCAGATATTTTTCTTATTGACTTTTTCTGATTTGTCTCGTCCATCCGTTTGAAATGGCCGTCCCTATTAATTATTTATG
Source organism: Philopedon plagiatum (assembly GCA_963971165.1). NCBI lineage: Eukaryota > Metazoa > Arthropoda > Insecta > Coleoptera > Curculionidae > Philopedon > Philopedon plagiatum. The sequence continues at coordinate 17,598,406 of OZ020190.1, read as the reverse complement.
CATTATCACAGTAATAAATACATACAAAATATTATTTCATACAGCAGTGTTTTACTTTTTGAAGTCGGGTCATTTTTTTGAAAAAAAAAATTTCATTTCTTTTTAGTTCTCCTAATAATCCCAAGAACTACCTTACAGGATATTTAAAGAATATTTTAGTGAACCTGCAAATTTTAGTCCAGCGTCCACAACCAAGTGAAGCCTCGGGCAACATCTAGTATATAACAAAGAAAAAATTAACAAAATCGGTGCACCTGCGCCAAAGTTATGCATGAACCTACATGTACATAAAAAAAAGCATAAAAGAAAGTCGAATCGAGAACCTCTTTCTTTTTTGAAGTCTGTTAAAGTTCTTGACATACAAATATATGTCCTGGCGATGGGCATGAAGTTACCGCAGTTTTTTTTTTGAATTTCGAGTAAACGAAGCTTTCTAATAATAAAATCTTGTTAGGTAATGCTAGGTCCTGACAAAATTTTCAGTAAGAAAAGAATTGTTTGTCCTTGCAGGTGGTCAACATGTTTATACTGTGTGGAAAATTCCAAAGAATCTGCGTGTTTAAAATTATACTAAAAGTTGACAATACCTTCCTAACAATTTTGATATACATACATACATATGTACTTTAAGTTATTGTAACAAGATAACATATCAAAATATGTAGGTATTTGTAGGATTTCTTTAAACAAGAAATCCTATAAGAGAACGTTTCTCTCCTTTTTCACCTGTAACCCAGGGAGGGGGGCTATTCAGCTACAGCCCTCCCCCAACAATAATCCAGATTTTCTTGCATCCTTTAAAGATATTTTGGGTACATTATTTTACCCCACCCCCAGGTCGTCAATTTTTCAGTAAGTTCCCCCCTCCCGAGCCAAAAATTATGTGAACAATTTTCCATTGAGCAGTTCAGCCCCTCCTTAAAACTGATAGATTAATTAAATTAAGCTTAAATTTCGTAAACTTAGATAAAACCAGTTTCCAAATTAAGGATAAATTAAAATCATAATATTTCTTAATATACAGGGTGTTCCAAGAAAATGTTAAGACATTTTAAGGGCATATTATGCTTCTAAAAATATGAAAATAAGTTTATATAAACCTGGATGCTCAGACGCTTTTTTTTCGAGATACAGGGAGTTGAAAATTTTCTTTTTAAATGTTTTTTTTAATTTCTCGAAATATGCAAAGACAATTTCGAACATGTAAGTAACTGTTGAAACACGGGAAAGCCATTTCCAGCATCTACTATAAACTTAAATGAAAAAAGAAGTTTCCTGAACAAAAAATATGCAAAACAAAGTTTATTTTCATTATTTGTTTTTATTGTAAGAAATAAATTAATTTTCATCTCGGAAACGGCCGGCGCGTCCGAGGGCGCGTCAGAGCGAAAAAGTTCAAGAAACACTTTTCACGCAGAATTAATTTGGCTTTAAGAGAACGATATCAATTTTGCAAAAAATCAGCGGCGTGTCATTTTTTTCGGTAAAAATAAAGACTTACCAGCACGTAAAAGTACCCGTTGATTACATACTGGCGTCTACCAAAATGCATGTCAATATCTTAACGCATTTTCGAGAAATAAAAAAAAAACATTTAAAAAAGAAAATATTAAACACCCTGTATCTCGAAAAAGAAGCGTTTGGGGATCCATGTTTATATAAACTTATTTTCATATTTTCAAATGTAGAATCTGCCCTTAAAATTTCTTAACATCTTTTTGTAACACCCTGTATACTTATTATGTAATTTCCTATTTGAGAAGCTTTAATAAACTTTTTTTTAGTAAAGCCTACATAGAATTTTTACTCGAATAGGCATTTTTATGTAAGCTTTTATCCTCTGCTTTGATGATAATAATAAGAGGCCAAAAGTAATTTCATCATTAAATTAAAATAACCTTTCTAATGTGAGTAATAAAACCTCTTATCTGACTAGGCCATCAGAACATTATTTTTTTAAGCCAACATACTTCAGAGTAAAAAGTAGTATACAAGGAGTCCTATGGCATTGAATCAGAAATGGCCCTATACAATTTTATTGTTAGAAAACAAATTCTTCAAGTATTTAGTACTTTATATATTTTTACTAACACAAGTAAATTTTAGCCATGTTCAAACTTCTGTTGCTTTTTTATAATCTTAGGTGCTTTACTCTAATATAACATATTTGACTCTTCAAATAGACCGAGTCTAAATAATTCTTAAAAATCATATAAACAATTACAATGCAGCACTAGGTACTTAGTTTTTAAGATACAAGGTGGATTTTAAAGTGTATTTGAGTTAAAATTTTGCTTTGCCTCCCACATTTTAAATTTCATCCGGCGCCCATGGATCCACTTCACCTTCTGCAATGTGTCTGATTAATTACGCATAAATAATTATATAATATAAATTCTTTAGTTAATCTTGCACTTTAATGTTTTGTCCCTTTATTCTACTAATTTGGGGGGAGGGGGGTACAAAACAATTTACTAACAGTACCAACTAGTCTAAAGCAACTAGTAGGACTTCTGAAACTGTTTTCACTGATTATGACTTTTTTACTGGACAAGGAATCTTTTATATTTGTGTCATTACTTTCTGTTTAATATGTACCACTTTCGAAGTTAAACCCAAATTTAACAATAAAAATTTCCCCATGTGTAAAAACTCGAGGAAATGTAAGAATCTATTTGGGATCAACAAACTTAAGAGAATCTCTACCTACTAACCATCAAATCGCTTAATGTGGGTTAAAAATTTTAAGATGAAGGATATTTCAGCTATAGATTAAATATACTGTACGTAACAAAGGTTCGAAAGGCTCTACTTAGATAAAAGCTGGGTGAAAGAAGGGTTATGCCTCGGGTTATGCTTTTAATATTGTTCCTGCTTAAAAACTATTAAGTTAGACTGATTTCAAGAATATTATATTGCTGTTCCAAAATTAACTTTAAATGCAGAGAATTGTCTAGTTAGGATGACTGTACAAAATAAAAATATATTATTGAGATTCAGTTTGAATAAGTTTTTATGGCAAATATGAGTATCAAAGTACAATCGTACACTAGAAACTAATATTATTAGAACAAGGTCAGACTAGTTGAAGAATAAAACAACAATAATATGGTCTTGCCCGTTTATTTCCAAACTTAAAATTATAAGACATTCAAGGCTTTACATTTAACACTAATAATAATCAAAGGTTTATAAAGCAAATATTTAAAAACAAGTATGAGATGACGTAAATGTTTACAGTGGTATTAACTTTGCGCAAAATACGAGTGGTATTTAGCTAGAGTACCTATACTGGAGATTTTGTTAGTAATACATAACCACAACAAGCAATTGAAATCACACAAAGAAAGATTGGCCAAAGCAAATATCGTAAGCACTACGAAACATATTTCATCCGTTCTCGCGGCAAAACGTCCTACGCCGCAATGGGAATTGATTCTTCGCAAAGGCAAATCTAAATTTAAAACCGATTCACAGATATGACGCCATATTCACTACCTTTTCAAGAAAAATGATAGAGAAACTTGTATGCATCTTTATGAAATCACTGGCACTTAAATAATTTAGATGTGGTGAACGAGAAGGGTTGTCTGGACCATGTCAGTTGTTATTATTCTTCAGCTGGGCACTTACCACTTACGTATTCCTCGTCACCAAGTTTGCTGCAATCGGAGTGGGTGAACTGGGTATACGTAGTAGCCACGTCAAAATTTCTGGGCGGTCGTCACTGAACAAGAACTGAACACGAGTGCGCGTCACAATAATGGCGGCCGCGAGCGCGATTCACGCTGTTCCTCTTGCGTCTCCTCATCCCCCAGGCGTCCGTACTTGTATGTATCTGTCAAAATAGGAGATCGGAGTAACCGATGCGTCTCCGAAATGAACCGAAGCACAAGTATTTACAAGGGTAGATCTAAGAGGTTTTTAATTCTCAACAGTGTCGTACTAAAAATCTTTAGTCTTGGTTATTTTTTAAGGCGCGTTCTTAAATTCAGCGTATTGTTTCATCGATGATCGATGACTTCACGTTTTTTGTCTTTGTCATAATAGGTATGTTAGAAAGGGGCAGAACACAGTGAATGAGTTAAGTAATCGCTACGAATCGTAGCGAATCGTTACGAAATTCGTAACCAACCGCGTTTTTGCGCAAATTTTATGTTCCGGTATTCCGGTAACACACAACAGCGCACATGTTTACCAGGTTACTGTTTTCGTTGCCTATGTCCAAAGTTGGGTAACGATTGTTGGTAAAGAAATCTTAACCCAGAGATTTTTTTGTTATATAAATGACTTTTAATTTGGAATGTTTCCAAGTCATAATTGTATCTCTTGAAGACCTCGAAAATGTTTAGGTTGTGTATGAAAATAGAAGGAATGAGGTTACATTTGTCATCTGTGATTGACGTCATTAATAGACCCTTCGTGACGTCATGTAGCTATAATTTCTAGAACCGGTATTTACCTTGCTCACCAGGTTAGTACTCCACCTCCGGCGTGGCCCGTCAAATTTTAAAGTTGTATGTCTCCGTTGCTACTCATGCGACTTATGCCAAGTTCAGGTTTTTTAATAGTGAACCTACTAGGAATGTTTTGATAAAGAAAAAAAATGTTTTGTAATTTCCAAAAAAAATTGAATTTTTGAAATTGACCCACCTGTTAACTGTCAAGTCTGCTGACTTTTCATCCAGTTAATATACTGCCGATCAGGAAAAAGCGAAAAGACAGTGTATTATAATTAGTGATAAGTTAGTATTAGCACGGTATTAGCATTGACTAAATAATACACTGCCATGCAACGAAAAGCGGGTCACCCTTGAGACATTTGGTGGGTTTACTGGTTTATGGTTTAAAAGTTTGTTTGTCTACCATTATATAAATATGCATGTATACTATGTTGTATATATAATGGTGGACAGACAAACTTTTAAACCATAAACCAGTAAACCCACCAAATGTCTCAAGGGAGACCGGCTTTTCGGTGTATTCGAGTGTCTGTCTATATTATTTATAGTCTCTGGTATTAGTATGTTGATCTTGTGTTGCTCCTGCCTCCTGCACCCATTGAGATTTTGAAAAGCCGGCGCCTGTGAGAGAGACTGCAGTCTTTCGAACTAAACCATACAATAAATACATTATACTGGGGTATTCCGGGTACATCGCGGCTTTGTATCAAAAACTGGAGTTGAGCAGTTTGTAACTTTTTTGTACGTGGCGGCGTATCCATGGTTGCTCATCGTCCATACTGCTGAAGAGTGTTTTTACTTGAATAATGTTCCCTTGCAAACATTTTTTGCTACAATTTTGGAGCTTAAATTTAGCACTTTCTGCTAAAATTTCTAAAACTATAGCAACAATTTTTATTATGTTAGTATTTGTAAACATTACTAGGTATATCGGATGAAAATGAAGGTATTGTAAATTTTGCCTTTTAAAAAGTTTTACAACTGACAGCTTTGCAACAGCTGCAAATCAGCTAACTAAAGAGTATTGTGTGATATTGTAAATTAAACACAACAATAATGAAGTAATTTCTTTATTCATCCAAGGAAGCAATAAATAATAAACAACATTTTAAACTCACCTGGTAGGGAAGGGAAACCCAAGATTTTTAAAATACTGAAAACGAATGATTGTCACATACAAGACGTTAATAAAATCTTATATAATTTGCAGGTAAACCTCTGTTACGCTAGTTATACTCGGGTTATACCTAGTAGATGCGTAAAAATTCAGATACTACCTATCATGTCATAAATATAAATTAAAAAATATAGACAGCTAAAAATCTTCCGATTTATTTATTGATTAACACATTGAGCTATTTTACAAAGGTAGGTAGGACAAACAAAATCAAAATAATATTGTAATCAAAAGCGGAGCGAGGGTTTGTAGTTAAAAAATAGGTACTACCTACCTACCTATCCAACATAGTATCGAATATTATGATGAGCTTCAATTAAAATTTTTTTTTGGCGCGATAGAGAAATTAAAGGCCAATGTGTTACAAAAAGCTTAATAGGTACCTACCTACCTACCTAGGTTTTAATTTTTTTTTAATACCTACCTAGGTATTCCAACGCCAGAAAAAATATGACAGCTTTTTACAAGATACCTACCTATATAATGAAAAACAGAAACCTAATTTTCTAAAAAAAAACTAAATTATACATTATACCCATAAAAGGAAATTAAACTAACCCACATATGCACATACAGCAAAACAGTCTGTTACATAAAATGACTGGCGAAGAAAAGGTCACACGACTTGTGCAACCCTCTAGCATGACGTAAGCACGTGAACATGTTGACCCAAGGCTTACGTCAGCGAGACAATCCGATGACGTCATCATGATTCATTATCATGATTTGCGTTTACAATTGCGCTAAAGAATAAGATAAAATTAAATGAAACTACGCAGCAGTTATTAAGTTTATTAGAAATTCAGTAATTTGTTACTTATTATAGGTATTATTATTATTGTATAAAAATAATAAGCCCAAAAGACAATAGGGATAGGTCCTATTAAGAAAATAAGATAGGTACCTACCTAGGTAGGTAGGTAGGTAGGTACCTACCTCTAGGTGGGTCCCTGGGAAGTACAGGCAGCAGACTGTGTGGTGCGATAGTGAGTCGGGGGGTAGGTACCTACCTAACATCAAAGAAAATAATATTTTGCCTAGCATATTATTTTCTATGGTAACATGATGTAACATTAACAATTAATGTTTTTAAGATTTAAAATCAGTCCTTTTATTCTTGCAACCAGAAATTCATTCGGATAAAGAGTCAGTCTAAAAATAAGTGATCTCGATGTTGTTGCTGAGAAGCTGAGGATATTAAATTTGGAAAGGTTTCCAAATTTAATGCTTAGGGTCTTGATCGTTCGGATTTTAAATTAGTCTCAAAATGAGTCAAAAAAGAAACAGTAGGTCCTACTATCTACATAGGTACACTTTTATAAAGTAGAAGATGGAGGTTAAGTTAAATAATGTTAAAATATTTATTTATTACAAAATGTTTGGCTTTTACGTTATAAATTTTCATTTTATTTTGTTGCACTTTCGTTCTTTTTCAACCATTTTTCTAATTTACAAATTTGGGCTGTAACGCTGCACTTTGCTGTTCCCCCGATGGCTGTATACTGTTCTATGCTATTTTCATAATTCCACACTCGTCCGATATCAACATCAAAATGTGAACTACAAAAATAAAAAATTTCAACCATTAAATTTTACTTTTAACTGAGGAGATTGGTCTCGGATTTTAATGTGTAAAATTCAGTACAATTCTCGCCTGGTCTGGCGCATTCGCCAATATTAGATATATGGAAAATAATTCCAATCACTATAAAATTTCATTACGAAATTACTTCGGAAAACTAAAAATGCACTATATGTATAGTAGTATAGATAGTCTTTTAGGGATCTAGGTAGGAGAGAGAATTAACTTTTTATTGTGCAAAAAGTCGTTCTTTATAAAAGGTTCTTTCGTCCCTGAACTTGTTTATTATCGTTTTGATATTAGGTAGCTATTATGTCATTGAATTGTAATGACAGAATCAAAATCAAGGATATGCTTAATATTAAATTCTAAATTAAAACTAGTATCTGAAGGCACGGTAGTGCCCTTGCGAAGCCCGAGCCGCATCTTTGCACTGGAAAAGATTATACAGGGACAGGGTGTCCTAAAAGCCTTAATAGATATAGTATGGGCAAATATCTTTGCTTTTAGTAAAGATAGAGACACCAAACTTTAGGTGTATCTTATTGGTTAATAAATCTACTTTTTTATGTAGGTAATTTAACTTTTGTAAGGGGTGACGCTAGGGAGTTGAGGTAATTTTTTTTTAAATGGAACCCTTTGTCGTGTGGTACCTATCTCATTTTCAAGGTCTTCAAAAAGAAACATTTTACAGCAATGGCATGCCTTTAAAGAATAAAAATCGTGAAAAAAAGTAAAAATTTAAACACCTTCATTTCTCTTATTAGGTAGATACCTAGATAAGTAATAAAGTCGATTTTGGATCTGCATGAATTCTCACAAATGTGAGAACTGAGTTCCAAAATCGACACTATTACTGCCAAGAAGTTCATGGTGGTTACTTTGAAAAACTTTTAAAGTAGTAAGAGAAATAAAAGTATTTAAATATGTACTTTTTTCGCGATTTTTATTTTTTAAAGGCTTGCCATTTTCTCACAAATGTGGGAATTGAGTTCTAAAATTGAGACTATTACTGCCAAGAAGTTCATGGTGATCATTTTGAACAATTTTTAAAGTAATAAGAGAAATAAAGGTATTTAAATTTGTATTTTTTTTTCGTAATTTTTATTTTTAAAGGCTTGCCATTTTCTCACAAATGTGGGAAGTGAGTTCTAAAATTGAGACTATTACGGCCAATAGGTTCATGGTGATCATTTTGAACAACTTTTAAAGTAATAAGAGAAATAAAGGTATTTAAATTTGTATTTTTTTTCGTGATTTTTATTTTTTAAAGGCTTGCCATTTTCTCACAAATGTGGGAAGTGAGTTCTAAAATTGAGACTATTACGGCCAATAGGTTCATGGTGATCATTTTGAACAACTTTTAAAGTAATAAGAGAAATAAAGGTATTTAAATTTGTATTTTTTTTCGTGATTTTTATTTTTTAAAGGCTTGCTATTTCCTCACAAATGTGGGAAGTGAGTTCCAAAATTGAGACTATATTACTGCCAAGAAATTGATGGCGATCATTTTGACCAACTTTTAAAGTAATAAAGAGAAATAAAGGTATTTATATAAATTTTTACTTTTTTTCACGAATTTTAACTTTTAGAGCGAATTAAGATACGGACCTCGAGTTTGGGTTAAAATGTTTCTTTTTTAAAGACCTTTAAAATGAGGCAGGTACCACACGGCATAGGGTTCCATTTAAACCTCAACTCCCTAGCGTCGCCCCTCAAGGGGGTTGAAAAAGTTAAATTACATGAAAAAGTAGATTTATTAACCAATAAGTACAGGGGCATTCCATGTAAAAGAGGAAAATGACATTAATTTTAGAATTACTTTAATTATTTGTAATTTAGTACTAACTTATAGTTAAAAGTCTATATTTAAATAATTTGTAAAAAAAATTTGTTAAAATTAATAAAAAAAACTCTTTTTTCTCCATATAAACTTTTTAGTCGTATTGAGTTGTTTAGGGAGCAAATGTTCTTTAGGTTGGTAATACCATGTTTAGTCATCTAAATAACTTCAGCAAACTGATGATTGTATTTCAGAAAAAGATTTAAAAAAACTAAGGAACCGCGTATAATTCAAGTGAAAAGGTATGTTAGTTTTTGTGTATTTCTTGTTTGAATATAAGCATATCGCATGTCCCACCAGTCACGCAAAAAGAGATAAAAGTTGTTTTTCTAAACTCAAATATGACAGTATCAATTCTGATTCTTTTTAGAAGTAACAATAAACATGTTACGAACTATTTAAGCTTCTTATAATTGTTAAAAACTCCATATTATAGTTTTGAGGCTATTTTAAAATATGTCCCACCAGTCACATGTGACTGGTGGGACTCTGGCTCACAGTTAAGATAGCATGGAATTTTGTTTGATACTGCAGATTGTAGCTTTGTTTCTCTTTATGACCCTTAATTTAATGATTTTATATATTTTTTAGCCTAAAATAAATACAAATTTGGGGATAGCGTATATTCAGATTTACGTTGATATTGTATTTAACAATTCAAGAAGAAAAGTTAAATTACTCTGAGATATATAACTCCAGTGACAGTGAATAGCAACTGGACGTGGACAACAGATAATGAACTAAAGCTTTTTGTCAAAAATTCTAATATTTTTAAAAACTAAATTAATAGTTATAGATATTTTTAAAAAGGCGTCGTAATTTTCTTTTACAGGAGTTTAAAAAACAAGTTTCTTTTATTTTTGTTATGAAAAACTAATGTTTATTGAGATTTTGTTATTAGTATATTTAAGTCTCTATTCGCGTTGTGTTTGTAGTTTCCTTATTATTTTAAATAATTTATAGTAAAAATTATGATTAATAATGTTTGTAAGGTTTAAAAAGTCATAAAACTAATGTTTATTGAGATTTTGTTATTAGTATATTTAAGTCTCTATTCGCGTTGTGTTTGTAGTTTCCTTATTATTTTAAATAATTTATAGTAAAAATTATGATTAATAATGTTTGTAAGGTTTAAAAAGTCATAAAACTGATTTATTAAACAACTATGTTCACGTATTTCGTACTTGTCCCACCAGTCACAAAAGCCTGTCCCACCAGTCACAATTTAAAAGTCTTTTTTTATTTCTACATAGGCTATCAGTATAATTATTATTGATAAAAACGGAAGCACATAGTATAGATTTTACATTAAGAAAAACGTTTCACGTAAAATTTAAGTGGCCGAACTGAAATTCGTCTTCAAGTACACCGTGGTAAGAGAGGAGGATTTTTTGGTGTCCCACCAGTCACGTTCATTCAAGTAAAAATTACAAAGAACTCAGAATGTATTCAGTTGTTTTTTTTAAGGGAACTTGTGCATTAGTTCTTTACCTATGTTTTAAGGTATATTTCACTATTGTATAAGTTTCGATGGTATAATTATAGCGCATAGTTAGTCGAATTCCGGGGGTTGGGGGGGGGGGGGGGGGTCGCAACGTCACCTCGAGCTACACAAACGTACAGACCAAAAAAAAAACGGGCAAGCTCGGGTTTGACGTTACATTTTTACTGTGTAGGGTTCTAAGAAATGTAGACTATTTCATAATGGACGCAATACCTAAATCTGTTCTTGCGAAAACAGAACGGTTTGACATCCTAACTTACCACTTCTAGCATTTTTTTAATTACTTGCACTTTCTGTCCATTTGGACTGATATAAGAAAATTTTTCGAAAATATGTTTTCTCGAAAACAGAATTTTTTCAATAATACAGATATTCGAAAACTAGGGATGTTTTAAAAAAAAATTTCTGAAACCAACTTCGAATTTTTTTAAACCATTTTTTGAAACTAATTTTTTTTAAGAAAACTTGTTTTTAGAAAGAACATTTTTTAAACATTGTTTCTAAAAAGACTTCCAATACCTATTCCTATTAAAAAACAACACTTTTTCTAAAGTAATTTACTACAGGGTAACATAGCAAATACAAGGAAACGCGAACATGATCAAACACAAAAAAGGTTCGTTTAGCTTGGTTTAGGATCTTTTTGTCATTTTTTCATTGACATTTCATTCATTTATTCATAATTTAAATTTAGAAGAACTATGTTTTCTAAAAAATATATTTTTGGGAAATTTATTTTTAAAAGGTTCTTTTAAAAAATATATATTTGTGAACAAGCTGATTTTCGAAAAAAATTACTTAATTTAACATCAAAAACGATATTTGTTGAAAAAAGAAACAGCTAAAAGAGTTGGTCATCTTAGCTTACACGCGACAGGACGAATTGTTTGGTTAATATGGAATATTGGAATATTGTAGCATTTTTTTTTATTTATGCCTCCTGCTCATTTGGGGGGGATATATTATTATATACTTACGAAAGTACAAGATATCTTAAACCAATTTTTCAATTTTTTTAAAGCACTTTTCAAAAATACATTTTTTCAGAGAATATATGTTTCGAAATTAAATTTTTTCGGATGGTAGGTATTAATTTTTTCAAGCAACGACTTTTTGAAAAAATAATTTATGAGAAAGTAACGTACCAAACCTAAGGAAACCTGATTAAACCCAAAAAAGTTTCGTTTGGGTTTGTTCAGGATCTTTTTCCTCTTTTTTTTTATTAACATTTTCCAAGCTACTAGAGTTCATAATATAATTTTCTAAATATTCTTTTAAAAAAAAGATATATTATTATGTATTTTCGAGTTATATATACTTACCCGTTTTAAAAATTATTTGTTTGGAGACATTTTTGAAAAAATATACTTTCGTAAAACGGGTTTTTGGATAAAATATTTTCAAAATATTTCATAAATCCGTTTTCTAAAAAGCATCTTTGAAAAAGCGGTTAGGACATTTTTGAAAAAATATAAGGTCGAAATATGTTTTCGAGAAAATATTTAAAAAAAATTTCTTTAATGCATTTTCGAAAACGGTGTTTTTCGAAAAAATTTACGTTCCAAAGAGATGATTTGAAAAAAAATTATTGGGTTATTTGTTTCGTTTAGAAGTCAAAATTATCCAGCGCAAATTTTGATAAGATCACAGTGAGATATGTAAGGAATGTTTTCAGAAACAATCTAAGAGCATGTAAATCAAAAATGCCAACAAGGCTTGCATTTTTTATATTAGGTACATTATTCGTATTGTCTATTATTCATATTTTTTTGGTATAATTCATTTCAAAGACCTTACATAGACGGCAAAATGATTGTTTTTGTTTATAATATTTTGTAGAATATGTAGAAATGGTTAATGTTTATGTTACATTATTTAATTTTATAAAATCCGCTATTGACATACTTTATGTATAAGGCTCTGGGGGGGGGGGGGGGGTGCTAAATCCGCCACAGGTTTGTATCTGTTTTATTTTCAAAAGTGGGGTGTGCTACAGAATCTACCTAGATCATAATCTTTTGTATTGTGACATGTTTGTTTAGGGATCATTTTAAATTTCATTGTTCGATATCATCAGTATGTAAATATGATTTCCCAATAAAAATGCACGCATAAATATAGGAAAATAAATACACATAACAAAAATCCCTACCGTACAAAAGGAAGTGAAATCCTAACAAAAATATTACTGTCAAACTGATAATTTTGCTACGTTTACATACCTAATTAATTTCAGCTCCTCCAGTGTTAAATCGCTAACTTCAACACCCTTCCGTTCGGCTCCCGCAACAACTTGTCCAGCAATATGATGGGCATCTCTGAATGGTACTCCTTTTCGAACTAAATAATAGGCCACATCGGTAGCCAACATTTCAAAATTAAGGGATTGCAAACATTTGTCCTCATGTATCCTCAATGTTCTTACTGTACCAGTAGCTACCTTAAATTGAGAGGGTCCTTAATATATGTATATTGGCTACATTGCCCGCGACTTTACTTCCATGGACGTTACTTAATTATAAAGGATGTTAATTCTAAAAATATTTTGCGATCTTTAAAAGAGCTAATAATGTCGCAAATTAGATCAAAATAATTAATTACTGTAATGCCTTATTAACGCTACTGGCTTATTTTAAACAATAATTATTAAATTTCACTGGCTGATGGCTGGATCTAGATAAACTGGCAACATCGCTTGATTCTGCTCTACGGTGCCAACGCAATACTGGGCGCGGCTCATTCTCATAATATCACGTCAGCGTCAAGCACCAAGCAATGGTGCCATTTTGGAGTCGATCAAGCAATCGGCGACTGACATTTAATTTTCACTTGATAGTACATTCTTCATTGCTACAGTAACACCATATTAGTTCTGTTGTTTTGTAGCGATGGAAAAATTTTAAAAATGCGCTGTTTAACCAGACACATAAATGGTTCTTAATAAGAAAAATGTTACCTCAAGAATTGACTGCAATTTGTCGAAAGTATTAAATACGGCTTCTTTATCACTCTGCAAATCTTTGTTGTATGTCGATGGTAAACTTTTTAAAACCATCATAAAACTGCAGCACTGCAAAAAAAAAAAAGATTTTTGTACCGAGAATACTCAATCAAGAGTTATTGCGGTATGTACAGGGTGGGGTTGCCACCTGGCCTTTTTTGGAAAGGACAGTTATTTTTTAAGGAGTTTTGTCCTTTCATCTTTTTTAGCTTAAAATGTCCTTTTCAAAGCCCAAACTGATGTACAGACGACCTCGGTAGCCCATTTTCGTAGTTAAAGTAATTTCTAGAATTAAAAGTTGATTTGAAATGTTTACGTGATATTCTGAGACTGCTGAGAGCATTATTCGCCGTTCGCGTCGATGAACGTTGCGTGGGTTTCGCCTAAAGTCCATTAACCCAGTCATTAAAAAGAAGAGAGAAGAGAACAAAACAAGCATAACCACAACCTATAATCGAAGAGTAAAGTTTTCTATTTTTGACATTAACTGGCGAGATGAAAGAAACAGTTGCATAATATAGTTACTTTAAATAAAGCTGAACTTTTGATTTTACCATTAATTTTAAGGAGACGTGTAACGAATTATCATAAGATAAAGAATGACAAAACATGTTATTAGCTGCAAAATCAAATGAAAAATATAGATTTAAGTTTGAAAAATAAATATTTATTTAAAAAAAATATATGTATATTATTTTCCCCAAAAGCAAACCCAAAAATGCAGTTTTCGATAAAATGTTAAAAAGCGAATTTTCCCGCCTCTTTCAGTTTTCCCAATTCTAAAAAGGTGGCAACCCTAGTACAGGGTGTCCAATTTTCGACACTTTTGCAGGGTCTCGGTTATCTTTAAAGATAGAGAGCCATTTCCGCACTATTGTGCTACTTTTTCGTGAAACCTATGATGCTACAAACAGAATTTTCATGGCCCCCTTCGTTTCGGCGATACAGGGCGATTTTGAAAATGTGACATTTCTTTTTAAGCACCCCTCGTACCTATCTCCGTTGCCTCTTAACTTATCGGTAAGGTAAAAACTGATTATTATATAGTGTTTTGCGTAGAATATAGTGGCGTAGTTATTTTTTTTCTAGAAGGAACGAATTTGAAGATACAAACCAAAGTTGCATTTTTTTAAATGAGACACCCTGTATATTTTGATTTCAATCGATTGCTTTTTTCATAAGCTTTTCTAAAATATAAATTGTTGTTATACCTAGATCTTTTGGAATAGGTAACTTCCGAATGTGACCAACTTTTGTGATTTATAAAATATAAACAAATATTTTTTACATTGACATTTTAAATTCACTAAAAAAACTGTTTCCTGTTTTATCTACATTTGCTTGGAACAGTGAGTTTTTTTATTCAAAGGTTGATTCGGTTATGTTACGGGATTTAAAATTTTAAAAATAAACCTTAATGTTAGTTAAATGTCTCTATTCATTTATTTCAAATCATTATATCACGGGCTACTATGAAATATTATACCCGTTTTTTTGAATTGTAAAATTCGGAAGTTTTCCAAAAGATATATTCCAAAAATTATATACTTTTGAAAAGCTTATGAAAAAAGCAATCGAATGAAAACAAAACATATGTCTAATTAAAAAAATGCAAGTTTGGATTTTATCCTTAAATTCGATCCTTCTGGAAAAAAATTAACTACGCCACTGGATTCTACGCAAAAATAATAATCGGTTTTTACCTTACCGATAAGTTAGAAGGCAACTGAGATAAGAGGGGTGCTTAAAACTAACACATTTTCAAAATCGCCATGTATCTCCGAATCGAAGGGGGCTATGAAAATTATATTTGTAGCATTATACGTTTCACGAAAAAGTAGCTAGTATTGCGAAAACCGCAGCTCTCTATCTTTAAAGATAACCGAGATACCCTGCAATAGTGTCGAAAAGTGGACACCCTGTACAACAATGGAAAAAATCGCCCTACCAATTCATAGCCTAAATGTCAGTTTTCTTAAACAATTAATTAAGAAGCATTCAGACTGTGAATTTAGGTATCGGGATTGCTGTACATTCACAAAGTAAAGATTTCACTGCTTTCAGCCTTATGATATTGTATAAGTATTTTCAGATGATTTTCAATTTACCTGACCAAAAAGACTTCCTCCGATCCCTCTAATAAGCTCTAAACTATCTGGGTTTCTTTTTTGAGGCATTAAACTGCTCCCTGTCGAGTAACTCTCGTCTATTGTAATAAACTCAAATTCCTTCGAATTGAAGATTATTAGATCTTCGGCTAGTCTGCTCAAGTGTATACCCACCATAGAGGCCCAGAATAAGAAGTCAGCTAAAAGTAGTTGTAATAAATTAATCACAAACGTTATGTTAAAGTAACAAACATCAAAACAATTAAAAAAACTTGCCATATGCAAACATAGGTCTAGTCAGCAATCAACTGGCTTGTGCATGTAGGTAAATTCATGCAATAAAATCTTTAAGGCGGCATTTTCCACGTGGCGCCTATGTTTGCCAACTTAATTTCATTTTGACATTGCTTTTTGGATTTAAAATTGTTAACAATAACATCATAAGTATATTAAGTATAGCTTCATATTCTATCAAAGCGCACAGAGTATATTAAGTATAGCTTCATATGGTTCAAAGCGCTCAGAGGCCAAGTTCTCGCAAAATCGACCGCGCGCTCTGTGCAATATTTACGCGAACCATTTCGAGCACTTTTCGACCCCCTCTATCCTTACCGGTTATCAAAAAGAAGCAATGTTCCAAATTTCGTACATCTAGGTAGAATAGTTTCCAAGATACGAGAGTCCAAAAATCACTATTTCGGGCACTCACTGACTGACAGATCATCATGAATCTAGGATACTTCCAATCGAGTTAGAGCTTCGAAATTTGGAAGATATGTAAATAGTGTTTAAGGTGATACTTACGAGAAAAATCAAAAATCAATAAAAGTCCAACATGGCGGAAAATCCAACATGATGGATTCTGACACGAAATAGGTAGCTTTTGATTTAGAAATCTACGTATGTACGCCGTGTGTATCACATCCGCCATCCGCCTAACACGCAGAAGGTCTCCCCTCGTGTTCTTACACGTTTTTGAAAATTTTTAATTTGGCTCACTCAGCTCTGCGAATACGCAATGTGATACGGCGTTGATGCCATCGGCTGCGGGAATCGCGGCAGATGGACGGAGATCGGCCGAGATTTGCTCAGGTTCAGACCGATTTTTTTATATAATAAAGTTCATCAAAAGCCACGATCTGAGGTTTTTTTTACAACTCCCGATTTTTTTCAAAGTACGGCACTGATTTAGAATATGCAGAAAAATCGCTTTGTTTGAAGAATTTTAAGTTAACAAGTGCAAAAATCGAACCATACTCATCTGGCAACACTAGATAGAGCCCGTTTCTTCACTTAAATTTCCCAGACTACCACAGGCCAACAACAGCCTCAGGGCCTCAGCCGTGTCCCGGCAACGTTCTCCAAGTGGATACATATATTTTTTCTATCTACTTGTGTAACTATTATCCAAATTGTAGTCATGGAAACATATAGTCAGATTTTGAATTTAACAAATTCTTTGAAAGTACATCCGCCTAACACTGCGGAAGGTCTCCGGTTCGATTCCGGGCGGAAACAATTTTTTTTAATTTCTGATTTACTTTCGACATATCTAAATTTAATGCTTTCGAGTACGTGCAGTCGGACACATTAACTAATAATTAAATATCATTTGGTATCTGAACAAAAAGTTATGAAATCCCACCAAAAACATACATGTGAAAAAACAGGTCAAGTTCTCGTCCGGACTGTGTGTTTTGTTATCTGGAAAAAAAAATAACTGAAATCTAAAAATTATGCCAAGTTCCTTGCCTATATTAGCAGTGTTTTGATAAGCACAGAACAATATTGTGGGAATTGATAAATTTATAGACCAATCTTGACAAGTTTTCATTAAAGAACTGAGCAATACTGAGACCCTTGAAAACTTGCCAAGTTTGTTTGGTCAGTAAATTTATCAATTCACACAATATTTTTCTGTGCTTATCAAAACACTGCTAATAATGTGTAGGATGGTGTAGGCAAGGAACTTGGGATAATTTTTACATTTCAGTTATTTTTTTCAGATAACAAAACACACAGTCCTGACGAGAACTTGCATGGCCTGTTTTTTACATGCATCTTGGTGGGATAGGTATTTTTTAACGTACTTATTAGTAAAAGTTTTAAGATATTTTATGATTTATTTTAGGAAAAGAATATTTACAAAAAAATATTGGGGTCCTATAGTGACCGAAAAAATGTCACCAAAAATACGAAAATCTCTGAAGTGTTAAAGCCTATGAAAGCTCCTTTATCTTTGAAGATACGACAAAATGTTATTAGAACTTGTTTAGAATTAAGACTTATGCTTAAAATGTTGCTTTTTATTGATCTGAAAAGTTGAATTAGAATCACGCTTACCAATAAAATCTCTATCACTAACAGCTTGCATGCTATTGTGAGTAATTTTTGCAAAATTGAGGCATTTTGCTAACTTTAATCTATCAACGTTGAATGGATTTCCAGCTAGGGCACCACTTCCTAGGGGCATAACATCCAGTAGTTTCATATTGTTATCCAATTTTTGACAGTCACTTCTTAAACTCCATGCATGACTAAAATGCGACAGAAAGCGTATTTACAAAAAGTATTGACTATTTTTTCAAAAAAGCCCTTGCAAAACGATCGAAACTTCTGTAAAGAGGACGTTTTTCAGAACTTTTTTTGTGTATAAAGTGCGTTTCAAGCTCTTTCGTTGACCTTGTAGCGTTTCGCTACAACGTTATGTAAATATAATCATAAATTAGCATATTAATTTGAAAATACTTAATTTTAAAGTGCTATATGGGCACTACCTAGTTATCTGGCGCATTCGGCAAAAGTACCAAATTCAGTAGGTACTACTTATTGCAAACATCGAGCCCGTGTTAAGTGTGGTGTTTCACATACGAGAACCATCCCTTACCCAAAATGGGTTTTTGTATCTTAAGTTTTTCATTATTAAATGGTTCTTGCGTGTCTTAGGAGTTTCTATTACTTTATTGACAAATTTTTTGGACACTGTGCTGATGCTGAATGGCAAAGAGTGTATATTAGTCATATTCCTCCATGCCTTCATTCTGCATGCAGATAATAATATGTTAATTATAATCAAGCTTTGTCGTGATAACCTTTTGAAAATTTACTTCTTATCTCAGTTCTTTCATTAGAATATGCCTCTATCTACCTTCAAGTTCCTGTATTTTCGTCAAGAAAGGCCTGTTTTGCTTTAAAAACTCTCATAGATATTTTGAGGTAACCTTCAATAATATATAACATGCTATTACTTATTGCTTTTTTATTATAGTATTTTTGTTGGGGTACACACTGATGTACAAAGTTCCGGTACATTTTCCTCCTACGTACTTTTGTTTCCCGCCTGAATAATACGTGTTTCATGGCTAGCTCCTGAGAAATTCCGGACAAACATTTATGGATTTTTTTTTCTGCCAAAGAAATATGCTGACAGCTAAGGCCAGTATATTCCTGGTATTTGTGTGCATTAACAGTAACCTAATATGGTCTGCCATATTTTAAATAATCATTTTTATATTTTTTATGCGTAGTAAGTATTACCTCATTTAAAATAATATTAATTTCATAAACTATTCCCTACCTTTCAAAACATATCCATAAAAATGTAAAATAAAATTTTAACTTCAACACCCTGTATCTCTTATTATCAACTTTTGTACTAAGATAAGTTACGTTAAATTAATCTAAATTGACACAGAGAAGCCACTGCTAAGGTATGGCCCATTCGTTACCAAACAGGACACCCGGTATTACTATATTACCGTACATCCTACCTTAACAAATAATGACTCCATCTAACTGGTTGTGCTCTTTGCAAATGAGTATATCCAGGCATTACGACATCTATCTCTTTAGCTGCTCTTTTAACTATTACTTGGATTAACTGCTGTATTTTCTCTCTTAAGTTTTTTAAGTTCTTTTTTAACCACAGTTTCATATCGGTAACTACTTGGTCGTTTCTGCTTCTTCCGACGTGAAGTTTGGTAGCGGGTTCTCCGATAAGTTCCTAACACAAAACAGATCGGTCGTGAATGTGTCTTTTTTATATATCTACACTGAGAAGCCATTGCATTGGTCTCTTATAAGAAACTAGCTTCCGCCCGCGACTTTGTCGGCGGTATAACAGTTTTACTCCACTACAAACTGTAAACTCCTATTTCACCCCCTTAGAGCTTGATTTATTAAAAACTGTAAAACACGTATTTAAACATTTACTCAGATTTACTAAAAAGGTTTAAGATTTAGTACTGGTTTAAATTAAGATCTAGTTAGTCAGTTAGGTTTTGACAGGTTTTTGTCAGGTCATTGTCAATAAGTCGCCATGAAAATCGTATGAGTTATTCTAATATTTCAGCGATTTGCTTGATTTCTAAATGATTTTCATCTTGGAACGTGTTGTTAAAATGGATTTAGATCTGTAATTGTGGAGTACGTACTAAAATTGCCCTTTTCTTTATAAATTTGCGAAAAAAATCGGAAACCAATTTGTACTATAAACTTAGTTGCCTTATTCTTACACTTGTTAGTTTAAAACTCTTGGTTGTCAAATTAGACCTGACTAGCGTTGGAGAATCTGGCTGATATTTTTTAGAGTATTTCTATAAAGTTTCGAGTTAATAGGACCATCTAATATTTTTTCTACATGCAAAATTTGATCCCCTGTTTCACCCCCTTAGGGATTGAATTTTCAAAAAACCCTTCCTTAGTAGATGCCTACGTTATATAAAAAATCAATCAGTCAGTTTCTTCTTTTATATGTGTTACCGCTGAACCTGAAATTATGCATACTACCCAAAAATTCAAGTCCTTTAGTTAGTAATATGCATTGTTACTAACCAAATCTCAGTGTCTGCAGTGCCACAATAGATTGTGTAAATGTCATCAGAGCTCTTCTTGTTTCAATAAATAATAAGTTTTGATTCAAATTTATGTTGCATTAGCTTTGCCTAGTTTCTTGTATCAAGTTTCGTTTTATAAAGTATTTTTAATACTAATAAATTATTTTGTTTCTAAAATTCTTCTTAAAAGTTTTGAATACATTTTAGTTTTTAAAAGTTTTTTTTATACCTTCCTTTTCATAACGTGCTAACGTAAATATAGGTACATAAGTTACGTAATATCCGAAAATACTTAAGTAATATGCAGAATAACGTACAGTATTTAGCCAATATGCATAATAGCCTATCTCTTTAGTAGTAGTACCAGTATTAAATTTCAAGTTTCAAGTATAAGGAGGTTTTTCTATATATAAATATATAGAAAATGGGAAATTTTCTTCGGTCGATATATTTACTATATGTCGATAAATGCAAAAGATTTAACTCTTTCGCTAGTGCAAAACACAAGACCGTAAAATGACAAATAAAGTAAACTAGGACTATTCTTTTTGATTCTGGTCTGGATATATATATATATATATATTATATATATATATATATATATATATATATATATATATATATATATATATATATATATATATATATATATATATATATATATATATATATATATACTCTGTCGGCCAAAAGTTTGGATACACCATTAAAAATGCGGGAATCGCAGAAAAAGAATCAGTTTACTGGATAGTTTTTATTGAAAAAGAGAAAATTCAATACAGAAAAGTCAAAAAAGCATCTGTGAATAGAACACATTAACTCCGGATATTTGTACATAAAATATACTTTAAACTTTCGTCGCGTCGAAAAATCCCCCTTTGGCTTTAATTACCATTTCCACTAGTTGCGGCGTTTTCGTACTAATTTATTTATTGTGATTTGGTTTATTGAAGTCCAGGCACTTTGTAATTGCTGCCATAGTGTCACTGCCGATGATGGACAACAGATTCTGATTTTTCTATCGAGCTTCTCCCACAAGAGCTCAATAGGATTTAGGTCTGGCGATTGTGGTGGCCAAACCATATTTACAAGTGTTGTATCAGCTTCCTTTCTTTCTAAATATCCTCTGCATAAACGGGAACTATGTTTCGGATCATTATCTTGTTGTAATATAAAGCCCCGACCGTTCAGACGAAGTCCAGAAGGTATGGCATGTTGAACAGGAATGTTTTTATAGTCTTCTTTTCTCATTATACCATTGACTTTTATGAAATCGCCGGTGCCATGGCCCGAAAAACACCCCCACCATAATAGATCCGCCTCCGTGTTTTACTGTTGGTACTATACATTGTGGTACCAATTTTTTCGAGGTACTTCTTCTAACAAAAATTCTTCGCCTAGATCCAAAAATCTCAAACTTCGATTCGTCGGTCCAAAGCACTTTATTCTATTGCTCGACTATCCAAGTTCAATGTTTACGAGCCCATTGAAGTCGCTATTGCTTGTTTCCTTTACCTAACAAAGGCTTTTTAACAGCGACACAGCCTTTAAGACCAACACTTCTTAAACGCCTCTTCACCGTCGTATGTGAAACAGGATTTTCACGGGTTCTATTAACTTCTGCGCGAATTTCTGGCGTTGTAAGTCTCCTGTTTCTTTTACTTATCACCACCATATACTGATCCTCCTGAGGAGTGGTTACTTTAGGGCGTCCTGAACGAGACCGATAACTATACAAGCCAGTGTCTCTAAACCTATCAATCGTTGACTGTACACCTTTTATCAACACTTTTACCTTTTGGGCTATTTTCCTATATGATAGTCCTCCATTACGTAAGGCGATAATAGCACCCCTCGTAGCCATAGATATTTCTTTGTATTTTGGCATGATGTCGGATAACAAGTAATAAAACTCGTAAATAAGTTGTAATCAGTGCCTGCAACCTCTTGCAGTAAGAACGCGTTTTAAGTCGAACACACTATTAAATAAATAAAATTAACGTGTCTATACACCATTACTTGAAATGTAAACAAAGTTGTGATGCCATAAATGTGAATAAAAATACAAGATACTTTAAATTCGTATGGCGTTCATAACTAAAACTTGCAACCCTTCGCATCTTCCCGTTTACATGCCTTATTTGAATCATAACCAATAAAATAATTTATGTCTCACTCAAGTAAGGTCTAAACCAAGACTTAAAAACGAAAAAAATGTCGGAAGACAGATAAATACTCTTCAATGTTAATTTAAGTAATAAAAGACGAGTGTATCCAAACTTTTGACCGGCAGTGTATATATATATATATATATATATATATATATATATATATATATATATATATATATATATATATATATATACATATATATATATACATATATATATATATATATATATATATATATATATATATATATATATATATATATATATATATATATATATATATATATATATATATATATCGATTATTCGGCTTACTAACTTTCGGCCAACAGACGTGATCCCTAGATATTTAAGCAACAAATCAACTGTACCTTAAGTCTTCTTTCGTTCGCAGTATGTATATCTTCATCTCCAGTTTTGATAACGAACACATTTTGGTTCCACTCCATTTTAATTTTTTCTAAGCCACCAATAATTTGTTCGACTTCTATTTCTGTTAATAAATTTACTTTCTGTATAGCTTTGGCATACGCTTTGCTTCCTTCTATATCTTCCGCATACAGTCTTTTGTCAAATGTTATTGATATATTTAGCTTTTCTAGGTGTGGGTCTATTGCACCTGTAAATCGACCGCCCCATAACTTGCGCTTTTCGTCTTCCTAAAAAATATTCGTATATTGAGTGAATATGTATAACTATATATAATATTATAAGGGAATTGTAGCCTCTAAAAATGCATAGCGGGAACACATCTGTACCAAACAAACGATCATTTTTGTATTGTACAAGACAAAATAGAACTTAGTGCACCAGCTTCGCTATAGGGACAATAAAGCTTCAAACTTTTGATTTCAGTCAGTTAAGAGGCAGCAACTGTAACCAATAGTTAACTATTTTAAATGCGCACGACTATGGGATGATCTGTAAACCTGTAGGAAGTGGGGAAGGTGCATCGCCTCACTCTCCCAGTTCAACTCCCAAACGGATAAAACTAGGGGTTAGCTTAATACGTAGAGCTCCCTTTCATTGCTTGGTGTCATTGAATTAGAAGTTTATTTTTTTTTAGAGGAAATGAGGAATATAGAGTTCAGTGAAGAAGGAAAACTAGAAATAAGGGTAGAAGAGGAAAAGCTAAATAAAGTATAGAAATTTAAATACCTAGTTCCCATCATCACAGAAGACGGGATATTGGATTTGGAAATATAAACAGAGTTTAAGCGGATAAGTGGATGAAAGTAGGGTTTCGGTTTAGATTAATACCTAGAGCTCCCTTTCATTTATGGGGGGGTTATAGAACTAGAACTTTATTTATTTATTTTTTAAAAGGAAACGGAGGACACGAAGCTCGGTCAAGCAGGAAAAGCGGAAATACGTTTGCAAGAGGTAAAGCTAAACAAGGTAAAAATTTTAAACACCTGGTTTCCACCATCACAGAAGACGTTACGTTGGTTGGATTTGGATAGGCAGAGTGTAAGTGGGTGAGTGGATAAAACTAGGGTTTAGATAGACATATTACAGATACACATTTAGGTAGTAGGTAGATATATAGAGCTCCCTTCTTGTTGTTTGTGAATCAGAAATGTATTTATTTTTTTAGAAGAAATCGAAGAACATGGAATTCAGTGAATAAGAAAAGGCGGAAATATTCGTACAAGAAGTAAAGCTAAATAAAGTAAAGAATGTTAAATACTGGTTTCTACCATCATAGAAAATGCACATTCGATTTGGAAATATACGCAAAGTGTAAGCGAGATCGAAGAACTGGACGACAATCTCTGGTATGTTTGGAGACCATAGAAGCGCGAGGAAGAGGGGAGTAGTATATAATATATTAGTGACACCTGCAATGATGTATGGAGCGGAAAATGGCCAACATAGTGATAGAAACGAGATCAGATATGACAGAAATGAGGGTTAAGATGGATGGGTGGAGTAACATGGCGTTGAGGAATAAAAAATAAGGGGAACAAACAAAATTGTGAAAATATTTAAGAAAACATACAGATACACACCTGAGAAAATAAAAGGACTGCCATTAGAAGGATAATGGCAATGCAAGTGTATGGAATTACGGTATCTAGAAGTCAAAAATGAATCAAGGGAGAAATGTTTAACAGAAGGGAAATCCACGACATATAAAATTGGGAGAAGTCGGAGTCAAAGAAGACTTATTTTTCTTTAGGATAGATTTTCTTCTAAAACAAGATTTAGGTAATTAAAATTGATAGGGATAAGTTACATAAACTTAATAGCATATTTGAATGTTGTGTTTTACAAATTAACGATTACAAGTAATTTGAGATTAGGAATTGGTATGGAAAAACTTAATATTTTTTCTATATTGTCAAAAATTCAAGAAAGGTGGGAAGCAATTATTTCATTTAAATAGGTTGTTATCAGTGTTTCGATTTTAGAGCTCGTTAAAAATTACCACTTAAAAATGAATCATATACAAAAATTTTTTTTTATGATAGTAGGAATAATTAGCACAACCCATTAACTATGCTAAATTTTTTCAGCTACAACTGCTTGGCAGTTTGCAAACTTGCTAGCATAATATGTAGTTAAACAAAAAGAAAATTGTTAAACTACCTTATTTTTCATGTAATCTAAAAATAATTAATATAACACAATCCAATTTCATTTCCAGTGATCAAGCGGAAATGCATTGTTGTCAGGTAGTCTCAAATTCATTTATCTTTTTGAAACATAAAAAGATAAAAATTTACTTTACCTGTATCGCCATACTTAAGAGATTTGGGTTATCATTATATATCTACTGATATTAGCGCTAAATTAAATCTTATCGAAGGTTTCATAATCAGTCGCTCATAATCGTTTACTTAGATATGGATAATATTATATTATGAGCATCGGTACATATCTCATCATGATGTGAAATCCATCAAAATGATTAATAAAGGGAGGTAAGTAATGTTAAAATTATTTATATTATGTTTGTTTAGACTAGAGGCAGAATTACTTGTAAAATCTTAATTAAACGCCCCACCAGTTGCACATTCACTGGAAGACTCGTCTGTTTCCATCAGGAAAAAATATAATTTCTTGCTACTCTCGGTGATCATTTTGTCTATTTTATTCTATTCCGACTTGTATCTCCTAACCCAGTTTTCTGTCCTTTTATTCCACTAACTTTTCCTTCACTTTGATTCTTTGTCTAAATTTCCAATTACGCTATTAAGTATTTCTTGATAACTATCTAAACAGTTATGAAAAGTATCATTTTTGTTAAGAGTGGAATACGTAACTACTTATCTTACCAGGAGTATAGTGATTTTTGGAAAATAAAGCTTTATATATATATATATATATATATATATATATATATATATATATATATATATATATATATATATATTTTTTTTTTTCCAGGCGCGGCCGGTGAAATTTCAACGTTGCATATCTCTGTTGCTACTTATGGGACCCATACCAAATTCAGGTTTTTTTAATAGTGAGCCTACTAGGAATGTTTTGGTAAAGAAAAAAAATATTTTGCAATTTGCGAAAAAAAGTTGATTTTTTGAATTGACCCACCAGGGTAAAAAATTACCACGCTTAGATATTTTATTTATTCTTTTTTCTAAACAAATTTTATATCATTTTGTCGACAATTATTAAATTTTAAGGGAAAAAAATGTGTTAGTAGAAAGTGATAGTCATTTTAATTTTTTGCAACCGAAAATTTAAATTATTTTTCGGTTGAAAAAATTCAAATGACTATAACTTTCTACTAACACATTTTTTTCTCTTAAAATGTAAGAATTGTGGACAAAATGATGTAAAATTTGTTTAGAAAAAATAATAAATAAAATATCTAAGCGTGTTAATTTTTTACCCTGGTGGGTCAATTCAAAAAATCAACTTTTTTTCGCAAATTGCAAAATATTTATTTTCTTTACCAAAACATTCCTAGTAGGCTCACTATTAAAAAAACCTGAATTTGGTATGGGTCCCATAAGTAGCAACAGAGATATGCAACGTTGAAATTTCACCGGCCGCGCCTGGAAAATATATATATATATATATATATATATATATATATATATATATATATATATATATATATATATATATATATATATATATATATATATATATATATATTATATATATATATGTATAAAAAATTAAAAATTTTTGCAACAAAATTTAATTTGCAACAAAATTTTAAATTATCTGACATTTGTCGTAAAAGATAGTGAGATGAGGTGGACAAGGCAAAAATTACCTAGAAAACGTAGGTACAGCAATATTTGATAAAATTATAACACAAAAATAAAAAGTAAAATATTCAGCTGATATTTTAAATTTAAATTTTGACTGGAATTTGAAATATTTTTTGTCTTTATTATTTTGCTCTAAAGTGAAAAATAAAGGTAGTTTACTCTTTACATAATTTATTATTTTTGTATTTTTTGAGCACCCTGTATAAAAAAGTCAAACATTTTCTTCGTAGACCCTATTTTTTTAAGAAGCAGAAGCTTACCAAACATGATTTTTTTTCGAACAATGAAATTTTTGGTCCATTTGTCCTCTTGTGACCTCTATCCGTGGACGTACTGTATATATATATATATATATATATATATATATATATATATATATATATATATATATATATATATAAATTATGTACATATGCTAAGGCTATTTAGAGTAATGAATGATTGAATGAATTCAGAAAAAATGTTAAGCCTTTATCTCGTTTTTTGTGTTAAAATGCAAAGAGTTCGAAGACGGCTGATCTGTCATCAACTACGTGATTTTAAAACGGGTCGTACCATTGGGCTACATGAGGCAGGAATTTGCTTTCGCGAGATCGGTAGCTGGATGCAAAGAAATATTGCAACAATTATGCGTCGTTGAAGAAGCTGGTCAGAAGATGGTAGACAACATCGCAGAAGAGGCTCTGGACGACCTAGAGAAACGACAGATCGAGAAGACAGGAGATTGAGACTGCTTGCCCTTAGGAACCGGCACAGTACCTCAAGATCGGTAGGAAACATTTTTTGGGAGAGATAGGGCATAAAATTACAATGCGTTCCATATATACAAACAACAACAAATGCATTAATTTAGAAATTAATATAACATGTAAATCTTTAAAAAAATGATCTAATCCCAGTTATCAATCAAATAAAAAAGGAAAACTCGCAGAACGTTATTGCTAACTTTGAGAAAAGACAAAATTAAAGTACCTACAAAAAATATTTTAAAAGAATTAAAACACTGATGTAAAAAAGTTAATAATCTTTAACAGCAATAAAATATGTTGAGCATCAATAGGTACCTACTCAAGATAACTGTATAAATAATTTGTCTGGAGTGGAAATTCCTACTGATATATTGAAGTTATTAGCATTGGAGAATAAATTTAGCTTATCTCCCGAAATTTCAATAAAGAACTTTTTAACTGATTTTGAAAATATAATAAAACGATTTCCAAATGATAAAAAATTCTGAGAGTAAATTTACCAATATTCTTACCAACACAGCTGCCACTCTCTCAGTCCACAGCCCTTTGCATTTTTACTGGCATATAGAAAAAAAAATTGGCTTTAGCTAAAATTTAGGGAATGTTATATTGGTATTTTGGAGTCATGTAGTCTGATCTCATTTCTAAATCAGAACCTACAATCTTCTTTCTTATTAGTTCGTGTCCCGACCCTTTCCACAGGGAAGAGGGCAGTGTGTTTTGAAGTCGATAGAGACCCATTCTCGCCTCCCCCTGTATGACTAGATGCAAAGGAGGAAGATCTAGAAGATTCTCCATCGCTGAGGTGGTGGTCAATTTCATCGCCCCTGTAATTCCCAGACAGGCTAGTCTTTGCAGACTGCCAAGCCTATGTGCTTGGTCAACTTATTAAGTCATTATTACTGTTAATTATTAGGTACAGTACAAACGAAGTATACAAGAACCTGTTAGATAATGAACCCAATTGCAACTTTAACTTTACCATAAATATAATTATTAATGCTATAACTAATAAATTAAACTATTATATTTTTGCAAATAAATGTGTTTGTCTCTCAAGTGCTTTTTGCTTTATTGTATGATAATATACGTGGCTACTTTCCGCAAGTTTGTAGAGAATATGTTGTTTAACTTTTGCCTATAGTATATTTTCCACATTTGACTACTTGTCTGCAGTCACATGTTGAAAAGTGACACTTTCCGCACTCGTTAGGAAAAATACTATTGCAGCAGACTGCCGCACAGCGTGTTATAAAACGTAACATTAAAATTACACTTACACTTAAAAAGTAATAATTGCAATTTTGTTTTATATAGTAGGTGTAAATTTGATTAATAGCATTAAAACAACAATAAAAATATTAAAAATGTAAATGAAATGGTTCTACCAGCTTTTATGCATAAAGTTAAGGTTGTTAATATTTAAACTCAGTCCGTTAAAATAAACGCCAAGTACATTTCATTTTAATACACAAACCTAAAAATAAAATAAACAGCAAATAATTATTTTACTGCATTGTTTTTAAATTTGCTTTGACTGGTCACGTCTCCAGTAAATCAGATAACAACGAACGTTCAGATTAGGTATAAAAGAAAGTTGGAAAAACAAAAAATATTTTATTTCATTTTTCGTTAAAGGAACAGAAAAATTCAATATATTCTATAACCTAAACCTATGCTAAATTTCAGCTCTTAACGTTTAACGTCTTGGAGAAAAGAGGATTGTGACAGGCAGAACCGAGTTGATGTCATGTGTTCGGTTTCTTTAAATTTTGGTGCGAAATAGTAAAAATTAACTACAAACAGAAATGGCCGTTAAAAAGTCAGACGCTTATGTCATATTATTTTAACTATTATTTTTTATAAAACATGCTTACTATAAATATTTTTATAAATAATATGTAACTAATAATACTAATACACACGATACAGGTTGTTGAGTTAGTGACTAAGTAATCTTAAAATTTACAGCTGTTTTTCAGAACAATTGTGATAATAATTCTTATTACAGGACTTAAACAAATAATTATTGTTCCTAGATATTAATCCAAGCTTCCACATAATTTAAAAACAAAATTTGAGACAAAAATATTTCGAGTAATGCCACGTGGTCAAAGTTTTTTACTTTTTTACATAGTGTTCTTCTCCACCCTGTATAACAAAATGTGGTTCTTATTAGGTTAAAGCGATCCTCGTGGCTACCTTTCAATAAATTAGGTTCTTAAAAACCAAAAATTTGTTTAAATCAGTTGAGCCGTTTTCGATCCACAGGGCTGTAAAAATGACCGAAAAAATGCCATTGTGCAAACTTTTTGAAGAGCAGTTTACTTAAACACTTATAACTTGAAAAGCTGGACGGATCTGGATACAAATTACATGTCCTCGTAAAAAGGAGACTATGTAAAAGTAGGTTATATACATTTTTCCTGACGACAAGAAACCGAAAATAGTTCAAAGTCAAGATAAAATGATAATCTCACAAGCGCGATCAATAAAAACATCGATTTAATGTCCAAAAATATCTGCAAATGAAACCTTTCAAACAACAATATTTTACTAAAAAAGAAAAGTACCTGCGCTACTAAGGCCACTTAAAGAGGGATCTAAATAGTAATTACTCTTTACGACACTACCAAGAGAAAAATCATTTTTAACACAATATTTAGACTGCTTTTATCGTACTTAAAAGGCACAATCTTTGCCGGTCACAAATCGACTGATATTGGTCCGTAAGTGCTAAAATTTTAGTGGTTCAAGTAAATTTGGTTCTTTTTGAACCGAAAGCAATGCCTATCTGACATCCCTGACAATAAATATTTGGAATTATGACCTATTGCCGGAACCACTGTGTAAGTAATTGATTTTTTATAGTAAATAACTGAGAAACAGCGTAGCTTTTGAATGTGTATAATTTTCAGATGTCTTTAGTCTTTACAGACAAATAATGGAAGCTAAAAGTATAGGAGTGACAATTTGGCCTTAAGTTAGGGTATGCAATAAGACGCATTATGTAGGCCTGGCTTAGTTACGCAATAACACGCATATATTTAATTAAAATAAAATAATGTCAATCAACTTACCATGTTTTCAAATGAACAAGTAAGGTTGTACTATTATATCAAACCTAAGCAAACCAATGCCAATGTCACTCTTACCAGAATTGTAAATAAACTAAAACATTTCATTTAATAACACCAATTTGTGATATACGTATCATAAGTTCATAACTAACTCAACTTTATATCGCTAAGGTCAAAAAACAATATAAAAATATGCTTTAGATGTATGGTAGGAAGGTATACCAGAAAGTCCCACCTATAATAACATAATCTGCTCTTTATTCCATATGGATATTGGATATTAATATATGTTTTATAAATTAATTAAAATAAAAAAATTATTGAAACCATAAATGCAGATTTAATATATACTGATACTGGTAATAAAAACCATAGACGTGACGAATTGAATTATTATCAGTGGCGGCTCTTAGATTTTTAGCACGCTAAAACCTCCTAAATAAAACATTAAATTTGAGACAAACCTCGTGTGTGCTAACTTTTAAATTAATGTGTTGCTTACTAAATTTGAATTTTTTCGAAAATGTGTCATTCAATTTTCAAAAATGAATAATTGGTAGTATTTTAACCTCTCTAATTTATTGTGGGCCCCATACGCCACGATCGAGATTTTAGAGGTTAAATTTCAGGTGCAGCCACCGAACTTGTTATTCAGTTGGGTAAGTCAGAATAAAGCACAAGCGTCATAGGCATGAAGATATCACGTGTGCTCTATGGCGTTTTAAAATATTCCTGGCTTAGTTGCTGGAAATCGATATACCAGTGGCGTAAATCAGAAAGAGACTTTTTATGGATTTTTATGTTAATAGAGTTTAAATTTGCCCACAATTCTTTTTTGTCTCCTCTAGAAAACTTTTGACTAAAAAATCCTTTCATTCCCTTCTCATTGTAGCAGTAAATGGGTTTCTCAATAATTTCTAGATATTTCAATCCGTTTGCACCTTTGTTTTTTTATATTTGCTTAAGCCCTATCTCTTGTCCTTTTTCATTGCACGTATAACGCCTGGATAAACCATGGTGCATAGAGTTTCGTTATACGATAAGTCACCAGAGGCGCATGTATATCTAGTAGAGTTATAATATTTTTATTAAAATAGTCTACCTTATTATCAACTTTGTTTAAATCGTAGATGTTATCCCAAAGTATAGAATCGTGCAGCGCCTCTGATGCCCGCTTTGCAAAGGATGAGAGAGGACATAACTGCGGTCTTTGTCAGTTATGACGCTGATCGCGCGCCGCTGTATAGTTGACTTTCTTTTCAAAATAGTGAGTTATATTATACTTTTATCTTATGATAAGATCAACAAATATTATACATTACTAAATAAGTAAAGCTGTTATGAAATTCAACAATTGTACACAGGGCCTATTTTCAACTGAGTTAGGCCCTAGGCTCTTGCAAATTTTTGGGCCCCCTATTAGGATGGCCATAAAATTTTTGTGAAAATGGGTACAGAGGTAATAATGATATGAGTGTGAAAAAAATAAAATCGCAGGCGGCTCATTCGCCATTATCAAAAATTTATCTGATGAGAATTTAATAATCTCTTTTCGCGAATTTAAATAAGGGATAAAGAATGCTATCGTCATAAGTTTTAATCACAAAACGATTGCCATTTGTCGAGTTGTTATTCGTTTAATAACGATTAGCTTTGTTTTAGATTGGGTATAAAGATGTGAAAAATAATTATTCTAATTAATTTTCTTATCTGGGAGATTGGAGATTTAGGTATTTTTATTTAATATTTTTGTGTGCTTTTTTATGATTTTGGGCCCCATCTTGTCATTGGGCCCTAGGCACGAGCCTAATGCGCCTAATGGTAAAATTGGCCCTGACTCTATACTCTATACTGATCTAATTTCCGAGTATAACTAATTTTTTAATCAACTTATTCCCAAGTATTCCTAAAGGTTATTATACTTTGTTAGTAAATTCTCCTTACCATCAGGACAGGCCCGTAGCTAGGGTGGGGGGGGGGGCACTCTGAAAGAAAAAGTTGCCCACTCTAGAAAATCACTGAAATCATTGTCTTGTCTACCAGAAAAATATTTCATCATAAGTTACTCCCCCCTAAAACTTTAGTAGCCGCCTTTTGCGGCCAATAACATCTGCATGTTGGCGAAGTAAACGTGCTTATTAGGATAACTTTTTTTGGGGTTTTTACACTTTAAATGGTAAATTATTAAAAATTATTTTATTTCTGTATTCTTTGATTTTTCAAATTTAAAAAATCTTAAAATGCCAAAAATTATTCTAAACAAGACAAAAATATCTGAAGTTATGAAATTAGGTAAAACAAGAAATTATTTTTTAAGAAAATAGTCTTTTTTTCAGTCTCTTTGTATGTCTAAGTTTCTCGATTAAAGTCTGGTGATTCGTTACCGTGGAGATTTTCAGCAATTGTCACAGTAAACTTTTTTATTGAAGAGAGTTTGTAAAAACAGTAAACACATTTGACATTCATGACATGACACAATTCATGCTTTAAATTACTTTCATAACCACTTTCGTTAAAATGTCTCAATCAGATTCTAGAATTTTTCACATTAAACTTATCTTCCCGTTTGCACAGACGTTTCCAAACACTTTGTTTCTTTGTTTTTGGGGAAGCTAAAAACATTAATATCGGGCATAAAACCCTTGCATTGATTGTCCACATCACAACCATACAGCACACCTCATTTTCAGCTTTAAACTCTTAAAAGTGACATAAAAACACCAAAAAATAACTTTAAAACGCAACGCGATCTTAACAAAGACGAGTCTAGTTTACAAAATATGGCGGAATTACTCGCAGCGTGACGTACATGGCCCGCCTACCTGCGCGGTGTCATATCTTCTTTTATTTGTATCATGTTCTGACTACATACAATATATGAAGTTAGAGCTGATGTCGGGACGTTGTGGTGAAATGACTGATTGGACAAACTAAATTACGTTTAATTTCTTTTGTATGTATACGAAGAAAATAATGATATCTGAAGGCACACAAAGCTGCTGCGGTGGACCTCAACCACATCTAAAGGTTTTTTTTCGGTTTGGAAGTCACTGTTTCCTCTTCACTTTTTGTTATGAGTCTATGGTCTATGATACACTCTTGTAATGTGAACGTACAAGACATTTTCAAGGGTAACTCTAAACATCAATTAAATTGATGAATTGATTAAATGCTTTGAGCAACCGATCAATAACCATGATGTTACTGGTTTGTGCAAAAAAATGTGGGAACAAGAAGGATAGACGAAAGTGCAAAAATTAATGGCTAATTTTTTCTAAATTTCTAAGCGCAATTGATCTCCATTAACACACAAAAAAACTTTTTGGCGGAATGTTACAAAAATCCGTTCAACAATCTTAAAAATTGTTACGTGGTATTTGACCTTTGTCGTTTTAATCTCATATATACTTATTTAAAAATAAGCATCCATATTTTATCAACAAAATAATACAAATAGTAATACACATATTTTAAAAAATGATTATTTATTAAAATATAGACATCACATGACCAATAAAGCAGTATACAATCACAATTAAGTTGAGAAAAAGTTAAGGAATAAATTAAATACAACTTAACGAAAACAGTTTTAGGGCATTAAAGAAAGCATTTATATACAATAAAAATAGGAGTTTTTTTAAAGTTAGTTTTATAATCAGGACAAAAACATTTTTTCTTCAAACGCTAAAAAATATGACAGTTGTTGACAAAATTTGTAGCGTTAAAGTTTAACTTTATTGTCGAACTCTTGCAGCTAACGACCACCACAGTCAGTAAAAGTTTTCGTGGACGTCGCTAACGGAATAAATAATACCATAATAGAGTCACGTGGGGGTACCTAACCGTACGCAGTTTTGAAAAAATGGTCCCCAGGATAAAAATATTCTATAATTTGTAACAAATCTGTCTTTATTCTCCTTTATTAGACTTTAATAAATAATAACAGAAGATAACATTATACTACTGACTCTAATGCTATTAGGAAATAAGCCCAGTAAGATATCGTTGCGAATTTTATATATAGTCAGCAAAAATAATCAGCAAATAAATGCTGCCGCTCAGAATTGTGATATAATTTGAGGAAAATTCTCAGTTAACGTTTGAAGAAAAAATAGTATGCTTTATTCGGATAAAAAGTTACTTTTATGGCTCAGGCCATCTCTTCAAAATAGTATCACTTTTTCTCCCAATAACGCCACGTAGCACGTATTCGCTTGTTCACAAATACATGAAGTCAAGTTACTTTTTAACAAAAATTGACATTCTGAAGGGAGTAACACAATATTAATTTTAATAAAAATACGAGGTTGATGATTGCAATATCATCACATTATTTTCAAAATAAATTAATTTCGGGATATCTTATAATTTTCTTTGCAGAATGTCTTCCTGTACAAAAAAGTTACCTTTTTAAATATTTCGTTTCCTTATTAAAAAAAATCACCGATTAATACTAGTTTTTTAGGAACTTACTTGCTAATACGGCAGGAATTATGAAAATCTTAAAATTTAATTACACATAAATTAGAAAAATGTAACAGTTCTCTTTAAATAATTACATCTTGGTCGTTGAAAATCCTTTGATCTCCCATTAGTGTTTCGTTGTTGCTTCTGATCGATGGCATTTTTTTATGTTTCTGAAAAATTAATAGTTAATATTAATTGCATGATTCTAGATATGGGACCCTTAATGATTTTAACGTGAATGGGTCTGTTTCACAATTTTTTTTGCTTATTAGGCAGTGCGTGCAAAATTATGTACCATTTTTGTCCACTTTTTTTAGTAATAAAAATGCCCTACAAATTAATTTAAAGTTCAAATTTTCTAGGCAGTGACATCAGTTTCCGGCAGTTTCATTAGTTGCTATCACGAGACGACTGAACAGTGTTGTTAAAGTATTTTTTAAGTGCTCTTTAAAAGCAATTATACTTCCTGGTCCGTTACTAATAGAACACCCTGTAGAATCTTAAATTTTAAC
Organism: Philopedon plagiatum; assembly: GCA_963971165.1. Taxonomy (NCBI): domain Eukaryota; kingdom Metazoa; phylum Arthropoda; class Insecta; order Coleoptera; family Curculionidae; genus Philopedon; species Philopedon plagiatum. The sequence goes on along the minus strand of OZ020190.1, from coordinate 17,562,667 downwards.
ATTTACAGTGTGAAGTGTCTCGCCGGTTAAGTATATGGTATTGGGCCCAGCGGCTTAGTAGGCTCTTCTTTCACATGAATATTTAAAACTTTTCTTTATGCATTGAAAATTGTCACCAAGTTTCAACTTGATACTAATTTGCGTTTTCTAGTTGTTTAGAAAAACCCTTTAAAAAAAATTAACAAACTGTGTTTTAAAGGCATTTTTTCTTGTTGAAACCGTTTTAAAACGTTTCGTCATCGTTTTGTTGCGTCATAAAATGACGTAGCGTTTTGAAACAGTTTCTACAAGAAAAAACGCCTTAAAAACAAAGTCGTTTAGGACCTATGTTTATATGAACTCGTTGTCTTAAAATTGACTAAGCAAAAATACCCTGGTTTGGCGACATACTTTATTAACTGTATATTGTCATGGAATAGTTTTCTAAAAAAACTGAGTTGATTTTTTAAAATTACAGTACGTCCTCACCTGTTTCTAGTAAAAATAACCGTTTAATTCAATTAAATGAAAGACATTATAAAAAAAACGTGGTAATAGAAAATAAGCCTTTAGGGCCTTATAATGTGCTTTTGGCAACATTAAAAAAATTAACAGTGTATCCGTGATCCATTAAAATTTTTAGTATAAGTATTTTATATTTTATATCAATAATTAATTTGTATTTCCACTAACCTAGAAATTACCAAAACAAGTTAGATATAATTTGTACATAAAAAAGGCACTTTAAATTAAAGCCATTGCATCCATCGCCATATCAATTAAATTATTATAAAGTTTAGTACCATCAACTACTACTTCAGTGATGAATCTACATTAGGCAATGAAAGATCAGTATCTACTCAATAGTTTCTCATATACATACATACGTATTTCATGCGTTATTATTATACTATCTTAGCAATTAAACTAACACTAATTTCTTATAAGCTACTGTTATCAGTTTATCCATACCTCGTATATTATAAATGCGAAAATCGGTTTGATTGTTTGTGTGGCTGTTTGTCTGTTACTTTATCAAGTCTGCGTCTCAAGGGAACAGTTTATCGCGATGAAGCTTGGCATAGAGGAAGCCAGACAAAAATATAGGCTACATTTTGTCCCGACTAGATAGGTAGTTCCGCAAAGATACACAATAATTGAATAATATATTTCTACGACCACCTGTCAACAAAGTTTAATATCATGGTGTATTGGCGACTCAAATTAAGGAAACCAGCTGTAGTCAGCTGATTTTCAACGGGGAAGAAGGGCTCACTTGACGACAAAATTGACAAAGATGCCAAATAGCACTATAATGAAGACAAAGAAGAGACGAAAACATTCCCGTTATAGAAGTAAGTTTGGGTCTCCGGTGGCCGAGTTGGTACGGCGCCAATTTTGCAACCGAGAGGCGCGGGTTCGAATCCCGCTTCGACCATGGATATTTTGTGGTTGCTGTTGGAAGGTGGTAGAGGAATTCTTCCTCGACCGAGGTGGTACCACCCCACACATCCTCTTAAAGGGCTGGTGAAATCCCAACGGATGTTTCCAGCTCTGGATGTGTGAGTCGATTCCCCAGTACACCCACGGTACATAGTACTTAGACTTCGGCCTTCGTGGGCTGTCAGAAGATAAAAAAAAGCAAATCGGCTAAAGAGGACGTCACGTTCTTAATTTAAGATACCAAGAGATGTAAAGTACTTTATATTCAACCAGGATGGTTCACGTAAAATATAATAATATAACCTTAACACAAAAAAACTGCACAAAAAAACCCGACAAATGAAATTTTGTTCAAGATTAATCTTAAAATAACATTTTAAATCTTGCATCGATTTAGTGAATTTTTTGATATATTGCAAATGCATTCATCTTGATTATATTCTGTTTTTCAGTTTACAAGAGTTCTCACGAATGTGTTGTTATAAAAGTAGAATCAAAAGTTGCGTTTTTTTGCCCTAAATTTCTAAACACTCTGTGGGGAAATTACGCGGTGTGATGTCGTTTCAATGTATTCTGTTTTTAAGCCTCATCGCTTTTTAAAATTTCTTTTTTGGATTCATTTAGATATCTTTATTCTAAAAGCAAACACAAATTCTAAAAGAATAGTATGCAGTCTTAGCAAAAATTGAAAAAAAAACACTACATTAAATTATTACAGAGCAAACCAACGAAACAAACACTAATATCGTGTATTGCCTCCTTGTGGCCTAATAGCTTCTGCAATGCCACGTGGTAAGCTCTGAATGCAATTGTCAATAGTTGCATCCTGCGGTATGTTTTGCCATTCTTGTAGAAAAGCCATTCCGAGACCTGGAATAGTTTCTGGTTCTTGGTTGCGAATAATCCTTCCTAACATGTCTCATGCGAGCTCAATCGGATTTAGATCTGGGTTATGTGGGGGCCAATCTAAACGTTGAATGTCATATGGTCCACATAATCATTGACAACTCGTGCGACATGGAGCATTATCGTGCAATAATAAAAAATGATGACCAACAAATGGGGCGAAAGGAATGACGTGGTCCGCTAAACATTCCTGGATAAATACTATTAGCCATAAATGGATGCGACAAGGCGTAAAAACTATTTTTTGTATTCACTATATGAAGATTGTATCGGTTTTCACTGTTTTGGTCTATGAGTGTGGGGGTGTGTCACAAGCATAGGTGCGAATAATCCTTAATTAATGCTTATTAATGAGTTCTAAAAGTCGTTAACTCGATCTATTTTTTTTACAAAAAGGCTAGTTTTTCATAATAACGGAGTACGTCACACATGTCAGTGTACAATATACATAAAGGTTATAATATGCACGCCAGCGAACCCGCGGGCAAAAACTAGTAATTATTATAAAATTTTCATTTTTGGTTATGTTCATCGTGAAATAAAATACCAAAAATGAATAAAACATTGTAGTTAGTAAGTACAGGTTATGTGTGCATGAGGTTTATTACATTCAACCCATAGCCATGCAATAATTTTAAAATTGGAAAATAATTTAAACGAGTTTTTGTGGAAACATGAAACTAACACATTTCGCATAAACCTATACAGGGTCCTGCAATAGTGCGTCAGGCTTCCATAGCTCCTATACGAACTAAGTTAGGAATTTCATTCCGATTCTGCCTTATACTCTATTACAGGCTGTACTTCAGGAAAACATTTTCGCGTACCTATACAGAGTGGCTCAAGAAAGTGTAATAACATAAAGTTATATTTTGTTAAATAGGACATCCCGTATTTTTTGCATATTTAGGTTTGTATTAGTTTCTTTCATAATTTTAACCCAACCCAACCTGAAGTAGTATTTAATTTGCTTCGGTAAATTAAGAGCAATAAAGTAAAAACTAAAACAAAGTTTTGTAGCTCTGGAAAAATATTTAAAAAAACAATCTAAAAGCATTTTTTTGACCACGGCATTGTGTGAGATTTATAACAAGGGGCTAGAAGTACCATGAATTAAATAGTTTTACCTATTTTATATATGGTGTTCATAATAAGTTTTCAAAAATCACACATTTTGAACTAATTTTTCTTAAGTTTTTTAAAGGGAACACCCTGTATATTATTTTACTAGTTGATGAATAATTTAGAAACAAATATTTTTGTAGTTGCAATTTATTTAAAATTCCAAACCGTTTTTAAAATACTTATCAAAAACCATAAATATGGCTATTAATACCGAATAAAGTTTTATAAACAAAATAGCTATGGAAAAACAAACATGTTTAGCAATTAAATACATTTTGACATATTTGTCAGCACTAAGTAAGTGTACTTAAACGGATGATATTTTGTTCAAAAAATGAATTTTTCAAAGGAAGAGCTCATTGATATGGTTTTTGTATTAGGTGAGAGTGAGAAAAACTGTTTTCTCGCAAGTAGACTTTATGCGACTCGGTTTCCGGAAAGGCGACATTCAGAAGCGTTAAGTTTTAGCAGACTTCTTGAGCGCTTTGTTGAAAGAGGAAGCGTAGACTACAAAAAGAAAGAAAGAACAAAGATGGCACTAAATGAGGAAAATCAGTTAGCAGTTTTATTGACAGTTATTGAAAAGCCAAATATTAATCAAATATGTGTGGTACAAGAAGTTGGAATAAGTAAGAGGTCAGAACAAAGAATTTTGAAAAAATATAATTTTTATGCGTACCACATTCAATTGCACCTGGCTCTGGGTGAAAATGACTTTCAGCGGAGGGCAGAATTTTGTGCGTGGGCATAATAAAATTGCGCCTCCAAGAAAATCTTTTTTTCTTTATAAGCGTCCTTTTCTTCGACGAAGCAACTTTCCACAACACTGGATGTATCAACAGACATACTTTTCGACAAATAGATCGCAAACAACGTTGGTCAATAAACGTCTTGGGAGGTATTCTTGTAGAATATGTGGTAGGTCCACATTTTCAATGGTCACCTTAACGGCCCAATGTATTTTGAATTTGTAGAAAACGAATTACCAGGATTGCTTTAGAATTTACCTCCACACATTCAGGCACAAAATATGTGGTTACAACAGGGTGGAGCCCCAGTCCATTTTTCGCAACAGGTCAGAGCCCTGTTAAATAACGACTACAAAAATCGCTGGATTGGAAGAGGAGAAGCAGTTGGATCGCCTGCGGGGTCGCCCGACCTAACAAAACTTGATTTTTTTATGGGGGCATGTAAAAGATCTCGTTTATAGGGAACCTCCAACAACCGAACAAAACATGCGACATTATTGACGCGTTTGCCACAATTACACCTGCAATGCTCAGAAATGTGACAAGAGCCTTTCAAGCGAGAATTGGATAATTGGACAAGACAAAAGACATTTCGAACATCTTTTATAATAACATGCTTGTTTTTCCATGGCCGCCTAGCTATTTTGTTTATTCAACTTTATTATGAATAACGACATTAATTTATGGTATTTGATTAATATTTTGAAAACGGTTTGGAATTTTAAATAAATTTCAATTTCAAAAATTATTTGTTTTGAAATTCTTTACCAAATAGTAAAAGAATATAAGGGGTGTTCTATTAAAGAATCTTGAGAAAAATTAGTTCAAAATGTGTCATAAAACTTGTGAACATCCTGTATAAAATAGGTAAAAACTATTTAATTCGTGGTATTTCTAACTCCCTTGTTTAGGCTTGCTTTTGGATTGTTTTTTTATTCTTTTCCAGGGTTGCAAAACTTTTTTAGTTTTTAATTTATTGCTCTTAAATTAGCGAAGCAAATTAAATACAATTTTAGGCAATTATGAAGCACACTAATACAAACATAAACATGCAAAAAAATACGAGGTGTCCCATTTAAAAAATACAACTTTATGTAATCACACTTTCTTGGACATATTATGCGAAACTATTTTCCTGAAATACAGCCTGTAATACAGTATAAGTCAGCATATGAATGAAATTCCTAACTAAATTCGTATAGGAGCTATGGAAGCCTGACGCACTATTGCAGGACCCTGTATAAGTGTTTGTAAGTACCTACAACCGTTTTCGGAAATTAGTACTTATACTAAATATAGATGATATGATTATTTTGAAATTATGACTCTGAAACGTATTTAAGCACAGTATGATGGTTCTCCTTTTTAGATAAAAATTATTTTAAGAATAGTCAATTAAAATCTGGCCAGTAACTTGCATTTCGATTATGAATTCAAAACTATGTCGTATAAAAAACGCTGGTGTGAAAAATGTCGTAGTACTTGCGCAAGAATTTTATAAAAAAAAACAATTGTTACTGCAAATTACTTATAGTAACTGCCAGAGATAATGTTAAAAGAAAAAGAGATTAAGTATTGGCGGGAAGCCAAAAAAGTTAAATCGGTAGAGCCTTAAGGTCCAGACTTGCATAGTTAATTTCAAATAAATTTCCATTGAAATAAAGAAAATTATTCCTTTTGGCTTAATTATAGACTTCTTAAAATGCCATTAAAATGATTGTTTCTTGTGGAAAAAATCAGTAGCGGAAAATCTTGAATTCTTGGCATGTAATTGATCATTATCACTATCTGTTTCAAAAAATATTGGATCTGTAAACTTGTGCTCAGTGGCTTCCTGAAGCGTAGATATGGGATATTTTGTAAGAGTAATAATAAACATGAAATTCATGCAGAACCTGCAACCCAAATAGCAATTTGCCGACTACAACCACATTATACACCAAAATTAACGTTGTACTTTATTGACTAGTCATTTAGGAAAATACGCTTCCTAAACCACCAAACATCGACGTCTTAACGTTGAACACCACTTTGGTTGAAGCACAACATTGCTACAACCTTTACCCAACTGACTCTAAATCGTAAAGATAATGGGATGGAGAATGACGTTCTAAAAACGTTAAAGTAGAAACTTTAGTTGAGTTAAACGTTTTAGCAACGGTAAGTCGACCTTGTAAAAATAACCAAGCAGTGGATAATTTTTCAGTTAATTTGAAACCGTTTTCGCGGAGTAATATATGCAACGAAATGTTTTGAGTACTTGAGGTTGCTTTTGCTTTTTTAATTTTGTGTTAATAAATGTTTATTGATTATTCTGTTTTGTTTTGCCAAACGTGTACTTTCGATATTTGGTTTCAACGGCACAACCATAGAATTTATAATGTCAATGAGCACAACCATAAAAATTAGATTGTGGAAGAAACGAAAAGGCGAAGGAACTAACCTAAATAGTTTTGATTTTTAACTTCATAATTTTGTTAACAAAATCGAAACATTGTTAATTTTGTTTTTAAATGAAATGAGCTTTTAATTATACTGCCTCCTATTACAGGCGCAAAAAACACAGCCTTTGTCAGAATGCAGGAACTTCAGCACCCTTGCACTTCGCAAGCCTGTGGGAAAGACAGCTTGGAAGGCTTTAATTTAAGTTCCAATTCTGGTAGTCCCAGTCACAACTTGATTGCAGAGAAGTTTAGAGGGGTGACTCATTTCGCAGAGGAAGAACAGTTTATACAGGATAATGAACTCATTCATGAGGATGAATTCTCAGATGAAGAATAGTTTATACAGGATGAAGTACTCAATCATGAGGAAGAACTCAATCAAGAAGAAGAGACCGATCAAGAGAAAGAGACCAATCAAGAGGAATAGATCGATCAAGAGGAAGAACAGGGGTCATATTTGGTTACCTCTGAAGAAACCTTAGGTTCTAAAAAGTTCAGTAAAAAGTGCAACGTTGTAAAAACCCAAAAATGAATGACCAAATTGGTGCAAAACAGGGTTGTGACAACGGTATGACAAGGTCGGCAACGCAACTAAAGTTTGGTTGGCTACTTTGCTACTTGGGAAGTGTTACCTTTGTCTGCAAATACTGCTTAAGATTTATTTAAAGTGAAGTTAAGAGAGAGACTTCTAAGATTGAGTTTTATTGCAAATGTTTAAAATGGTAAAACCAGAAACAGAATATGAATATAACAGGAATAAATGATTGTGCTAACATTTTATATTTTTCTAGAGCGGTCCCACGTCCAAGAATTTTAGTACTAAATGCATATAGATAATAGAAAATTAGGCATAGGCAAGTGAAATAGAGAAGCTTTGTTATATAGGTGTTAATACAAGGAAAGATGAGTGAGCATTAGTGAGTTTTTGCTTATAATTAGCGAAATTATAAAAACGTAAATAATTGTAAGTCAGATAGTCACTGGCAACGGTTAAGACATTGAAAAAAAAACAGAAATTACCTTTCAGGACCATAAAGTACTGAATTTTTCGTGTTTGAAAAATTCCGCTAATCTGTCGCAAAAACTCACTATTAATATCAAAATAAAGCATATGGCCTCTAGTTGATATTAAGTTGAAAAAAAGTATCATTTTTGCTAACCGACAACAAACCTAGATTGGATAAATCTAGACTCAGTACAAAAATTAAGAGATACTGATCAACATTCACTACCTAATGCAAATCACCGTGCTCTAAAGTGAACATGGGTACTGTCAAGAGCACAAGCACGGGCACTCGTTCTCCTGCGCGTACGCGTGCTTGTGATGGCGGCGCCTAACGGCACAAGCGGGTACGTACGCTGTCGAGATGCGATGTTGCGTCACAGCAGAGTCCTTTGACGATGTCGTTGCTCGTTGCGAATGATGATGCTGATGCCCTCTGCTCGTAGAGGAAGTGGGACGAGTGGATGAACTGCTTATGGTTCCTAGAAAAATATTACATATTGAAATTAGTGTTCTAGAACAATGGAACATGGTGGTAATTTATGAAAGAAAATTAAATTATATAATTTCCGCACGAAATTAAAAGATATATATATATATATATATATATATATATATATATATATATATATATATATATATGTATATATATATATATATATATATATATATATATATATACATATATATATATATATATATATATATATATATATATATATATATATATATATATATATATATATATATATATATATATATATATATATATATATATATATATATATATATATATGTGTGTGTATATATATACAGAACTGAAAAGTGATCGAATATGAAATTTGACACAATAGCTTTATGGTCATTCATATGTACTTTTGAATTTTTTTAAAAAGTGTTTTGTAATACATGTTTTTTAAATAACATATTAGGTACCAAAATAAACAACAATAATATTTTATGAAATACTACACCAAGCTTCAACATGACCACCGTTTATTTCCGTACAAACTATTGTACGTCGTGAAAATTCCACCACTGCATTTCTAACCATCTGAGGGGAAACTTATTGGAAACAATCTCTGATAATTCTCTCTAAATGGTCTACGTTTTCGAAAGGTCTGTCTCAGAAAAAATCTAGGGGAGTTATATCTGGGGACCTCGGTGGCCAAGCAAATTCTGACCTTCGTCCAATCCACCTTTGTGGAAATGTCCGGTTCAAAAATTCTGTCACTTTTGCGGAGCTGTGACATGGAGCACCGTCATGTTTGAATAAATTTGCACTTAATACAAAAATTTTGTTTCATTCATACTTAAAAAGTGCACACAGCCTTCACACTTTCCAAATATTTGTTTTGACCTTACAACTACGAAATTATTTAGTTAAGTCTATGAACATTGAATTAGAAGAAAATATCAATCACTTTTTAATTCTTATACAGAATTCTGGGCTCCCCTTTTTTAGTAGGAACTGGAGCTAATAGACAATGACATCTCCTTTGGTTAATAAAATGCCACAACAAGAGATAGAGAGTAACGATTTCGAAGAAAGGTGGAGAAAAATAATTCTTCATGACAGTATGCTGCGTAGCTGTTTGCCGTTTACTGTAATATATACGTATTTTATTTCAGATATGGTCATGAAAGTTTTGGAAAAATATTAAGATTATTACTGGGCGATAGAAGTATACTTTCCTGTTGGATTAGGACATTTTTTGTGTTATTTGTAATAACCTTTCTGTGGATACAAATTGCTTTTGGTAACTTATTTTGGATCAAAAGACCAAGTGAAGATCCCACGTCAGAATATATCTCACTAGGAAAACTTATAAGCGTAAAAAATTACAGTTACCACAAGGAACAACCAAATAGAAATAATACCGAGATAAAAATTGAGAAACCTATCACTGCAGATTCAGGTATTATTGAAATAAAAGAAAAAATTAGGAAATATAATGAAGAACAAAATATTATAAACGAGGAAAGTTATGGACCATTGTCTAATGATTCGCTTGTTATTGTAGTTCAGGTGGGTAGTAGTCTGTTCAAAATTTAACTATTCTAATTAGATATTAAAATATTTTTAGTGGTTTGATTAAAAAAGTATGGATACTAACTAACTCATGCAATCCGCTTGTTTGTAAATTCTCCATTTTTCGGCTGGATAAGATTCAATGACGTCAAAATTAGGACGTCGTTACGCACAGCACGCACGCCAATAGCAAACGCAAGATTGCTTGGTGTCACCAGAGAAAAACAAGATAGAGAGAATAATATCTCGTACTGATTTCATTCATAAATACGATTTGCTTTCTATGACCTCCAAACCGACGTTTAAATCAGAGAAAAATAAGACAGAGAGAATAATATCTCGTACCGATTTCATTCATAAATACGATTTGCTTTCGATGACCTCCAAACCGACGACGAAATAAGCTGCCACGACCGTGCGCTGCAGATTTTGGGTTATTATAAAGCACAGTGAGAGTGAGTATTGAGACGCGCCGCAGAAAACTCTCTCTGCTTGCCGTGTTGCTACCGCACTGGCTATGTCTGGATGTATTGTGAGAATCACACGCGCCAATCTCGGGATGTTGCCGTTTGAAGGCCATCGCGTTGTCGAGCTGGTGGGAAGAAGAGATATTATTCTCTCTGTCTTATTTTTCTCTGGTGTCACCATTACATTGAATTTACAAACACACGGACTATGGTTGGGAATAGTGACCGAAAATTTAGGTATGATTAGCTTTTTAGATCAGGTTTTAAGAGGGTATATCAGGTATCTCCATTTTCCTAATTTTTATTTACAAAGTGATAAGTTCAAATAAGGTTTTGAGGTCACAACTAATCATACCCGCATTTTCTGTCACTGGGCCTTGGACCAATATGTATGATAATTTTCAGTCTTTATTAATTCTCATTCTAGGTTCATAATCGAATTATTTATCTCAAATATTTAATAGAAAGCCTTTCTAAAGCTAATGAAATAAATGAAGTGTTACTCGTTTTTTCCCACGATTTATACGATGAAGATATGAATCAGCTTATACAAAGTATAAAGTTTTGTAAGGTTATGCAGATATTCCTTCCATATTCAGTAGAGGCACATCCTCGCGAGTTTCCAGGGGATGATCCAAATGACTGTCCAAGAGATATTGGGAAAGAAAGGTTAGTTTTTTTTATTTGGTTCAAAGATTTTAAGTTTAATACAATTATTGTATTCAATTAATTTTTATTAGTATGCAAACTCATTTATATAGGATAAGTCTTCAGTGACACATCAACAGAGACGGTAAAGGGTAAAATCGTTTTATATATTTATAGCCCAGTCTCGCTGTCTAAAAACTTTAACAAATTTTTAGAAAAATTTTGGCTGTTCTAGGTTGTAGGGGAGACATGTTTGAGGATATCTGCTATCCCAGTAACAGCTGAAATTGCTGCTATGTTTTTTAATTATTTTTTTAATATGTTAAAACTAGTTTTTCGCTCTAAGTCCTTCAGAAACGGAGATATTGTTTTTCTCAAAAAATCACTGCTTCGTTAATTATTAATATTAAGACTTGAAATTTACACCGAAGGCAGAAGAAGACCTATAGTTTATGAAAATATATTCGTTGTACTAAAAAAGTGATCCAATGTTATTGATAATATTGTTCAAAGTTAATACTGTGCTACTGACGTCGCTATGTATGAGAACAAGATTAGTCGATGCTCCACGTTCTCGCGGCCGCCCGTGTCGTTTTATTTGTGCGCGTAGACGCTATTGGCGGCAGTGTTGTCATAACACACGATTTTTCATGAGATCTCACCATTTCGGTTAATTTCTCACAATCTTACGAATCAAGTACAAAATCTCACGATTTTTACCTTCATAAAAATATGAAATCAGCCAATCTCACGATTTCGATCTTCATTGAAACAAAATTGCAATTTGAAATTGAGGTTTAAAACTTTTAATTACAAAAAAATACATACGTATTACGTACATATTATGTAACAAGGGCAAGCAAAATTAATTTTCATCTACTTCACCTCTGTATTACTGTTCCACGTTCGACCGATCTAACGAGAATGGGCATTGTAAATTCCCCGAAAGCTACTGATTGATATTATTATTTTGTTCTGTCGCGGTACTTTACCGAAATCAAACGTATGTCGTATGTTATTAAGATGGACTGATATATTTTTTTATATTATAAAGTAATAGGTATGTGGTTTGTATTTTTTTAATAACATTAAAAATTTAATCTATACGGTTCAAATAGATTTTATTCGCATAGATTCGATTTATCTTAAAAAACCAGAATCGTTTTCATAAATTAAAATTCAAAATTATCAGGTGCCCATATTAGTCGATGTCATGGTAACCGCGCTTGTTGATTGTTTCAATTTTCACTTTGGCAACTTCATAAATGGCGTCCAATTAAATTTGCGTTATTATTATGAATTCATAATGGCACTGAGTGTTATTATCAAGGTCATAATGACATCCAAATGACAATGCTAAATGTGTCATAATGACACTGTCGTAGATTAAATGTTGAATGATACATGTTCGATATGAACTTTGTTAATGAAACTTGTGTAAGTAAACCACTCGGCTACCGCCTCGTGGTTTAACGTTACACGCGTTTCATTATAGTGTTCATATCGAACTAGTATCATTAATAACTATTACAATGTGTTAAAATGTTCGAGTTTTATTTAAATAAATGGTATTAAAATTGAATCCTATTTGTTTAGTTTCGATGCAATCGTTACAGTCTCATGATTTCTCACGAATTTTGGCGGTCAATTCTTACGATTTTTATTTCATGTCTTCTAGCAACTCTGGCTGGCGGCGCCAGTATAAGGCGCGCCAGAAACAGGTTCTCAGTCTCAACGCAAATACGATATACATTTATCCATTTATATATGTATATCTGAGTGCATTACTGACTAATTCAATTGTATTGTAAATTACACTAAAGTCATTGTTTGTACGTAAAAGTACATGTAGCAAGTCGACAATTGTAGAGTAATAATGTCAAATACATGTAAATAATTCAATACCTGCTTCATGTGAATTATTATCTTCTCTATAAAGTATAAGAGAACATTTGCAGATGTTCACAATAATATTTTATAGCATAAACAATCTCTTAAAAGCTACGTGAGAAATTGAGTACAAGCATACAATTCTACAAGTAAAACGATAGCGAATTCTTAATGCATCTCGACGAGCTACACCAAAAAAAAAACCTTGCGTTACGAAAATTTTTCGCGGACCTAATAATATGAAAAATTTGTGAATTTGAAGCGGCTGAGTCGAGTTCAGCGCGACAAGGGCGGCCGCGAGAGCGTGGAACGTCGACTACCACCGAACACTATTATCAATAACATTGGATCACTTCTTTAGTACAACGAATATATTTTCATAAACTAAAGATTTTCTTCTTCCTTTTGGTGTAAATTTCAAGTGATAATATTAATAATTAACGTCGCAGTGATTTTTTTTTAAATCTCTATCTCCGTTTCTAAAAGGCTTAGAGCGATGAACTTTCTCTTGAAAGCTGCATGAGAATACCAGTTAACCAAAGCATTAAGTACGACGAAGATCCGATGGGTCATTCCCGAGATAATGTTAATTGTTTATAAAAAAACAGGCCAATTCTTGAGGTTTTGGTTTCGCCACAGTAACAATGCAAAATAACTTAAAACCCGTTTTCCCATTACAACACAAGAAAATATGTCTCCAAGGATTGCTTGCGCCCCAGCTGGGGTCTGTAGTCTTGCCCGAAAAGTCGGAAAAGAATTTTAAATATTGCTCCTGTGGAGCCCAAACCGAATAAACAAAAATGCGATCGGGCTGAAACGAATACATTACATTAAGCATATAAATAGTCATCTCCTAGTGTACTTTGAGAAGCCCGAAACTCTTTTTTGCAAAAGTTATTTAAGGTTAACAAAATTGCAGTTTTTACTGTTTTTTTTTTTATAATTATTTCGTTATCCAGTGAACGGATTTGGACATTCAAAGCCTCAAATTAAATTTTTCAATACCTACAGATTTCCTGTTGACCAGTTTTACCTACAGTGCAACGAAAAAGAGCTACGGACGAGAAACTAGTTTTAGCATAACCAAAAAATAATTAAAAAACAGCAGCAATTTTAGCTGCTATAGGGATAGCAGATATCCTCAGACATGCCCAGGTTGGGCTATTAGTAAGAATATAATATGATTAGCAGCACCTCAAAAGTGATTTAAGATTGGACTTCGTAAGTACACGCCTTTGTTAGATATCACCACGTAAGTAAACAAACCAACGGGAAACTTGTGCAGATGTCGTGTTCTGTACCATTCTTACTTGGGATAGTCTTTATCATCTCAGCTATATGTACGTTATAATAAAATACGAAGCAAGTTCTTTTCTCTATTTTTAGAGCTCTTGAAATAAAATGCCTTGGCGCTGGGAACCCAGATAAATATGGTCACTATAGGGAATCCAAATTTACCCAAATAAAACACCACTGGTGGTGGAAAGCAAACCACGTATTTAATCATCTGAAAGTAACAAAAGAGTATACAGGCTTGGTAACATTTCTGGAAGAAGATCATTATGTAGCAGAAGATTTCATATATATGTTAAAGAAGATGGACACGAGATGTACCGAAATATCCGACTGTTATTTTTTGGGACTCGCATCTAGTGCAAAATTAGGTAGCGGGTTTAAAGAAGCTGACCAGGTAGATGTATTAGGTCAACTGTGCTAATATATTGTACTTAGAAAAGGCACACCTAATTTTTTATCAAGTTTTAGCAGTTAATAATTTTCGGACATATTAGGTTATACCGCTACAGTGTGAGAGAAAAACACTGAAGATTGGATGAACCTCTGCAGATTCTTTTACTTATAACACTGTCAAAAGTTATGATAAAGACATACCAGGAATTCACTAAAAAGTTTTGACTTAGTACTGGTTTAAATTTAGATTTTCTAGTTGATCAGCTAGGTTTTGACAAGTTTTTGCTTGGTTTTCAAGTGATTAGAACTAAATTGAATTTGGTTCCATTTTTATGGAAATTGTACCTACACCGTGTTCAAAAAGTCCCAGACCCCTCCAATATTTCGAAAAGTCGCCTCTCATCAAAACATATTTTAAATAAAGTTTACAGATCTTGTTTTAGTCTATATTAAAACAATAGTTTTGAGTATATAGGGTGCTTCACAAAGTCAGTACAGAGCATTACCATTTTTTAAATGGAATAGTATTAGTTTTTGATTTGTTTTCTAATTCTACGTAAACCTTGTTACATATCCTATACCTAAATCCATTAATTTAAGAGATATAACTTGATTTATATTAACACAACAAATTATAACAAGGTAGTATTACTTCCTAATTATTTTACCGTTGATCTTTACAACATTTTTGTGGTATTATTTCTTGACTTTGTGAAATTTGACTTTATTGTTGGAATTAATATTTAAATTGTCCCTTACTAAAAAAAGAGTGGATTACGCTGCTTGATTAGAGGAATCGGAGATCGCGAACGATCTGATATTGAAACGCAAAATTTTTTTAATGATACATTTCCAGACCGCCCTCCTATTTTAAAATCTACAGTGATCAGGACAATTCAGAGATCTCATTTAACGGGAACATGCAAAGATCGTCAGAGCTCAGGAAGGCCGAAAAGGGCTGCCGATGCAGAAAAAAGAGGTATTGCAGCACTGTGTAGAAGATCCAAATTTATCTTTACGCAAAGTGACCAACCAGTCAGATACCCCCCCCCCCCCCCCCCCAGTCGTATTTGTTAAGAATATTCTTAATGATCACGGTTTTCATCCCTATAAAATTACATTGGTCCAGGAATTTCACGCAGATGATTTTGATCGCTGAACGAAATTGTGCACAATCATGATGCAAACATGTAACGAAGATGTAACAAAGTTAGCGTAGAATTAGAAAACAAATCAAAAACCAATTGTTAGGCGGCGATAGCTCAGTATGAGCTGGAGGGAAAAAATGGAATTTCTAATCTAGAGGTGGTGACTAACACAGACAAAAAGATGCTGGTTTCCACTTGTATCAAATAAAGCGGAATCAAAGAGGACACTGAAACGACTTACCTCTTGGTGTCTTGATCTGGCTCGGCTATTCCAGCGGTGCTTCGCAAGGTACCTTTGGAGGCCGCTATATCACCATCATTTACACCCAGTTACACATAAATTGTTCACTACACTTGAGGGGTGTCAAGGCGTTACCCATACTGGGTGGAAATCACTCAGCTAGTGAGAAATAGCGGAAACGTAAGAGAATTGCGTGAGTACCTTCTCGTGGTGAAGGTCGTACTGCTACTTAAAAATTGACGAAAACGGATGCGCGATTCTCCAAGCCGTTCAGTGTCTCGTCCACTCTTATTCGAGATTTAACGCAATGGGAGAAAATATTTAAAACGAAACACTAATGCTATTCCATTTAAAAAAATGGTACACTGCTCTGTACTGACTTTGTGAAGCATCCTGTATACTCACAACTATTTTTTTAATATAGACCAAAAAAAGATCCGTAAAATTTATTTGAGCCATTTTTTGAATAGAGGAGAAGTTTCCGAAATATTGGTGGGGTCCGGGATATTTTGAACACAGTGTATAGTTAAATAGCTCTCTACTCTCTGCGAAAACGCTTAGAAAATTCATAGTACCTACAAAAAAATTTGCGAGAACGCTTAGAAAAATTCACAGTACCAAATTTAATTGTCTTATTCTTACAATTGTTAATATAAACCCTATGTCGTCAAAATAAACCGGTCTAAGCAATAGTGAATCTTGCCATTCAGTTTTAAATAAGACAAACATTGTTATACATTATACATTGTTAAATTTGTACAAGAAATAAGGTGTACCATTTAATGGTAATCATTGTTAAATTAATTTTTCTTAGGCCTGTCCCTTTTTAGGTTAAAATGAGTGGGACAATATCAAATTTAGGACTAACATTTAATCGCACTACTTTCAATACAATTTTAAGTTGTTCCAAACAATTCTGCGAATATGATGATTACAACTGGGACTGGAGTTTAAGATATATTTCTCAAAGTTGTAGTGGGAAACTACTTCGGTCTATGATATGTGGCGGACCAAGAGTTTTTCATACTGGCGAATGGTAATTTGTAAAGTTTTATTTTCTGTGTATAATTACTTCATTACGAACATTACATGATACAAATAAAAGAAGATATGACACCGCGCAGGTAGGCGTGGCCATGTACGTCACGCTGTTAGTAATTCCACCATATTTTGTAAACGAGGCACGTCTTTGTTAAGATCGCGTTGTATTTTAAAGATATTTGTTGCTGTTTTTATGCCACTTTTAAGAGTTTAAAAGTGAAAATGAGGTGTGTTGTGTATGGTTGTGATGTGGACAATCAATGCAAGGGCTTTATGCCCGATATTAAAGTTTTTAGCTTCCCCAAAAATAAAAAAACACAAAGTGTTTGGAAGCGTCTGTGCAAACGGGAAGATAAGTTTAATATGAAAAATGCTAGAATCTGTTCTAGAAATTTTAACGAAACTGCTTATGAAGGTAATTTAAAGCATGAATTGTGTCATGTCATGAATGTCAAATGTGTTTAATGTTTTTACAAACTCGCTTCAATAAAAAAGATTACTGTGATAAACAATTGCTAAAAATCTCCACGGTAACGAATCACCAGATTTTAATCGAGAAAATACGACGAACAAAGAGACTGAAAAAAGGCTATTTTGTTAAAAAATAATTAAATTTTATCCCTTTATTTCCATGATTATTTTGAATCAAAAACTTTAAAATTTGTATTATATGCAGGAGGCAATATATATTGCCAGTAGAATTTATATAAAATCGCCTTTAACTAACGTAAACTCTATATTGCGCGTCATAAATTTCAAAAATAACTCACAGCGTGACGTCATGGGCGAACCCGGACGAATTTGACACGGTTTGGTATCATATCTTCCTTTTATTGTATCATGACAATAATATATATTTTTAGTGGAACCCATATTCATAAAGATGATTGCAAAGAAGCTGTTATAATATCAAAAATTCAAACTGTACTTAACAAAGCTCAGCATAAACTATATCCACCTGATATTAAAGTTAATAATTCTCCTGGCCCAAGACTTAATGTCCTTTTAAATGGAGGATGGGGAGATATAAGAGATCGTGAGTTATGTATAAGTATGACAAAGAGGTGACCGATAAGAAGTGATCTCCGTGGGGAAAATTAGTGTTTACTGCAGGCCAAGAGTAAAAAGAAGTTTAACGCAGGAACTGTGGATAAGAGAGTGTTCGGCTTTACACATATAATAAAAATATTTTTACGAGAACGAATACTTAACAAACATATTTTTTTAGTAATACGAGTATTCAAATTCATGTCTTTCAAATTAATAGACTATGAATTGCAAACAAGTAGGTATGTAAAACAAATAATGTACTAAAGGGCAACTAATCATGGATGCTTTTTTGGTATACTGGGTGGGTTTTTTAAAGTGTTACAAGGAGATACCTCGAAAACGGTTAAAATATTTTCATGAAATTTTGGTCAGTTGAGAATTTTGACGTTTTAATGATTATTTCTCAACTAGTCTGCTAGGTCCCCGGATTTGATCCCCTTGACTTTTTCTTGTGGGGTTTTATCAAGGACGAAGTGATGGCGACTGCACCTATAACTTTAGGTGATATGAAATACTGAATCCGCTTTACCTGCTTGTTAGTGGCATTTGAAATGTTACAGTGGGTACGAAATTCATTTAGAAAAAGACTGAGAAAGTGCTTGGAAGTTGAAGGGGGACATGTCGAACAATCTCACGCATGACAGACGATAAATACCTAAGTTGAAATTAAATGGTAAATATTTTTTTTGTCAAAAATATGTTTAAATATGACCCCCCCCCCCCCAACCTCCCTATTAACTCACCAAACTTTTATAAAAATATTCTAAACCATTTTCGAGATATCACCTTGTAACACTTTGAAAAACTCACCCTGTGTACATACCTCAGTTAAAATCAATTTAATAACTGCGATTACCATATTCGTAACACCATTTTATATAATCAGTATTAATTTTGATTTATAATTTAATTTAGACATTATTTTAAGTCGTTGGCTTATTCCAGTTCCCTTTTTACACTTAACACTTTTGTAATGTTAAAAAAAGGCGTTTAAAATCAATTCTAAATAACACAGCGTTCCTAATAATTATTATGTGTTTATTTTAAGGTAAATTTGTAATTTGTTTCATAGCAAAAGCAAATAAAGTTTCAAATATTTCATATACAGGTATTTTTATATTATAGGAAATACTTACTTTAGAAATTAGTTTAAAACATTGAAAAAGGAAAACAAATTTGTTAGAAAAGGATTTTGGTTACCTAGTATTGACCATATTATATCTAAAAAATTACATATTTTAAAAATAAATTTAACAGTTTTTGTATATCAAACCTAATTTTGAATGTTTCTGTCCTGCTTAAATTGTGCTAAAAATTTAACAAACAGTAATTCAGAGCATTAGATGTCCATACTTTTGTGTTTTGTCGAATTTTAATATTTTTATACCCACCTTTACTACTGCTCTCCCGCTTTGTATAACTTTTTAGCTTCGAATCTTCATTTCTCGTTTTCGATCTCTCCCTTGACCTCTCTCTCGAACACTTCTCTGTGCTTGTTATTGTGGAGACGGCTGTCTTGTGCCTAATTTCGGATAAACTGCCCATAATCCTGCATAGAAATTCTAATATAGCTAAGTAGTTAAAATGATAGCTTGTCGAAAATTAAATATTACTCTGAAATACTAACTATCTTTTCAGCAATGGTTTAGCCGGAAAATCTTAAAATCTTTATTTATTTGGGACAATTCTACACACTACAAATTTAAAATAAAGTTGTACCTTTCGTCACTTTTACTGCTATCCAGTTTTTCCTCCCTACTTCTCCTTATGGGTTTTTTCAGCTCCAATCCATTTGTCACAGTCAATTGAGTAGTTTTAGTTTTCTTAATCAACCTCGGTTTCCTTACAGGAGATTCAAGTTTAGCTGGCAGATCTTCCGACGAACTTCCATGCGACTGAAGTAACGCTTCTCTACTTGAAGCTCTTTGAAGTCTTCTAGCTTTTGTTGACGCTTTAACAGAACTTGAATCGCTCACAATTTTTTTCTTGGTATTTTCTTCAGCTGACTTTGAAACGGAAGCTACTTACATTTAAAAAGAAATAAAATACTTTAGCATTACATCGTTATCTATTTAATCCAGAATGTTTATTTTTATACCGGTTCCATTACACTCACCTGTTGGTGTTGATCTTCGTTCTGTTGAAACAGTTTTTCTTTTATCCTTCGACAGACTTTCAACTGAAGATGTTGACGAAGTACGCCTTACTCGAACTTTTGCTGCACTAGCCAAGGTTGGCCTCATACGTTGTTGATTTTTAATTTCGATATCTTGAGCACTATTTTTCCATGATTTTGTTTCCGAAATGGTATCGAGGGGTTTTCTGGGTTCTTCCTCATCTGAACTCAGTCTGTTTTGATAGTCTTCATCGGTATACCCATTCACAGCCTAAAGAACGAAAGCAATTTAACAAATAATAAATCTCTTGCCCTACTAATAATTATGATATATTATTTATAGATGTTGTAACTTTAAGTAGTATGGTTAATATTTGTTTTCTTTTATAGCCCAGGAGTAAGAGGCGTCCTACCTGTACTGGGAAGCAAGTGACATGAGGCCTTTTCGTATTGACTCCTATCATTTGGATTAACAGGGAATGACATGTCTGCCGGCTTGTTCTTGCCCGGAATGTTAATAAAAATAGGCACTTCCTGTTATTTTTTTTGAACAAATTTTTCCTTTGAGCCAGCAACGTGAAAATTTGCATGCAGGTAGGGAGCGATAGATGGTAAAGGAAAAAACGCTTCTGCGGACCTTAATGTGGCAGAAGCGGATTAACTTACTCGCAAAAGTGAATTAAATCGATTTAAATTTTCGGAGGTTATAGAGGACCGAGAGCTTCAGAATTCTATTGAAATTGATGAGGCTTGGAAAATGGGAAGTAATTCTTTTGAATCTTTAAGGTCGAAAAATGCCTTTTGCCGACCCATCATTTTTGGCACTTAATAACTCGAAAACGGAAAGTCGCATCAAAAAAAGGTTTGACACGTCAAACTTTAGAATCTCAAATACTTTCTTTTCGCAATACATCTTTCTATACCTAAAACTACTGAAAATTGGGAAAATTTAGGATCAACTGCAAATTACGATTTTTGATGCAAATTTTGGATTGTTTTAAATTTTTTTCGGGGTCTAAATAAATCCAAATCAAAATCCCATATACCTCATCGAAAAGAGCTCGTCGAAATATGTGAAACTCATATTTTTTAGTTTTTTCGTTATTTATAGGAAGAACGCAATCGACGATTAAATTTCGATTTTTTGAATGACATCTATACATTCGAATCACTCTCTATCTTTTCCTATCTAATTTCTTCCAACTTTTTCAACGCTATCTTATAGAGGGATAATCAGGCTTTAAAATGAATCCCGAATGGGCTATCCAGGAGCGTATTTAGGGTGTAAAAACTAACCGGCATTATTCTATTTTATTTATTTTATTTACCAGTTCTTTCTGGGTTTATTTTCTTCCCTCATCATCTAAGGACACTCCGCACTAATTAAAATTTCATATTTTTTGTTAAAGTTATAAATAAATAGGTTTTTTGCATCGGATCAGGAAAAATTTTAAAAAATGGAAATTTAAGACGACTGCCATGAAAAATCCAAAGAAGCGGACTTGCTTTATATCAAAATTAAACATGATGTGTCAAAATTTCGCAAAAATGCCGGTTTTTAATGAAAGATTGGAAGGTTCCCGGACCGACTTCGGCTTGGACTATACATGGAAACGATGCAATGAACGTTCTATTTTGGATTCCGGTACATTTTATTGGACGAGTTACGCATTAAATACCATTTTTATTGATTTTTTGATGACCCTACAACGCATTATAGAATATACGTTTCTATACGTAGAAATGTATTAAAATACGAAATGTCAAAATTTGACAAAAATAGAGTAAGTTAAGCCGCTTCTGCCACCACTTCCGGGAGGATTAAGGTCGGCAGAAGCGTTTTTTACCTTTACCATCTATCGCTCTCTACCGGCATGCAAATTTTCACGTTGCTGGCTCAAGGGAAAAATTTGTTTAAAAAAAATAACCGGAAGTGCCAATTTTTGTTAACATTCCGGGTAAAAACAGGCCGGCAGATATTCCTTGTTAATCCAAATGCTAGGAGTCAATACAAAAAGGCCTCATGTTGCTTGCTTCCCGGTACAGGTTGGATGCTTCTAACTCCCCTACTATTACCAACCTAGAGTGACATCTTGACAATAAAATTGAAAAAATATTTTTTATCACAACCTGCATATTGCGTTACAGATCACTAAGAGTAATCCCATTGGTAGAAGAAATATTTTTGATAAGTCGAGAAATCATCGTAACATGCTGAACACAATCGTTTCAGTTTAATGTGTAGGATCATTACAAATCACAACAATAATAGTGTGATTGAATTTTACCATTGGATAAAACTAATACAGATCAACAGAGCCAATAAACTGAAAACATTGCTTTACATACCTGTAGAATTTGATCTGCTGCTTTAGTCAATTCATCTAAAATACTAGAATCAAATTCTTTACTACTTGAGTACTTTGACTTGGACGCTTTAGGCAAATGTTTGAGGTTTTCGTAAATGGGCGAAGCAGAAGTTTTTCTATTAAAATCTGGTGAAGGTTTCCTAGGTTTTGCCTTTGAAGGTGTCGGTGATCTGTTGTGATGTTGAAGGAGATCAGGTTTATCGAGAAGTTTCTTCTCTTTTTTAATCACAGCCGGTTGTACCTCTTTTCTTTGAGGTTTAGGAGAGACTTTTACGCCAAAGTATGTCATTTCAGACTTCCTCGGTTGCCTTAGAACTATATTTTCGTTGTGTAACTTCGTGTGCAATCCGTTGTCGGGCGAGATTTTAAAATCTTTCGACGGAGACTGCCTAGTACTATCTACTTTTTTTGAGCTTTCTATATTTCTACCTACTAATAAAGGACTGTGCAGTTGTTTTGGTTTGCTATGGAGCGATTCTGGCTTTAATGAATTAGGTTCAGTCGTTATGGGAATAGTTTTCTTTAACACTACTGGAGAAAATTTGCTATTGCTGGAATGGATACTGTATTTGTTATAAGTGGCATTGAGTTTCTTTGAATCCACAGAAGCATCGTATGATTTCACGTTTTCTAAATTATCTAAAAAGGAAAAATATGATGAAAATAGGATGAGGTGATAAGGCGTTTTTATGTTACAAGTTATTCTTTCTAATATTTTAACCTTCTCATTTAATGTTAGATAAAAGTATTTCTTGTTAGCCCACGAACTGAAAAAGTTTTATTAAATTAACTTCTCCAACTTCGAAATGGACGATTCTTTTTTGATCAAAGTTCGAGATTCGATTGTTTTAGAGGAGGCAAATTAGATCTGGAGAGTCGAAATAAGCAAAAAAAATTTGCAAGCCCCTTACGGTGTCCACGTGAATGTACGAAACTCTCTATAAAAATATCTTGTTGCTAATTTTTTGTATTAACAATTTATTGAAAAAAAGTAGTTTTTTTCCATATTTTTTTCGGTTTTTTTATAAAAATAGTGAAACGCCGTTGGCACCATCGGAAAGGTGAGAAAATTTTACACAATTTTGTCATTTTTGTCTATGACCAGTAGATTCGTCAGTATTTAATAAATAAAAAACCGCTCAAAAAGTACTGTCCAGAACTAATTTGCCTCCTTTTTTAGTGATTTTTAAAATTAAAACAAATATGAAACCATAAATTATAAAGTTGAAGAAGTTTATATTAATGTGTAATAAAATTAGATATACAGTTTTTCCTTTTTCCGATTTTTAACATTTTACCATTTCTATTCTAGACCTTAATAAAAAATTAAGCAAATCCATTCAGGTTTATTAGACCGTGAATATCTGGGTAAGGTAAAAATGCAGTACCTACATTTTTAACATGGAAGTTGTGCGACTAAAAAAAGCTGTTACATTTTTAAAGCAATTAGAAAATTTATGATAACCAAATCCATTTTTGGAAATAAACTGTGGTCCCAAAACTTTTTAACCATTTTAAACCATATTTGTGGTTGTTAAAAGCCTGTTTCGTGTAGATTCCGTGACACGTCCGTAAAATTGTATCTAGGTTATTCTTTTGCAGTTTTGAACGCTAAGTTAATATTTTTTTAAGGTTTCTTTGTCAAAGATCTATATTTGTTAAAGAAATGAAAATTGTTCAACCATTATATGCGTGATATGATATAGGTAAGTTTAATTTTGACTATATAGGGTGGTCCAAACGCAATGGGACATGGAGCAACCGTGGATTTGTGGTACCAAAATATTGCGATTTAGTCCAACTAAGTCCGAAAGATGTTACATGGGTACAGTATGTTGAAGTGAGAATTTTAATTTCGAATTTCAATATTTTAAGAAAGTATTTGATATATCAGAGTAAAAATTGGCATAGAATGGGTTTTGAGGGTGAGAAAAAATAATCCGGCCTCAATTGTATTGTAACAGATAAGTGGAGGGCGCTACCTCGGCACACATCATGCTTTAAAAGCGCTCAAGCTTTTGTTCGGAATTGTTTATGAGTCTATGTATAAAACTTTTAATAAAAAAAATATGATGTTCTTGTCTTTTTTGGAGAAAAAAGGTATACTAGTTAAATGGCGCTAGAGTTAACCGTTTTTGAAATATTCCCCATGTTAATATCAGATACAGTGTTTTTTGCCATATTATGCAACTTATTTCTAAGGTTACGTCTTGTGCTACATTTCCTGAAATATGCTTGTTATTGTAAAGTAGCATCCAAATTAATGTAAAAACTATGCTGCATCTGATGCCACAATGGCAAATATTTCAAAACCTAGTATACCTTTTCCTTTAAAAAAGTCAAGAAAATAGTACTCTTCCATCAAAGTTCCATATATTTACTCATAAAAAGTTTTAAAGCATGAAGTGTGACGTCATTGCACCCTTTATCCGCTACAGTAAGATTGAGGCCGGATCATCTTTTCTCGTGGCCAAAACCCACCCTATACCAAATTTCTACGGTAATACTTTTTTGAATATCAAAGAAAATCAAAATTAAAATTCTTATTTTAAAGACCTGTATCTCTGTTAATATCAGCTTTCGGACTTAACAAGCTTGACCAAATCACAACAGTTTATTGCCAGGAATTCACCGTTGCTTTATGTCTCATTACCTTTGGACCACCTTATAGTCGTTAAAGAACTCAAAATCTTATTTTGTACTCTTTCTTTGAAATCGCGAGCAGCACAACTTCGATATATTGAATTTTGCAATTGCAATATTTTGAGTTCTTTAACGAAGGTATTTTTTTATGTGACTGTAGTACAGTCACATAAAAAATGCAGTCACTGTGCCGATACCTAAGTCATTGATTTTTCATAGCAACAACCATGTTTACAAAAATAAAAATAGTATTAGTGAACGCTGAATACTTCTTTTAATAGCCTAGAATGGCTTTATCCGTTAATAAGGCATTTATTTATTACTTAATTTATTTTGCTGAAAAGTACATTTAAAATGATATTATAGAAAATTATACAATTACTAAACTAGTGTACCTTTTCTCTCTTTCGCAATCTTAAAATTATATTTTGACTTGACTTGCTTAAAACTATTTCTTTCTGCTTCAGCAAAATTCTTAAATGCTTTCATTCTGCTCCAACTTCCCGAAACCACGCTACTGCTATCACTTTCCAATAAGTTAACTTCGTTTTCTACTATTCGACTCATCAATTGTTGAACTTCTTTGTCAGCATCGCTATCTGCGTCATCGCTGAGAACATCTTCGTAAAGCTTTTTGAGAGCCTTTTAGAGGAAAACACATTATTTTGAGAAAGCATAGCGAACAACATAAATATCACTTGGAAGTAATCTGCCGACAATTCTCTTATGTTGTGGTGGAAGTTAAGAAGACATTGATACGGATTATAAATAACTTATAATATTAAATTTAAAGAAAGAGAAAACTCATTGAATGAAAAAAAAATTATGCTTCAAATGCCAAAATTGTTTGATCCCTGCAAAAACTAAATCTAAATGTTTATCAGAAATTGCTTTTAATGATTATTTGGTTTGTGGTCAATTATTATTCTCTCAATAAAAGTGTCTTAATCAATTACCACTAGTATTTGGCAATCAATTTGCTGAAATGGTGAATAGATAGCTTGAACTACTTAACTGCTTTTAATTAGTTTTTGTGACAATATAGGAAGTAGATAAATAACGTAATATTGAATGAAATCAAGAGGAATAGATAACATGCATAGATAAGAACAACTTTTTATTTAGGGGAAGAAAGAAACAACACGCTAAACTTTCTGTGAAAAATAATAAAAGAGAAATTGAAAACAGAGAATAAGAAGGAAAAGAAGAAGAAGAAAGAGGACGATGAGGGAAAGAAGTAAAAGAAGAAAAAATACGAAAAATCAGATTAACGTGCAGCAATACTTTATTTAAATCAGGCAGAAGGTTATTATAAAAATTTTGATCGGCAAAACAGATATTTTTCCAAGTGATGTTCAAATTGTACGAAAAAGATAATTTGCACAAACAACTGTCATAATAGATTACACTTTTAAATATTCTCAATTTCTGTAAGTTTTCTTCCTTCTATTCAAATAGTTTCATCGATGTCTTAGACCTATCGGAAATGTGCTTTTTCCAATTTACAAAACTTTTTAACGCAGACTAGGTCTTTATTTTAAAAAACAGTCCTCTAACAGAAGACATAAAAGTTTACCAACTAATTGTTAAAATACCATCTAATAGAGTTTTGACAAGCTTAAAAAATACAGGCTCAAATAAATTAAAGTTGCCGTATTGTGACAGTTGTTCTTCATATACTATTATTATACAGTTTTCAGTCTCTACCTCTAATTGTTGGGGAATTTTATTACTAGCTTCCTTTTGATCTTTAAGCGTGTTAAGCACCAATGGCGTCGACTTAAAACTATGGA
Organism: Philopedon plagiatum; assembly: GCA_963971165.1. NCBI lineage: Eukaryota > Metazoa > Arthropoda > Insecta > Coleoptera > Curculionidae > Philopedon > Philopedon plagiatum. The sequence goes on along the minus strand of OZ020190.1, from coordinate 17,535,891 downwards.
GGTTCTGAGATCTTTTGAATTTGGTATAAGTAAAAGGCTTTTCTTCTTTTGGTTTATCAGTGGTTGGCGGGGACGGAGACAAATCAATAGTGATCTTCGTGGTAGTCGTTGTGTTGTTATTTTCTCTAGTTGTGGTCATTTTGGAACACACTGTATGTTTGGATGCTGAATCTTGTCTTCCGATTCTAACGACGAGTCCTTTGTTTAGGATTTGTTTCGAGTCTGGAAGGAATTGTGTATATGGTTGGTGTTGTTGACAATTTGAGTGTAATTCCTTATATTGTTTTCATTTACAAGAAAATGTGTGAAATATGTTCTTAAATTATTTATATTATTTGTTAAACCTTTTTATGTACTAAGTTGTTTGCTCTCCTATTTAATGTATAAAGGAATCGTTTTAGACATTTTTACAGAGAATAGTAAACATATCGGCCAAAGTTGGCAAATTTTAAATCCTCATTAAAAAAGAAACAAAAAAATAGAATGCGATTTGTATTTAATTTTTTTTTAATCTCCCTTAAAAATAAATAGTACAGCTACCAAAATTAGTATAAGTAATTGTCACTGTCAAAATACCTTTGATAATTTAAACGTATTTTTCACTATTTCAAAATAAATAAATACGCCGAAGAAGAAAAAATAACCATGGTTAAGTGGTACTACATGGAAAATAGTTCTCGACGAGTCTCTGAAATGTTTTCTGGAAACTTTACTGAGAGAACAATCTCTAGCAAAACAACAGTCCTGAATATTGTTAAAGGTTTTGAGAATCGAGGAACTTATTAATAATTGTAAATCCGCCCGTCCAAATGATAACAGGTCTGTGGAAAGAGCAAATGATAAAGATTTGGAAATTCTGCTATATGTGGAAGAAATCCGAAATGTAAGCACCAGAATTCTTGGCGACGTTGTAGACAAAGATCACTCTAGGATACTGCGAACATTAAAAAAATACAAGTAAGTATAAATCTTACAAATATCAAAGACCTCAGGAATTACGGGATGGAGATGAAACGCGAAGAGCGAACTTCTGTTATTATATTTCGAATGTCCAAACAGACAGCTTAGTAATTATTATTGTCAATGTCTAATAACTGGTGGTATTACAATAATTTATGTTTTAGCCCAGTAGGATTAGGTCTGGAAAAAATATATGTATTTTGCATTTCTCACTTAATGGTTTGATAGAAAAAGAATTTGACACTTTTGAAGCTTACATAAGCTCTACAAAAAAGTGTAATACGTTTTTTCTAAAATAAATGGGAGAGCCAATAATTTGGGTATTGCAATTTTGTGGGATTTCCATGGGCAGTTCCCCCCTGCACCACCTGGTCTATTGTGGACATGCTAGGTATATATCAAGAATTGGGAATTTTTCATATTACATTTATTTTTTTTATAGGGAATAGTCAATGAAGGAATAATAAAAGTAAGTGCTTCTAATTAGAAGCTGTAAAAATATTTGCGAAAGAAAACAGATCACTTAAAGCACATTAGTGAGAGAAGACAGTGAAAACTATGTCACTGATGAGTCAGATGACCCTCTTTTAAATAGAATCGAGGAGGTATTAAAAGTGGTCCCACTCGCTCCTCAGATGTGGCAATTACTTCAAGTTAAGCCTTATTTGGGCTTGTTATGGTTAAAGTTTTTACTTAATTTGAATCCTTAATTATTGACATAACTTTTTAAAATATATTTATTTAAATAGTTAATGAGAATTAAGCAACGAAAATTAAAAGCTGTTTTTACATTCCATTATTAAGGACAATAGTCACTTAATAATTAAAATTTTAAGGTTAGAAATTTAGACGATTATAATATTATAGCAATAAATTTACCATTATACAACAATTTTACCCAATCTTAGCAATTAAAATTTTTTCCTAACTCTTGTAATAAAAACAATACAAGTTATAATAATATACTGTTTGGTAATCTTCAAGACTTGAAGGCAGTGTTTTTTCTAACAATTCTACTATATATGTTCACACTGCACTACTGGTTAATCTACTGTAATAATCTACCAAAATCTTGAGAAGAAAATGCCATGCATGAAGAGAAGAAAGGTACACTACATAGATCAATGATGTTTCTATATTATATATAAATACAATGTTGTCATTACAGGGTTTTGAGAACCACAACCCGTAGATAGTCCCAGAGTCGTATAGTGAATTCTACAAATAATTACAATTTGGTTCAAAATGTTTACCAATAACAGCAAATTATACATATAATAAGAGTAATAACCATCAGAAATTCTCTACTCAATTCTACTCTATATAGTATATTTACAAACCTAAAAGTTATGCGGCGAATAGTTTTCTAGAGCATAGATATATAGGTACATCGTGAAATTCAGATCCGATATAAGTAACTGAACGGATACAATTTCATTTGAGTCAATCTGGTGTTTGTTATAAAGCATTCAAGCTGGTTCAGTAACCATGTCAATTTTATGAGATCGAAGAGAGAAAGCCCCATATGCAGGGTAACGTTTTTAGTGTGTTATCTCAAAAATATAGACTATACCTACACTTATGTATAAATGTTGCACTTTCTTGCCCAATTCTGCATGAACTTTTACTAGAATAGCAATTTTGTGCAATTTCCATATACAACGAAAGGATTTTAAAGAACACGTTCCTATATCATAGCAACAAGATGTAGCCAGAATATTTTAAAGACAGCGATCTGTCTGTAAAGAAATTGAAAAAGAAAATTAAAAGTTTTTTATTGGACAATCCCTTCTACACTGTACGTGAATACTTTGAGCAGTCGGTGTTGCGGCATAATTTTTAAATAATTGGTAAATTAAATTATTTCATATTTGAATCTTGTGAATGTACTTGGGTGCACTTATTGTGTATTTTATAATTTTGTGTTATTTTTAAAGTAACATTGACAATGGTAACCTGTGTAGATCGTATGACTGCTGATGCAGAAATAAAATAAAATAAAGTGTTATAATGTGTTATCTCAAGAACGGTTTTGAATATTTTAATAAAAATTTTGCCTGATATAAAGAGGCAAGGAGACATATTTTAAAATATATGTTTGACAGGACGGGTGGGTGACAAGTTTTTTCCTCAAAAATTTTATTCTGCATCAAGAACTACACACACACAACATTCTTGCATTTACTCTACCGATTGCAACGTTACGAATTTTTGAATAAATAAAATAAAAAATAAGAGTGAAACTACTATAACATACCAAACGGCCTTTATCTATTTTAAAATTATCTTTTAAACGACGCACATGATTTAAAATTTAGGGAATTGAATGTGCATGCTTGTCGAATCCGGCATTTTATGTTTTTTGGCGTAATTAGTGCTGCAGCCATCACTTTTTCTTTTAAAGGTACCCACAATAAAAATTCTATGGGGGTCAGATCAGGAGACCTTGCAGGGCCACCATTACTAATCCATCTATCTCCAAACATGTCATTTAGAGTGTCTCGGACTTATCGCGCAAAGTGTGGCGGGGTACCGTCTTGCTGAAACCACACTTCTTATTGCTGATTTTCATTTTTACACCCTAAATGGCATTTTTGGCGATAGATGGACTGATCGTGGTAGTCCTAGTCCAACTGGTAAGCTGGTTTGCAAAGTGGCGACAAACTACAAGACTCAAAAGTTATTTTGTGAAAAATGCGAAAGGCGGCAAAATAAAGTAGAAATCGAATAGACCAAAGTTTATTCTTAATGAATTTTGAAGATCGCACTATGGTCTTAGTGGAAGGCGTGCTAATCCATTTCAAGAGCCAAAAGTGCGTACAAGTAAAGAGTATTAACTTCTGTACACAATAGTAAAAGCATTTAACTTTAAAGAAAACAAATTGTTCAACGCTGAGAAAACGATGACAGTTGAACAATGTTTAAAAACTTCAGTCATAATCCAACTGGGTTCCAAATCATTATTTATCTGTTATTAATTTTGCGCGGGTGTATGAACTCATCTTCTGGTGTTTGGTTTAAACTTATTCAACAATTGATTTGTTAGGTGGTTCGCAAAATGTGTCTCAACCAATTATAGGAAATATGATCGTGGGTTTATTTAATTGTTCATACTTAATATGGGTTGTGAAGTAGGCTATTTATTCGTAATTATTAATAAGGAATGAATGACAGGTGTTTATTTAACAAATATTGGGAGATGATTCTTAGAAAATTATATTTATCATAGTTATTAATTATATCTTGCCAGTTGCGCATTTGCTAAATCGTAACTATATAAAAAACTCGTCTTATACATTGATGGATCAAAAATATGATAAATAAAGAAATGGATCAATAATATACTCATGATGAAAGACTCACAACAACAACTGGTAACATCTCATTGCAGAATATTCCAGATAGCAATACACACAATATTCAAGAGATAATATAAAGCGGGGCCTTAAAAAAATCGGATTGTCAGACTATCCCTAAAATTCCGAGAACCCACTGAATTTCTTGCATATGAAGACAGAAAGCTGGCTTAAAGAACTACTTGTGTGCATCACAACAGAACTCCTTTGGGTTCCTGGCTGCTCAGGAATAGCTGAAAAGTAGATATGACAATAACCAGGGCAGTCACTTACTGTCTTTAGAACAACTATATAGACAGGTGCTAAAGGCAACATTACATCTAAACGAACGTGTGCTGGTGCACATCTGGAAAAGTCCATTTCCAAAATTAAATTAAATCATAGAACTCTTGGCAGGTCATCATTATCATCTAAAAACACACTTGTGTAGAACCGAGGCATATCACGGACCTAGGCCTTGCTGACTATGTGGAGGAAAAACGAAACTGCCTTCCATATTCCGTAAGAACCTGGAACTTTCAACAAAGAAGATAGATGCTTCTCGGCAGCCTACAGGACGGCCACTGCCTACGGCATATGAAGTATTTGCTCGAAAATTGCTGAACCTTAGCAAAGGCACAGAGTTTCTGTAGAAAAAAAAGGAGCACAACAAATTAAAAGGCTACAGTGTAGATTTGCCCCACCTGGAAGCAAGCAGCCAACCAACGGTTGAGGCGCTAATTTTTTTTTTCAATTTTTTACCCCGGCCTCCTCTACCTAACCTACAACAGTAAATTGGGCAATATATTACTTTTAATGCTTGTATTTTGATTCATTTTACCGTAAGAACTGCTCTCCTATTAATATGTAAGTGTAACAGTGAATGTTGCACCAGTATGTCCATACGTCTAGCATAACTGTTCCGAATTTAGTCAACTATTACTGTATAACTTGTAAAGGCCTTGGCGATCTCATATTTCGATAATTAAAAAACATGACTTACAGCTAAAATTACGTGCATTCACCGTAAAACATACATAATGTAAAAGTATTTGTATTAAAATATATATAAAATTATAAATTGTAGGTACTTGTAGGTACTATATTAGCTTGTGCCTTTCTATTCCATTGTTGTTCTAAACTTTTTTAAATAGCACTAAGTGCTACTGTTGCTTTCTCACAAACGTCTGTTTAAAGATCAAAACAAACATCTTCAGTAGTTACCTGTCGGTGACAGGTTTATGTATTAGTCAACTATTAATTAAAAAAAATGCTTTATATAATGTTGCTTTATCATTTATTGACTTAAAGGTAGCGATTTATTTCAAGGTTATTAACTTACGTAATGTCAGGTCTATGTTTCATGGTTTACTCGTTATAAATAATTTATTTTATTTATCAACGTATTCTATGGCCGTTCTATGAGTTCGCACCATTTAACAAACTAATAACCAACTTTACTTATCTCTAAGATATATTCTTTGGAAGAAGATCTTTTTCACAAGTCCGTTCTTTCGATAAATGCATTTTTTTCGACTATTTTCTCCGTTCTAATTCTGACCAATCACAAGCGACAATTTGTGTGTTAAAAATGACGTTTTAAGCGGAAAAATTGTTTGATAGTGTCTGTCAGCAATTGATTCGATTTTTACCTGCGGCAAAATTTGACAAGCAAATGTCAACGCAAATTATGGGAATGTTGTGTATGTATGCCTTACTCCAGGAATAGTCTTATGAAAAACCATTCGTGAATGTAATTTTTCTGTGAATAATTTTCAAAAAAATACGTTACTAGGCTGTTTCTTCAGCCAGTGGCATTCGTTTATGTGGCAGCATTTATGGCATTAAAAATGCTGAGCAACTGATTTTTCCACATTATTTCGAAAAGATTAGATGCACGCACCACTTGCGTTATTCGTATGCGAATAGTCGATATTCGGGAAATTTACGGCATGTGTGGGTAAAAAATTCGTGTTCGTTAGCGAATCTTCAGTTTTCCATCTTGAGTCGGCAAATCAATATACTATATCAAAGTACACGAATAATGGCATTAGCTTTTTCTCACGCTGTCATCGACACTTGCGTACCAAATGTTTTATATTTTTGAGGTTAGTTTTATCACCAGGTTTGCTGTATAATATGTGAATTTAACGTGAATTTAACTCAATTAAGTAGTGACTGATACCATGCTGATACTGAAATGGAGTAAACAAGTGAAGCTGTAATGTAAAGCTGAATATAAGGTTGCTGATGCCTGGCAGATGTTACCATGAGAATGTAAATTTCATTTGCACTTTGAATGATTTGAACAAGAGAAAGAACTTTTGATGAAATTTTTTAAGTGCTACTACTCCATATTTAAAAAATTACAATAGCATAAAAAATATCCTGCCTCAGCAACGACTTTCCATCATAACGTGTTCCGTGTTTTTTTAACTAAAGGCAAGTAAATATTCACTTTTAAGGCCATATGTATAAACACACAGCTTTTACAAACATTAGTGCATGAACATTCATTATCGACTATTCGTAGATTTAACGAATATTCGTCTACGCATATGTGGAGCTGGAGTTGTAGTATTACTTATGAATAAACATCTATTCGGAACCCACCTTTTTCGAATATACCACTTTTTCGAAAAAGGTTTTGCCCAAAACATAATTTTTCGAAAATAGGATATAGACTATATACAGTGTGTTATCAAATTCACTGCATATATTAGAATGGGTGACTCCTGGGATAGTCTAGAGACACACTGAACACTTTTTTTTTCGTTTAATCGAACAAATGTAAAATTTAACACAAATAACACCCAAAAAAATAGATCATACGTGCGCCCAGAGCTGCGTCGTTGTCAAAATTTTAATTTTAAAGGTAATATTAGGTTTTAAATTTGTTCCATTAAAAAATAAATAAATTATGCTAGAACTGTCCAACAATAATCTATTAATAATAAATGCCAAAAACGCATTATCCTTTCAAAAATTTCTTATGTGAAATATGAAATACGATATAACTCTCCTACGTATTTAAAAATGTACCTATTAGATACAGCATGTATTTTTGCAAAAAAAACAATTTCTGGATGGGTTCCTTTTTTAATATCCTGCACCTCTTAACATTTTGAGAAAACTATAATTGAAAATCCATTCAAAACATAAACTTCGGGAAAGTTTTGCAGTCAGCGACGCTTTAAAATTTGACCGCATCATATAAAAACTGTTTACGAAATGAAAATATTGCCCCAAAAAATACAAATTAAATAGACATTGCCCACTATGATAGCAAAACGGGCGCTAAGGGCGCAAAGTTCTGAAAGTTCGTAATTTAAACCGCATGTTATCTCGCTCTTGCTTTCCTATTCTTGTCCCCCGTATCTTTTTTCTTTTTTCGTTTTCCTGGTATTTAACAGGCACGTGCCCAGTCGAACTGTTTTTAACAATAAGTCAGGTGCCTCTCAAAGATTCCGAGCTTAACGCTGAAAGACATTAGGGGGATTTTGTAAAAAGAAACATGCTGACCCATAACCGATAAAATTTAGAGTGGTATTTTAATCAGAGTTTTCACCACATTTGCAAAATGAATTTATAAACCTACCAAAGATTTTAATTTTTTTGCAATTTTTGGGTTTTTTGTAAATTATGTGATAGATCTCACTATAAAGTGTTTTTTGGGCTGATTAGGCTTTCTGTCGAATGTCATGTTTATTAAAATTGGGCGTAGTGCTTTTTAGTAAATAAATTTTTAATTTTCAGTTTTTCAGTAGCGCTGATGATAAAAAATACCATGGATTCTTTTAAGCATTCTATTTAATTAGTTAGTGGAATGTTTTTTTCATTAATGGCTATACCTCATGTTTTGTTAGTATTCCATAAGTGTGTTAAGTTTAATGTAAATATCTTTCTAGGGGAAGTGAATTTTACAGAGATTTTACTTTAGCAGTAACAAAAACATTAGTTTTCAGTTTTTAATAGTGCGGATAGTGACAAAAGACAAAATACCTTGGAATCTTTTAAATTATTGTTTGATTCGTTATTGTAACTTTTTTTAGTGTTAATTGTTTGTCAAGCATTGGTTCATTGCATTCAGTTAATGGCTGTAGTGTGTTGTCAATGTTTTTGGTATATTGATTTTTGTTAATCTTAAACATTTTCAAAATAAGTGTATTTTGAAGGGTTTTTACCACAAAGGTAACAATAACATTATTTCTTTTGCTAACTTGTTACATAAAAAAAATATTGTAATTGGCAACTTATTATCAAGTGTTTTCTGCCAGTGGCGGGTACCGCTGTTTAGAGAAAATTTGAGGGGCGTGTGAAGAGCCATTTCTGATTTTTTTTCTTCAATCTGAATTCATACCAGGATTTACCGGTTTCAGTATATTCAGTGAATTTCATAACACCCTGTATATGATACATTATAGTTATGACCTACAGGTCAAGTTTAATGTGTTAAGAATATATTTTTGGGTTATGGTGCTGATTATTTTTTCCATAAAAAAATTAATAGTTTGAAAAATGTTAATATAGAAGCAGAAAAAGAGCCTGAGCAAACTTGAGTAAACCTAATCAGACCTGGCCAATCCCGAAGAGTGAAAATCTATGCAGGTCTGTTTTGGTTTGCTTAGAATCTTTTTCTGTATATTTTCATTAACATTCATTTTATAAACGATTAAAGTGCAAAATTCAATTTTCGATAAAATGTATTTTCGAAAAAGGGATTTTCAAAAAAAAATTGTTTTACCAACAAATATTTTAGTAAAAGTGTTTCTCGAAAAATTTTCGTAGAATCAATAAAAAAACTCAGTCCATTTATTGTTATTTTCATACTTTTTAACTATATTTTTGTTTTATATGATCAAATACTGACATAACAGTCTTGTTTATAGAATCTAATAAAATATCTGCACCTAAGCTGTATATATCATCACAGTTATTATTTTTTTCATATTTAAAAAAAATAATTGGTGAACAATGTGCCATGAAAACTGTATATCAGGTGCAAGTTATTCAACTACTATTTAACTTCTAACTACAAAGTGCAGTGTGCCAAGATTTTACTAAATTATTGTTTACTTGTTAATCCATCCAATGTTAAAATTACTTACTACACACGTACCTATTATTTAATTAATTAAAAACATGCAATCACGGCAACAGAAAAAACATTATATCAACCAGTTAAAAAATATACACAGTAGGCAAGGAGATTTGTATAGGTAGACATGGAAGAACCTTGACCGATATGATTAGCATTGTTGTTGCATACAGTGTACAGAATTTTTTTTTGCAATCCTATTTTTAGAAACTTGTTTAATAATCTGCCTATACAGGGTGACTTCAAATTTATATTCAGCATTTTAAAATTTCCGAATTAAGTTCATGTAAAAAAGTTCATAAGCACAGCGTTTTCTAACACTCCTTTGGCGAGAAATAGGGTGATAAATTTCTTTCCATCTAGCAATTAATATATCGCCCACCAGAACCAAACTCAACAACTAAAGTAAGAATCAAGCAAGAGAAAGCTACGAGCGTCATAACTGACAGGGACTGCAATTATTTCTTTCTCTCTCATCTTTTGAAAAGTGGGCATCAGTGGTGTGTTATGGATTATTCTTTATTCTTATGGTAAAAATAGTGGTGCTGAATGAACTGGCAACGCTGCACGATGTTCGCTTTGGCCAAATCAGAATCGAAATAAAATCCGCCCCATCAACATGCTAAGAGATGTTTTGCGAGTGCCTCTCCAATGTTGCCGAATGTAGATTGTAGTCAGATTGTAGTGTGATGACATTGCATCCGAGGACGAACTGGGATGTTCGCAATTTGATACAGATAGCTAATAGTAATTTTTTATTTAGCGAATAGAAATTTTTTAATTTTGAGTTATAAGATGCTTATATTTTATAAAGTTATGGTGATATTTAAACAAAATTTGTTAAAGGATATTATCCAAACAGGCCTTATACCGTTTTTATTTGTAAAGATGGAAAAAAATGTTAAATATGAAAGTTTTGGGGATTTTTATGGATCATTCATATATCTTATCAGCAAAACAATTGAGCATCGAATAATAGTATATATAGAAATATAGTATAAAACATCGATTTTATCGCTTATTTTAAATTGGATGGTATGATTTTTTTCATATGTTTGGAATCTAGGAGAAGTACTAGACTTATTTTGTATAATATACCCTATGCGGTTTTTTAATAGTTTTTGAAATACTGCAAATTAAAAATTATATTTTAAACGTAACTCTCCAGGTTGCGAACGAAATACCTGCTACCTTTTTAAATCTACGCGCGTTGATATTCGCCGTGTGTAGATACATTTTTCTGTAAAAGTATCGGAAAATTTACCCATCATAGGCTCACCGGCGATGATCCCTGTCTGTGACCGGCATAAGTCAAATTTAATGTTAAGGTTCACAATAATACTTTAGTCACCATAAATTTATAATTTTATTTTTATCCAAAATGAGATATTTTATTCATAGATATACAAAATGTTAAAATTATATTTAAAAGACAACAATAATGTTAGAGCAGCTCAAGACAATATGAAGAAAGTATTGAAGAGGGACAAATAACTCCATCATTAAACACTATAATAAAAACAAATAGAAGACTAGAAGAAAGAGGAATTCTGGACAATGGAAAAAGGCGAAGAGAAATAAATAAAGAAACGGACATTTTAATCTATTTTCAAGAGGATTAAAAAAAAATTGTTACCGATTGTGTGCGGTATCTCAGATATGGAAGAAGAGATAAAATGTTGACTTATGGAACAGTTCAAAGAACGTTAAAGTATTTTAAGTAAAGACCATATAAAATTATACTAGTTCAAAAGCTTAGTGGCGATCAAAAAAAAAGGAGATATACTTTTGTCGCTAATATTAACGAAAGAATGCGGCAAGATCCCAATTTATTTCATATTATCGTTTGGACAGACGAAGCAACTTTCTCAACTGCGGAAATGTTTAACAGATGAAATAATCATGTTTGGTCGGATGAAAGTCCCTTTACCGTCGAAGATATTGCTTTTCAGGGGCGTAATTCAACCAACGTTTTGGGTGGGATATAACAAAATAAAATTCTAGGACCACTGTTTTTTCGGGGAGCCTTAACTGGCCAGCGCTATCTCAATTTTCTAGAAACTGAAATCGAAGATATTCTCGACGATTTGCCACTTGAAGAACGTCGACGTATTATATGGCAACAGGACGGAGCGCCTCCCCATAATATAATTGAGGTTCGCAATTTTTTAAACCATCAATATATCGAATGGATCGGTAGATATGGAACATTACATTGGCCTGCAAATAGCCCAGACCTCACACCTTTAGATATATTTCTTTGGGGTCATTTGAAAAATTTCATACACAGCAATCATAATGAAAATATTGAAGAAATTCGATGGGAGGTGAGAAATGAAGTAAGAAATCTGAACGAAAATGATGCTGAAAGTATTATAAACACCCTTCAGAGGCAGAGAAGAATGTATGAGAAGTGCGAAGAATTAAATGGCGGACATGTTGAAAATGTCTGTTGATATTTATTCGACAATGTTAACATTTATCTGTTTCTGTTTCAATTCATTTGTTATTCTTTATAATCGAAATTATATATTTATGGCGACTAAAATATTATTGTCAACCTTGACATTAACTTTGACATACCTATGAAGAAAATTTAAAAAGGTAGCGGTATTTCGTTTGCAGCCTGAATAGTTACGTTTAAAGTATATTTATGCGAAATAATTTTTAAATTGAAATATTTCAAAAACGATAGAAAAACCGCATAGGGTATGTTATACGATACGATATGAAAATTTCTGGAACAACCCAAACCAAAAGCTATTGAAAATGAGCATGATGTGAATAGTTTATGACAAAATTAGTTGTAAATTTCGCAAAAACCGATCAAATCCGGGTTTTTTCAATGTTCTACTTTAATTTTATCAAAACTATTCATCCTACAAAGAAAGGTTGTGTTTCAAAAATATTCATTTTAAATATATTTGGTTTAGACGAATCACATACTTTTTATTTTTTGACATTTTGTATATTTGATTTCAACTGTGATAACGTTAAAAACGTTTTTATGCGTGCAAAAACTTTTATTAAGAATACCCAAAATTTTCTTAAAAATAGGAAATGAAATTCTTTTCCATATGACGCGAACTTTATGAATGCCGCTGTACATATAAAGTAATAAATAATAAATTCACACAATCATTGAATCATTAGTTTTAATTTTTATAATTATTTGTTGATCCAATCACGATACACTTACACAAACGCCTTGTTTAAAGGGACTACGTCACTAGTATACCGATTCCCAGCAAGCGCGACAGAGCACGCATGATGTCTTAATGCCTATGACGCTCGTGGCTTTTTCTTGTTTGATTCTTACTTTACATACGCTGCTCATATCGTTTGATCGGCAGAAACTACTTAAATGGACTATCTGCCTATAATACTGTACCTACCTAGAACTGTCGATGATGTATCGCAATATTCCCCTGTCCGTTTCAGACAATATTCCAAATTTACTCCCTGTCGATATTTTGATCTTTGTAACAACGATATTTGCACTAAGAGGTACTATTTAAATGTAATGCTGGTCTCTAAAGTAAAAGATTTGAGCAACACCTAACCAATCATATCGGTACTATTAAACATTATTTTTTAATTATTTATACTATAAGCTTATTCCAACAAGCAGTCCAGGGCTGTTTTTAATTAGATATAAATAGAGTCGCCTAGGTGAATATACATATTACATATGCCACAGCGACGAAATTCTAACCTCCGTTACTAACCGATGGTTTCTGATGATTAGAAACTCCCATGGAATGATTGTTGGAACAGAGCTTTCCGTATCAAACTTTTCTTATATACAATTGTTAGTACATATAGCTATATACACAGTATGTAAAACAAAACAAAATATAGCTTACCCTTCGATAAGTTCTCCAACCGTGGCCATGTAGACTGATCATTTTGAATAACAATTGCTTCACCATCCCCAAAATTAACCTTTGTAGAATAAACTTTATTTTCCTGTACGTCATCAACTAACTTAACTCTGTCCGCCACTGACCACGAAGATCTTCGATTGTCTTTCGCTTCCGGAACCACGCGAATATTTGCGAAGCTGTCCGAATACCGGTTTTCGTTATCGGATAAGTAATCGGGCTTTTTCGTCGGTCGTAGATTTTGTAGAAGTTTCTGGAATTCCGTTGTTTCGTTGCCAGACTGTTCGTTGGGTTGCTTTGTTTCGTCTTGTTTGTCGTAGTAGGAATTGTGAACTGTTACAGTGGATTTCCATATAGGAGGATCGTCATTTGGAACGTGTCGTAACCTAACGCCCCATTTTCGAGAGTCTTCATCTGAATTAGAATCAGTAAATGCTATAGGTTCTCCTAAGTGGTAAGGCTTAGGTTTAATTGGCTTATTTTTTAAAATTCCTCTAATGTTATCATTATCGTCTTTTCTTTCTTCTTCTAAGTAGTCCATGTGGTTAGTGGTAGTATTATTAGTATTAACGGTAACTACGCTAAAAGCTGAAGGTACTGTAGGTTCGTTAGACTGTAAATTTTCGTGAGCACTGGGATAACCATTTGACTCCATCCTGTTTTCTGACTCTTCATCGTTTGTTATTCCAAACATCGTTTTTTCGTATGAACTATCACCAAAGTGAAGCACTGGTAAGCCGTTTTTGTTAAAACTTTCATCGATATCAACGATAGGTCCCGAATTTCTACGCCGTCTTCTAAAATTTTGCGTGGGAGGCGGTTTTTCGTCCGTTTCGACAATGTTTACTTTTCCAGATTCGGCTGCAAAATGCACTTCTGTTTTACAAAATAGCACTTTTTTCGGTTTCCTGTTATTTAAATTATCATCGTCCGTAATATCGTTTTTCAAAAATGGTTCATTCATTACCAAACTTGTTTTTCTAAATCGATTTTCAGTGCCGTTAGTTGCATACTTAGCTTCATCCACGGCAATTGAATGCCTTTTCAGCTCTTTGTCGGGATCATCGTTCCACGACAACTCGACGATATTGTTATTTTTAACTATTGGTATGGTAATGGTCGTTGATTTGATATCGTCCTTTGACCAATCGTTTTCTTTAAAAGATGATGACCGTTTATTCCAAGCATTGGTTAACTCGTCGGATGTCCTATTAGAATAAGAATGTTTGTCCTCTTGATTAAATATGCTAGTCATTTTCTTGACATTGCCGAAACTTATCCCGTTATATGGTTTATTATAAGAATTATACTTATTTTCTACGTGACTTTCACTATCAGAATTATTACGTTGTCCATTAGTATGGCTGTTAGTATTTGTTTTAACTGCAGTGGGTACTACCATAATTTCACTAGATCTACAAATACCACTATCGGTACTTGATTCTGCAATACTTTTATTTTTGAGGGAAATTGAGCTCGGTTCCTCTTGACCGTGTACTTTCTCAAATCCATAGGATTTCCTTCGGTTATACCAATCCTCATTTCTATGACTGCTTGCACCATTGACAAGCTTAGGACGAGACTCCAAACTTCCGGTGCCAATCACAGGTTTCTTGTTTTGTATCATTTTTTCCATACCAAATACATATGATTTGACTCGGCTTTTATTTCTTGCTCCAAAGGCAGTAATTCCTTCAGCTATAGAGTCTTCAGTAACAATTCCATCATCACTTTCTTCGCTTTTTAACTCAACTTCATTGGTGTTAAGATCACTACCTGGTGAACTCGTACGTCGAAGCCTTCCTCTGACCTCTTGTAAGGATTCCACAGTTACAAACGAGTCCCGCTTTTTCAGAGGCTTCGAATTTAAATGCTCGTTTTCATGGTCGTCTAAATTTTCATCAACTGAGCTTCTATCTGTGGAACTTGAACTAGAAATTGATTTAATAATGTCGTCTAATGAATCCAAATCCGCTGATACAGAATATTTATTTAATGCTGTTGTAAGGCGTTTCCTTCTCTCAAGTTCGTCGCGAATTTTCTTTACATTAACATTTTCTGGCAAGTCTGTAGGTTTACTAGAAATCCTTGGGGAACTAGTTTTTGGATACTGTAAACTGCGACGAATTTTTGAAGTCCTTCTCCAGTTTTGTAGCTGATCTACATCTTCCAAGTTTTCTGTACTCCTATTACTTGAATCTTTTTCTGGAATTTGATGAATATCATCACTACTAGTACTTCTAGTTCGTGTTAAATTATAATGTGAGTTAATATCACTATTAGACGTACCACTTTCTTCTATTTCTGTGATTTCAACACCACTTGCACTACTGTCTACACTGTTCCGTTTAAAAGTAGGAGATTTTCTGCCAAAAGCATTACGAACTGCAGATTCATGAATCTGATGGCACAATCTTGATACCCTCTGAAGATTTTCAGCTGCTGCAGAGTGTACGTTTTTTATATGAGTACTGAGATCATTCGAAAACAATGTGGACGAATTTTGACTCCGTGGTTGTCTAGACGGAGGTCTTCTGCTAACGCTTCGACCTACTGAGGCTTTGGATTTTTGCGAGGATAGATCCAGTGGGTTCAGTGGAAGCTGAAATAAAAAAGAATATTAAACTACCTACATTATTTTGGCATTATGGTTAAAGCTATGCAAAATTATTGTGATTCTAGCAGCGTTACAGTTTTATTGGTAGGTACTATAATGATATAAATAAAATAAGCATATGACCCGCACATATTAGTTCATATCAAATAAAGGTTGCTGTAGTATCTCTACTTACATTAGCATTTTAAATTTGATCGGAAAGTCAGTAGCGGCATATATAATGTTATTAGTATACTAGAAATATATAAAATATTGCTTTTTGTACAGTGTTTTGATTAAATAAAGTAAATTGAAAAAAAATAATGACAAAACATTTTTAAACGTACATACTGCATGTTGTAATGGAACGATTGGTTACATATATTACTTTTATGAATATGGATAATTTTGAGCCTAACGTACATTCTAATCGTTACTAGGCCATAAGTTTATCTTTTAAATCATTTGAGGGATCACTTAACGTGGATTAGTTAAAAGCTTTTTCTCGCAAAAATTTAGACATCTTTTTCACATTATAGAGGGTTTCATCCTAAAAGTCGTAAAATCTTAAAAGATTGACTGGCTAAGCTTGGGAACTGTAAATATTTTCTGGAAAATATAAGTTTACGCGACGCAGAAACAAGGATCCAAAAGACCCTTGATTCACGGTGGTCTAGTAGGTAAAGAAAAAAGGAAAGATATCGTATCTAGGTAACTTTTGGTAATTTGCCAGTTATCGCGATATAACAAATACTTTTCTTTATTGATAAAAAAAAATTGAACTAAAATATCAGAATTGCAAATTCACTTCTAATATCGTGTAAAAGGATTTTGAATGTGATTTTTCCTTTATTATAATAATGTCATAACACCGGCACACAAAAAAAAAGTGGTCTGTACTTTTGACCAGACCCATCTATCTATATGTATTTTGATGCGCTGAATCCAAATCCGAAGTCCGTTTGGCCGGTACACCCTCAAATTTTGAGTAAATTGCAAAAAACGCTGAAAATGGCTAAAAATTGAGAAAAAGTGCAGTTATGAAAAAGAAGAAAATTTTATTGAACTAGATCAAGTATGTTCCTTATGTATTTTGATGCGCTAAATCCAAATCCGACGTCCGTTTGGCCTGTACACCCTCAAAATTTTGAGTAAATTGCGAAAAAACGCTGAATATGGCTACAAATTGCGAAAAATTGCAGTTATGAAAATGAAGAAAATTTTATTGAACTAGGTCAAGTATGAATGCTTGTGAAGTTCGTTTGGCCCGTACACCCTCAAAATTTTGAGTAAATTGCGAACAAACGCTGAAAATTGCTACAAATTGCAATTATGAAAATGAAGAAAATTTTATTGAACTAGATCAAGTATGTTTCGTATGTATTTTGAATCCGAAGTCCGTTTGGCCGGTATACCCTCAAAATTTTGAGTACATTGCAAAAAACTTCGAAAAATAGCTAGAACTTGCAATTCAACTTCGGAGGACTGATTGCTTGTGCCTGTCACCAGAGCACCTCCACGTGGTGACGGTGGGCAACAGAACCATCTGGCAGAGTCCCTGGCTTAACGGCGTGTATGCCGTTATGGCAGACACAAGCGATAAGTTTACGATGCAGGGATTCGGAACCCCACTATCGGCGTCTGGTCAGGGTGACAAAGCAGGCCCGCAGGCGTCGTCATCAAGCGACTGCAGTTCTGCAGTAGTGGGTATCTTGGCTTCTGTAGAGTATAATGTTACAAGAAATCACTCCCACATATGTAATAAAAGTCCTCATTGGTGCGTAAGAACAATACTATTTTTTGCTATTTTTTACGATTTTTGATAAATATATGAATGATTGAGATTGACATATTCTGAATTTGGATTCAGCGCATCAAAATACATACGAAACATACTTGATCTTGCTCAATAAAATTTTCTTCATTTTCATATCTGCAATTTTTAGCCATTTTCAGCGTTTTTTCGCAATTCACTAAAAATTTTGAGGGTGTACGGGCCACACGAACTTCGGATTTGGATTCAGCGCATCAAAATACATACGAAACATACTTGATCTAGTTCAATAAAATTTTCTTCATTTTCATAACTGCAAGTTTTAGCCATTTTCAGGGTTTTTTCACAATTTACTCAAAATTTTGAGGGTGTACGGGCCAAACGAACTTCACATACATACATACTTGACCTAGTTCAATAAAATTTTCTTCATTTTCATAACTGCAATATTTCGCAATTTGTAGCCATATTCAGCGTTTTTTCGCAATTTACTCAAAATTTTGAGGGTGTACGGGCCAAACGGACGTCGGATTTGGATTTAGCGCATCAAAATACATAAGGAACATACTTGATCTAGTTCAATAAAATTTTCTTCTTTTCCATATCTGCACTTTTTCGCAATTTTTAGCCATTTTCAGCGTTTTTTGCAATTTACTCAAAATTTGAGGGTGTACCGGCCAAACGGACTTCGGATTTGGATTCAGCGCATCAAAATACATTTAGATAGATGGGTCTGGTCAAATTTACAGACCACTTTTTTTTTGTGTGCCGGTGTAATTATTCAAAGCTAAATAAAGAGAAATAAACGTTTTTTCGATCACGTATTCAAGCAGGCCTTAGTCTAAGTTATTATAGGTTTTTCTAACCTTTATATTCCATTTAATTAATTCCATTTAACAGAGAACAACTTAATTTCTTCATTAAAAAATTCGATATCAATCCACCTCTGAAACAGGCCTAGTTATGCGGGGTGCTGAAAGAGAGATCTAAGAGTACGATACGGAGGTACTCTTCGAGGTTTTAGAAAGGCAGTTCTGAACCGGTCGTATACGTATTTAACGGTTTTATTGAATTAACTAATGGGTCGTCAGATATAACTAAGATTTGTAACATTATAGTTATCAGTAATTGGGGTTTTCTTAGATTTCATTACATCGATCTTTTTATATCTTTTTGATTCCAGTTTTATTGTAAGAGTAAACGCCTATCCGAAGAGCATTGACCATTTCATACTTTTGCACTTTCTTTATTTTTCTCTGTTGATTTATACCTTTTTGTCAAATTATATTTTTGCTTGTACAGTAGATTTTCTTTTTACTTGTTAATATATTTCTAAGCGTTGTGCAAAAGAAAGTTGTTTCATTTATTGGAAAGATAGACATATTAAGATTAAGTTTTAAGTTAGATATTCGTTGGCTCGTCGACGACATTCGATAGACGACGCGAAATGAGAGTTCTGCAAATGGTGACAATTTCCAGTTCTTCGATCTAGTGCTGCGAAACTAAAGTATGAGTAACAGCAGTAACCTTTGGGGTGAGTTCTACTAATATTCACGAACTTTAGTTCCACATCGTATGGATATTACAATGGCCCAAAGAAAATATCAGTGGCGTCCCTGCCGCATTATTTCTTTTTATCTAGATAAATTTCGTAGATATGAAATTAAAATTCATTCGGCTCAGGCTGACATATAAAAATATTTCAATCTGTGACAATGTTATTGACATTGTTTTTTCTTTAATTTTTAAGTTTTAGTCCTTACGTTCACGTTTTTGGTACTCCAGTCTAAGAATAATTGAAGATCTTGGAAAAGGAATAGATGCATAGATCTGCGTCTATTATCCACTTCTTGATTCGAGTCTGAAAGAATGAACTTTGGAATGAAGTACTACCTTTAGCGTAACTATGGATGGGATTGATAGATGAAGAGAGCAGGTCATTAATATGAAGAAAAAATAGGGTTGGTGCCAGGACTGAACCTTGGGGTACGCCAGCATTGATAGGATGGAAGTTAGATGAGCGGTCGTCCACCACGACAGATATGCGCCGATGAAAGAGAAAGCTGCCGATCCAGGCACTTAGTCTGGAGGGAAGACCTTAAGAAGGTAGTTTGTTGAGGAGTGCGACATGCCATACATTGTTAAATGCTTTATTATGTTAATGCGGTACTATCCATCAGAAATAAGAATATTTCGGGTGACGATGGCTTATCTGCAAAGATTGTCTTAAACGTTCCTGATTTACCATTGCAAAATTCTCGCCCAGGCTATCAATGCCTCTTGGAAAGCAGGTGGTTTCTCACCGTCTTCCAAACAATATAAAGTCTTTGAATAGTCTAAGGATCTTCAGGCGGAGGGTTAGGCATTTGCTGACTGACGGGGCTTACTATTCGGTTGCTGAATTTTATGACGACTCATTTTAAATTCTGTCTTTTTTTTACACGTAGGGGAGGGTGGGGCAAGATGGGGTAGTGAGGCAAGACGGGGTACCCATATTATCTTCTAAACCGAACGTATCTAAACCAAAACAACTACACACATAGTCGCTTAAGTGTCGCCAAAGTACGAGGTCGCATCCCTGTTTAAGCGCATAAATACAAGTTTTTACGTGTTTTGCTATCGGTTCGGTTCTGTTTTCCAAGCGTGTTTAAAACTTTTATTAATTTTCTCTTGTGTCAACTTGTGCTATTGAAGAGGTATCGTAAATTAGACATTAAGGTAAGGATCAGTTTTTAAATGTTTGGTAACCGGATTTTCTTAAATGCTACTTTTTGTGTGGGAATACCTTAAGGGGCATGATGGGGTACTTAGTAGCGGGGAAAGACGGGGTGCCCCACCAAGCAATTTTATTTTTATTTCTTGTTGTTTCAGAATGGTGAGAAACGACGTTGGCGTGCGACCATGGCTACATCGGTAAATTGTTTCAGAAAATGCGGAATTTGGCATTTGATTCCTCTGTATTCACCGAAAGTGACTCTATTGTTTCTGCAACCACTGACATCCCAATAATTGAAATTAACATGCCAATGCCACCTCAAACTGGTACCCCACAATTTCACACGGATACACAAATACAAGCTAATGATAAGAATCCAGTTGCAAACATACAATCATTAAATATAAATAACACAAACAGTTCTCAGCCTGGTTGTTCATATTGGCCAGAACAACAAAGCCCTACAGGAACTCCAGAGATCATATTTGCACAAGTGAGTCCAAAGCAGTTGCTTCCAGTACCCGTAACACCACAGACAAAAAGAGTGTCTAGAAAAAGAGGAAAGACTGCAATTATTACCTCTTTGCCGTACAAATTAGAATTAGAAGAAGAAATGAGGAAAAAACATGAGGCAGAGCAAGAAAAAGAAAACAGAAAAAATGAAAGGCAAAAACAACCAGCGGAAAAACAGAAAAAGAGAAGCTTTAAAATTGAAAAAGCAGGTTTTAAAAAAGAATAAGAATGGTACAAAGCAAGCTAAATGTTCTAGAAAAGATTCATCAGATGAAAGGCATGAAAGCAATGATGAAACGGACAACACTCCATGTCTTTACTGCAATGGATTATATCTAGAATCTATAGAGGGGTGGATAGATTGTGCAATGTGTGGTAAATGGGCCAATTGCAGCTGTGCAGGAGTCGAGGATGAGGACGACGAAGCCACCCATGTACATATGTGCAATGTGTCAACCTGGCCCATAGTTTTATAACTTTGTGGGATCTTTAAATTTGAATTGTATAAGTAGTTCACAAACCTTTTTTACTTTTGGAGTAGTTTTTAATTAATATTACATTAATTAAACGTATATTTTCTTAATATCATTCCCTAATAAAATCATTCCCCATCTTGCCCCATGGGGTACTCCGTCTTACCCCGCCTAGGGGGCAAGATGGGGAGAAATGACTTTTTTCGTTAATTCGATTTTTTTTGCTAAACCTGATGGAGAAATGTTGTTATTTTTCTATTGATCCAAAGGTTTATTAGGAATGGTTATTTTACTAAATAATTTGTTTCTGTTACTATTAAAATTACAGTTTTATTCTAAATACAACCTTAACTACCCCGTCTTGCCCCACCCTCCCCTATTATTTTATATCGAATTTTAAATTATGTGTATTGTTTGTGCACCTGATCAGTTAGTCTATTATTAGTGTTGTTCTGCTTATAAACTTTTAGATTTAGATTTTTTTGTATACTTATTTGTAATTGAATTATAGATGGATCATATATATACTTCCTTCTTGCTTTGACTGCAAGATGTAAGCCTTCTGACAATAAAGCTTATTTGACTTTGACTTTGCTTTGGAAATATCAAGAGCAACAATCTGGAGGTCACCATGAAATTCGAGATACTTGTTCCAGTTATGCGTGACAAAGGTAAGGGACTAGCTGTCGATCTTTAGGGACGAAATTCGTACTGTCTGTCATGGATGAATGTGTGCTTTTTTAGATATTTTAGAATTTGTACATTGATGACTTTCTCCATACCTTTGCTGACAACAGAGAGAATAGAGATATGTCTATAATTGGATGAAATGGACTTGGAACCTTTCTTTGGGAGCAGTCTTCTAGCTATCTGAGAAGATACGTATGTCACAGGAGATCTGGAAAAAACGAATTAAGATGGGTACAAGGTCTGGAGCGCATTTTTTACACTTAAAACTTAACTTTTTTACACTTAAAGCACTTAAAAAAATTGATAAATGAAAAATCCCCTTGGAGTACGGCAACGAGCGTAGATGTACTAATTATAAATATTGCAATTTTTATTATAAGTATATATTTCAAAGGAGACGTCGTCATGCATACTCGTTCTTAAACAATGAATCTAAAGACCAAAGTAAAGTGGAAAAGAGGCGCCTATAAATAAGCCGTTGGCTTATTTGAATAACAATTAGCATGCAAATGGTATTGTACCTATTATTTTAATAATTTCCACCAGTTAAAAATAAATGTGTATTTTACTTCGTCATTTCCTGTGTTTGATGATGTACATGTTTATTATATTCTAACATGGATTTAAAAATAATAATACTAATTGCATAAATAATAAAATTTAGGCAAAACAGTAGCCTTAAAATCCTTAGAACGAGACTATTTATATTATAGGTATATGTGTTATAATTTAAATGTTTCTGATCTTTACGAATAACAAAGTTTCTGTTAAACTTTTTTAGTATTTCGTTTCTACAGGCTACAATCTCTTATATCACGAGAATTTTATTTATATATCTACAAAACTATAGGTAATTATGAAAATTCAGATTCCAGTTTCGTTCGGGCAGATTCTCCAACGCTCGTCCGATCTAATTTGATATCCAAAAGTTTTAAACTGACAAGTGGAAAAATAAGATATGTATATACTATGAATATGTTTCTGATTTTTTTCGCAAATTTATAAAGAGAAGGGCAATTTTAGTACGTACTTTCGACAATAATAGAACTAAATTCATTCTAGCAGCCCGTTTCGAGATGAAAATCATTTGGAAATCAAGCATCGCTGAAATATCAGAATAATTCATAAGTTTTTAATGAACTTATTAACGATGGCAGGACCAAAACCTGTCAAAACCTAACTGATCAACTAGAAGATCTTAATTTAAATCAGTACTAAATCTTCCTTTTTAGTGAATCACGCTTTTTTTACCACAATATGTATATATATATATATATATATATATATATATATATATATATATATATATATATATATATATATATATATATATATATGACATGCCTTTTTGCAGATATTCTAATTTTACCAAATTTTTTAACAAATAATTTTTAAACTTAAAAATTTGAAACCAAAACATTATACATGGTGTTTTAAACATCTCTGGTATTTTAAGCAATATACTTTCCTATTCATTAATTATTTATTTTGCTTACAAATTCCAACATAGCACTTAAAAAATGCTAACTAATAATTTATAAAAGCGTTTCACCAATTAACTACAATAATATCCATAAAAATTTAAGTTGTGTAATTTTGCAAAAAATTCTTAACGAAGAGAAACATTTTTTTTTTCGCTTATTTTTTTTGCAGGTTGTGAACATACAGGGTATCCCTTAACTAATGAATCATACCGCAACAGAAGATAGTAGACTTGAAAATAGGCCGTTTGTGCTTAATTTCTCATAATAAAATATCCGCGGTGAGAGAGATACAGGGTGATTGAAATAAAAATCTATTTACGAAAATTGACGATAATTTGAAAACGGTTAAGCGGATATGAATCAAATTCGGTGGAGTTATGTTCTTGAGGGTGAGTAAAACGATTTTGTAATTAGTTTTAAGATATCTCCTAGAGGGCCCTCTAAACGATATCTTAACGCAAATTACAAAATCGTATTTCTCACCCTCAAGAACATAACTCCACCGAATTTGATTCATATCCGCTTAATCGTTTGTATATCATCGCTAATTTTCCTAAATAAATTTTTATTTGAATCACCCTGTATCTCTTTAACCGTGGATATTTTATGATAAGAAATTAAGCACAAACGTCTTATTTTCAAGTATACTCTGTCCTGTTGCGGTATGGCCCATTAGTTATGGGACACTCACTATATCTATGCACTATACGTGCACGTTTTATTTACTAACAATAATGAAAGTAGATTGATAAAAATAGTGCATGCGTTCTGACGAAATCACTGTTTTTCGAGGATTAGCGATCTCAATGATAAATAATACTACTGTGATACAAGCATTAATACCTTATAATTTGCACGAGTGCAAAATTTTTAGGGGATAAACTGAACGTGAATCTCATATGTTACACGAGTGTGAAAATAGTATATTACGCAACGATGGGTATTAACACACGAGCATAAAGTAACGACATGAGCCTTGGCGAGTGTCGTTACGAAATGTAATCTATTGATATGGGATTAAAGGATTTTGGATTCGGAAGAAGACGAAATTCGTCCCATAATAATAATATGGCAACTCTAGGTATAAATAAGGGAGAAAAATGGACAGTTTGGTGGGTGGTAGCGTAGTTGGACAGTAAATGGATGAAATAGTAAAGGGATGCATATCTGTGGCCAAGGGCGTAGCCAAGGGAGGGCAGGGGGGGGGGCACGTGCCCCCCCCCCTGGCACGAGCAAAAAGCAAAGATTTACCAATGTGCCATTCAAATTTCCTGTACGTCTTATACCTAAATCAGCAGTCAGCTGCGGCGCCTGCCGGTCAGTGCTGTCGCAGCTGATTTTCATTACTGAATGTAGGACAGAAGATTCAAAAATCGAAACGTTTAAGAATTTAAAACATTTAAAATAGCTTTCTCTGCACTTTAAAATCATTGAGGGTGGTTAAATAAAACACTGTTTTTTTTTCAAAAATAAAAAATAGTATTAAATTATTAACATTATATAAAAAGTTTTAATTTATACCAATAGACAGGTACAATCGGTACTTGTATACTACTTAATTACAAATTTTAAAAAATCAGTAGTTTTATGTATTACCATCAGTTTATTTCCTCAGATTTTTTTGTCAATCGATCAATTCAACGGCAGCCTCCAATGAAAAACAAGTATTGTTTTTTAATATTTGTTTACAGTACTCCATCGTAGTTATATTCAGGCAATTTATATTTTCTTTAACGACACAAAGTACAAGAAAGAGTAGTACTCGTATTACACTAATTTCATCAATCGAAAAGCCACTAAACTTAATTCATAATATATTTTCAGTCACAATAATTTTTCAATATTTTTTGTGCTTATTTGGTTTTAGTTTCGTTTTGAAAGTTCGTTCTAAAATTAGTGGTTTTTCCAAGATCAGTACTGACGTACTGAATTTGGCCACTTTGTACTGAATTCAGTACAATTGTACCGAAATGGCAGCACTGCTGCATGTGGCGCAAACGTGTGAAGTGGTAAGAAAGCTTTTGATGTTAATTAATAATAATAATAATAATAAATACATTTATTTGTGCCAAAGAAAAATAAAAGTACAATAATAAAGAATTGTAATAACAAGTACAATAGCAATAACTGTAATAGCCAAAGGAATTAAAAATTACGGGAACATACTAGTTGGCACAAATGGGTAGAAATTTTGATTAAAATTAATCATTCTTCCAATCCTACCCCACGCAAATATTTTTTAAGTTTACATTTAAAATTTATATAACTTAATTAAAGGTGGCTGCCGTGCGCTGTTCCTGTTCACTCTGTTTGTGTTCACGCAGATCTCAGATATAAAATAATTATCAAATTGTAATATAATTTTTCTTACAAAATTGGCCTAACAATATCTTATACTATACCTGCACCATAATCGACAATTTTAGCATAATTTCAAATTTTGTAAATTTATTTCAATTTATTTTAAATAAAACCGCAAACTTTTACCGGCTTATTATGAAAACAATTTATTGTTTTTTTTGCAAAATAATTTGTTTTCATAAAATGTTTCGCAAAAATAAAATGTAGATAAATTTTATACATTCTTTTTGTTAAGCGATGTTCTGTTTTAGCAGGTATTCATTATTTTCTTTTTTAACTGATTCGAGTTTCTAATTTGCAATAATAATACGTATGTACTATATACTATACATTATCTATGAATATATTTTTTTTTAAATAATGTTTTTTTTATATTTCTTTACAAAAAAACTAAAAAAACTAGACTACGTACTACTACGTTGCGTCCTTGGGGTCCAGAAAATCTGCCCTCCCGGTCACCTAATTCTGCCCCCCCCTGCTCAAAATCCTGGCTACGCCCTTGTCTGTGGCTCCTGTTGTTTTGTTAGGAACAATTAAACGGGGAATGGAGGCTGGTTTTTCTTAACAAGATCCGTGAAAATACAAATATATAGAGAGATAGATCACCAGCAGCACGGCGATGAGCGAAAGAAGAAAGTTCTCTTGTTGGGACTGAATCATTGATGAGTCGACAGGCTTCTTTGAATAGAATTAATGATGATAGTATCGAAGACGATGCCGCTTCCCAGATGTGGAAAAATATTTTAGGATAGGTATTATTTGGGAAACATAGGGAGTATATGTATAAGTTGGAAGGGTAGAAATACGTTTTGGCTTGGAGGAAAAAGTCACAGCTTTTTAGCAGTTGATGTGCTACTGAGGTAATGTCTTTGTGCAAAACGATGCTAACAAGAGCGTTTTCTATAGAGCTTAGGTTTGCTCAGGTTTGCTGTAGGGCCATTCATGTAAATGTGATAAATAATAATGCTGGTCATATGTACCCCAGGGAGCACGACTGGGTTGTGGAGGCGTTGCCGTTTAACTGAACAAGGTGCTAAGCACCTAAGTCTAATTGGAGGGCATGGAGGAATGGAGGTATAAGTGCATAGATCTGCATCTATTATCCAGTTATATATTCCACTACTTACACAATATTTTAAGAAATATCTATTAAGCAAATTTTTAATATGATGACTTGTTTTATAACCCAACAAATTAAATGATGCTTTACGCTGGGTTGTTCTAAAAATCCTAAAATTAAAGAAAAACCAAGTACCTACATTTCTATAACTTATTAACATAGATAAAACCCGCACACTAAAAACGACCTTCACTGTAAAGAACATGTTTTCCTTTACAAAATACCAGATGACTCAAAACGTTTTAGAAAATTAACTTACATTTCCAATAGGTGTTACTGCGATTACCTATGAATATTAATTATAATGTAAAACGGAGGTGACTAATAATATAAAGAGTTATTTTAACAAAGAACTGTTAATTTTTAAACAAGTTATTACGTTTCTATGTATGAAAATTTGTATACGATAGATTTTTATATATTTTTTACATTTACTTTTTTTGCGATTAGTCTAACAATTATAGTTAGAACATAATCAGCTTTTACGCAATAATAATTACTAAATAAATCAATATTAGGAAAAAAAAAGATGAAGTGTTGTTAGTACTGGAAGAACTACATCGGTTTATACATAATATTGTAAACATTAGCTGTTTATTAGAGACATTTTTTTTTAAATATAGGTATAGGAATACCTAAATTTATAATAGAAGTTGACTTATTCAGGAATTTTAAATTATTTTATATTTTAATAAAAGATTAAATTTTCTCTTGTTAAATAGCTGATATAAATCAATTTATATTATAAATTTAGATTTTCCGAGACATTTTAAAAGATTTTCACTAATAAACAATTAACTTTTAAGATCTTCTTGTTGATCAGTTAGGTTGTGGCCGATTTTTGTTTTGTCATTGTTAATAATGCATCATTTAAACTTTAGGATTTATTCTAATACTTATTTCAGCGATTTGCTTGGTTTCCAAATGATTTTTATCTTGAAAATTGTTGCTTGAATGAATTTACTTATATTATGAAAGTACGTAAAGTAAAATTCAAAATGTACCGTTGATTTTTTGACTGCAATAAATCCTTAATGATGTCTTAGGCTATAAAAGCTCATAAATGTCCATCCCTTTCAGACAGGGCTGGCCCTTAATATTTTACCTGCGACATGAATTATACCAATTGTTAAGATTATTATTTTCCAATTCATTTTAGGAAAAAATGCTTAAAATTAAATTTTTACAGGTAATTAAATTAATTACCTGTAACTTAAGCACTTAATATTAATAATATATAATGATATTTTATTAAGGCACCTTCAGTCACCTTTTTAGCTTTCCTGTGTGAGGTGCGAGTTGTGTGCGCTAATTTTGTCTTTTTATTTTAACTATTTAGTTTGCTTAGTTAAACTATTTTTTAAGTATAATGTGGCGTCCATGGACTCATGCTGATGGTGCAGCTAGTAGTGTATCTTTAAAAAGAAAGCATTTATCACCCGATGCGAAAGAAATAGTCAAAAATGTATATTCATCTTTACTAAGAAGGGGTTTGAATAAAAATGCTGCTTTAGCAGAAACTAGTGCTTTAGCTAAAATTCCCTTAACTTCGATAAAGGACATAACAATGAAACCTATTAATGCAAGAAAACAACGAAACGACGTTGGCCAATTAAGAAGAATAGACGAGAGTGATAAGGACCTATTAAGAAGAAAAATTTATGCTATGTATGAAGAACAATCTGTACCCACATTCAAATCATTAAAAATTAGGCTAGCAAAAGACGAAACAAATATTTCATGCAGCATATCAAGCCTAAGGAGAATTTTACTTCAAATGGGTTTTAAGTATCACACAATTGATAAAAGACAAACCATAATGGAATCTCAACGCTTACGGGAATGGCGCCAAAAATACTTAACGGCTATTAAACAATATAGAGTAGAAAAATTATATATAATAGATTCATATTTTCAAGCCGACCCTGCACCCATTTATTGCGGTTTGAAGATGTTAGGACCTACACAATGGGGTTTAAGCAGGTAGTTGATTTATTGCAGAAAAGGTCAACGGTATAATGTGAACTATACTTTACCGAAGTTGCCCCTTTCTTTGTAAATGTACGAAAAAACTCCGAAACACATTTATAATATAAAACTTTGTCTTATTCTTATACTTGTCAGTTGAAAACTTTTAGCCGGTCTAGCGTTGGCGAATCTGGCCGCTAATATTTATAGTATTGTGTAATTTTCTATTATTTATACATACATAATTTTTGCTTATAAAAAGCCAAACAATATGTTCTAAGATTTTTCAATACTTGAGAACCGAAACCAAACTGATGTTGAAGTGAACCATCCTGATATTGGTTTAATTTATAAAACTTCCTACCTTCTCTGGACCTAAACAAAAATTTAATTCCATTTTGAAAAAACAACTTTACGAAAAACAAATGATCAAAAAACACAATTTTTCAAAAATTTCTTATTAAAATTAAAAATTACCATTAAAATTTGATAGTGATGGGAAAAAAATTATTATTCCAATATATTTAAAAATATCATAAACTCGGCATACAGATCATAAATACTTTATTCTATACTGTATTTTCGAAAAAGTCTCCACAAATCAATGCGATTTACAAAAGTGTTTTTAGAAAAAATGTACTTTTAAAAAGATTTTTTCGACAAAATGTTTTTTTGGGATAATTCCAAACGCTTCTTCAAAAATATATTTTCTAAAATATTCATAGATCTCCTTGGGCAAGTTTTGTATTCCTTTAAAACTTTTTATTTCTGCACCTCTTGTTCAATATATATTATCCCACCAATATATTTTATAATTTCTATTTGTTTCCAAGAAATTTTCACCCTGTACAATGGAATAAATCAATATTTCTGCATTTTAATAAACAACATGATTTGTATTAAAATTTTAAATTCACCAAAGAATTGGTCCATAACCATGCTGGCAAATTTAATTCAGTTTAAAATTAAAACCAGCAAAAAATGAGTATCTGTCACACTCTAATAAGCACAATTATTATTAGGAGAAACTTTTGCTATTTATTGACCCCACGTTACATTTTATAATAATATTCCGAACAATCTGTTATTGGTAGATACTATCGATTTGTGGTTAAATTATAATTTCGATAACTTATTAAATTGGGTGTTTAGTTTCCGTCGTATTTCTTTTCTTTTTTTTTTTAGTTTATCACATAATTTTAAAGAAAACATAAATTCATACACAAATGTAGGCCTATGCCTTGTCTGTCAACAGGACTTAATTTTGTCAAATATCTCTTTGTCTCCTATTGAAACTTGTCAAAAATTATGGAAATTACTTGTGCTATGTAAAATAAATACAAAAAAATAAAAAATGGCGAAGTGGAAAAAGTATACACGAAACGTCTAAGTAATATTGTGTCAATGATTTGGTCTGTCAGAAGAGTTTTACCGAATATTTATGTAAAAAAGTACTTCAAATAAATCATTTAGTCGTAGCTTGTAAATTATTAACAATACAGACAATATAGAAGAAACCTTTTAAATAGTAACCAAAAATGTTTTTAAATATTACAAGAGACAATAAAAAAATATATTGATACAACATTAACAAGGAACTTCTCAAACATTTAACACAGGTTGATCTTGAGAATTATTATGGGTTTTAAATTGAAAAGTATAAGAATGAGACAAATAAGTAGGGTTTTATTGTAAATTGGCTTCCGCCCGCGACTTCGCCCACGGCATAACAATTTTACTCCATTACAAACTTTGAACCACCATTTCACCCCCTTAGGGTCGTATTCAGACCATGAGGTAGGATTTAAGCAAGGTATCGCCTATGCTGAAGGAAATCTCAACGTCTGAGGGACGACTATGAATACGACCCTTTGGAGGCTGAATTTTGAAACATCCTTCCTTAGTAGATGCCTACGTTAATAAGAAACCTCTGTGCAAAATTTCAAGTTTCTAGACCCATTGGTGTGGGCTGTGCGTTGATATGTCAGCCAATCAGTTTCTTCTTTTATATACAGGGTCAGTTCTTTAAAGTGTTACTAGGCGATGTCTCGAAAAATATTTTCATGAAATTTTGGTCAGTTAATAGGGAGATGGGAGAACATGTTTAAACATGTTTTTGACATTTACCCAGTCTCTCTATTCTAAGGGGTGGGGGTAACTTTAGGATGATGTACTTTTGTTTTCTACGTTATAAAATTTGAATCTACGTAAAAAACTACGTATGTGTACAATTTTTTTTTGATTTGCTCTTTGGGTCACGGACTTATGATTTACTAGGTTATAAAATAATAAAAAAAAATACTATTTAATTTCAACTTATTTATCGTCTGTGATGCTTGAGAAGTGGTTCCCTTTGAGAAATGTCCCCCTTTAAAACATACTGGCGAGTTACCCAAAATGAGAGCAACCACAAAATACTACACTTGCAATAATAATCAAACTACAGAGCTTATTAGATTTAAAATATTCTACTCCTAGAGACCTCAACTGACCTGTAGATCTTCAAAACCCAAAGTCTGAATAGCATTTTCTCCTGTCCCCGTCCACCTACTGCTGCTAACAGTCTTTGTCTTGACTACTTGCAAACGAGCTCCTGCAGCTCTACTGTGAAATACTTCAAACTGCCTGCTGGCTTGTGCTTGGAGGGAACCGTCCGCACCAGTGCGTGCTCTCGAGTCCACTACCTGCAAAGAGAGATAATTAATTATTTCAATTTTTAGAATGATTAAGACAAAAATCATGTTGGCGACTGGGTTAACAGAAGTTTTACTCTTTTATACGACAATATTCAATATCTTTAGCTGGAACTTTAACGCAGAAAACTCTTATTAGGTGTATCTTATTGGATAATAAATATACTTTTTTGGGTAATGTAACTTTTTCAACTCCCTTGAGGGGTGGCGCTAGGGAGTTGAGGTCAAAAATTTTAAATGCAACCCTATGCCGGGTGGTACCTCATTTTGGTGTTCAAAAAAGATACATTTTAACTCGTTTTTCAATGGCAAACCTTGGTAAACTAAAAATCGTGAAAACAAATTTAAATACCTGTTTGTCTTATTACTACAAAAATTGTTCAAAATGACCATCATTGATTTGCTTGAATTAGAAATGATTTTCATCTTGGCACGGGTTGCTAGAATAAATTAAGTTCCATTATTGTCACAAGTACGTAATAAAATTGCCCCTTTCTTTCTAAATTTGCGAAAAACCTCAGAAACAAATTCATAGTATAAAACGTAGTTATCCTATTCTTACACTTGTCAGTTTAAAACTTTTGGTTGTCAAATTAGACCGGGCTAGCGTTGAAGTATCTGGCCGTTAATTTTTTTTCACGATTTTTAATTTTGATATTCTTGCTATTTAAAAACGAATTAAGATACGGACCTCGGGTTTGCGGCAAAATGTTTTTTTAATATCTTTAAAATAAGGTACCACACGGCATAGGGTTGCATTTAAAATTTTTGACCTCAACTCTCTAGTGTCAAGGGGGTTGAAAACATTAAATTACCTAAAAGAGTAGATTTATTAACCAATAAGATACACCTAAAATTTGGTGCCTCTATCTTTATTAATAGTAAAGATATTTTCCCATACTAAAACTTTTCGGACACCCTGTATAAAATAGGCAATACAAAGTTTTGGTGAATTATGCAGTAATATTTTTGAGAAGCCACTCTTACAGTAAAATACAGGGTTTGTATAAGCTTAAATTTTATTTTTTTGCGAATAATCTCAGTTAGAACATATTTTTTGGCTTTTACGCAAAAATTACTAAATATATAACAATTAGAAAAGACAAAGAAAAAATTCTATGTCGCTAGTATTGGGAGAACTATATCTATCCTACACAATACTTTAGACAGCAATTGCTTATTAAAGAAAAAATCTTTATGAAAATCTAAAAATATCTTCTTGCTACTTTATCAAAATACAGGGTGGTCCAAAAGTACTGGTACACAGAGCAACACCAGATTCCTTATGTCGAAATAATGTGATTTATTCAAACTTGCCTAATTCCAAAGTTGATAATAATCAAAACACAGGGTGTCAAAATTTGTTTTCGGTTTTTCCAATAACCTCTTAACAAAAAGGCATAACGGCACGAAATTAGGAATTTGGGGATGTTTTGAGGCGAGGAATTCAAATTCGTCCCTACGTTTGGCGCCACCTACAGCATACCGCGCTTCTTTTAAATGACATAACTCTTTTTAGCTTAATATATCGATCTGACTATTAACAAAAACCGATTATCCTGCTTCTTTTGCGTCAAAAAGGTATACTTTATTGAAGTCGCTAGGAGTAACCGTTTTTGAGATAATCGCATTTAAAATTTCCTATGCAATTATATACGTGTTGTTCATAGAGCAGTTAATATCAAAAGAGTGCGAAACTATCTAATGAACAGTTTCCTGAACGATGGATAGGCCGTGGTGGCCCCCTGTCTTGGTCCGCACGAAGTCCGGATTTTAATCCTATGGACTTTTGTATTTGGGGTCATTTGAAATCCATTGTTTATGACAGTTCAATAAGCAACCATAAGGAATAAAAATAATTTACAAAATTATAAATGCTCAGAAATGACAGGAATCTTTTGTTTAAAATCCGACAGTCTTTTGTAAAGCGTACAGCGAAATGTATTAGGATCAATGGTGACAATTTTGAGCAACTGTCTTCAGGATGTTATCATTCTTATTTATAATAATTTTGTAAAAGCATTATTGACTTTTAAGTGTTATTAAACTAATTATTATTAAATTAGAAAGTTTAAAATAAAATTAGTACTCCAGCATGAATAAGGGTTTTTATTAAAACATCTTCAGTATCTCAAGTATCTCCTATAATATCAACTATTGAACTAAGTAAATTTAGCTAAATCATAATAATTTGAAGACAGAAATTCACAGCTGCTCTACGTATTATGTCCTATTACTTTTAAACCACAAGTATTTAATTGAATAGGAAATTTCAAATGCAATTATCTCGAAAACGGATACTCCTATCGACTTCAATAAAGTATATCTTTTTTACGTAAAAGAAGTGGGATAATCGATTTTTTCAATAGTCAGATCGATATACTAAACTTCAAAAAAATGATGTCATTTAAAAAGTGCGGTAAGTAGTAGGTGGCGCCCCTACTAGTGACATCAAAGGTATTGACAAATTAGAATTGTTCGCCTCAAAAAAACCCAAATCCCTAATTTCGTGCCGCTATCTCGTTTTGTTGAGAAATTATTAGAAAAAAATCCAAAACAAAATTAAAATTTTGACCCTACATTTTGGATATTATCAATTTTGGAATTAAGCAAGTTTGAATAAATCGCATTATTTCGACATAAGGAAACTGCTGTTGCTCTGTCAAAATGACTTTTGGACCACCCTGTATAACGACATTGGTGTCACCGCACTTTATCCCAAATTATAAAAAAATTATTCAAAATTTTGGACGATGTAGCATGTCCTACGACTCTATAGTCGCTACTGGTTTTTACATTATATTTGTATTTTTGTTTTACAAAGTCTCAGCAACCAGTTCACGCTAAAACAGTTAAATCTCCAAAAATGGCATAAAAGCAAATCAGGTTTGGCAGCACCTGCAACATGCGGTATTAAACCATACAGTCAGAATGAAGGTAAGTGTGTAGTATCTTGGGGCAAAAAATACTAAATTAATTAGCATTCAGAATTAGCAA
Source organism: Philopedon plagiatum (assembly GCA_963971165.1). Classification (NCBI taxonomy): domain Eukaryota; kingdom Metazoa; phylum Arthropoda; class Insecta; order Coleoptera; family Curculionidae; genus Philopedon; species Philopedon plagiatum. The sequence goes on along the minus strand of OZ020190.1, from coordinate 17,501,229 downwards.
TTCTAATTTGCTTTATCTCATGGAATTTTAAGAGATAACAACTAGGTAGGGAACATAACAAATATGCGAGTACCTATATAGATTCTTTTTCAAATACTATTAAAAGGCACTTTAAGGCTTGTTGTCAGTATCAAAAATGTCATTAAAGAATATCAATTTTAAAAGTTCATTACTTTTAACATGGGTAAAAAGTGTTGTACTTTAGTCTGTAAGGTGGGGTGTAACTAACAACAATACAACAGCTGTTACTATGTACACGTCAAATTTTTAGGTAAAATTACCCTTACGAAAAGCAATTTTTTACGACGGATGCATTGATCGTACTACTGGGATGCAGCATCCCCCTCCAAGACCCATTTCTTTACAAAGATTATTCAACTACTACACTATTGAGCTCCCTCCTCATTAATATTAAAAATACCTGAGTTAAGTCTCCCAAGTAAACTTGGGTAAAGGTGTCAGTTGGTACAACCCTGACCAAACCAGCATCTTGGGTGCGTTTATTTTTTATATTACAGAAATAGTCCCTGGTTCCCTTTAAACGGGCAGAAACCCTCTTTTACCATGTGTCAGAATACAGATTTTGTTTAGGTGGACATACAAACCGCAGACATTATATTTTATGCAAATTTATTCAAAATAGAATGACCCAGCAAATTTGTTTAATTTTCATGGTTTTATTGTATTATTACTCACCAATTAAGCATTAAGTTTTTGCACCTAAAGTCTCCAAAAACGACAAAAATCAGGTTTGATAGCACTGACCTGTATGAGGTGACGAAGAATTACTGTACCATCGAAGTCATCAGTTAGACTTCGTACTGTACGCCGAAGAAGAATGCACTACGATACGAACCACATTGGTGTCGCGGCGGTACTGAATCTAAAAGTACTGCCAGTGGCCGCTGGCTACGATGTTGCAGTTACAGAGTGCAACAAGAGACAATGTAGTGACGTAAGCGGTGGGAGGAAAAGACTTGCAGATATTAATATTAGATCTGTGAAGGACCGAGACCTAATAGTAAACTAGACATTCATATGGATAGACATTAATATGGGCTGACAATAAATCATCTGCTCAGTAAAAACTCTTTATGTTTTATCAAGTTTTCTCGCTGTATGATTTAGCTAATAATAATGAGTTTATATTAGAGCTTCTGATATTTCTAAGGATTGCTAGTGAAGAGTTTAGTGAATGTCACAATAAAATTAAAGGACCATTGGAGACATTTCTCTATACGTCACAGATAAAATTGTGAAGTAGGTAATTTAAGATATTATATTAATTCTCGAGGATGATACAGAATCGATTTAATATATTTTGGTCTTTATTAACAAAACAAAGGATTTTCTACGGCATATTTCGCGGAAATTTCGAAACTTATAAAACGTGATCCCACTGGCTGTGTCGTCAATAAAAATGGCATTTAATGCGTACCTAACTCATCCAATGAACTATTCCTGCACTTAAAGTAGAAAGTTCCTAAAATCTTATTCATGTATATTTCAAGCCGAAATCGGTCCAGGAACCTTCAATTTTTGAAGAAAAGCTGGCATTTTTGTGAAATTTCGATACCATATCTTAGTAATTTCGAGTAAATAAATTACTATTCTTTGTTTTCATGGCTATCTTCGAAAATTCAAAATTTTTCAAGTTTTGCATATCTCAGATACTAATAGATCTAAACCTATTTATGTATAACTTTAACGAAAAAATAAGCGATTTAAATTAGTGAGAGTTATTCTTAGATAATTAAAAGATAAAATAAACCTAAAAAGAATCACTTAATAAGGAAAAAAGTGTGGAATAATGTCGGTTAAAAATAGGATTTGTCGGAAAAAATCAAGAAAATTCGGTTTTTACCCCTTAAATATGCTCCTAGATGACTCATTCGGTATTTATTTTAAAGTGTGATTTTATACGACAGTGTTGAAAAATTGGGAAAAAATCAGATAGGAAAAATTCAGTGAGTCAAATATACCGATGTCGAAGGCAAAAAGTCAAAAAATGAAAATTTAATCGGCGATTGCTCCCTTCCTATAAAGAATGAGCAAACTAAAAAATACGTATATCATGTATTTCGACGAGCTCTTTCCGATGACGTATATGGATTCCAATTTAAACCATTTTGACCACACAAAATTTAAAAACCGTGAAATATTTGGGCCAAAAATCGAAATTTTCAGTTTTTTCCAAATATATCCATTTTCCAGTGATTTTAGGTTTAGGTAAATGTATTGCAAAAAGAAAGTATTTCAGATTTTAAAGTTCCACTTATGAATCCGTTTTTCCATCCGACCCAAGCAAAGGCATTTTTCGATCTAAAAAAATTCAAAAGAATTACTTGCCATTTTCCGATCCTCGCCAGTTTCAATAGAGTTCTGAAGCTCCTGGTCCTCTACAACCTTCGAAAATTAACATCGATTTAATTCACATTTGCGACCTGTAAATTTCGACTTTGACGTTTAATATCTTCGAAACGAAACATCCTGTATAACTATAACTATTTCTCTATCAACCCAAAATTTTCGATTTGAAAATATATTATAGAATGATGTAATTGTGGTCTACTGCCCAATTTTTGTGGTAATACTACTTAAACTACTTTTTTATATAGGTATCAGAATTTAATACTACAAAAAATGTTTTGCTAAGAAAAATAACCGTGTATTGTTATATTTTAGTAACCCTTGTTATACAGTGAGGACATAAGTGTGGAATAAATTTATAAAAAAAAAATATTTTATGGAAAATCGCTCGGATTTACTAATTAAATTATAAATTTATTTTTAATATAAATATATAAATACGTATATATTTCAAAATATTTGTCATCATACTACAGGGTGGCTCAAAAAAGTAGGACGCCCGTCAACTTTATATTTTGAAATGAAATTAATAAATAATTGGTTCGTTTCTATTTGAAACTTGCAGACGTTTCGCCAAAATCCCATTTGGCATCCTCTTGTGCTTACTCGCTGGTACTGGAAAGTAAACTGGCTACTATTCTATATACATAAATAGCTGTGTTCTATAGAATGTCATGTTACAGGTAATGTAAAATTAAGCGATATTCAAATTCACCTGCATGTAAAATGACTTCCTTAAAATTTTGGAAAGTAATTTCTTCCAACAGCAAAAATTAATTAGTTTCCTTCTTTTTGTGACCGACCACCATTTCATATTCGACGGTTCGGTAAAAACGAATATTCATTAGCGATTTTAGGACAACAGAGGTCAATAAATGGTTCCAGTTTAGACAAAACCTGACTAATGCGGATATATTGAACATATGCTTTTTAGGAAAATCTAGTACGTAACTAATGAATCTTTAAACTAGGTGACGACACTGTAAGAGTTCGTTATTATTATCGCGAAGAAATAGCTTTCGACCTACGCAGAATTAAGGTAAAAGTTGGAATAATTAACTTCCTTCAAGTTAAAAATAATTAGGATGACCCTGATGACATGTCATTTGTGCTTAATTAGATTGTTGAATTATAGTGGCGTGTCACATTATGTTTAAAAAAGACAATCTAAATAACATATAAATGGATAATGGTATTGTTTTAGTTATTATATCTATGTACGGAGTCATTACTAATGGTTTCTTGCGCAGTCTTCATCATTCACGAAATTAGTTTTTAAGAAAACTTTACGTTTTATAAGTAAGTAAGATCTTTTGTGAATACCCTGCATTTTTTACCCACCAATTGCAAAATTTTACTCAAAGTTTAGAAGCATTTATACAGGGTGTTACGAAATTCACTTCATATACTGAAACCGTTAAATCCTGGTTTGAATTCAGGTGGGGGAAAATTAGTCATAAATGGCGGTTAGCGATAATAAGCTAGATATCGCCCCATAAAAAAAATTTAATCACTGCCTAGCACTCCCAATAAACACATGGTCATATAAAAAAAGTGAGCTAGGTTGTTATGTTGCCAGGTCTCTGCAATAATTCTATGCAATAAGTTTGAAGAAATAATATTTTTGTTGCCTTTAGAGAAAGAAATCCTACTAACTGTTCCAAATCCAAAATTATCTATTTCAAAAGGTTAAAATACTATAACACAAATAAAACAATCCAGATAACAGATGTTGAAACCAGAACTAACACCAAACTCCCAGCAATGTTGTGTTTTACTAATTTATAATGCAAAACACTAAGCTCGTACGACATTTTGTTAATACTAATGGCACTAATAAACTTTTTTCTTTCACTAATTAATAAACAGAAAGCAAAAATTTACATGGCATTATTCATCTTGTCAACAGTCATTCGTCAATATAGATGTTACTAACTTCACGTTTGTTTGGACAGTAGCTGTGCGGACCTCTGGCGGCAAATCAGGTGGAGGCACGGTGGTGGAGGCGAATTTAAAACCTCAAGAACTTTTGTTTTTATTAGCATTCGCCATTTTGTCCGCAAACAAAATAAAACCACGTGTATCATATCTACTTGAATTGATATTTAGTAATAACAAAGCTTTTTAGTTATTTATTTATAATATTATTACATAGAATGCTAAATTACTTCACTACTTTCAAAAAAGCCGCCATAACCTGACTAGACTAATCAGAACGTGTCGTATCACGAAGCGTTTTCGGCATCTTCGCATACATTATTTAGTATTTAACAAAATAATGTTTTTTTATTGACAAAATTTTCAGCTGTAATAAAAGAATATTCATTATAATTTTATAATACTGTATAGTTGTGTTCAATTAGTGTAATGTGATAGCAAATTATGCAACTCTGGTGCGACCACCGAGTAGTAAATTATGAGGGGCTGGGCGGCCACCGAGATGGATGTTTTGCGTTATGATTTTTAAACTTTAAAGTCAGAAAGTTTAAACTAGTAGGAATATTTCATAATTCATAATTCTTTGTGTTAACGGTGTAACGGAGCCTGTTTCGTTCTACTTACAATGTCAAGTTAATTTCACGATATGTGGTCCATATTTTTCCATACCTATTAAGTAAAGAAATTGCTATTAAACTAAATGATATGTTTTCAGTAAAATGCGGTTTTGAAATTAAAAATACTTTGGATTATTTTCGGTTTTCTCTGCTAAAAAGATTAGATGGCAAGGTAATATTTCAGTTTGGCTACGCGCCGCGGCTGGATCGTTTGAATCCCTCTTAACCCATGACGTCATGCCTCTTAGAAGCGTCGGATATGGGGGTGGTTTAGGGTATTTTTTAAAATAAAAAAATGTGCGATTTGAGGGAAAGAAATATTGGGTATGTCCATCGACTACCCCAAGAGTTACCCATTCCAATATATTAAATCATTTCCATAACACCCTGTATGTTATTTATTATAACATTGGGCGTAAGAAAGGCTTCTGTAAAATACTTCAGGATTTGGCGAGTCTTTTAAAAGGTGCCTTCTATCACGAGAGAGAGTGAGTCCATAGAACAGTACCTTCTTTCATAAGATGGCCAGTAATTTCATAAACTTCCATAGGTTGGTGTCTACCTGCATAATACTTAGAATATAGATTGTTGCTACTTGAATGTTACAGTTTTGTAGCGCGTGGTCCCCGTCATGTATTTCCTCTTAAAAATTGGAAAGAATTTTTCCCAATGAAACTTTTACCTGGTGTTCACGAAAAAGGTTTTGATAAGTTTTTATCCTGTCATTGTTAATCGAATCGTTATTAGAAACTTAGGAGTCATTCAATTATTTCTGCGATTTGCTAAATTTCCAAAAGACTTTTATTTTATATTTAGTTTATTTATTAATTTAGTTTTATAATTGTGGAAAATGCAAATACAAAATAAATTCTTGGTACAAAACAAATTCTTGCCTTTGTCAATTAAAAACCCTTGATTCTGGTCTTAGTAAAGGTGAATCTGACTTTGAAAGACTGCAGTTTGGTTACTTCAACTCCTGATTGTACCTTTGATCTGTTTATATATTATACGAATCTTTTTAAATTACACCACTGCCTCACTCATGTCTGATAGTCCTTTATAATTATTACTTGAAGAAATATTGTAAGTGAAACACCGTTTAGCACTGAATCAATTTGTTGCATCATGACTTAGATCTGTTCTTGTCAGGAAAGGTTCTTAATAGGACATGCGCCTTAAGTTAAAGGAAGCATAATGTATTTAGTTCTTCAGAAGAGCCGAGGCCAGCTATAGCTATGTCAAATCTTTATATGATAATGCCTACTTAAGCTGTGTTCAGCGATTAACGGATTTGATGTTGAACCTGGTGTGTAATGGATTCACGTTTTTTTTTACTTCAGAGAAAAATAGTGAATTCCTTTCCAGCAATAATAATGTATCATTAATTCGACGACACGACGACTACAATAAAGAGTTTTAATCATGCAATCCGAAATCTGCATGTAACGCAGTTAAGAGGTTGCTAACCCATCCCAGCCCATTCACAATAAAATGTCTTCGAAATTATGTAGATGATGCGCTCGAAACGAAGAAAAAAAAAACAAAAATAGGATGGTCCATCCTACTAAGTCTTATAGCAACCCACGGTCTGGCATGCCTACTTTACTTTTGTCTGATTTTAATTATCATTGTCGGCCGTGTTTAATGCATATTTTATGACTGCAGGTGTGATGATTTGCCAACAAAAAAAGTTGGGCGCGGGCGATTAGTTTCATTATTATGGCCATGTTGCAGATTCACCTTTTCGTTCTATTGTTACATTATGAAATAGAAACTAAAAAAGGCCGTCTTAACAAAAGATGGGCACCAATTATTATTTACGTTAATGTTTAACATTTTTATTTAATTCTTTTCTAGTTCTCCCAAAACATAAAATCAAATATAAATATAACATATATATATATATATATATATATATATATATATATATATATATATATATATATATATATATATATATATATATATATATATATATAAGAGAGGAGAATTATTGTGGGCATGTCCGCTAGCAATGAACAGTAAAATGAAAAGTTAGAATGGTAACCCGTACGACACGTGTTTCTGCTCATTGGCTTCATCAGGCCCACGTATGTGACTGTGCCTCTCAACATAAGTCGAGATGCACAACGTCACATACGCAGTTACGGGTGTAACCTTAAGAAAAGGGAAAAAAAAAATATATTTAACGAGGACCACAAACAGGAGCCAGTGCACCAATTTGTGGCTTCAGCCAAAAGACCCCTTTTTTGGGGGCAACAATTAGCGTCGCCGACGGAGGCAACTATAGCCAACTGTCGTGGTATCCTATAAGCCCAAGAGAAGAAAAACAAATGCTAGAAACTAGCGCGGATCGATACATAAAAAAGAGAGGAGAATTATTGTGGGCATGTCCGCTAGCAATGAACAGTAAAATGAAAAGTTAGAATGGTAACCCGTACGACACGTGTTTCTGCTCATTGGCTTCATCAGGCCCACGTATGTGACTGTGCCTCTCAACATAAGTCGAGATGCACAACGTCACATACGCAGTTACGGGTGTAACCTTAAGAAAAGGGAAAAAAAAAATATATTTAACGAGGACCACAAACAGGAGCCAGTGCACCAATTTGTGGCTTCAGCCAAAATACCCCTTTTTTCGGGGCAACAATTAGCGTCGCCGACGGAGGCAACTATAGCCAACTGTCGTGGTATCCTATAAGCCCAAGAGAAGAAAAACAAATGCTAGAAACTAGCGCGGATCGATACATAAAAAAGAGAGGAGAATTATTGTGGGCATGTCCGCTAGCAATGAACAGTAAAATGAAAAGTTAGAATGGTAACCCGTACGACACGTGTTTCTGCTCATTGGCTTCATCAGGCCCACGTATGTGACTGTGCCTCTCAACATAAGTCGAGATGCACAACGTCACATACGCAGTTACGGGTGTAACCTTAAGAAAAGGGAAAAAAAAAATATATTTAACGAGGACCACAAACAGGAGCCAGTGCACCAATTTGTGGCAACAATAATTCTCCTCTCTTTTTTATGTATCGATCCGCGCTAGTTTCTAGCATTTGTTTTTCTTCTCTTGGGCTTATAGGATACCACGACAGTTGGCTATAGTTGCCTCCGTCGGCGACGCTAATTGTTGCCCCCAAAAAAGGGGTCTTTTGGCTGAAGCCACAAATTGGTGCACTGGCTCTTGTTTGTGGTCCTCGTTAAATATATTTTTTTTTTCCCTTTTCTTAAGGTTACACCCGTAACTGCGTATGTGACGTTGTGCATCTCGACTTATGTTGAGAGGCACAGTCACATACGTGGGCCTGATGAAGCCAATGAGCAGAAACACGTGTCGTACGGGTTACCATTCTAACTTTTCATTTTACTGTTCATTGCTAGCGGACATGCCCACAATAATTCTCCTCTCTTTTTTATGTATCGATCCGCGCTAGTTTCTAGCATTTCTAGCATTTGTTTTTCTTCTCTTGGGCTTATAGGATACCACGACAGTTGGCTATAGTTGCCTCCGTCGGCGACGCTAATTGTTGCCCCCAAAAAAGGGGTCTTTTGGCTGAAGCCACAAATTGGTGCACTGGCTCCTGTTTGTGGTCCTCGTTAAATATATTTTTTTTTTCCCTTTTCTTAAGGTTACACCCGTAACTGCGTATGTGACGTTGTGCATCTCGACTTATGTTGAGAGGCACAGTCACATACGTGGGCCTGATGAAGCCAATGAGCAGAAACACGTGTCGTACGGGTTACCATTCTAACTTTTCATTTTACTGTTCATTGCTAGCGGACATGCCCACAATAATTCTCCTCTCTTTTTTATGTATCGATCCGCGCTAGTTTCTAGCATTTGTTTTATATATATATATATATATATATATATATATATATATATATATATATATATATATATATATATATATATATATATATATATATATATATATATATATAAGAAAGGAAATCTTGGCTAAGCGGACAAAACCAGTAAGTTGCGTTCTTGCATTAAAGTACGGGGAGTCCAAGACCTGATGGATAACCCCGGGCCGGTAGACAGTTAGCTTTCGTCCTTCTTAGGACTCATCAGACTGACTTAACCCTTTGGCACCTTTCCACACATAGAACCCTCGCATATTATGTCGTCCGCTTTGGATAAAGACGGTACATAATACACGTGAGCGCCACCTATGGGAAGTCACTGAAATGCAAGAACGGACCTTATTAGAGTAAAGCTGCTACTGTAGGCAGCCAGTGAAACAATAATACGTACGGAAACATGACTCCCGGTACCCGGTACCGATTTTGAGCATCACTCCAGCTCTCCACAATTTTGTGGTCGACACTAGGAGTCGCACACTCAGTCCCACCGAGAGCCGTGCAACTCCGTCTAAAAAGCCAATAGAAAATAGAATAAGAAAAAGGGGTTTAGCGTCCGACAAAAATATGAGAAAGGAAATCTTGGCTAAGCGGACAAAACCAGTAAGTTGCGTTCTTGCATTAAAGTACGGGGAGTCCAAGACCTGAACATCAGGCCTATATATATATAGCTGATATATATATATATATATATATATATATATATATATATATATATATATATATATATATATATATATATATATATATATATATATAGCTGATACGACGACAGTTTTGTAACCGAAAGCTGTTGGTTTGAATACGACTTTGACCATGAAAATCTTGTGATCGTTATTACGCAGTGTGTGTCGGACCAGATATCTCGTTGAAAGAAGGCGCACCAGGTGTAAGTAGCCCCTGAAGATGCTAACCGGGTAGCCAGTATACTTGAGGATCGGTACAATAAGGTCACATATGAACTATCACCGTAAAAATATAAAACAAAACATATTTAAAATTAGAATAATTCTCTCACCTTCAAAGGATTTTTTCTGTAATAACGATTTAACGCCACAATCAAATTACAGTAGAAACATTAGCATCCATAAAATAATTATGGGTTATTTAAGTTAACATCTCTAATTCTGGCACCGACCCTGCTTATTCCTGTAATTAACACAAGGCTGTGATGGTACGGTGCGCACACGATTGCACGCTTTTTATTAAGCAGAGGAATGCCAGGAAAATTGTTTTGACGTCTAATTTGCGGAGAGAATTGCTTATTTCTGTCTGAGGCGAGCTTCTAACATTGTGTAGGTGCCGACGACGGTACTTTTTTTTTATTTCTTTTTGTGGTACTGGCTTTTGCAGGTGCTTTTAAAGCAGACCCAAAGCGTAATTTTACATAGGTTGGCGAGTTTATTGTATTTCTACTGTCGTCTTACGTCTTAAGATTAAAGGGGTATGAAAGAAAATGCACGAATAAAATGACTTTTCTTCCTTTTCCAATTAAAACATACCAGACAATGTGTGACCCTGCAATGAGCGTCCAGTACTAGAGTTTGAAGGATGGTGCATGTACTTTTTCCACTATAACTAAATAAAACACTTATGACTATGATCATTAGTATACTACATGTATTACACAGGATGTGTTGTTGGCATTTACTTAGGATAGAGTTTGCGAGAAGATCCGATAGTCAGTAAACGCGAATTGACCACTATACAGGGTGTTTCAAAAAACATGAAAATATTACAATTTACGAAGCTAATTGTTTAGAAAAAGAAATTCCCCGAATCATTACACTCATCACTAAGGCTGCCCGCTTGAATGCCACACCAGTGGCGGCGTCGTGTATAAGCAACTATGTATAAGTGATAAATAGTGATAATACTTTATATTGTAATATGTAATACTTACTCAGTTGGTATTAAAAATCCGGATTCATCCGGATCATTTGCAGCATGTCGTATGTCTCTACAGTCTCTTCCGTAAGCGATGTCCGATGCGCGAAAAAATATTTTTATAAAAAGAAAACGACCGTGCGACAACTACAGATGGTATGTTAATTTCGTAGTTAAAATGGTCTCTGCACTTATTTAACGGATCCGTATCAGCACTATTATAGTAAACTTTTTCTTGATCTCGCGGAATGGTGGCCAAGTTACTTGTCATTTATGGAATGTGTGAAGGCTGTGTGCACTTTTTAAGTATGAATAAAACAAAGCTTTGTATTAAGTGCAAAATTTCTAAATTTATTAGCAGAGCACTTTCGACCTTATCAGTGCTTCCTGAAAGTAAGGAATAAACAGGTTTAGATACAGATTAAGAGTTTAATTTAGAGCTAACTTTAATTTTGAAATTTAAAGGTGAAACATTTTTAATTTTAATTTACTTGATTTTATTTTTATAGGTTATATTTAGATTCTTATTCACTTGTCAGGATGCCAGTCAGTCAGAAATCCATTTGAATGAACAACAGTAGAACATATTAAAATATTTTTACATCACAATTAATATCAAACAATCATATTACAAAATAATTTCAAATTAGGCTTAAACGGTCACATTTTTGATGGTGCAAGATCTGATAAATGATCATGAACCACGAGGTTGGTAAATCGTCAGGGGAATAATCTTTGTAACCAGAGAGACCTGGTGTGAAGCTTGGTTATAAATGCGCCAAATTCAAATTTTGATATCAAAAACCAATCATTTGTAAATTCTATCCCTATGAAAAAAGTGGGTGGTAATTTATGTTACATTTAAATATTAAATTAAAGGGAGGGTCTGAGGGATTCTGGAATGAAAGAAATCAAACTAATTCAAACCCAAACATTAAAGAAATGTTAAGAGCCTAAATCAATCGTATAAATGTGTAATGTCAGTAGCATGTATTTAGGGGGAAGTAAGTAACACAAGAAAGAAGTAGATGGGTGGAGGAGTTAGATAATGCAACGGGGAGAAAAGAAATTAACATTAAAGTATCAAGGGTTTGGAAACCCCAAAAATATAAGAAAATTGAAAGAACACATTTGTTAGGATTATTAAGAAATTTTTGGCTAAGGATTTAACTGTTTATGAGATGGTGAATGAATATTAAGGAATTTGGCAAATTAAAAAATTTCAAGAACATCAAAATTTACTTTCATCACAGAAAGCACATAGCTCAAGTATAATAAAATTTTGGTGAACTATGTGCGTGAAAAAAAATTTGAATTTTAAAGCAGAGTTTAATACAGGATGATTATTTATTAACGCTTGAAATTAATTATTAATTGATACTTAAGATGGATTTTATAAATATCTGATTACTGTGCAGATGACAAATATGATCATTCATTTTGTATCAGCGGATATAATGCTTTCACGGCTTTATTTATAGGCAGTTTTCTAAATATACCCAATAACACCCCAATTAGGAAAATATTGAAAACAATCATTTAATCCCCATTCGAGGCAGCCTTTCATCGCCCGATAACATCTAAATTACATTTTAAAATCCGCTGGCCGGCCAGCTATAAATAATCAGGCTTTTAATTAGCGCATAAATTGCAATTTTTCACGTGAAGACAAATGTGGGATTTGATTTATGCCCCGACGCGTCGATTAACAATAAAATTTATAAATTGCCAGTGCAGGATGGGCGTTACAACGACTATAAAGAAAAAAGAAGAAGAATAATGGAACAGAACGCATTAACCATGTGAAAATAAATAAAGTAGTAAGGGAAATTCGGGAAAAATTAACCACGAGAGGGCACATGTTTTTATTTTTTTCACAGTTTTAATAAACGCTGAGAGAAAAACTTTTTCACAAAGCGAAAGAGTTTTGACTCTTTTACTAAACCTGATATTTATAATTTTAGTACTAATATCTTTAATCGGGGTGTTATATTATGTGTTTTACGACAATAAGAAGAATCCTGAGATGTGCCATAATTTTTAAATCTGGAAGTAAAAACATAATAAAATAAAAAGTGAATTAAAAAAACTGGGAAATGACAGATTCTCACGTTGCCAATGAAAAACTGCTAGCAGCTGCTTTTACGTGAGAGGACACCTGATCTGTTATAGCGCATTGGTGTGTTATCGGTATTTTGCGTTTATGATGGGCGGTGGGTAAATACCCAACGGGTAGGTAAATAAAATTAGGGTATATATATACCGACAGGGTCGGGTATATACCCATTGAGTAATATTGGATATATACCTGGTTTACTCCCGATATTTATTATTACCTAGTATTATTTATTATTACTATTTCTTTACGAAGCAGCGCCGCTGTTACAGCGACAAGCCGGCAAAGATTTTAATAAAAATGTTAATTTTGTTTACAAGTAAATTTATGCCGTTATGCTCATGGCTTTTTTAAGATTAAAATTTATAAATTTGTTAATTTGTCATTTTTATTTCTATTTATCAAATATTTTCTCTGTTCATGGCTTATTTAAAGGTAAATCTTTGTACATTATTTTTAGTTTTTAATCGACCGAATCCAATTGCAATAAAATTATTAAAATACCATAAAATTAAAAGAAATTCAATACTTGGGTACCTATGTACCGGGTATACGAGTATATCGGGTATCTACCTTGAGTTTTTACCCAAATTTCAATATAGGTATCCAGTATTTGCCCATCACTGGTTGTAAATGGTTTTGTTTCGACTGTTGGCACATATACCATTGTCCAGCTGCCGGACTCGTTTATTCACATCAGCACGATAGGCACTCAAAATAAGCGACATTTCTGTCACCCCGATAAATTTGTCAGTCCAACATAGTGGGAACGGGCTGTCAGCAGTGCGATGGTTCCTATCGATAATAAGTAGGCTAGGATATTTCGATTGTTATCTCTAGTGCATGCCAAATCACCGATAATTTTTTTAAAAGCACGAGAGCGCGTATTCTCTTGAGTGTTTTAAAAAATTAGACAAGTTGTTAATGCAAGAGGGATATTAGGCTGATTATTTCCTAAAAAAATATTACAATATAATCATAGTCAAATTATATAGGTACATATTCTAAAAAGTTAAGTTAGTACAAGTCGGTTTTGCAAAATAAATGTTCGGGGTTACTATGATATTGCTTTTATTACACGTCACGTCAGTTTCATTTGGGTCAAGATTTTGTGGAACTGAACAGCAATATTGCGAAACTTAGGTTTTCAAATTCTACTGATACAGATGAACATATTAAAAATTTGGAACCCAAATATACGAAGAAATCCAAGGCATTGTGCTGGAAACAGTTTGAAATATCCTGGAAAGAAAAGGGATATTGTAAATAATCGAATTCTTAACCAGAGCTGAAGATGGAATAGGTAGTGCCGCAGTGTGAGTGTTACGCAGTGAATAGAAAGATTATCCATTAATTTCCGCTCTAAACTTTTTATAAATAAGGAAAACTGTCTCTAAAATAAAAATCCACGGTAGTGTTAGTATTTTATACCTTGTAAAGAGCAAGACTCTTCTTTTACGTTTAAACAAAAAACTCATTGCCTTTTCTGCAATCTAAAAATCATATCAACAGACCTCCTGAACATGAGCTCCAAAAGCACACTCCGTAACGCAGATGAGACTCCACGAGGGCGAAATATACGTTCCGCGATGTTGTTTTATCCAGCTCTCCAGCCACGTTTCTCAAGGCATAACCACCCCTAGAAAGTTTCTTTGAAAGTTGTCAAAGGTTAAACCCAATCAAAGAATAACAGCCGAATAAAAATAACTTTTATGTTTGGTAGACTAGACTCCCTACCCCTGTGTATTTTAAGCTGCTACTCCATCAGGTCAGAATTTTTTTCGAACCTCAAAAAATAGATCAAAATAGCGAAAAATGGAATTTCGTTCTGATGCAAAGCTATATAACTCAAACATAAATCTCTGACATCATGAGAACTAGTACGCGTGTGATAAAATGGATGAAAATCAATACTCAAGTATGTGGTCCTCAGCGAATATAGGTTAGGATTCCAACCTAACCTCAAAAAAACTTGTGTGTATTGAATTGCAATTCAAAACGTACAAATTGAATAAAGTTAGGAAATAGAAAGTTTCTGGTACGTTTAGACACGGGACACGGAATTCAACAACAGAATTGATAAATTTACACGTTCTAACATCAAAAAAATCATAGCAGTCGAAATTCGGAATATATAGACTCGTCTGAAAGCCTATAACTGCGTGAAATGGAAGGAACCATAGGCTGTATGGCTTACAGCCCCGTTCTTAAACGAATGATTTAGAGCGATTTTTTGAGGTTAGGTTGAAATAATTGTCATCCATAGACTAGAAGCACCGTAGGTATCCTTGAACATTCAAATTCGCAGTTTTTTTTTATTTTATTACGTTTTGTCTCATTTCACGCAGACATCGAGCGTTCAGACAAGTCTATACAGAATTTCGACTACTGCGGTTTTTTTTAGGTTAGAACGTGGTGATCATTCAATTCATTAATTATGTTGTTGAATTCCTTTTTTAAACGTACCAGAAACTTTCCACTTCCTAACTTTCATACAATTTGTACATTTTGAATGCATTCACGCAAGATTTTTCAAGGTTAGGATGGAATCCTAACCTATATTCGCTGACACCACATACTTAAGTAATGATTTTCATCAGTTTATCACATGCCAGTATTGCCACTGATGTCAGCAAGTTATGTCTGAGTTAGAATAAAACCATTTTTCGCTATTTTGATATATTTTTTGAGGTTAGAAAAAAATCCTGACCTGATGGAGTAATTCTGATGTCAAATTAGTATTCAGCAGATCAGGGGGTCTAGTCTACCGAACCTGATATTCTTTTTTGTGTGGCTGTGTAATTAGGGATCTTGCGAAAGAAATACGTGCATAGATCTGCATCTATTATCCAGCCCTTGTTTCGAGTCTCGTTCGGAAAACTGAATATTGGAGTGAAGCGTAACTGTGCATGGGATGATTTCAAACATTGCACAATACATAGGTATTATGTTAAAAACACCACTTTCTTATCCCTCAAAAAAACCACCTGTACTAATAAGGGAAATTCCCTGCAAAAACATTGAAATTGGGACACCCTATATATCAAAGATAAAATATTGAAATCAATATTTGTTGTTCACTTTTACAGGCCTTTGTCTTCTGCAACAGGATAAAATGAAGATGAATTTTGCCACTAAATTTTTGAGTAGTAATTTTCTAATGTAAAAACAAAACAGCATAGTGAACTTTATTTGTTTGGAATACTTTAGATAGAAAAGTGGAGGATGCTTAACATCTCACTAGCACAAAAGACCGATTAAAATAGTTGGTTCGCTAATCAAAGATCAAATTACTCGACCTAAGAGTTAACTATCGTTTACATAATTCCCATTATTTTAATGCCATTTTCCTATTGAACAAATACAAAATAAATTAGGTCTGTTCTGGACGATTAATATTTTCAGTATCACCTACATAATAGCTTTCATGATAGGTTAAGGGAAATCCGATTGTTTTACGATGATACTCTTTACCAATAAAGGATATCTCAATTGCTTCGAGTAGCCATTAACAACTGCATTGAAACTGCATAGCTCGTTGGGCATTACTAACTAACAGGCTTTACAATAGGTGTCGTAATTCATGGAAGTATAGGTTGTTTTAAATTTAATTATGGTTAATCGTTTAAAAATGTATTAGATTAACTTCTGGTTGCCTTATGTTGGACAAATTACACACTATCTAAAGACCATATGGCTTAAAATATGCTGATTGCAGTTGGGAGAAACACTTCCTTTTTATTAAAATGCTAACATGTATTAAGAATTTTTCTGGTGTGTAAGCTCTAAGTAGTATATTTTTAACTTTGGGCGATACAGTATATTGATTTTGGATAAAATACACATGTAAACACAATAATATTATTTTCTATGTTGTTAATAAACAAAACATGTTCGCATTTATTTGTTAATAGCGTTTCACTATATTCGCTGAGAGCTCCATGCACTTCTTCTATAAGCAGGTATAAAATCACTTTTAAATAATAAAACTCAAACTCGTATCTCTTGTCTATTTAACTTGCGCATAAAAACACGCAGTGACCGGTTAAACACAAAGCCCATTTCGAAAAATTATCTAGATACACAGAATCTTTCCTTCAATTTATTTCTTCTAAACCGGCACCTTTGTCGGCGAAACTTCAAAAGCCTAGTTTCCTTAGCAAATCTCTTATCTTTTAGTTTTGTTGCTTTAGCGTTCTAAAATACATGCACAAAAAAGCCCGCAAACATGGCTACATTAACCCCCTTACGTCTTCTAGTCGTCGTACCGAGGTATCATTAGTCAACCCTTTCAATTGCTAACCAATAGAGTAATATCAGCTAAAAGATAATTCGTACGCGTCATTGCCAAATTAACTCTAATTGGTCAAGGTGGGTCCCCGAAGGGGTGGTACATTTAATTTCAACTGCGAAGTAAAGAAAGTCGGTCAAGTGTATGACCAGACATGATAACACAAAAAATCGGTGTAAAGTAGAAGTGGTGAGTGCGGGAAAGGGTCCTCTCCCAATAGTTGGGTCACAGTACCCCCATAGTTGGGTCAGAGTACTTCCATAGCTGGGTCACAGAACCCCCATAGTCGAGTTATTAGAACCTCCTATAGTCGGTTTATCAGTATCCTGGAACCTGAACTTATCTTCACCATTCATCATAACAATCCTCGTTGTAAAACTTGATTAGTCATACTAACATTACCTTCGTCATAGTTTTGGCCAAGTGCCAATATAAGGAGTAAAATCTCGAAACGTGAAAATGAACATTTGTATTACAACTGTCAGACTCAAGAGTTGTGTTATATAAATTTATAAATAACTGTAAATATACATAGTGTTTACTGAAATTGATGTCGTTTACAGTCTACAAGTCGCAGCTGCCAGAGATTACGCATCCAGATAAAAATGAACCAGCAACCCATAGAAATAGTTTACAGTAAGATGGAGGTAAGGTTTTGGTAAGAGCCCCTTATCCATGCACAAACTAGTGATCTAGGATTTTCATTTTGGGCTTAAATTATTTAGGCCACACCACCTTAACAAAATCTGAAAAAAATATGGAAGTCGGAAGACCTTTGGGTTAAACTTAGAGGAAGCACACCGGGTACTGTCGAATAATATTTTTTCTGAGTTGATAAACGTTTTTAACAACTTCTTTTAGAGCTCACATTATGATTTATCTTTTTAAAACCATCAAGATTAATTAATCCGTAAAAGGTATTTGCACCGGTACCGGTCGTCGCCGTTTAACGCTGTCTTTACGCGAAAAAATATATGACAATCGTAAATTAGCCAACATCCTGTGCAATTATCGACTTTGTGGGTGATAGGTTAATAATATGGTTTTGCTTGAAAAAGTGAAGATACTTGCATTTGTCAATAAAATTTACTATAATATATCCAGTTTCAAATTCCAAGATTTACAAATACTCAAATCTAATTAGCAAAACAAACTTTGTACTTACACATTCAGCTTGTTCCAAATATATGTTTATTTTTCAATTTGTTAACAGAAATTTTTTTAAAAAGTTCTCCGGTGACACTACCGAAGTCCTTGCACGCAAAAAAAACTCTTAAATTAAGGAAAATTACTTTAAAATAAGTACTTTTTGCTTTTGCTATAATTTAAAGGAATATTTCTTTAAAGTGGGAAACCCATATCTGACAACATTTCCTCCTAATAAGAGAACGGTGTACTTAAAATGAAACCCTTTCAATTCTTATTTCAGTGCACTGTATCTTAAAATAAACAAATCTTGTATTTGATATAATTCAAAGATTTATTTAAAGGGAGGAACTGAAGTTTTTAACCTGATTATTTTCTCCTAACAATAAGTGTGTACAGCTTGTCAAATATAGCGTTGCCTCTAAGTTAGCCCCGCCCACTGAAAGCACAGTAGACCGATTGCATCGGTGGGATAGGTACAGTCCGTAACAGTGCATGCTGTTTTTAATTCATTTAGGTATGTTCTAACTATCGCATGTCATGACAAAATCAAAGGCAAAGTGTTATCTGGGCAAAGTCGTGAAATTATGGCAAGTAGTATTCATTTTATGGGCCAAGAAGCTGAAGCGAATAAACCCATCAAGGATTTAGAAAAGGTTATATCTTATCCGAATGCTATCTCAGTTCCTCGTTCGCGCAAGTATGAAATTTTTCAGAGGTAAAGATATATTTGACTGAAGTTGTACTGAAGCCCTTTTAGGTCTTTGTTGGATCTCATATTGGAATTTATTTCGCTTCAGAAAAAAACAGTGGTGAGGTGCAGCTTACACGTTTTATTCCTAAACAATATTTGTGAATAATTCTTAAAACAAGACATGCTTTTTTTTGCTAGAAACTTTGGAACTTATTTTTAGTATTCCTACAAGAATTTATTCGAAAAACATTAGAACTTTGTTATAAAGAATGCTGCTTTTAAAACCATGTCTTTGAAATTTACAAGATCTTGTTGTGATTACATACAAAACGTTAACTTAACATAAGTAACATTTTTGATACAATAAGCTTCTTGGTTTTACTTTATAGAAGGTTTGAAGTGAAGTTATATTCTTATTTTGATTTTTGATACTTCAAACCTGCTGCAAATTTTTGGGAGAATTTTTGAGCTTAACAATATAAGCTTCTCATTCTTTGAGTGTAGTTTCGATGCTCAGGTTGGGTTTTGGGTTTGGGTTGAAATTTACAAGATCTTGTTGTGACTACATGCAAAATGTTAACTTGACATAAGTAACATTTTTGATACAATAAGCTTCTTGGTTTTACTTTATAGAAGGTTTGAAGTGAAGTTATATTCTTATTTTGAGTTATTGTTTCTTCAAACCTGCTGCAAATTTTTGGGAGAATTTTTGAGCTTAACAATTTAAGATTCTCATTCTTTGAGTGTAGTTTCGATGCTCATGTTGGGTTTTGGGTTTGAGTTGAAATTTACAAGATCTTGTTGTAATTACATACAAAATGTTAACTTGACATAAGTAACATTTTTGATACAATAAGCTTCTTGGTTTTACTTTATAGAAGGTTTGAAGTGAAGTTATATTCTTATTTTGAGTTATTGTTTCTTCAAACCTGCAGCTAATTTTTGGGAGAATTTTTGAGCTTAACAATTTAAGATTCACATTCTTTGAGTGTAGTTTCGATGCTCATGTTGGGTTTGGGTTGAAATTTACAAGATCTTGTTGTGATTACATACAAAATGTTAACTTGACATAAGTAACATTTTTGATACAATAAGCTTCTTGGTTTTACTTTATAGAAGGTTTGAAGTGAAGTTATATTCTTATTTTGAGTTTTTGTTTCTTCAAACCTGCTGAAAGAAAAGACAAATCGATGGTAATGACTAGGATCTTTAACACCAGGACCACACCATGTGTGTTACAGTTCGGAAACTATTAAATCGGTTACTAAAAGCTAACAGTCTTAAATAGAAACTATGGTGTGCCTTCTCCATCATCCAGGGCTACAAGACATACAACTACAAACTTAAACACAGATTTTCGAGAAAATGTAATTTAGAAAATTAATTTTTTAATAGGTTTTTCAAATTAATACATTATTTGTAGGTATTACAATTTTTTAATCCTTTAGTGTATTTTTCTCTGACTAACTTATTTCAGTGTGAATCTCTTGGATAGGGAATTTAAAAAATGCCTTTCCTATCACATAAATTTCTGGTTTGCGGAAGATACCCTGAATAAGTAAGAGCAAAAGTGCAAAACTATGCGTGAACTTATCAAGTCGAAAGGTCAACCAACGCAGAATGAATATGAAATTCCTACTTGGTATAGTCAGGCACGCTGTTTCTCGGAGATGTTAACGATTGCAATCGAATTCCATATAAATCTGCTGATTTATAAACATATGTCTAATAAATAGCGATTTTATGCATAAAGTTTTGAGGTAAACATGTTTAATTCTAAATTAATTTTTGATAGTCATTGACAAGTTTTTTTTTCTACAACTATTTGGCAAAATACATTTTCCCCTGATCATTAAAAAATTTGACATTCCCGACAAGATTTCCTGTTAAAAAAGGTCAATATTACAATCACGATACACTTACAACGGTATGCTACGTTATGACGTCACTTCGAGGGAAAATCTTAGATTGACCAGGCGCTTACCTGAGCAAATGAAATATGACAATAATATTTTAATAAATGTCAACTCAACACACTACCCGACAATAAACGGACCTGTACTTATGTACAAGGGGTGCAAGCGTCTAGTCAATTTAGGAGTTTCCCTCCAAGTGACGTCATAGCGTAGCATATCGTTGTAAGTGTATCGTGATTACAATATATCTAGTCTTTGCTAGGCAACGAAAAATTACTATTAGGAAATATTCATTTCTGTACTGTAAGGAATTAATATTTCTTTGCAGTTGTTTTTCATTTTTAAAAGATTTAATCCTTGAACACAGCTCTAGAAAGTATGCCATTGCAGCGTCTGCCGAGAAAGAACTCGTATTTTGTTCTTGCGATAGTCCATGAAACGATTGCGTGCATATTCATGTTTCTGTCTCGAACTGTCTACAACTATTTAAATAATACATTGATTGTCAACACATTAATTATTTGAGGCATTTTGACAAAGCATTAAATGTCATTACTTTATAGTGTATGGTAATGAACCCATTACTTAACAGGTTTTAGCCGGATCAAAATAAAATTTCAATACAAAAGTCGTATCTACGAAAATTTTTGAAAAAAAAAAATGATTTTTTCTAAATATTAAAAAAAATGCATTTTCGAAAATACATTTTTCCAGAACACATTTTATGAAAATAACTTTTCTTGAAATGTTAGTAAAACAGACAGAAAAAATCCTGAGCAAACCCATATTGGCTTTGTTTGTAGCTACAGTGGGCCCATGTCTAAGGACTGTATTATTGTGTTACATTCATTATACTTTAGAGTGTATAGTTACGAAAAAAATGAACAGAGGCTATTAGATGTAAAGAGTTTTGCAAAATTTGTATTGTCAGTCATACGAAAGTTATTTCTTCAAAGATTTTCACCTAAGCAAGTATCTAGAACCATTATTGCGGCTCTTGTATAACATTTTAATACAACTCTTTTTACAATAAAACAGGATTTTTTGTCTATAGAAACAAAGCACTTCGTAGGCTGAAAGGGGCTAGTGACATTTTGCAATCGACATGTAATTAATTTATGAACGCAGTAAATTATTTTCTGTTTATAAATAAATATTAATGAATATGCACTATAGAAATAATAGGTTTCATTTCTTACTATAGCGGATATTGGGTCACAAAGAGAGCGGAATAAAGAACTTAATAATAAATATATTTTAAATGTCACAGTTTTTTTTTTTTAAACTAGGATACGACAAGATTTTTTTGATCTACTAATTGATTGAAATGTTGTGAGTGTAGAATATTAGGTTCTACGAGTTTGCCACAGCCATTAAACAATATTTGCGATTATTTAAGCAACCAATTTCTTTTTTATTCACTTAAGATTAACCCCTAGGTCCATTCTTCAAGTTTAAAGTATGTGCTTAACACAATAATTAATAATTGACGAATGGTAAGACTTTATTGTTCAGTAGGAGGCGGTTTTTTCTTCTACTTCCTTAACTCTATCTATTCCCAAACTTATATGAAGCAAACGACGTCTCCACAGTGGGTTCTCTTTACTCCATCGACTCATCTTCATTTTTGATTTCCCCACCTCTCATATACCGGGTGTCAACGAGATCACTTTCCGGCTGCCATTTCTTTAGTATTTAATCGAACAAGATGAAACTTGGCAGGAGTCATAGGCTAATAAAAAGTCACTTTTCTAGGTATTTGTCAAATTTCGACGACTTCCGGTTTAGCCGGAAGTGACACCAACTTTAGATTTTCAAATGAGACACCCTGTATATTTCTTGATTTTTGGAATCTAGAGATCATTTTACGTACAACTGTATTATTTTTATTACTTTTGTGTCAATTTGCCATTTTTAAAACACATTTTTTGTTTTAATCTAGAGTGCCATGACCCACCTTAAATCGTTCTAATAGACGTGTACATCTGCACAAAAATACCTACATAATTTTATCACCTTTCATTTGTCTTATCAGAGCGTTCAAAGTTGACTAAATCACTTTTTTGATAATAACTTAAAAAAATTAAATACAACTATAACACTTTCATAGTATAACTAGATATAGTTTTTTATTACGAATCCAACGGTGCATCACAACATCAAAATTCTCTTGGATTTTCTACATTTTATTGCAATAGCCATTTTATATGGTTTGATAAAACATGCAACTGAACGACGATCAAATATTATATCCACTTAGCTATGACAAAACTGAATAATAATAATGGGTGGCTGTAAACAATTCGCCACAAACCAGAAACATAATATTAAACACCAGAAAAAATAATTGTTTACAAATTTGTAAAATTCTATCATTTATCCTGAATTCAATTGTTTTCCATGACAAATTTAGCAATATTTTGAGGCTTCATTCCGTTATTTTTTAAACAGCTATAATAATTTAATTGTTTGTCATGGCTAACTGGATATAATATTTGATCGTCGTGCAGTTACATGTTTGATCAAACCATAACAAATGGCTATGGCAATAAAATGCAGTTTTCTTTAGAAAATCCAAGAGAATTTTGATGTTGTGATGCACCGTTGGATTCGTAATAAAAAACTACATCTAATTATACTATGAAAGTGTTATAGTTGTATTTAATTTTTTAAAGTTATTATCAAAAAAGTGATTTAGCCAACTTTGAACGCTCTGGTAAGACAAATGAAAGGTGATAAAATTGTGTAGGTATTTTTGTGCAGATGTACACGTCTATTAGAACGATTTAAGGTGGGTAATGGCACTCTAGATTAAAACAAAAAAATTGTTTTAAAAATGGTAAATTGACACAAAAAGTAATAACTATAATACAATTGTACGTAAAATGATCTCTAGATTCCAAAAATCAAGAAATATACAGGGTGTCTCATTTGAAAATTCAAAGTTGGGGTCACTTCCGGCTAAACCGGAAGTCGTCGAAATTTGACAAGTACCTCGAAAAGTGACTTTTTATTAGCCTATGACTCCTGCCAAGTTTCATCTTGTTCGATTAAAAACTAAATAAATGGCAGCCGGAAAGTGATCTCGTTGACACCCGGTATAGTTTCAATGCCATTCTGTTCTTATAAGAAGTTATAATATATAATATCATCATTTCCATATAAAAATCACCTATAACCTATATATAAAATGAAAGTCAATACCACAGTTTAAAAGAATATTTAATGCAATATCCTTGCATTAGGCCATTTTACTCTTCGTTGATTGTAAATAGGTTATGCATTAATTATTGCTTACTTATACCGGGTGACTCCTGAAATAGCAGAAACGGACAAAGTTACAATGATTAAAGTGACCGTGATATTCAAATAATTTGTTAGTATAACGTAGAGGAACGCAATAAGATTTTATATCAAAATCAATTAATAACGAATTTTCTTAAAACTTTTTGCAATTTTGTAATATTAAATTAAAACATGGTTTCTCGCAAATAAATTCCGCATATTGTTGTTTAGTTGATCAAAATCTTGTGTTTTTGAAGTTTTTAATTTTGGGATTGATTGAACATCTTTCCATTTGTGGTAATTCTGTGCTAGTTTCCCTATAGTTAACTTTACTTTTTTCCTTTACTACTTGATATATGCCAATACTTTCACACGCCAGGTCTCAGAATGTGTTCAATCAGATTGTCTTTTCCTTTCTTTAACGTTCTTCAAATGGTTTTTCCTTTCTTCACTCGATTTAGTACTTCCGCATTTCTAACTCTATCTACCCAACATACCTTCATCATTCTTCTGTAGATCACATCTCGAATGCTTCAATGCCTTTTTTCCCTAGTGTCCAGGTTTTACACCCATTTAAGGCAACACTCCACAAGTATGTTTTTAAGGAACGCCTCCTATGTCAAAGCTGCTTGCCAACAATTGAATCGGTATATATGCAGAAACGATACATGCCAAAAAATCAATTTTTGAGAAAGCAGAAAAAACTTGTCTAGAAATCTTCCAGTTAATATACCTATTTCAAATTGAAAATATCAAAAGGACAGTTTAAGCTGCTTTAAATTTAATGACAACCTGATTTCAATTAAAAAATGTAATTTGTATAGAATTTTTCAAAAAAATGGACAATAGTCCTTTCTGCATAGCCTGGGTCAAAATAAGAAACATTTTTATTTAACTCTGAATATATTGAAGAAAGTTTACACATTATTATGTTTAGTCTCTAATTATTGGTAGTAGTTCGCCATAGAAGTATTGTAGCATTAAATTCTTGAAATTCTTGTTCCAGTTATGCAGAACATTTTTTATATGTTCCATTTTTCTTGATTTTATTGGAAATTTC
The DNA here is from genome assembly GCA_963971165.1 of Philopedon plagiatum. Lineage (NCBI taxonomy): Eukaryota > Metazoa > Arthropoda > Insecta > Coleoptera > Curculionidae > Philopedon > Philopedon plagiatum. The sequence continues at coordinate 17,476,041 of OZ020190.1, read as the reverse complement.
CCCAGTGGATACACTGCAGCAGATGGAAATACCGACAGATTACTTTTTCCTGGTTGCTGCAGTTTGAATGTATGTTTGAAAGCCCCATCGATAAACTCCAAAATTGCAACACACCACTTATTTTCGCTATTGTAAATAAACTGCGAGTAAACAGTCATGTTAAAATTTACTTTCGCATTTCGAGGTATGTTTTTCAAAATTGTTTCCTCAGATATATAGTTTTTTTTTTATAAAACTTTGGCCTTTAAAATTAAGTACATCGCTCGTTTTAACTTCTTTCACTGAAAACTTTTTTGAGTTGCTACTAGTTAAAATAAGTTCTGTCAGTTGACGAACTGTGAAAATTCTGACAAACAAGACGACATACATGGAATAATGACAACCTGATAATAATGTCTTTCTGGCAAAGTAATCAGCTAACGAACGCCAAAGCACACATACTCAGACAAATAATATTCGCTCAGCAATAACCGCACATGTCCAGGACTTGTGTCGTTTCTGCATAGTATCTCTGAAATATGTATGTTTATAGCACAAAGTATACATTGGGACATTGAGACAACTGAGGTTCTTGCATAGTACGATGTATGTACCTACGCAGATGCAATTTTTGAATTAAACCCATTTTGGTCAAAAATGGACATGTGTTGTTTCTGCATGTACCGATTCAATTACTTTTCTCTGCGAAAGCTTCCCTTGTTTTCACTATTCTGGCCTTTTTTTATGAAACAAACGAAATTTGATTCTAAAGTCCCCGTCATCGTCATTGAGACAGAATATTATGATATATTGAATTTGATTTTTTTTACTCTGCTTCTCCAAGGCAATGTCAGTTTTTTCATTTCATATTTGGAAGTTTGCTAACCCTAGCCCCATCCCAAAAAAAGAGCATTTTCAACCCCTGGCATTTGCCGTTTCTAAACCCATTTGGAACTACAGGGAATTTGTTTCGATTTATTTACACATATGGTTAGCTTCGAAATTAGCGTAAATTTAATAGATATTCCAAAATTCGGTCCTGTAACAGTGACTGATGTTCACAAGTTATACAGGAATAAGGTTAGTGGGCGCAGTTTAAACGCCCCCGTCAAACTTTCCAAGATGAAGAAGACCATATGGTGAGAGATATGGGATAATACCTACTGTACCGGACGGCCGAAATACTAAATAAACTTTCGGTTTTCCAATCTTTATTCACCTTTTTTACTGTCAGTGTAAATGTTAATGATATGGACCATCTATATACCCTTTTGCTGGTTCTGGGAAATTCAGAAACGTTTTAGAAGGATACAAGGAGCATTAAAAGAAGAAAATAGAGGACTTTGGTAAATTCTAAGCGTCTCATCATAGGCATTCCACAAAGAAAATAACCGATCGAATATTCTGCAAAGCTCTACAGAACAATGAAACGTTAGATCTTGTTGGTATCGCTTTCGAACATGATCTCAGCTGGAACAAACACATTACTTCAATAGCCACATCAGCAGCTAAAAAGTTTTCTCTTTCGAGTCAGAAAGTACTTCTCCCCTTCCAACGTACACACTCTCTATGGTTCCCAAATTAGATCTAGCCTGAAGTACTGTACTTACATCTGGGGAGCGGCATTAACTTCGACACTTAACATTATTGATTCTATCCAAAAGAGAGAACTTTGACTCATCAATGACCCAGTCCTCACAAGAAAACTCCCTTCTCTCGCTCATCGCCGCGCTGTTGGGTATTTGTCCCTTTTCAACCGATACTTCTACAGATTTTGCTCTCAAGAACTAGCCGCTATAATTCCCCCCTTGACTGTTTCCAATAGAACAACAAGAGGCGCGTTACTAGGGATTGCAATCCCGCAAAGTGGGATCCCGCAATCCCGCGGGATCCTGCATAATTTGACGGCCTGGAGGATCTCGCACCAGCTATGAGGATTCGCATAGCCATGAAAAAGCCGTAAAATCTTAAAAAATAACGCGAAAACGTCTATCTGCCAAATATCCGTGGTATTATAATATGAAAATTAATTAGACTGCTTAGGTATTATAAGTATCTTACTTACCTTACAATCAAACTAATGTGATTTACTATAAAAACTAATTAGACATATTATCTCAGGTAGAAAAATAATAAACATGTAAAGTTCATTTGCCCAAAGTTACTTGTTAATTTAATTGATCAAAAATTTGACTGACTTATAGTGATAGTAGTGTAGTTAAGAGAGGCTCGACTTTAAATTACATAATTTTGTTGACTGAAATACTGTTAATTTTTGATATTTATCAAATAAAATTAACTTTAGTTATAAAAAAAATTAAAGTGCATTTTGTTTAGCAAATAATACTAAATGTATGAACTTTTATCTAATTCTAAGGCCTCTACAACAACAGCTTAACATTTTCGGAAAGAAGTCTATCGTTAGATGGAAAATGCATATTATGAATTTTAACTGGAATAAAATTTTAGTTGTTCCAACTTACCATGTATCAGATATCGGATGATATGTAGGATTCTATTAAACGTACCTAAAAATAAAGAATATTAAATTAGATTGTATAAAAAATTTGGTAATTTAGATATCAAAGACTAAAGTATAGTAGGTAAAGACTTAACTTGAAAATATCAAAATATCTCAAAATCGGCACACTAGCAAATTAGAACTTTCGTGGACCTGATCTATTTAATTTTTTTAGTTGCTTAGATGGCTAAATACATAAATTAAAGGAAATATCTAAGGAAAAATGCGCGTTAGTTTTTAACACGCTTCCGCTATTACACTATAACACTAATTTAAAGGATTACCAGGTATAATTTATTTTAATTGTTATTGTGACCTAGTTCATTTTAATAATTATAACAATAAAAGTGAATGTGTACAAGCACAATATTTTCAAATAACTTTTTAACCTCAACGGGTAAGTAGGCGGTCGTGTCTACAACTACAAATACAGTAATAACCAGTGAAAGTAAAAGAATGTTAAGCGTTGGACGACATAGATGTAATGTTTGTCGTGATTAGAATAATAAATAGTACTCTTATTTAATTTTTAATCCTTATGCATAACATAATGGATGTGACACACATTCGTCTGTCAACAAAAGTTTTCGGTGATTTATATTAATCATATGTCTGACATTTCTAATTTTGCGTAAGTTGTGATAATTTATTATCGCTTTGACAATGGGTGTCATACATTTCGTTAGCACACCCCCATATTTTCGTTATTTACGATAAGTTTTATTTAGAAGGGGTCTTTCACAAAACCTAAATTTCATTATTTTAATATGAAATCAAGGTATGTGCTTTACGACAATAAAAAGAATCCAGAGGTGTTCCGTATATTTTTAAGCCAGAAAAAAAACTGTTCAAATTCAAATAATACAAGAATGTCTAACGCATGACGTAGCCGATATCTTGCCAACGAGGGACGGCTTGCCTCTGCTGCTTATCGGGAGCAGCTGATTGGCTAGCGCATTCCTGTGCGATCAGCGCTGGGATTCCCTTTCACTCGATACGACAGCTATACGATAGCTGTCAGCTATCGTAACGCTTTCGATACTCGATAGTCAAAGCGATATCGACCAATTCGGTATTCTCATTCGATATTCGATGTCGTTATGCCATCGCTTTTTTCGTCACGGAAGCCTTAGTATTCGTAGCACGCATGCGTAGTAGTATAACCTAAGAATATTTTGTGGGAAAACTTTTAAAAAATCAGTTAAAAGAACGATCATTTCTGAACAGTATGTTTATTGTTTTGTTATCAAAAATGTTAAAAACCACACTTTTAAATTACAACATAAGTATCCGATTTTAACTGGAAAGTTCTAAAATGTCTTTTTTAAAATACATATTTTTTAAATATTGGTACCACATGTTCACATATTGTGAAATGTTAGAAACCACACAGTAATTAATATTTTTATTATAGCCGTTAATTTAAACAAAAACAAATAATTCTAACCTAAAAATCACTGTCTTCTTCTCGAAATCGACCGAAAAGGGTTCTCTAGAGATATCGAAAAAATCGATATCGTTTTAGATTTTAGACGATCCGCGACCAGCTGAAAACGAACGGGAATCGGTTTTTTGCGCCAAATAGAATATTTCGATATCGAATAGCATTTTGGAATCCCAGCACAGATCGTAATTATGCGAACGCGTACTCTTTGATTATTTTAATAGACATATTCAGCCAGATTTTCCTATGCTAGAGCGGTCTACTTTGCCAACCAAAAGTTTAAACTGGCAAGTGTAAAAATAAGATAACTAAATTTGATAGTATGAATTTGTTTCTGAGTTTTTCGCAAATTTAAAAAGAAAAGGGCAATTTTAACCAAATACTTTCCACAATAGCAGAACTAAACCCATTTTAGCGAGATGTTCTAAAATAAAAATCATTTGGAAACCGAGCCATAGTCGCTGAAATATCAGAATAACTCTTAAGTTTTTAATGACGACTGATTAACAATGACAGGACAAAAACCTGTCTAAACCTAACAACTAGAAGATCTTAATTTAAACCAATACTAAATCTTAAACCTTTTTAGTGAATCTGAGCGATTATTTTTAATGATGTGCATTGTATATAACAATACGCTTTTAAACACAGAAACGGCGAGAAATCGAACAAATACATTCTAACTCTTATATTTGTAAACCAATAGGTAGGTATCAACAAAGACAAAAAATAATATAGCAAGGTTAGGATAGGGTAGGGTAGGCATTTTGACATAGGTATAAAGTAAAAGTTCAGCACTTTTAACCATTTTTTAAAATAACCTTACGCAAATAAAGACAGTTTTAGAAATTATTACATTACGAACGAATATTACTTAGGGATGTACCATTTAGGATAAAAATGTGCGAATTCTTCATAATTGATTTCTTTAACGGCATCAGATATACTCGGTCCTTGTCGGAGCGAGTACGATAAAAAGAGGCAGAACATATGAGACTGTATGAATCGTTGAATTGAAGAACCTGTCTATAAATTTAGGCTTTAAAAGTGGTGAGTATATGATAGCCTCTTAAAAGGTCCAGATTTTGTTAAGTTTAGAATATGCTCTCTTCAAAACGGCATAGTGAAATCATTTTTATTAGAATGCATGGATCAACATTAAATATAGTGTTTTAGTTGCTTGGCCTGCTTTAACTCTCAAACCGATTAAGCAACTAAAACTCTTTTATTAACGTTTTTAGGTGCGTTTTGTAAAAAACCATTTATAAATGCTAAATTGTTTTAACGGAAGTCTATAAGCGTAGTTTGCGACCTATTAAATATCATTGGGAAGTTTTATAAAAGACTTTTTTTCTTTAATTGTCTTAATAAATACTAAACCAAATTAAAAAGTGTCTTAATGTCTATTTTCTCTTGCTTTATAGTCTATACTATACAATGACATCAAAATTAAAATTTAGTAAAAGGGACCATTCATGTGTTGACTATAGGGCGGAATTTTCAATTTATTAAAATATGATATCATAAAAATGCCATTTTGAAAAAGTTTTTATTACGTATTAAATGGTAATGGTCTTAATGGTTTCTAGCATTAGATAATCATCTAAAATTTTAATAGTCTCATTGCATTGGTAGAACCTGCTGTTAGTCGCTGAATATCAACGATTGATATGCTGCCGAAATAATCTTTTTCAGCTTGATGAATGCCAGGCACATGCTAAAAATATGAAATACATCTATGAATTATCTTCATTCAAAATCCCGAAACAGTAGTGATTTTCCACTAGGCCAATTACAATCCGTAGATCTTTTTAACGTAGACATAGAAGTTCTTTTATTTGGCTTAGTTCGTTTAATTCTTTGGACTTTTCCCCAGCATGGTCCCCAACCTCTTGTTCTTAACTAATCATGAGACGGCGACTCCATCTGCCCAATTTTGTTTTGGCCTTTCTCTTTTGTCAGTATTTTTTTCATTATCTTTTTCTGACTCTTCTTTTACTTCCAACGTTATTTTGCCTTGGTTCACCAAATATCAATTTTCATGCACTTTTATTGGCCGTGTTTCGGTTCCATAAATCATCGCAGGTCTGACCAATAATCCTATGGTAACAAAACTTTTTTTAATTCTCAATTCCCGCTTACACTCTACGTGTTATTTCCAAATCTACCGTACTGCCACCAGTGATGGTGGAAATAAAATTCTAACCTTTATTTAACTTTTCTTCTTGCATCCTGACTTCTGCTCCCTATTAAGCGGACGTTACCGCCAATTTTTTTATCATATATTACTAGCTATTACACTGAGGCCAAAATAGGACAAAACTAAGCTTACTTTTGTCAAAAAATGTATGTGCGTAATGCGTTAAGATACTAAGTAATAATTTTTTAAAATTTTAAAAACTTTGTGTTTTTGTAAATAACAAAGATTTCGTTGAGCAACGAGAATTTTATTTGGGATGTGAATATGGAATTTAAAAGCTCATCGAGTAGTCTTAACCACGTTTTTTTTACTAATTACTTAATTTTTCCAATTTCTCGAAAACTAAACATATAAACAGAATAAAATTTACAGAGTGAGCTAAGGACTACTAGCAGTATAGTTTGTATCCAGCGGCGCTCGCTTGCAAGCCGTTTCATTTTTTTACAAATTTGGCTGCTAACTTAGATTTTCCAATTTCTTGAAAACTAGAAACATAAACAGATTAAAATTTACAGGGTAAGTTAAGAGCTACTAGCAGTATAGTTTGTATCCAGCGGCGTTCTTTGCAAGCCGTTTCAGTTTTTTACAAATTTGGCTGCTAACATAATTTTTCCAAAATCTCGAAAACTAGACATATAAGCAGATTAAGATTTACAGGGTGAGTGAAGGGCTACTAGCAGTATAGTTCGTATCTAGCGGCGTTGGCTTGCAAGCCGATTAATTTTTTTACAAAATTGGCTGCTAACTTAATTTTTCCAATTTCTCGAAAACTAGACATGTAAACAGATTAAAATTTACAGGGTGAGCTAAAAGCTACTAGCAGTATAGTTTGTATCTAGCGGCGTTTCGCTTGCAAGCCGTTTCAGTTTTTTACAAATTTGGCTGCTGACACAATTTTTCCAATATCCAAAAAACTAGACATATAAACAGATTAAAATTTACAGGGTGAGCTGAGGGCTACTGGCAGTATAGTTTGTGTCCAGCGGCGTTCCTTGCAAGCCGTCTCAGTTTTTCACAAATTGGGCTGCTAACTCAGTTTTTCCAATTTCTCGAAAACTAGACATATAAACAGATTAGAATTTACAGAGTGTGCTAAGGGCTACTAGCAGTATGGTTTGTGTCCAGCGGCTTTCCTTGCAAGCCGTCTCCGTTTTTTACAAATTGGGCTGCTATCTCAGTTTTTCCAATTTCTCGAAAACTAGACATATAAACAGGTTAGAATTTACAGGGTGAGCTAAGGGCTACTAGCAGTAAGGTTTGTATCCAGCGGCGTTCCTTGCAAGCCGTCTCAGTTTTTTACAAATTGGCCTGCTAACTTAATTTTTCCAATTTCTTGAAAACTAGACATATAAACAGATCAAAATGTACAGAGTGTGCTAAGGGCTACTAGCAGTATGGTTTGTGTCCAGCGGCTTTCCTTGCAAGCCGTCTCAGTTTTTACAAATTTGGCTGCTAACTTAATTTTTCCAATTTCTTGAAAACTAGACATATAGACAGAGCAAAATTTACAGAGTGTGCTAAGGGCCACTAGCAGTATGGTTTGTGTCCAGCGGCGTTCCTTGCAAGCCGTCTCAGTTTTTTACAAATTGGGCTGCTATCTCAGTTTTTCCAATTTCTCGAAAACTAGACATATAAACAGATTAGAATTTACAGGGTGAGCTAAGGGCTACTAGCAGTAAGGTTTGTATCCAGCGGCGTTCCTTGCAAGCCGTCTCAGTTTTTTACAAATTGGCCTGCTAACTTAATTTTTCCAATTTCTTGAAAACTAGACATATAAACAGATCAAAATTTACAGAGTGTGCTAAGGGCTACTAGCAGTATGGTTTGTGTCCAGCGGCGTTCCTTGCAAGCCGTCTCAGTTTTTTACAAATTGGGCTGCTATCTCAGTTTTCCAATTTCTCGAAAACTAGACATATAAACAGATTAGAATTTACAGGGTGAGCTAAGGGCTACTAGCAGTAAGGTTTGTATCCAGCGGCGTTCCTTGCAAGCCGTCTCAGTTTTTTACAAATTGGCCTGCTAACTTAATTTTTCCAATTTCTTGAAAACTAGACATATAAACAGATCAAAATTTACAGAGTGTGCTAAGGGCTACTAGCAGTATGGTTTGTGTCCAGCGGCTTTCCTTGCAAGCCGTCTCAGTTTTTACAAATTTGGCTGCTAACTTAATTTTTCCAATTTCTTGAAAACTAGACATATAAACAGATCAAAATTTACAGAGTGTCCTAAGGGCAACTAGCAGTATGGTTTGTGTCCAGCGGCGTTCGCTTGCAAGCCGTTTCAGTTTTTTACAAATTGGGCTGCTAGTTTTTCCAATTTCTCGATAACTAGACATATAAACACATTAGAATTTACAGAGTAAGTTAAGGGCTACTAGCAGTATAGTTTGTCTACCGCGGCGTTCGCTGGCAAGCCGTTTCAGTTTTTTACAAATTTGGCTGCTAACTTAGTTTTTCCAATTTCTCGGAAACTAGACATAAACAGATTAAAATGTACAGGGTAAGTTAAGGGCTACTAGGAGGATAGTTGTTATCTAGCGGCGTTCGCTTGCAAGCCGTTTCAGTTTTTTACAAATTTGACTGCTAACTTAACTTTTCCAATATCTCGAAAACTAGACAAATATACAGATTACAATTGACAGGGTTAGTTAAGGTCTTTAGCAGAATAGTTTGTATCCAGCGGCGTTCGCTTGCAAGCTGTCTCAGTTTTTTACAAAATTTGTTGCTAACTTAATTTTTACATATAAACAGATTAAAATTTACAGGGCCAGTTAAGGGCTACTAGAAGTTTAGTTTGTATCCAGCGGCATTCGTTTGCAAGACGTTTCAGTTTTTTACAAATTTGGCTGCTAACATAATTTTTCCAATTTCTCGAAAACTAGACATATAGACAGATTAAAATTTACAGGGTAAGTTAAGGGCTACTAGCAGTATAGATTGTATCCAGCGGCGTTCCTTGCAATACGAATAATAATTAATTGATCATACAGAAAAAAAAATAAATAGTTTCAGGTGAGAAATCTTTGAGAGAGATATTTAAAAAAAATTGAGACAATCATTACCGTTATGTCTGTAAGCTTGTGATTAAATTTTTGTTCCATAAAACCATAAAATTCTAAATTTACATTCATTCCATCAAAAATAACAGAGAATCTAACTCAGTGCAATTTTTGCAGTATAATTTTTGGTGAAACCTGGTACAGGTTAGAAAGTAAAAATAAAACATGCAACGCTTTTTAACTATAAAAGTTGCCTTTTATATTCTTATTTTATCTAAAAACGCAAACTAGAGCAAGTATTCCGTTTGGATCGCGAATAGAAAATCCCAAATCATGCATCTTGATAAGCTTTTGATACAGCCCACGAGCTTGCGATATTGTAGATCAGCGATTAGTGCAGACAAAACATTACTTAAGATTTTCTTTTATATACACAGTGTCAAATAATTTCAAATTTTAAAAATATACGAGTACATTATTAAAAAGAGTAAAGTATGTTTTTTTGCTGTTTTGGTTAAATATTTGGCCGATACACTAACTTGTACAGCGCAATATATAATATATATATATATATATATATATATATATATATATATATATATATATATATATATATATATATATATATATATAAAATTATTAATTACCAAAAATTTTCAACTTTTCTGAGGATCCGAAATTTTTAAAACTCATTCACTAAACTTCTATTTTGGTATCATTTGATAGAGAAAGGCAAAGTAAAATTTTTAACATTTTTACGTTTTTAAGTGTTAAAAATACAAAATACCCACTTACAAAAATTCGCGAAAGTTTCATCTACGTCACAATACCAATTTTTGTGTAACTTCATATCTTCTGAGACCGAAACGAGGTAAAATCATAAATCGTGAAAATTTTTCGACACTGCTTACCAAAAATTATTTCACTATGTTGAAAATCTACTATATAAGTAGAATTCTATCAACTATGGTCACACTGATGACGAGTAAGCGGAACAAGTCATCAACAATTAATTGACGCTGACAAAATTGTACGTAGCCGCAAAATGCTGACTGCACACGAGTGCGCTAGCCAATCAACTGCCATCTCGCGGAAGAGCAGTTAGTAGCCGTCGCTCATTGACAAAGATGCGCCGACGACATTTTCGAGATTTTTTAAATTCTACCGAATTTTAATATGCTTTTTTTTCGATTAAATGATTATGAAAAACCGCAGAATTTGTAAAGCATATTTACATAACATACTCATACAATAACAGCTATTTTGAGTTAATGTTTCGGTATATTTTTAAGTCATCTTTTATAAAATTAATTAACAAGGGGTGAGATTTTTTCAGCCACCAATTAATTTCATTTTTAATAACAAAATAATTAGATTTGTTCTCAGAATGATAGATCTGTCATCAACTTGTTAACTCCAAACTATTTCAAAGCGATTATTTGTAAATTTATGTAAAATCACCTGAAAACTTAACTAATAATTAAATAATAAAAATTGTGCTAAGAACTGTAGACTGGTGCTCAAAATTTTATCGCCAATATACTTCAAACCAATTATTTGTAAATTTATGACGATCACACTAAAATTTAATTAATTATAACACTATTGTGTTTGGCAACAGATGTATTCTAACATTGTAACCACTAAACTATCATCAACAAAATTAAGTACATCGGTGTGCTTAATTTTGCACACCCAGCGAAGTCATTGGACACACCAGAATAAAAATGGTACTTAATTCTTATTCAATTTATTTGGTGATGGATCAATAATTTTGAGAATATAGTAATTATTTCCAACATATTTATTTGACATAAGTTACCATGATTATTCGTTTATTTTGAATAATTAATGTTATAATATTTGGAAGCACTCAAGTTAATCTGTGATAAAAAATAATTTCTGGGACTGAATCTTATAATCAGAGAATTTCGTTTGATGACAAAACTGTATTATGGTGGCAGGTATATTTATTTCCATTAAAAAAGGGTGTACCTTTAACTATGAAGTTAGTGTTTAATTAATTTTAGAAAAATAATTTGTAGTTCTGAAGGTAGTTGAAAATTAAACCGAAACTTAAAATGGCTCTTATTTTTACACAATCAACCGATAAACCCAAGAAAACTCAAGAAAATTTGTTAAATTTCGGTCAGGAAATATTAAGTAAAGTTAGTATTAAAATTATGATTTTCAGGTTGAGTGAAAAACCCTCATTATTTTATTTCTATTATAACACTATCGTTTAGGCAGTAACACATTTAAAATTAGTGTATGTTTGTGTTTTTTCTCTAACACACACTTGAAGGTTTAAAGAAATTGGTATACATGTATGTATAAAGGGTATGAAATAAATTTGAAGCAATACCAAGCTTTATTCAATTTCTAACTTTCAAAAAAAGATTATTGATAAAAGTTAGTGCATGTCACTTAAGTTCTTTTAAATAAAATGGATTTTATGTAGGTATTGTGCGTACTTATTGTGCGGAGTGCTGTAAATTTATCCGTTATGGAGCAAAAACGAAATAGCTGCTCCAAAATATGGCATTTCAAATAAGTTTAATAATTTATTGTTTTAATAAAATAATAAAAAATAAACGTGAAAATTATACACGATTATTATTATATTATGTTACACATAAAATTATTGTATATTAAAGGTTCCTGTCAAAAATCCCAGCTGTACAATTTTTCTCTATCTATTATATGATGTATTGGTTACAAAATCCTCATAGGTTATCCTGCATATTTTTTATAATTTTAGTCTTACATCCTTCTAAATCTTATTTTAATAGTATGCGACATTGCGACTACCTATATGCATTAACAGAGCAAAAGAAGATCTCATATGCAGAGAAATGGTAAATTAAGAATGCAGTAAACGTATATCAAAAGATTTACTTACTTAAAGTGTCATATTATGGCATTACGTAGGAGTATAAGTAGAATTTAAATGCAGTGACAAACGCAGGATTTTAATAAGTTTAGGTTTATGTCTAAGTTTTATTATTTAAAGCATTTATGTACAAAATAGGTAAACCCTTGTGCAGGTTTATTTTTAATGGGTCGTAAAACCAGTGCGAATAACCTTATAAAAGTAAGGTCTCGTTGAGTACTAATTTAAACACACTCATTTCGACATAAAAATTACGGTTACAGGATTAACATAAAATTACAACTTTAATATTCCTTCCAAGGATTTCCCGCATGTTAATTTTATTTTTTGTTTAATATTTTTAGAGTATCTGTTAGTATAGAGTGCGTACAAAAACAATGGATATACCGGTACAAATGTTTCTTGTTCGTTGTAAGAAAAAATGCTCAAACCATTGACCTTCAGCAGGAGGAGACGCAGCCGCTCATTCATAACTAGCCCCTTCTTTTGTTTCATACATTGTGCGAGTGTAGGACAAAGAGCAATCGCTGTAATTGCGACTATGCACGCCACTGTAATGGCTTTCCTGTATTCTCTATGCCACCGGGCAAACCTCTGAAAAAGCAGTTCCGGATGAAAAGAATCCATTTTTCACACACTTGGAATCTTCCTTAACTCTTGTTCCATCGGTGCTCCAGCATTTTAATAGTTTTCTGGAAAAAATATTTTTCGACATTTGCAAACCACCTCTCTACAGCGGATATTACCTCTTTTTCCACGCAAATATTCCTTTATTTCTGAAATAAGGTCTGTAATCATTGCTGGCTAGGTCTGGCGAATATGGTGGGTTATCCATCAATTCGAAGCCTGCTTAGTGTCTTAAAAAATTGAAAAAATACAGAATACAAAAAAGCGATGATTTTCTTACAAGAATTTATATATTATTAATATGTTAACCCGTCAAGTTAAATTTAGTCTGTATTAGAATCTTTCTCGTAACCGTCTGTACATTCCTGACTCTCGATTTTAATTTGTAAATTGTATGTCTCATAAAATGGTTTTAACCTGTTCTTAAACTTAAGTATACTTGTACTTGGTATATTATGCAGCCTTTTGTGACGTTGCTTGGTGATAAAATTATCATTTGGTTGGCAATAAAGTTATTATTATTATTATTATTATTATAAAACAAGTACCTCTGGTTTATCAAAAATACGCTATTGTTTTACTTTTCATTCCACTGGCTGAAAAGTTTTAGGTACAGGGAGGGGGGGGGGGGGGGTATGATAAAATATTGATTCTTGAAAAAATCTAAATAATATGTAGTAATTTCTAAATGCCATGAGTGTGGTATATCAGCGAAAAAGAATTTTTAGCTGAATCCAAATATGTCAAAAAGCTACTGATTTACGTTTAAAATTTAACAGCTGGGTGCACTTCCGGTACAACCAGAAGTGCAACAACATGCATTTAAATATCTGCAAAACAATAAGCTATGATTCATGTATCAGATATTGAAACTCTATTCATAATAGCGCCAAAAATACAGGGGAAAATATTAAGTCTGGACACCCGGTATATTTAAGCCTTTCGCTGTTTCAACGCTCTTATATTGGCAGCATCCTTTTTATTACCATGGTGAAATCGTTTGATTTATAGATATATTGTGCAAATTATTATTTGGTACAACAAAATGCTCGTACGCTGCGGTGTACAGTGATTGATTTTTGTCCTTGGTTCGTGGACTTTATTATGCATTGGAAAGTATGGCACATTATTTGTTATGACAAATCTTACTGAAGTTCATAAAAAAATAAATGGCGTATGAAAATTTCGCTGTCTGTCTGGCTGGGTAAAGTTCAAACAGTGAATGTTTTAAAAGAGATGTAAAGGTTATCTTTGTACATAATGAGCACCGATGTATGTATCTGATAAAACTTCGTCGTGTTCGTCTTTGTATAAATATCAGGGTGAAAATACATTTTCAATGTTAAAACCATGTTTTTCTTTTTTTATGTGACAGTACACGTAGACTTCAAGCCTGATTGCTAGCGTACCATGGGCATCTGAAGAGAAAGGAGATGTAACCTACTGACACGGGATTTCAAGGACTGAAGGTTGGGAGGGGAAGGGAAAACATTTGCAGGCAATTTGTTCAGGGAGCAAGACTGGGTTTTAGAGGAGTTGAACTGAACAAGGTTCTTGGCGCTCGAGTCTAAGATTAATTGAAGATCTTGGGAAAGCCATAGGTGCATATATATGCGTCTGTTATCCAGCTCGTGATTCGAGACTTAGCTGGAGAAATACATGTTGGAGTGAGGAGTACTATCGTCGGCATAACTATGAATGGAATTGGTAGTTAAAGAGAGCAGGTCATTAATGTGAAGAAGAAATAGGTTTGGTGCCGGGACTGAACCTTGGGGTACCCCAGCATTGATGGGATGGAAGTTAAATAAGTGACCGTCCATCCCGACAGATTTGCGCCGATTAGAGAGGAAGCTACCGATTTAGGTAGCTGGGAGGAAGACCATAGGAAGGTAGTTTGTTGAGGAGTCCGAGGCCTTGGAAATATCAAGAGCAACAACCTGGGATTCACAATAAAATTCGAGAGAGTTGTTCCAGTTATGTACGACAAAGGTGAGGAGATCAGCTGTGGATCTTTGGTGGGGAAATCCGTACTGTCTGTCAAGGATGATTTTGTGTTTTTCTAGATAATTTAGAATTTGCAAGTTGATGGCTTTCCCCATAACTCTGCTGACATCAGAGAGAAGAGGGATAGGTCTATAATGGGATGGAAGGAACTTGAAACCTTACTTCGGGACGGTCAGTCTTCCAGCTATCTGGGAAGATAGCCTTGTCATAGGAGATCTGGAAAAGATGGGTTAAGACGAGTGCAAGTTCTGGAGCGCATTGTTTCAGAACAATTGCTGGAATGCCATCCTGACCGGAGGACTTTTTGGTGTCAAGGAATAGAAGAATTTTTTGATCTTGTTTGTCCTTAAGTATTATGTCGAACATTTTGAGGGGTAAAGAGGTAGCGGTTGGAAGAGCGAAATTGGCAGGAGGAATAAGAGTGGATAGGCGGCGAATTGTTTGGCAAATAGCTCAGCTTTCGCTTTAGAGGTGGAGATAATTTCGTTATCAGAGGTCAGGGGAGGAAAAGTACTTCCACAGAAGTTTTTACTAATATTTTTGGCAAGTGACTAGAAAGATTTGCTGCCGTTGGAACAGGAAAGCACTTTATCTTTTATGCGGTTGTTAAAAGCATTCCTGGATTCTAAGATAGTTTGATTGCATTTATTTCTTGCCTGGGTGAAAATTTGACAACTTTTGGGTATAGGATTTTGAAGATACCTTTTGAGAGCTTGGACTTTTTTGAGCCTGGCTTAATCACAGGCCTAGGAGAATCAAGGCTTTTGTTGGTGGAGTTTAGGTTTCTTGTGGGTGTGCCAAATGAGATTTTCAATACCTACCTAAATGATATCTGTGATATGAAAGCAAATTTCGGAGAGATCGGGAGTTGAAAAACAGAAAGGGTTCCAACGGAAAGCAGAGCGTTTAAATTAGCACCAGAATATTTAGCGAATGGTGCCTTAACTAACTGCAGAACAAATATAACTTAGAGATTGTTTAGAGGGCACAAAATTATAAGATGCTTTAACTTAAATATGAAAAATACAGAAGCTAAGCAGGAGTAGATATAATAAATTAGCTTCAGTCGTAGGAGAATAGGTTAATTTCAAAAACCAGAAATAAAAGAATCGTTGGAAGATTTGTGAACTCTTAATAACTTAAATAATAAATATATCTCTTCGAACGTAAAAACTATAAAAGCTTGAATTCAAAGGAACTCATATTGAATAATTAAATACAGTTTAATTTCAAGAATATTTTCACTAATTTCAGGACTTTACTAACACCGAAGAAGTTTCACTTATTATTTATTCTTTATCTGTCAAATAAGTCGATTGGGGGTCTTTACCATGGTAAGTTGATTTTTTGCTTCCATTTGAAAAACTGATTTATTGATAATAGAATTTTTAATCCTAATGTTCGACTAAACGGTAAGGTTTATCGAATCTTTGCAATATCTGTCAAACCAAAAAAGATATGCGAAAAATAAAATCTGGGTTTCAGGAAAAGCGCCCTCTGGTGGCAAAGTAGAGAAACATTTTTGTAACAGAATGATCTAAGTCACCCTGCAAACTCTCTGTGCTAAATATCAATTTGATTAATTAATAAATAGTCGAAATATTAAAAAATAGGAACAAAATTGAACTTTGATAAGCTGTAACTCGAAAAATATTGAGATTTCAAATTTTTGTTACATGGCTTAGTACCTTTATTTTGTCATGTAATTACCTGTCCAAGTATCCTGATGCATATATGCCCAATATAGAACCCTATGGGACACCTATCTCTATATTATCCTGTTTAGAATTTATACGTTGT
The DNA here is from genome assembly GCA_963971165.1 of Philopedon plagiatum. Lineage (NCBI taxonomy): Eukaryota > Metazoa > Arthropoda > Insecta > Coleoptera > Curculionidae > Philopedon > Philopedon plagiatum. The sequence goes on along the minus strand of OZ020190.1, from coordinate 17,459,575 downwards.
TCGGATTTTCGGTCACGATAAAATATACTTTACATACTGCTTTCTATTTTCCAGAAATGTTTTAATCTAATTCAAGGGTGAATTGCGACAGCACACTCGCCCGCCTCAATGATATACCTTACTACTTGGTGGTAAAATAAGTTTATAGCAGTAATGGTGGATTTCCCATTCGTAAAACCATGCTGGTACACGTTTAAAATACCGTTCTCGTGAAAAAATTATTCAACCTATTTATAAAAGCATATTCAAAAATTTTTGATTACTCATTAGAACTGTAATTGGTCTATAATTAGAAACTTCCATGCTGTCATTATATTTGTGTAAGTGTATAACCTTACCATGGATCTATTATAATAAGGATTCGATGTTCCGTATACTATGACCGTATCGAACGTGAAGCCTTATATTTGTTGTTTGTTTTCTCTTGGGGGAACAGTTTACAAACTTTAAGGAAATACCACATAAATAAGTAATTGAATCAAGAATGGTAATAGAAAGAGGTAAAATAGCATTGGAGTGTTGGAGCTCAGAAGTGTTGCTGTCTGTTCTGGTTGCTTAGGAAAACGGCTGAACCTCGGTCTGTACACTCGGTTACACGTACGTTTTTGTCTCATGAACTAGGAAAGAAAAAGGGCGACTTATAAATTTATAAATGACTCTGAGCGACTTTAAATAAACACCTTTAGAAATAACATTACCTATATCAATAATAAAAGCGTTTTAACTTAAATATATTATTATTTCGCAGAAAATAAAGTATTTTAGGGCTTTTATTACTTTTAGTAAATATTGTGATGCTTCTAAAGTATTTTTTGTACAAAAATATATGGTAAAATAAGATGTGGCCAATGTTTACACATTGTGTTTACAGTGTCGCTTAGAATGGTTTGTTTTGACTTCAAAGAATGTTAAGTCATCCCGTATCCATTCTTAATAAATCAGTGAACCTTACACATTTTTAAAAGAGAAGGAAATGTTCCTGAACAAAATGAAAGATTAACCAAGAAAGTAATATGTAAAATACTTTTATCAAAAATCCTGGAACCTCACCAGCGCCGGAAGAGCATTTATTTTTAAGTTTAGAATTTAACAAATTATATAGTTCAGTCTCAGAATCTGGACATAATGAAAAGTTGCATGCCATAACAATAAACAGATAATCTTATTAAAATAGTTTAGTGGTCACAATTTGGTGACAAATCTGCTATTTTCATTATTTTTTAACTAAAAGCGAAGTGAGTTGGTGACCCATTAAATCATAAGTAATTTTTTATTTGTGTAACCAAAGTTAATTAAACATTAAGAAATATATGTGTATAATTTGAGGTTCTTTTTATATTTTAACAAATAAGTAAGTCTACAAGAAGACTAATAACAGGACTGTCGTTAACACAAAGCTATCTATTTTGAATGAACTATACACCTGCACTTTAACTATTAAGGATTAAAATCCATACACGGACTGAGTTGATATCCTGCTTAAGATGGTGTTTTAATATTACTATGCTAATTACTAATCCTCAACATATTATGACAAGATTATTGGCGAGCAAATAATATTTTGTTGAAAACAGGTACGAAAAATGGATTTCTTCAGTAAACCTGAATTTTATAATTTTACTTCTAACGTCTTAAATTAGGGGGTATTATTATGAATCCTGAGATGTTTAATAATTTCTGAATCGAGAAATAAAACACCTCTTAAAATTCAATTGAATTTAAAAAATCTAGAAAATGAGGGATGCTCATTGCTATTGAGTAGCAGCTTACTACTCCTTTTGCGAAAGGGCAGTCGAATGGCTAATGCATTCGTGCGTGCGATCGGCATTTTGCGGCTGTTGTGTTAGCGTTTAGATGATTCATCAGAAACTTTTGGTAGGAATGAAATCTACTGTACATTTTTAGTGGATAACAATTTTGTGGGATATATTTTGACAAATGTTTTACCTCTACGTGCTAAATTGCATCTAGCGTAGAAAGAATGAATTCCACAAAAAAATTAATGCTTGGATTCACTAAAAAGGTTTAAGATTTAGTAGGTACTGGTTTAAAATAAGATCTTCTAATTAATAGTTAGATCTTGACTTGTTGTTTGGGTTGTTAACAAGCCATCATTAAAAAGTTATGTTAATCAAATATTTCCGGGATTTGTTCGGTTTCCAAATGATTTTCATCTTGGAACCTGTTGCGAAAATGAATTGATTTCTATTATTGTGAAATTTATTTCTATTATCGTGTAAATTTTCCACATGTATTATTTTATCCATAATGTGCTCAATTATCGCTGAATTACACTGAAAATTGCATAGTAGGTGAAAATAAGATTGCATAGTGAAAATTCAATACCGAAAATTCAAAACTGATAATTCAACTGCACGACGTATTTTTACCAAATTTAATTTATAAAAATCACATATGCTTCATCCAAATGGCTTGTAGTTAATAGAAAAAAGCATGACTTTTGCCCAGTTAGATTATTTTATGAACTAAAATCAAAGAGTAAAGACATTAAAAACGAACGTTTATTTTCAGAGGTCAATTCGTTTTGGAAAGCCGGTAAATGGTTTAAAAACATACCTGTTAGACGCAATGAAATAGCAAAATGAACTATAAAACAAGCAAATCAAGTGGGATTAGATGTTGGAAAGAAAAAAGCACGAACCATTCACTGAGAGCTACGGCGGTTTCAAAATTATCAAAAAATGGCAACTTAAACGGAGCTTAGCAAAATTACAGATCACGCCAGTTCTATATCGATTGCAAGTTATCTGCAAATGGATCAAGAGCACCACAAAGCCATTGTAAAAAAAATGGGAGAAGACGTTAGCACTGAAATCTAGCCAAAAGCTTTTCCAGCACCAAGTACGAGTACTGCAATCGATTCTACAGTAACTGGAAAGAGAACCTCAATAATGACAATTATAATAATTGTACTATAACCTACAATAAATAAAATATAAAAGTAATGTGTTTATCCATTTTATTCTAATTTTCTACTGAGTAACATTCGTTCATAAAAATTATCCAGAAAATTGTGAAAAAAGTATATAAGGGAACATACTTTTTAATCAAACCCAAGAAAACCGCATTCGTTTGTTTTTTCGTTGCTTCATAAAATAGCCCTTCTCTTTCACAGTCGGGCTATTTATACTTTGAAACAACGAAAAAATAAACACATGCCGTTTTCTTGCAACAGATTTGTTTTCAGAAGTGTTGATAATTTTTATGCACTTATGCGATTATAACTGAAAAGTACATATACGTAAGTACTAAAATCGCCCTCATAAATGTACGAAAAAATTCAGAAACAAATCTATAGTGGGGGAGTTCGGGTTGACGCTTGGAACCGCCCGAGCACACAAACTAGACACTTTCTATTACTACTTACTTTGTCATCTGTATAGAATATGTTAAGAACGTATGTATGAGATTTGAGCTTGGAGAACTCCGAGCGTCCAGCCCGAACTCCCCTATTATAAAACTTAGGTGTCATATTGCACGTCAGTTTGAAAATTTTGTTTGTTAAATTAGATCTTTCTAGCGTTGGAGAATCTGGCGGTAAATGTTGAGAAATTTTCAGAACTTAGGATATTATCTGTACAAATAATTTTTATACTTCAATAGGCAAAGCTATTAAAACGAGAACCCTAACTAAACAAAAGAAAACCAAACTTCCCGTGTATTAATTAATGAAACAGAATGTAGCTACTAATAAACAAATCCAGCCAATTAATAATAAAAATCGTGACCAGATGTTGCGCTGAGAATGGCACGTCGCGTCGTGACATTGACTTTGGTGTACGATGGTTATCTGACACAACACTTATGCCAGATACCATAGGGAACATTTTGTGATAATATAGGTTATAACTAGTAGTAGGAGTAAACTGAATTAGTTATCAGCATACAGAGTTATAAGTTAATCTCGTTTAGTTTCTTCAAATCCTACTTATCCTCCTTTTCATCTTTTACAGCTCACGTAGACGTCACGTCTAGGCATACGTACCCTGGGTATCTGAAAAGAAGGGAAAAGTACTCTACACACAAGGATTGGAGGTTGAGTTTGCTCTATAACCTGGAGACTCTAGGTGTGAATGTGCAAGAGATGTGGGATGTTTTAGGCTTTTGTAGCTGGACAGTAAAGGGATGCACATGTGACGCGTTGTTTTTTTTTATTGTTCTGTTAGGAACAATCAAGGTTGAAATCATGGCGGTTAGTTTTTCTGTGCAAAATCCGTGGAACTATTTGTAGAAAAGAGACAGATCCCCAACAGCGCGGCAATGAGCGAGAGAAGGGAGTTTTCTTGTGAGAACTGGGTCATTGATTGGTCGAATGGTTCTATTTTGGATAGAATCAAAGATTTTAAGGGTCCAAGGTGTTGCTGGACTCCAGACGTGGGACGAAAATGGGTCTTAAAAATTATTTTCGTGATTTACTAAACAATTTTAAGACTTAGTATTGGTTTAGATTCATATCTTCTAGTTTAGCGAAGGCACGTTATATCTGGAGGGTCGAAATAAGCCAAAAAAATTATGCAATGGATGAAACCAATTGAAATGTTCCTAAAGGTGTCCAGATGAACATGTGAATCCCTTTATTAAAATATCTTGTAAATTTTGTTTATTAACAATTAATTGCAAAAAAGCAGTTTTTCATATTTCTTTTTCGGTTTTCCGTCATATCTCAGTTATTTATTAATATAGTGCTATAAACAAATGCTCATAACTTTTGATCAACTCAAGATATTTGGATAAAACAAAATTGCACGTATAAATGATCGCCAACACAATCATTTAATCATATTTTGAAAGTATTTCGAATGTTTGAATTTCCGGTATTCTTGTTTAAATATGACATTTTCCACTTTGTTAATTCAAGCACTGTTCTCACCTGTCCGATGGTGCTAACGGCGCTCAGCTATTTGTTGATAAATAGCTGAGACATGACGAAAAACCCGAAAAAAATACTTTTTGCAATAAATTGTTAATAATATATTCTTATAAATAATTTCATTCGTTCATCTGGACACCTTTAGGGACCCATTCAATTGGTTTCATCCATTGCATCATTTTTTGCTAATGTCGACCCTCCTGATCTAACGTTCCTCCTCTAGTTGATCAGTTAGGCTTCGACACGTTTTTGTTTCGCCATTAAAAATTTATATTATTCAATTATTCGTGAATAGATCGCATAGAATACCTGTTTTAGCCCATAACTAGTATCTCGAAAACAAACAGTTGCTTTACCGTTTTCCATAAATATAGCAAAAGGCCAAGCTAATCAAATAACTCTTAAACATTACGACACGGGAACCAAACTAATAATAAAGGTTAAAGGCTCATATTATACGTATTCGTCTATCCAACGGTAAACCCAGAGGTGCGCCGCATAATATGCATGCGAAAACATTGTAACCCAAGCTGCAAAGCTTTTTTGAAAAGTTAGTAATAATACCCTTGTTATAGAATACATTTTATGAGACAATATGGCGGAAGACAAACTTATTGGCTGTATTAGAATAAGGTGGGTATCTAATAGTTGAGTAACGAATATGAAAGTAGGTATATAATTTCTGAATATACCATTTTGCTACCATACTAAAGGTAATAACGACTTGGAGGATGTGCAAATTACATTTTACTTTAATTTATACTGGTTCTGGTACCACTTAGTAATGCTAGATAAATGATAGGGTGAGTCCCACAACCCATCTCAATGAACGTTTGATGAGATGTTTGATGTTTTAACCAAATTATATTACAGCCGTTATGTTTGTTTTTTTACTTCCCTCGTTAGAAGAAGTAGTGCTGTATTTGTAAATAAATATCTTGAGATTTTTTCAGATCTTTACGTTTTGGGGTTTGTCTGTCTGTCCGTCGGGCTGTCTGTTGGCGCGAAAGCTTAAAAACTACTAAACAAATTTACATACCTCAACACTGGCTCGACACAGGCTACACTCAGATGAAATATATATATATATATATATATATATATATATATATATATATATATATATATATATATATATATATATATATATACATATATATATATATATATATATATATATATATATATATATATATATATTATATATATATATATACAGTGTCACACATAAAGTCCGCATCATATGGGAAATTTTTTTCCTTACAGGTTAAAGGAAATTCTGATTTTACTATTAGTTTTTGCTTTAAAAATGACGCCCAATGGCATGCACATGAGCAGTCACGTGACTTGGTTTAACTGTCAAATTTGACATTTTTTTCAAAAAATGTCCAAAAAGGCGGTTATTTCTTAAAATTTCGAAAAATGTTAAAGGAAAAAGTTGTTTGTTTTTTAAATTTCTACCCATGTACGAACTTTCTAGTACAAATTACATTTTTTTCCAATTTTTTTTAAACTCGACATTTCTGGGTTTTTCAAATTTTACCAAACCTGTACAAAAATATTCCTTTATACCAAACTTATCTTTTTAATGTATTTTTATCACCAATTGTTGTTCTAAATACTGTTTTTTATTATAAAAATAGGAAACGCCAGCAAAAACTATGTCAAAGTTGATGCAAAGTTGACATAATTTGTACAAATAACTGAACATTTGACTTTATTTCGGTTTTTTACTAAGATGTTAGATGCATAAAACCGGATTAAAAAACAATTCCAACGAAAAATCTTTAATTTACCTTTTACTGCACTTTTTAAACAATAAAACCTTGTCTTAATAATAACGAATAATTACAACGCAAAAGGAACTAAGAGCAGGCCCACTCTAACCATTGGACCAATAGGGGCTGCAGTCCTAGGGCGCAGGGCGTCCGGCGCCCTAGGGCTGCAGCCTCTATTGGTCCAATGGTTAGAGTGGGCCTGCTCTTAGTTCCTTTTGCGTTGTAATTATTCGTTATTATTAAGACAAGGTTTTATTTTTAAAAAAGTGCAGTAAAAGGTAAATTAAAGATTTTTCGTTGGAATTGTTTTTTAATTCGGTTTTATGCATCTAACATCTTAGTAAAAAACCAAAATAAAGTCAAATGTTCAGTTATTTGTACAAATTATGTCAACTTTGCATCAACTTTGACATAGTTTTTGCTGGCGTTTCCTATTTTTATAATAAAAAACAGTATTTAGAACAACAATTGGTGATAAAAATACATTAAAAAGATAAGTTTGGTATAAAGGAATATTTTTGTACTGGTTTGGTAAAATTTAAAAAACCCAGAAATGTCGAGTTTAAAAAAAATTGGAAAAAAATGAAATTTGTACTAGCAAGTTGAACATTAGAACAAGGGTAGAAAATTAAAAAACAAACAACTTTTTCCTTTAACATTTTTCGAAATTTTAAGAAATAACCGACTTTCTGGATATTTTTTGAAAAAAATGTCAAATTTGACAGTTAAACAAAGTCACGTGACTGCTCATGTGCATGCCATTGGGCGTCATTTTTAAAGCAAAAACTAATAGTAAAATCAGAATTTCCTTTAACCTGTAAGGAAAAAAATTTCCCATATGATGCGGACTTTATGTGTGACACTGTATATATATATATATATATATATATATATATATATATATATATATATATATATATATATATATATAGGGTGAGCACCTTAAAAAATTATATGCTATATTTTGTTACGCTAACTTAAAAACGATTCATTCCGCAAAATATTATATTGTTAATAATACATAAGAATCTAAGGCTTTCAAACCCAAGCAAACAAGAACTACAGTTTAAATAGAAAATCTAAAAGTTGAGACAATAATCCTTATATAATGTCAATTAAAATTAGCTCCAATAAAACATATAAAGCATTAGAGAAATAATAAAAAATATTAATTCAATGGGTTCGATTGTTAGCTGAAATATTACTTCTATTCCTCGCGGACACCGTTTGGAGAGGTTAAAATTGTGCTGTTGATATTTGTTCGTTGAATAGTCGTTTAAGCTTGCAGCCTGTTTGTTTATTGTTTTAAAGTTACGCCAAAAATAATAGATCTTTTGCAATTATGCGGACTAAGTACGGAATTATACGGATTAAGTATTTCGATTAAATATCATGTATATTTTTAAAATTAAACGTTTACTGAAACCAATGATATATTTTGTATTGAATTTAGAATAGGATACTACTGCATCAAATAAATGATATATTTAAACGACCTATTAAAATCCAATGAAATCTTATATTTTAAGCAATCTTGAAATCTATTGGTTAACAATGATAAACTAATCATTAAAAGAAACCGAAGTTGTATTGTGCAATGTGGAGTAGAGTGTCATTGGGTGAATTGGTATTCAATTCAATATACGATAGTGTTTTCTCTGTATAAATATACTACAGTTTGAGTAAATAGAACTGACTGTTGTTGACCTTACGTATCACTGTTGGCAAAAGACGACACATTTCGCGGGGGAACTTCCGTACAAAAACTTGCAGATTTTTACTATTAATACAGTTATTGAGAATTTTTATTAAGTAATAATTATAAAACCATTTTGTATAAGCAGTCATGGGCTGGCCTATTTCTCGGCATCATTCTTTTACAACTAATCTTTCGCAAAAGGTATGGATAAGGGGCAATGAAAGGTCCTTCTGTTCTGTTCTTGTATTAGTTAATTAGGGATAATGAGCAACTCCATGACACTATCAAATGATAAAAAAATATTCAAGTTATGCCAGAGCATCAACAGAATGCGTTAATGGTTTCCAAAAATTAAAAAATGTTATGTGATGTCAAATATACTAAAAGGTCATTAAAACGGAATCTATAAAACTGCTTTATAGCAACAGAATTATATACCTAACATTAGAATTATGGATATAGTGTTGGCGTTAAGTTATGCCTGATTTTATAACACACCGCGGATAATATTTTTAGAGCTATCCATATCGGTACGACTACATTTATGCACAGATTAAAATTGAAAACCCGCAGAGTCAAGGTAGTAACAAGAATACCTTTCATAAGTTTATTGCTGTAGAAGTCAATGACATAGTGTCATTAAAGTTAAGAGTGATGGTCAATAAATTTAACTCTAAAATGATAATAATCTAATAGAAATTTTACAGGTCTGTTACAGGACGGTTCATGTCCTAGGTGGCTCCAAATGTTGTGTTTATCTTCGATAAGTATAAATTAAAAATATGTGTTTATTGTTTTAATATTACTATGTTTAATTACTTAATTGTTTTAATTTTTGAAAAAAAGTTATTGCTACGCCTGCCAGCATCAAAGACTGGAGATGTGGCAACTGGAAAAATACTATTTACAAAATCATTGTTTAATATGGTCAATATTTATCTACTGAATATTTATGGTCTTTTTAGACTATATACTATATTATACGCTCTGCCACTGCAAAATCAGGTAAAATTAGAATGAATTCCGAAGGGAAACTTAATAAAATAATAAATAATCCATCGAAGTCGTCTCTATGACCCACTCATATTGGGCATCTTTTTGTAAATATTTAAAATATTACTCGGTTTTAAGTTTACTTTAATAGCTACAGTTTTATGACTATTATAAAACCATAAAATAAAATCTGATTGTCATAGTTCCTAATTAATATAACATTTAGATCATCATTAAAATCATCTTGCGGATTTAACCAAAATATAATACATTACTGTCGTCAATTTATTAACCAATTATCACAAAAAATTGATGATTTACTTAAACATATCTAACCCTATTTTGTACGCATCTAATACTAGTAACTTTTTAATTTATTAGGGTTATTAACGTCCTGTTTTCTACAGTGTAGATGGGTGGATCTATTTTAAAAATTTAATAATTTCTTTATAATTTTGTTAGAGGTAGCAAAAAATTATTTTAATCAAAATTTTGTGTATATCCTGCACTGATATTTGTTAAACTACATCTTAATAAATTTGGCATACTTCCATTATAATCATTGATTTAGAATCAAGAGCAGATAGGTACCCTTATTTACGTTTTCAAGCAATCGGGTATTTCAACCCCGCAAGCTATATGGTCCCCCACCTACATACTTTTGGAGAAGAGCTATTGTCTGTCTTTCAGTTAGAGCGGCATATTTGCAGATTGATAAACTACACTATATATAATATAATATTGCAATTACTGTAAGTTAATATCTGAAATCCTAAAAATCACAGGCTAAAGCATTAAGGATTAGTAAAATATACCAATATACCACTAATTTCCCTGATCATTTTTTCTAGTCATTTTCATTCCATGGTAACGAAATTTAGAGTGAGAATGGCAACGTCGATTTATGTGGCGTAGTCTGGTTCATTGATACATCTGATGAATCTGAAAGGCGTAATTTTCTGTGTGTGCCGGGTGAGTCAACGATTGCGCGGAGTAATTTTATGCATTGCCTGCACATTTTAAAAATATTTGGAATTATACAGGGTGTGTTCAAAAAGTAGGGGTTACAAAGTTAGATTTTTTAAAGGGGACACCCTGTATTTAAATGGATTTTTGAATTCTACGTGTAATTTCATAAATTTTTCATTAGGTTTAATATATGAAAAAGTCACGGTTTTCAAAATAATTCGACTTGTAATGAAAATTTAGCATTTGCAAGCATCTCTTTGTTGTACATACTACTGAAATTTTGACTCCCATTCTAGAACAGCGAATTTGTGAAACTTTTTTTTCAAATTATTTGTGTATTATGCGCTCAGCTTTGTAAGTTTCCCACAAATTTTGGAGAAAACTAACGGATGTTTTATAGAAGACCTGAACAAATTTAATTCAAGTAAAAATTTTCTATAGGGCAAAAGAAGAAAAAGTTAACATAACTCTAGTTTTTGCAGTTTTCGTTTCAATCAGCTATTTCTGAAGAAAATGGGAAATTATGTGTCCGGGCACACCTTAATGATCTTTACAGACATAATGAAATTACTGGATCGATTCAAAATGACGCCTATCCCTAATGTAATATGTCTAAAAAAAATTTCAACACAATTATTCCACTAAAAGGTTATTATCAAATTTGTAATTATTAAAAATTTTTATAAATATTAAAATATAATAATTTTATGTTAAAATAGGACGAAAGATGCCTACTATGCATAACAAACCGTTGAAGTAGGTAACAGCGAGAACCACAAAAGTAGACGTTTAAAATGAGATACTGTACATCAAACATTTGTTATATTTTATTTGTTATAAAATACGAAACTCTTGCCTTTTTAAAGTTACAGAAAAAATAAACTCTTTAAGAGCAGTACTAGACAAATGGTTAAAACAGCTCATTCAGGTATTACAACCAGCCAGGAAGAAATTAAAAACAGGATCATTTTAAACGAGGCATTAATGAACCAAACTAGCGTCCAGCCATCATCTTTTATTTTAGGACCATTATTTTAAACCAGAAATATTCTACGTCTATGAACTTCAATCCGTTAAAGTAAATGCAAACCAATTTTATAATGCGTGATCCAAACCCAAAGGTTAAGGTCTCAGGGTCAAGGTACAAGGTAGATTATGGCAGAAGAAAAAAAGTAGAAATTATTTTCTTCCCAACGCTTGTATTCTCCGCCATGTTGCATAACAGATGGTAGAACTTTTGTTGTATTTTACTGCAACAGCAGTGACAGGCGCTCGAGGCTTCATTTTATTTTCTATTACTTTTCTATTGGTTTTATGACAGAATGGCAAGAGGATTTTTAATAGACAGACAATTGGACAGAGTTTCTCTAAGATGAATTGGTGTTTTTGCACTATTTACTGAACTTGAAGATTTTTGAACTTTTGGGTATAGAAGATGAAAATAAAACTTTTATTTATGTTAACTTGCTCATTTTAAGCTTTGTTCATTTAACTTGGCACACAAAATTTGGGGAAACCAAATAGATATTTACTTTTGTATAGGGCAGAGAGATTGTCTACGAAACCCTTCGTAACACATTTTTTTGTTTTACTTGCATTCAGAAAGACTTTGCTTGAATAATTATGAGATACGCACATTCATTGGTGTCCAACAGGCTTCGTTTTTAAGATTAGTTAGTTAGACTAAGTTTTAAAAGAATTATTATTTTACTGTGAAACCTTAACTCCCTATAGAGAGACCCGCCTCATTATAGAATACCCTGAATCAAAATTCTGACCGGACCTTGCAATAACCAGACCGTGTTAATTTTTTGTAGTTTCCTCTTAATTAACACTTCTGCAGGATTACTTAACTGATATGGAACTAAATTTGTAGGTAATAAATGGTTATTTGCAGTAGGAAAACATAAAAATACCACAAGAGAAGATTATCGCGACAACGCAACGAGGTCTTAGACCAAGTCGTGGTTAACACACGAGGGCTGTAATATACTCTAGTTTATGAGTAATGTGTAAAATTTTATCGATGAATTAGAAAAAAATTCTAATAAAAATGGACGTTTTCTTAAGGAAATTAGATTTATCATTTTAAAAATGATGCTGATGATATTCGGTAAAAGTAACTTAACAGGAAAAAAACAGAAATATATCGGATTTCTATGGATCTAAGCCCAGGGAGCAGGTCTTTACTTTATAACCCATGGATTTATTAAGAATGGATACGGGATGATTTAACATTCTTTGAAGCCAAAACAAACCATTCTAAGCGACACTGTAAACACAATTTGTAAACATTGGCCACATCTTATTTTACCTTGTATTTTTGTACAAAAAATAGGCTAGAAGCATCACAAGATTTACCAAAAGTAATAAATGGCCTAAAATATTTTATTTTTCTGCTAAATAATAATAAATTTAAGTTAAAAAGGTTTTATTATTTATAGGTTATATTATTTCTAAAGGTTTATTTAAAGTCGCTCCGAGTCATTTATAAATCTATAAATGACACTTTTTCTTTCCTAGCTCATTAGACAAAGACGTATCTGTAACCGAGTGTTCAGACGGTTTTCCTAAGCAACCAGCAGAGACAGGAACACTTCTGAGCTACAACACTCCAATGCTATTTTATCTCTTTCTACTACCATTCTTGATTCAATTACGTATTTCCTTAAAGTTCGTAAACTCTACCTCTAGGGGAAATGTTTTCATAACAAACAACAAATATAAGGCTTCACGTTCGATACGCTCACAGTATACGGACATCGAATCCTTTCTTAATAAATCCATGTTATAACCCCATATTTCCTGTATCTTAGATAGTATCCAAAAGTTGAAGTTTTTGCAAAATAAATTAGTGATATTAGTTTTAGGTTGCGTTATATATACGCAAATAGAGGTGGTGAGATCCGAACCGCTAGAGCCTTTAGCTTCTATTTAATATTTCTAGGTGTGTACTAATATAGTAAATATAATGCAAGTAATATTTTTAAAATTATTTGAGGCGGGTAGTGCAGGTCCTTTCTAGTTAAGAAAACAATATCAAGAAACAAACCTTATTTTAATTTAAATAAAATAAAGGCTTTTATTAATACAAGGTTTATAGGTTTCAGAAGTATTCAATACCCAATCCAGCTTCACAAAAGTTGCAAGTTCACTTTACTACTGGTTTTAAATGTGCTGTCGGCCGTGATCTACATTATTTTTAATTGTTATTTTTTTTTGTCACGACTTTAAGATAAAAGTAAAATTTGACTATAGGCGTTCAATTTAGTCAGGGGAGAGATGAGCGATGCATGTAACATTTTCTAAATTCAAAATAAAATCATACCCTGGGATTCATTATAAATGTTCAATGAGAGGGTATTAGCCCCTTCGAAAGTTTTTTTTAAACATTTTTTCAGTGAAAACAATAATACCATGTAAAAAGTTGCTACCATTTTATAAAGTAGATCCAATATAATGGAAACGTTCCCTTTATTTCCGAATAGCCAACTGCATACCCTTCTGATAATAGAAAAAAACAAAATAAAAGCGATTTTTATCTAATCGCGAATTTTTCAAAATACACTTGACAAAAAGATATAGGTCCCACAATCAAACAATTAATAGAACTTTGCTTGTAAGCTAGATCTGCTCTTTAAAATTGTAACAAATTTTTATACCATTTTAACAGCTGTATTAAAAAAAATTCAGTATCTCAGAGACATCATCGATTTAGGTTAAAAATGTTTGTTGAATTTTGAGGTTTATTTCGTGTAAATTTGGTGATGGAGAATCTTTTTAAATTTTTATAATATACATGGCAAAGACTTAAATAAATCTGCATAATCCTAGACCAAGCAGTGTATAACGTAAAATTTCAACAAACTATTTTTTACTCAAGTCGTTTTTGGCGATAACAAATATCTGGTTTCTTCGTTAGTTACTTAATTTTGGACACAAATAATAATTTTTACATTTAGCCCTATCTGCACAAAATAGAGTGACTTGATTTTAATTTTTAATGGAAATTATTACACAATTACAGAAGTACATAACGCTTTCGACTAAAATACACTGTAAAAGATAAAATCAATCACTGACAAAAAGTTAATGGGTGTATTGTTTGGATTATGGTAGACAATTTTAATTCAATCAGTTCATTTCGGAAATGACTTTTAATATAACTTTAAATCTGAAGGTCCCAAACATTCTAAAAGTTTTTGTTGTCTTAAATAAGTGGGGTCTTGTTACGTTTACCTGAGTAATGTTAGGTACGTATGCATTACGTTTTTTATTCGTGGAAAATATAAATAGAATTAATTTATTCTTATAAGAAAATTGAAATCAATTTGAATTCGAATACTTTTTTGCAGCTGTCTGTATATTCTAGGTTTAACTATCTCTATTAGACAACGATCTTAATTACTTCTCTTTCTAAAGAAAAATCTATATTTTAAATCATCTTATGCCCTTTCAGTGAATTCCAAGATTATATTCTAAATAATCTTGATCTTGGACCTAGAAAGTTCCAAAAGAGGATGTTTTTTTTATCTGAGACAGCAAACGTAAACTTCAAGCCCAATTACTACCGTGAGCGTCTTAAGAGACGGGAAATGTAGTCTTTTGATACGGGATTTAAAGGATTGTAGGTTGGGAGGGAAAGGGAAAACATGTGTAAGCAATTTTTTCTCTAATCTAGAGATCCTAGGTATGAATGAGAGAGAGAGAAGTGGGATGGTCTAGGCTTTTGTAGCTGGACAGTAAAAGGATGCAAACGTAACGCGCCTCTAGTTGTTCTATTAGAAACAGTTAAGAGGGGAATCCCAATAAGATCGAACGTTTCATTGTTCTGTAAGGCTAGGCCATTCATGTGAATGGGGTAAGTGTTGCCGGATTTCTTGCGTGACAGGGAGCAAGACTGGGTTTTGGGGGCGATAAACTGAACAAGGTTCTTGGCACTCCAGTCTAAGATTAATTGAAGATCTTGGGAACGGGATAGGTGCATAGATCTGCGTCTATTATCCAGCTTTTGATGCGATACTTGTCTGGAAAAATGAATATTGGAGTGAAGAGTATTATCGTCAGCATAACTCTGCATGGGATTGATTGATGAGAGCAGGTCATTAACGTTAGGAAGAAATAGGGTTGATGCCAAGACTGCATCTTGGGGTCCGCACTGATAGGATGGAAGTTAGATGAGTCGTTGGCTTGCATATGAAGGGGCATATCTCAAAAATCCGTAATTTACAGGAGAGCAGTTCAAAAAATTTTGCGAGGACTTGATCTCTTCTTACAAAAAAATAGATCAAAAGTATGTTAAGTAATATTGTTTTTATGTAGATGACAACCGTAGTGAATATTATCAGATATACAATTTTATTATTTTTCTATTTTTTCAAGACAAAAAGCAACAAATTAAGCCTTTCCTTGTGCTGTTATTTTTAGGAATGCCTTATTTTCTAATGGAATGTGTGAAGGCTGTGTGCACTTTTTTAAGTATGAATGAAACAAATTTTTGTATGAAGTGCAAAATTAATAAATAAGCAGAGCGCTTTCGACCTTATCGGTCATCATCAGTACTACCTGAAAGTAAGGAACAAACTGGTTGAAATACAGATAAAAATTGTTTAAATCAGAGATGAGTTTTATTTTATTTTGAAATTGAAAGAAGATATTTTAATTTTTTTTAAATTTTAATTTACTTAAATTTAGTCTAATTTCTATTTTTAAATTTAATTGTATAAGTTAAATTAGTTTATTACTCACTTGTCGGGATAACAGTCGGAAATCCATCTGAACAGACAGCAATTAACACATTAAAATATTCTTACATGTAATGTACCTACCCCCAAGGTCATGTTTATAAAAATACAAACTGGCGTTTCTCTCTCTCTCCCATCATTATCGTGATATTATAAATTATATAGACGTAAGTCAGCCACGTATGAAAATTTTGAAAAAAATTAAGTGGGTCTCCGGTGACCGAGTTGGTACGGCCCCAGCTTTGCAAATCGAGAGGCGCGGGTTCGAACTCCGCTTCGACCATGGATATTTTGTGTTTGTTAACTGTTGGAAGGTGGTAGAGGAATTCTTCCTCGACCGAGGTAGTACCACCCCACACATCCTCTTAAAGGGCTGGTGAAATCCCTACGGATGTTTCCAGCTCTGGATGTGTGAGTCGATTTCCCAGTACACCCACGGTACATAGTACTTAGACTTCGGTGTTCGTGGGCTGTCAGAAGATAAAAAAATCGACAAAAAGCGACTCTCTTTCAAAATTCGATGACTCCGTAAATACATCTTTCTTTGCAAGAATATAACATTTAGCATAATCTACTTAGTCTACTAAATAACTTACTTAAATGTACTGTAAATTGTAACAGAAGAAGAAGGTTCAGTATCCAATGCAATACTGGCTTAATTTTCAATCGTTTCTCCTGAAAAATATGTTAAATGGAGTTACGCCTCTGTCTTTCCAGCGACGAATTGGGAGGAACACTGTAAGAAAGTTTGTTGAAGAGTACGGCATGCTATACTTGATCAAAGGCCTTAGAAATATCAAGAGCAACAATCTGGAATTCGCCATGAAATTCGAGAGACTTGTTCTAGTTATGTGTGACAAAGCTAAGGAGATTAGCTGCGGATCTTTGGTTACGAAATCCGTACTGCTTGTCATGGATGATTTTGTGTTTTTCTAGACATTTTAGAATTTGCAAGTCGATCGCTTTCTTCATATCTTTGCTGACAACAGAGAAGAGAGATAGGTCTATAATTGGATGGAGGGGACTTGGAACCTTTCTTCGGAACAGGCTGCACATGAGCAATCTGAGATGATACCCTTGCCATAGGAGATCTGGGAAAGACAAGCTGAGATGGGTGCAAGTTCTGGAGCGCATTTTTTTTAGAACAATTGCGGGTATGACATCCAGGCCGGAGGCCTTTTTGGTGTCAGGGGATGGAAAATTTCTTTGAACTTGTTTGACCTTCAGTATTATGTCGAACATTTTGTGGGGTACAGACGTGGCGGTTGGAAGAGCAAAATTTTCAGGAGGAATTAGGGTGGAATTGGCAACGAATTGCTTGGCAAATAGTTCAACTTTCCCTTTAGAGGTGGAGATAATTTCAAGCTTAGAATGCAATAATAGCTGCCGTGGATCAAAATAAAATTGTTCTTGTATAAATTCTAGCGACCAAGTGTGTTACTGCTGAGACCTATCCAATTTGACAGTTAGTTTGACATGTGCAAGAATAAGACAGCTAAGTTTTGTATTATGAATTCATTTCTTAGATTTCTCGAAAAGAAATAAAAAATGATAGTTTAAGTAGTCCAGTAAATCGCGGAAATAATAAATTAACTCTGTTAACAATGACAGGATAATTAATATTTGCCAAAACTTAACTGATCAACTTAATAAACCACTACTAAGTATTAAACCTTTTTAGTGAATCTCGGTGTAAAATTTAACCATCCTAACTTTTCAAATTTACTCACCCTATATGATACGATCAACCACTACAATAAATAAAATATATTCGTTTTAAGCGATCCCAAAAGAAAAAAATCACAGACAAAGAATATTCATCTTGATACCGTATAATTACACGGTTAAAAAATAACAAACCAATAATTTAAAAAAGATAACAATCATGTTTCTCAGTATAACGTCGAGTCATTACAACCAAAACAAAGCAAAGCTTAAAATGAACAAGGAATAAAACCAAAAACGAAACTGGCCAAAAAAATTATTAGTTTAAAGAACCGTATTTCTAATTTTCATATTTACTTCATTTAAATTTTTTTTGTTCCTAAATCAAAAGTGCTGTTTTAATCTTTAGAATTAGTTGTCGCCTTTTATCCCTGCGGCATTAAATACTTGGTACTTTTAATCCTGGATGAAAAATAAAATGTAGAAAATACAAGTTTATTATACTACTTCACTATATTTCTATGCTTGAAAAATTAATTTAAAATATATTTCAAGGTTATTAAAAATATGGATTGCCATTAGCAGTGTATTTGTCAACAGACTAAACTTTCTTTTAATCCCTGCAAAGACACCCCGCAAGATTATGATATGCTCAAGCCTCTTGATACATAACATTTTGTTTTTGCCGCTAAAATGTATTTTTTACATGAAAAAAAATACATTTTTTTCGTACAGGAGGTTTTCTAAGCACTTTAAACTATCTTTAAACAAGGTGATTTCAGAACCAATTTTAGGTAAAGAAATCCAATTTGTATGGCAATAAATTATATTCCTAATTTATGGCCTTAATGTTATCTTTAGCCATATTCTCAGCTATTCTAGGGAAACTTTAAGCCCGCACACTTAGGGACACTATTTAAAAGAAATAATCCAACTCAGCACCAAAAAGTACCTAAAACGTAGATATTTTTCATTATTCTGTTTGATATTAACGAAGAAATAAAAACAAAAAAATAAAAAACCAATATTGTTTGTCATTGTTACATAACCAGTTATTGTGCATAATTTTTACTTCCAGTGTTTTAATTACTCCTTTTCATTTCAAGAGATCCATTGTAATATTTATAATAATACAAGACATTTTTTTATAAAGCTCATACCGTTACTATTGCATTATTTAAAGTATTTCTCATCTTTGAATAGTAGTGCAATATCCATTTTAATTAATTATAATTTATTGATTGTAGAATAATATCTATTCGCCATAGTATTTATAGTTCTAAATGAAAGATTTTATTGTAATATTTTCCTCTTTATTCAGGTAATTTTATTATCAGTATATTTCTATAACGGTAAAATTTTTCACCCTAAATAAATTTTAGAAACAATAATAATCCAGTAACATAAAATTTAATATTTTGTTTTACACCATGCCTTTCACTATATCTATTACTTTTAAATTCGAGACATTGCACGACTATTTTCGTCTCTTAACCAGAGCGGTTATAACAAATATATTTTCTGTAACCATTGTTACAATACATTATCCACCCAAGAAAGAAATAATACTGTTAATATTACCAAAATGTAGACAGTCACGATCGACGGTGTCACAAAAGATATAACAAATCGTTAACTACTTGACAATATTGTGAACTCAAATGTATTGAAATTGTTTGCGAAATGCAGATCTATATTGGAGATATTTAGGAATTTAAAAAGAGAAAACCCTAACATTTATCAATATAGTGTTCCTCGTTATTTAAGAAATATGAGTACTTAGATATCAGTACAAAAATTATGTTTCGTTTTAATGCCGACATCAGCTTTACAGAAGTATATGTAGCGATAAATATTTAGCAAGTTCTACTTAAGTAATAATTTAATGGCAATATAAGAAATACCTCGACTTTAACTTTTTTTTGTTTGGTCCAAAAAACTTTGTACAAAAATAATTTACTTATAATTCGTTACTTATAAATCGCTAGGTGAATGCAATACTGGCACAACTCAAAAAATAGCTCAACGGAGAAACTATTAAAAACTAGCAAGCTGTCAAGAAAGAAAAAGTCACGAGGGTCATAACTGACAAAGGCCGCAGTTATTTGCTTCTCTCTCCTCTTTTGCAAAGTGGGCATCAGAACCGTGTTATGACTTATTCTTTATTCAGATGGTTAAAATAGTAGTGCTAAACGAACTGGCAACGTTGCACGATTTTCGCTTTGGCCAAATTAGAATCGAAATAAAACCCGTCCCATCAACATGCTCAGAGATGCATTGCGAGTGCCTCTCCGCTGTTGCCGAATGTAGAATATGAGCAGATTGTAGTGCGATGAGTGCATCAGAGGACGAACTGGGATGTTCGCAACTTGATTCAGATAGCTAATAGTAATTTTTTTATTTAGCTACCCAGTGAGCATTTTATTCCTAACAGAGAAATGCATCAATGTAAATATTATTCATTAAATAATTGTTATTGTCCATATCTTAAAAATATTACGAGTAATTTATTTTTCGAAACCCATATTTTTGAAAAATATTTTCATTATACATTATTTCTTTGAAGGCCCCTGTTACTAATGTTGGTATATGGAAAAACTGTACGAAAAATTCTTCATCGCAAGAGAAAAGTTAATTATAGCAACAATATTCAAAATGAAAATTTCTGGAACAACCCAAATCAAAAGCTATAGAAAATGAGCATAATATAAATAGTTTATAACAAAATTAAGTGCAAATTTCGCAAAAACCGATCAAATATTGGTTTTTTCAATGTTCTACTTTAATTTTATCCAAACTATGCATCCTACAAAGAATGTTTTTGTTTCAAAAATATTCGTTTTAAATATATTTTTTGGTTTAGATGAATCACATTATTTTTATTTTTTGACATTTTGTATATTTGACTTCAACTCTGATAACGTTAAAAACGGCATTTATGCGTGCAAGAACTTTTATCAAGAATATCCAAAATTTTCTTAAAAATAGAAAATGTTTTTTTTTCCATATGACGCGAACTTTATAGATGCCGCTGTACATATAAAGTAATAAATAATAAATCCACAAAATCATTGAATCATTAGTTTCAATTTTTGCAATTACTTTTTGATCCAATAATTATTTAATTAAAAAAGCCTTATTTAAAAGGACTACGCCACTGGTATATTCATTTCCAGCAACTAAGCTAGTCTTCATGCCTAGGACGCTCGTGACTTTTTCTTGATTCATTCTTAATTTACATATTTTTTCCATTAAAATAACAAAATAGAAAATTATTTGAAAACTTGCTATGTGGGATAATATATTTTCTAGTCAAATTGTTATCGCTGTAGATTCATATTTTAATAAAAAATAGTATTTTTAATTTTGAAACCAAAATTTAAAAAATACCTTTGTGTTGCGCCACATTTTGCTTTGCTAAATATTTGAACATTCTTAAAATAAATTGACATTTTTAATAGAAATGACTTGGATTCTTGATTCATTTAAAAATCATTTAAAATAACTTAAAAATGATAGATTAGGAGGGCGGGTTATCATTCTTATTGACTGTTGTCCTCTAATATAGTAAATAGAACAAACTCTATATCATGGTATCATTAAATATTATTCTTAGGTTACAAATGCTTCGCCCTATGATAGGGCATCATCAGGCCTAAAATAAGCAAGGGTTGGTACTAAAACCTAATATACGTCCTACTTAAGACTACAAAAGTAGAACTAAAGAAATGAGACAAATTATGAAAACATGTAAATGACTAACCTTGTTGAACGAAAAATAAAATACATAGAAAGTAAAAAATAAGCCAAGTTGGGGTGAGCTAAAGAATCATTTGGGATCAGTGCAAGATTAGGAAGGCAACAAACTGTCAATGATGTAAAATTTTTTGGGGTTATATGAAAATAATTATTGGTTATTAATACTATTGAAAATGAAATGAGGTCCAAAATTTAAGATCTCGTTGATACAGGGAAAGAGTGGACTATTTTTTGCCTCCGTAATTTTGAGTATTGTATGTAAACTTAAGTCTGATAATGCCCTGTTAGAGGGCGAAATATATGCAGACTAAGAATAATATTCACTAAGATCGTTACAGGTCTCTTTGAGGAATAATGGACGACTTTTTTAAATTTTAATAGAATCTTGTGAAGATAGGAATGAACTTTTGATAATTAAACGTTGTATACTTAGGTCAAAGGAAGAAACTAACCTCGGAACTAACTATGCCGATGCTGGCTTTTCAAGAATATATTTCTTGATAAATATTCAGCAAGTCCCAAATTCTAATTAAATGATTTAATTGCAATGTGCTTGACATTTCAGTCAGTCATTTATGAACCAGTTATAAAAGCAATCTTGTACATATTTTACAGGTGCAATACTTTAAGCACACATTCTCTATACTAATTTATTCTTGAGGGGATTTTGCGGAGAATATCTAATATTAAGAACAGGCGTCGATTTAAACAATAATGGCAGTTAAGTTATTAATTGCTGCCGAGATAAAATATGTAACGAAACAACGAAAGTGATTGGAGATAATAATCGTGGACTGATTGTAAGAAATAAACGAAGTATTTATGTTGTAATATCACTTGCGTTAATACTGCAAATCAAATTGAACAAAACTAAAATATATAGCCAATGACAATTTAAACTTTCAAATCTAAACGGAAACACAATGCATATCTGTTGTTGTTGGAGTCGGAATTGTCAATAGCTTTTTTTATCTGAAACAGCCCACGTACTACGTACTAACGTACCGTGGGCATCCGAAGAGAAGAGAAATGTAATCTATTGACACAAGATTTATAGGATTGGCGGTTGGGAGTGGAAAAGAAAACATCTGCAGGCAATTTGTTCCATAATCTGGAGACCCTAGGTTGAACAAGCAAGAGAAGTGGGATGTTCTATGCTTTTGTAGCTGGACAGAAAAGGAATGCATACGTAACGCGCCTCTTCTATTAGAAACAGTCAAAGGGGGAATTATAGCGCCTAGTTCTCCAGAGCAAAATCCGTGGAAGTACCGGTAAAAAGGGATAAATAAACAGCGCGGCGATAAGCGACAGAAGGGAGTTTTCTTGTAAAGAATGTGTCATTGATGAGTAGAGTGACTCTCTTTTGGATAAAATCAAGAATGTTAAGTGTCGAGAGTGATGCCGCTCCCCAGATGTGGTAACCGTACTTTAGGTTAGGTCTTATTTGGGAAACATAGACAGTGTGTAAGTTGGAAGAGAAGAAGTATTTTATGGCACGAAAGAGAAAACAAAGCATTTGCCTGCCGATGTGGCTACTGAAGTAATGTGTTTGTGCCAGCTGAGATCATGTTTGAAAGCGATGCCAACAAGATCGAACGTTTCATTGGTCCGTAGGGCTTGGCCATGTATGTGGTTTTAGTATTTTCTTTCGTTTTTTGAATGATTGGCGGAAAATCAGTATGTGCACTTCGTAGGAAAAGTCCCATTTCCGGACCCGGATTCCTACAATCTTCACAGTCATCCGGAAATGTTAGACTTTTCCTATTAGATTCATAACACAAAAACTATTTGTAAAGACATTTCCATTGCATTGATTCCATAAGGCTGTATTAGAGGACAACAGTCAGTGAGAGTGGTAACCCCCTCTGACTGACAATATTTACAGATTCCTATTTCCCATTTATTATGAAATAATTCTCTCGCATTTCAATTTAAAATGGTGTTTTGAAATTACTGGTAAATTTCAAAAATAAATTTTTACCTTCCACACTCTATATTGCATTAACAAGCAACCTTATACTAAAGCATATTTCGGTCGCTCAGACTTCTATGTTAAGCTATTTTCAATAGCTTCATGGACCATTAGTTATAGGATACCTTGTATAATAAATAAGTCTATAGAATAATTTGTTACAATGTCGATTTTCCAGTAAATGTCGAAGAATAAATTGAGATAGTATAAAAAATTGCTTAATCCTTGTGTATGTTTTTAAAATCTCTATTCATATTAAAATTCTAGTTAAATTTATGAAATATTAATATCGCCCACGTAAATTTAATGTCAATATTAATGATCGTGTATACATTTCCAATTGAAAAAAAACTTCTTTCTAATTATTCGTGGTAGGTAATTTGTTTTTTTCATCCTTAACATTTTCATATTAATATGGGTTTACATGTGTAGGCCATTCTAATTTGGAGGTGGTGTTACATACATTGGTACGTGATATTAATATTCACGGATGGTTTCTTTACGAGTGAATTGCTTAAAATTGTAATAATTTGGCAGACTGTACGGCTCATATAATTACGTTTTTGTGAAATATGCATAAATTTCACACTACGTGTTCCAGGATAACAACTACAAATTATGGTTTTGTATAAATAGATCTACAGATAACAATCTAAGAAACAAGGAAAGACTTGGCCGAAGAAACGACAGGGTGAAACAAATATTGACGGGAAAAAAGCTTTTTTTACGAGCGTGCGGAAAGTGACTACCTTCCGCACTCATATACGTGCTGAAAGTTGCACTTTTCCGCAAAAGTGCTGAAAGTTATTTCAGTACTGACGCGGGAAACAATACATCACATACAACAATCACATACCTATATAGCCATGGGACTACTAGTTGTTGATTGTCAGTTTAGACGTTGTTAGGGAAACCCAACCGTTCATTTAATTTCTATATTTCTCTTTTTATTTCCAAATAAATATTAATAACCACACAGGTATAAAATCCCTTTCAAATACAGGGCAACGGCCGTTTTCAAAAAGGAGGTGGGGAACTATATCGTTTGACGGGTTCTAAATAACTTGGGAATCTCTGATTGCTGTAAAATGAAAACAATGGTATCAATACCGGATTCGAAATGGATTTACTTATAGTATTTGAAAAAAATATGTCGGGGACTTAAGATAAGAAAACTTGGTGTGTGTGGTATTCGTCAAAAATTTTGTCTTTGTATTTTTAAATTAAATAATTTTCTATTGAATAAAATGTAACAATTAAATAGGATGATTCTTGTTACAAATTTCGATGCGATAGTCATGTTATAATATTTAAGTGATAAATCTACAATTAATCTTTCGTGGGTTAGATAGTTATCTTTAAAGTAAACATAAGAAGCCTTTTTAGTGTTTTCCGCTTGACAAAGAAGGATTACGCTATATGGAATTTTGTGCATAATATATATAATTTTTTTATTTGTGTTGTTATACTCGTAGTTTTATTTACTTAATAATAAAATTAAATCCTAATATTTCAAATTAATTTTTTTTTGCTTTATAGAGCAATATTGTTTTACAGTATGTCTAACAGCTCCTGTTTCAATTACATTAATCCTGTATAGTTTATAATAAGTTTCTTTCATAGACTTTAACTTATTCTCATTAAGAGTAGTTCTGAAGTTGAGAAGAGAATAGCGTAAAAACTTTTTAGATTTTTGTTTGTTAACTCTGCCAGACATACTTCGGTCACCTTCGGTATTCCTCGAGAATCTGCTTCACACAGGGTATTTAAATATAAGTATAATTAGCTAGTTACGTGCTTTTTACGAAATGTAGTAGGCTTCCATTCTTACTATTTTGGTTTTTACTTCACTCGCTAGATGATGTATTGTATCACCTCCCGAGTTTTTTTTTCAGCTTCTTCTTTACATTTTGGGTTCTTGGGGTCCCTAGATCACGCAAAACATAGTTTGCCATTTCCGTCAGTCTGTCTAGATGTCAGTTTAAAATCCGCTTGATAAGAAAAATGAAATTAACAGATTAGGCTTGACCCTAAAACGAGAATTTTCCGGTATACAGGATGGGTACCTGAAAAAATTAATTTCTGTTTTTGTTGCTTTAATTTAAATGCAATTTATTTTACAGAAATGGTATTTTGAATACAGCTGATGCTTATGCCGTTTATGAGGGCATATTTTATGCCCCAGATATAGTGTGGGCAACTTAAAAATTAAATTTGGTTGGTTGTTGCTCTAATTGGAATATCATTTATTCGAGACAAACATATAATATTAATTAATAATTGTGTTATTTACAAAATATGGAGTGCTTTGGTACATGGTGAGCGATATTAAAATTTTTTTTTTATTTTTCCTATAAATGGAGAATACAAATTTGAAACAAATTATATGGACGTATCTAAAGCTTTCAGTTAAATGAAGGTTTTTCATACAATACAGGGTGAAAAAATATTTAAAAAAATCGGTTTAGTTTTGCTGCAACTCTGGAATATTAGCTTAAAAGAAATAATATTTTAGAGGAAGCCAAGGATTTTACGTGGAAAATGAAAATTTTATACCTATTGGGAAATCAACAAAATAGTAATTTATGATGTTAGTGTTAAATGTGACATTTTATTTTGCAAGAAGGAAAGTTTGGGACACGAGCCGAGCTCCTTAATAGTGTTTGCAGAAAAATATATTTATTTTCTGTCTTTACTGTGAATGTGTTTAATTATTGTAGTAGTAGCTAAGTGCATATTAGAACTTGAGTAATCATATCTGACAAGTTTTACAGGTTCACACTGGAAAGTCGAAAGTTTTTAAGAGCAAGTAGCGAGCAGCGGCAGTTTCAAAACATAGAATACTGCCCTTAGAAGAAAAGTACCCCAGGTGGACTTTACCGATTTTGTTGCAACACGGTCAAATAACAAAATACTTGCCTAGACTGCAAGAAACTACTAGGAAAAAGGAAGATTTTTCTTTTGGTAGGATGTCGCTACCTGCAGACTGGTTTCGAACCTTCCGAAAAAGTAAATTCTTGAAGCTCTGATGTCGTACTGCTTAAGCAGTATGGCATGGGCAGCGCCATCCCTTAGCAGTTCCAAGCAGCCTTAATTATTTTCTATAGAAAAATAACTTTCTTAATATCAAATGTTTCAATATCAAAAAAAGTAATTTTCTTATTCCTGTCATCATGGACTACATACATGAAAGCTTTAAAAATCTGCTGCAGTGTCCTCGTTATGGGGAAAGTAATACGCTGAACGTAATAGTGCACGATATCGCAAACCTATGCAACTTAAAATATTATTACTAGAACATTCCTTAATTAGAACGAACATAAACACAGATAAACTTACACGGTGAAATTTCAGGTCATTAATTCGAACCTCCTACTCGTGTCTTTTCTCGATACCTAAAGTTTTAAAATACTATTTAATTACTTATTTATGAGATAAACCATATGGTAAAATAAACTGCGGCTCCAAAGTTATGGAGGTTGAAAGTTTAGTCCTATTTGGATTTAGACAATTATCTAATTGCAAAATGGAACTTAATTATCTTCGTTACGTCACTAATTAAAGATAGTTTTAGTAATATCATAGAATGTTCAGGCTGAAGAAGGACAAGACAAAATGTCGCATAGCCTTGAGGTTATTTGTTTTATTGTTCATGTCTTGGGTGAGTTACCTAAATTTACTGATAATAAATTTAGACAAATTCTGGGTTAAAAGTTACTTAAACAGTTCCGTTCTTATGAAAGAATGTACCTTTCTGCCGATCATTCTAAAATTTTAACATTTCTGACACGATTTCTTATAGCAAAAGTGAATATTACAATACATTTAGTCATTGCTAGGCAACAAAAAATAACTGTTAAGAAATAGCCATTTCAAAACTGTAAGGAAATAATATTTCCTTAGGTAGTGCACTGCAAAAGTTATGAAAATCGCGATTTTTAGAAAATTCTATCTTTGAATACAGCTCTAGAAAGTATTACAACTAGCTATGTGTACTCTTATGCAAAATAACGCTTTCGTATTTTTAATGCTCCCTGTATAAAAAATTAAATTTTTCATAACGTGAATCTTATTTATTTTACAAGCAAAAACTTTTATTTGGAGTGACATTTTTATGTATCTTGCAAAATTTGGCCCATTTGTCCCCTTCTAAACCCCATCTGGGGACATACTGTATATACAATGGCACTGAAATCAAAATTCCATTAAATTTACCAATAAGTAGCATATTTCTTGATAAATTCGGCGTCTGTATCCCAAAAAAAGAAAATCTGACTTTCAAAAAGCACTTTAAAGAATTCATACACTAGCCTGGATCCCCTACTGTTTTTGTTGTACGGCCACTTCTTAACTTAAGTACATATAAAAACATAAAATTAAAAACTATGTTTTGCGAGCAGCAGGTTTTGAATTTGCGGAAGTGTCAAAAATACAAAAGCAATTTGACACGGTGTTAGATTACATTGTGTTAAAATAATTGCCTACAACAAAAACGCAGGTTACCTAATAATTACCTTATAAGAAACTGCCTAGCACAGAATCGACAGCATAAGTGCATTAAAAACCAAGGGGAATGTAGATGGAAACAGTTAAAAATATATAGAAAAGAAGATTAACGGAAGCACGGAACTTATCTTAATTCTCATAAATTCTTAATACCTTTAGATAAAAAGTAATTAAAGAGTTAAAGAAAGACATTAGTTCCAAAGTAAAGAAACTGGTTAGCTGTATATTGCTATATAGCCTAATTAAAAAGCGGTAGATTTAAAGTGTTGTGATCTTTCAGTATAAGTTAAAACTAAAATAAAAATAAAAGAAACATCTGGACAAAGGCGTAGATAAATAAAAAAAAAGACTTAGTAAGTTAATAAGGGTTTGCATTTTTTTAAATGTTTAGTTATTCAAGCTTTAAAAGAAATTAACGAATTGGAAATTCAA
Organism: Philopedon plagiatum; assembly: GCA_963971165.1. NCBI lineage: Eukaryota > Metazoa > Arthropoda > Insecta > Coleoptera > Curculionidae > Philopedon > Philopedon plagiatum. The sequence goes on along the minus strand of OZ020190.1, from coordinate 17,431,167 downwards.
AAAATTGCTAAATTAAAGTACTAACGTACCATGGTATAACGAAAACAAAAACCTTACCTGGGATGATTAATTAAAACAACAGAGGAACACAAAACAAAATTCATATAAAAATGGCTAGATACGAAAAGGCCAGATGATAAAACCACATGCAAACGAGAACAGGCAAGATTTAAGAACATGACAAAGCAAATTCAAAACGACACACGTGAAAGGAAATATAAAGAGTTCGACAACTACATAAGGGGAACAAGATCATTGAAAGAACGGAAGTTAATCAAAACCCTAAATACGAACACCGTAAATATAGTGAAGTTCGAGCCTATACAGATTAGGAAATGGCGTCAACACTACTCCCAGTAGCTCAAAGAAAATAGAGCACAATATCTTGCAACTTTTCCAAAGATGTACTAAGTACAGAGCCCACATGTGGAAATCAACGAAGAGAGGATATGGAAAGTAGTTAGATCGATAAAAAATATCTAGGTACTGGACCAGAAGGACTATCAGCGGAACTAATTAAATGTGGGACGCAAAAACTTATTAGGCAGATACAAGAACTATTTACCTTGGATATAATGGAGAAAGAATACCCTCAATGTGGAAAGCAGACTGGATCACTCCCATCCACAAAAAGGGACGTCGAGATTACTGCTCAAATTTATACGTGTATATCCGTTACCAGCACCATGAGCCATCTCTACGGAAAAATCATCCCGCTTTTCCGTTTTTTGTTTAAAGTAAATCATATTATAGTTATACGTCTAGCTCACAAAAATATTAAACATCAAGAAGTCAAGAAAATAGTTACATTTAAAATCGATCTGACAATCTCACTTGACTACTTTTACAAAATAAAATTCGACTTATTAATAGAGCAAAAAATATTTACTAATTTTTCAGACAATAATTAATGTACGAAATGGCGAAAGCGACAAAAATTATAATATCGGCTACTCCCGCTTTTTGTTTCCTGAAATCTGGCAACCCTACCCGACCCTATATGAAATGCCACTGTGTCCTGGTTTTTGATTTTCTAGTGTTGGTCACCTTATCCTACTTCTCAAATGTAGGAACAATATTCTAGGATAGGTCTTAATTTGGAAAAGATAGAGAGTATAAGTTGAAAAAACAGAAGTCTTTAGCTTGGAAGAGAAAAACATGATTTTTAGAAGGTGACGTGGCTTAGACCATATTCCAAAGCGATCCCAATAACATCAAACGCTTCTTTATGTTGTAAGGTTAGGCAATTCATGCGAATAAAATGGGAGTTAACTGGATTTTTTGTGTGACAAACTGCAAGACCGGATTTTGCAAGCGTTGAACTGAACAAGAATTTTTTCACCCCAGTCTAGGATTAATTGCATGTATCACTTGCGAAAAGGCTATATGCACAGACCTGCGCTTACTATCCAGTTGGAGATTTGGGACTTGTTTGGGAAAATAGATACTGCAGTCAGGAGTATTATCATTAGACATAAATAACTTTAGACACTAAAAAGCTCCATGCAAAGGTTTATACAAAGCTTGCAGATTTTTTAAAATATATTTTCAACACCATAAATTCAACGCATGTTTAACTTCCTATATCTACAAATTTGGTATACCTGAACATGTAAATAAACCCATTGACAAACCACAAGTCAGTAGCCTAAAACTTATTGACTTAAAGCCGCATAAATTTAAATTTTAATTATCCGAACATGTTACGTAATTGAATATACTTAAGCTTTATATTGTCAGTCTATTAAGTTCTTAAACAAATAGCAATAAAGGAATTACCATATAAAAGCAATGTACGTTGGGTGTTTTGAACAATAGTATCGTAAATTCCTATGTGTGGTTAACAAAAATACGTTTTTGAAATTGAATTGAGTAAAATGTCAAAGTAATCTACATATGTTATATTTCCCTTTATGTAATGTATGAGTGCTAACAGAAAACGTAGAAATGCCATTTAGTTATCCAAACAATTTATTTCTTAGGGTGTCTGGTGTCTGTCTCTTTTTCACAAGACCGCCACCTTAAGGAACTGTATACCATGTGAGTCATGGCAAAGTACCGATTAAAATTTCATTTCAGTTTGCTTAATATTATGTATTGCATTTATTGCAAAATCAAAACAATAATAATTATAAAAGTCTAAGCACACAGTTCATGATTCATCGATGTACTCAGCCGTACCGCCAATGTGTATTACCGGATTGTAATAAAAGGAGGAAATTTGAAGTGGAAATTTTGGATTTTATGTAAAATCATTTTATTCATGACGTATTCAATGACGCTTCTTATTAATTTAATTCAAAAATTTGCTGATCTCATTCTTTTAGATTTCTTAGCTCACGGGATTTACTAAAAAGTTAATGACTTATTGTGAGCACTGGTTTAAATTTAGATCTTCTAGTTGACCATGTGGGTTTTGATCAGCTTTTGTCTCGTCATTGTTAATAACGTGACATTTAAACCTTTGTTTTATTTTTTCTGCGATTTGCTTGGTTTCCAAATTAACGTAGTTCTATTTTGTGGAAAAAGCATACTAAAATAGTAGTTATCTGTGAAAATTTGCGAAAAAACTCAGAAATAAGTTCACAATACAAAACTTACTATCTTATCCTCACAGTTGTCAATTTAAAGTTTTAATTGTCAATTTAGACCTGTCTTAGAAATAGAGAGCCATTTAAAGCACGTGACAATGCTTGACAGGATTGTCGTCCGGAGAGTCATACTTACTTTAATGGACGAGTAGTTAAATTCAAGAGCTATTTTACGTACAGAAAGCGGTTTTTTAAGCACATATTTTTAAGACGGTTTAAAAAAAATTAACATGATTCCAGACCTCACCCTGCCGCAACCCTTTGGCCGATGTAGACCTAAGCTTATAATGTTAGGGCTGCCAAGTGGTTCCGACAGGGTGAGGACTGCAACCCCATGAGCATATTATGATCGTACTGGTTGAGACCAATAAAATATTGACGGCAGTTTGTTTAATACATAAAAAATTTGGCTATAATATATTCACCAAAGTAAATAAGCAATAAGAGAGCACATACAGGTATATTGATCCATAATAAAAAAAATAACATAAAGATATATCGCGACTAGCATGCTAAGAGTATTATATTTGGTTTTTTATTTTACAAAGTTACATTTTTTGAACTAAATTTTTAAAAGTAAAAGCGAATTAAATAAATACTAAACATACAAATCAAAAATTAAAACAAATTACGAACAAGAGAAGAACCAAATGATATTTTTTACAGATCAAATTTCCTGAATACATTGCTGTGAAAAGGCATTTAGGAATGTTATATATTTTAGATTTGTGTACTTTATCATAATATATGAGTATGACCAAATTTCTTTCCTATTAGTAAAGATAGAGACACCAAATTTTAGATGTATCTTATTGGTTAATAAATCTACTTTTTTAAGTTGTAACTTTTTAACCCCCTTGAAGGGTGACGCTATAGAGTTGAGGTCAAAAATTTTAAATGCAACCCTATGCCGTGTGGTACCCCATATTAAAAGTCTTCAAACAAACATTTCTTCGCAAATCGGAGGTCCGTATCTTAATTCGTTTTTAAATGGCAAGCCTATAAAAACTAAAAATCGGTTAAAAAAATTAAAATTTAAGTACCTTTATTTCCCCTATTACTTTAAAAGTTGTTCAAAACTACTTCTTGGCTGTAATACGGTCGATTTTGGAACTCTGCCAAGAAGTAACACCTGCCTCGAAAATGTGAGTGTGAGTTCCAAAATTGACTTTATTGCTGCCAAGAAGTTCATGGTGGTCATTTAAACCAACTTTTAAAGTAACAAGAGAAATGAAGGTATTTAAATTTTTATTTGTTTTTCACGATTTTTGACATTTAAAGGCTTGCCATTTAAAAACGAATTAAGATACGTACCTTGGATTTTCGGTAAGATGTTTGAAGACCTTTAAAATGAGGTACTACACGGCATAGGGTTGCATTTGAAATTTTTGATTGCAACCCCCTCAAGGGGGTTGAAAAAGTTAAATTATACAAAAACGTAGATTTATTACCTAATAAGATACAATTAAAATTCGGTGTCTCTATCTTACCAATAGCAAAGATATGTGCCCATATTAAAACTTCTTGGACATACACATACACAACTTCATGGCCTCTTCGGCATTTTTAAGGAACAAATAAGAGATAAATAGATTAGAACATATTGTCATTCACAAAAGGCACAAAAACATTTTGTAAGTAATTTGATGTAAAGATGGCGACAGCGATTAATAGTTCTATGATTTTTACAGATATGTATATTATGACCACGTACCTGTACTTCTTTACACTTTTATTACTTTCGTACCTCGATGCAATATGTTACTACTTCACTTACCTTTCCGTATTTATGGCTAGCGTCACTAGTGCTAGCTGTCCAACTGTCAGTCTCCAACCTAGCTCGTTCCAAAGCGCCTGTTAGGGAATCGATGCGGGACCACTCGCGCACGTCATGATCACGGAAGGGCGTTCCTCCTGTAGGAGCAGGGGGAGCAGCTACTAATTCCATTTTTTCGCGTATAACCCTTGCGCGGCGTCGTTAAGATTGATTGTGCGTTAAGATCGTAATGAAGGTGTGTTATCAAGTGTTATTGAGATTAACCTGAAACAAAAATCTCATTTAGTTAAAGGAACACAAAGTTTAACATCCAGTAGGGTTTAATTGCCAAATATCGCCTCCTTTTGTTTTTTACACATAAAAGTAACATTTTTGGTACTAATTTTTAATACAAGACATGTCAAATGTAAAGGAACTCCTTTATTAGAATTTAGAAAGAAAATTAACTTGACATACCTACTACACAGAAATAACTGCTATGCTATTTTCAATAAAAGTACTGTTTTTGACTACTGTAACATTAGTTATATTAAAGTTATATTGTCTCAACAAAATATCATTGAAATAATAAAAAAATATATTGTTTTAAATATAGACTTATTATTGGACTTCAAAGGCATACCTACTTCTTTGAAAACTATATTACCATTATTTCATTGACCAAATACTATTGGAATCCAATAAATGTCTAATATTCCTTGGAGTGTAGAATTCTTACAGGCTAAATATTAAACTATTTGATTGGAATGCTTAAATATAATTGGGCGAAAAATAGCTATTTGTAGGCGGTGTGATTCTAATTACAATATATTTTATTAAACGAACGAGAACTATGGTTTAGAAAAAAATGTAAAAATTAAGTCAATAATCCTTATATCATTTCAATTAAAATAAACACTCCTTTAAAACGTATAAGGTATTGGAGAAATTATATAAAATATTAATTCAATGGGTCCTATTGTTGGCTGAAATATTATTTCTATTGCTCGCGGACACCCTTGGAGAGGTTAGAATTTTTCTTCGTTCGTTGAATAGTCGTACGCCAAATATACTATACTAGATATTTTGCAAGACTGGAGACGGGAGCAACATATTTCAGTGTTTTATGGTAAGTAAAACAAATCTAAAAAGCTTTGCATTAATAAGTGTGTTTTTTTATTTGTAAATCTCTCTTGGTTAGTTTATTTTATATATGACTGTTTATATACTCAGTCGATACATATTGTTAAAAAACTATTAACATTAAATATGATCTCAAGTTTATTGTTGAATTTGTATTTTTTAGATGTGGTTTCCATCAAATCTAGCTGTAGATTTAGGAGATTCGAATGCAGTGTTACATTTGTTCCATCTAGCATCCTGTACTCTTACAAGCCAAAGGAGACAGTTTTACAAAGAAGCAGATCCTATATTTGGAGTGAAATAAATATAAAAAGTTTACGGATTTCGCGTCAGTGTGGTGTAATAAAACGTGTTTTTTTATATTTAAATGTTTACGGAATGTCTAAACAATGTATGTTTAATAATACTTAATCAAATTATTTTAAAATAACAAAGCGTGTTTCAGTAGTTTGAAATTTAAATATAATTGATGTAATAGAAATTCTTCATTACTTATATTAAATAAGAGTAATTGTTCTTTAAAACAGGAATATTATTGAATTTAAACAAAAATGTTTTCTTTCTATTAGAAGTTACATTGATGTAATTACTGTTGTAATTGAAACAATAATAGCTATTTTGCATCAAATGAGGTGCATATTCTTACAAATAAACTTCTAGTGAAACCAATGATAGTTTGCACTGAATTTAGAACAGGGTATTACAGGCATCAAATTATTGTTATATTTGAACGATCCATTAATAACCAATGAAACCTTATATTTCAAGCAATCTTATAACCTATTGGTCAACAATGACAAACTAATCATTGAAAAAAACCGAATTTGTATTGTGCAAAACGTAATAGAGTGTATTATTGAGTGAATGGGTATCCAACTCAATATACGATAGTGTTTTTTCTGTTTTTTTATTTTACAGTAAGAATTAAATAGAAAAAACAACAAAAATAAAGAAAAACAATATCAGTTCATCCTTCATGTAATGTTTATGACCTTCCGTATTCATAAAACATATTTAGTATTACGTACTTGCATCATGTTAATGAACTAATATTTAAAACAATAAAACTAGGTTGGGGATTTTTATTTCCCCTTGTCTTTTTTTGACACTTCCTTCTTAGAAATACCATTTAATTACTTTGAGTATTTTTTCAAAAAAAAATGTATCATTTTTTAATGTCATGTGAAGCAAGGTTAAAATAATTAAGAAAAAGGATAACATAAACAGAAGTGCCATCCGTCTTATTGTTATAACTAATTCCATATAGGAGGAGGTCGAATTCACGCCTCACGAATTCAGGCATGTAAATATGACGACGAACCACATCATCCCATTTCATGTTTTGTTTTATTTAAATTGGAGAGCGGCTCAGTGCAGGGGCGGATTTGCAAAACAACGTGACCCTTGAATAATTGGTTCTTTATTTGTTAAAAAAAAATCCTTTTCCTTTTCCTGGTTCCTTTTGAAAATACACGGTAAGCATTTTTGGGTTAATAGAAAGCATTGGACGAGGAGTTAACATACTATGAGAAGTAGAAGGTAAGAAGAATAAATAGTAGCCTGAGTAGACAGGGAGATAAAGAGTCTATATTATGAATAAATATGTAGTGATTGTTCACTATTTTTATTTGTGTATGGTAGGAAAATCCTAAGCAGGTGTCAAGGTAAAATAGTATCAGCGATTAGATTTGCCGACGATATACCAATCTAAGTAAGTATAAAAATACAGGAGTAACATATCCTGGATCAGATGGGGAAAGTGTTGCTCGACTTCAAAATGAAAATGAGTAAAGAAAACACCTAGACAATAACAAGTCTCACAACTAACAACAGTAGAAGAAACTACAGAAAGCAACGCAAAGAAGTCGACGATAACCAGGGTGAGCGCGTGACAGAATAACCAAAGAAAAAGAGCATTATAAAAATGCAGTTCTTACCAAACAGAATGATAATTAAGGTAAGAAAATGCTTCACAAAGTTATGTTTGATATCAGCGTAAAGCCCACATTTTAGGTAAAGAAAATGGCATCAAATGGAAGAATTTAAAATGTGATGTTACAAAAAAAAAATAACCTAAGTAAATTAAATAAACAAGGTTACCATAAAAAATAATAATGTATTAATGTTAAAGTCTTAGACGGGTCTCAGCTGCTTCGGAAATTAAGGTTTTGGTTCGTCGTGTCGACTTTGCCCGTGTTCAAAACTTAACTCTTACTTTTCTTTTTATTTTAAACCAAGTTAAACCATTGTAAATCTTTAATATGTTTAATCATTCAATCAAGCAATGGAAAAATGGTTGATAAAACCAATCTGGATTCTCTTAAGGAGGTCCTGTATAAATACTCAGTTCCAAACAATCTCTTAAAATACTTTAATTGTATTATAATATGTTATTTCATTATACCAAATTCGTTTTTTTTTTGGAGAAGCTTGGCCTTAGAAATTTGAAAATAATCTTGGCAGTATGTAAACTTAAAAAAAATAGAAGTTATTGTTTTCTACCATTAATAATATTGATGAGATACGTAAGCTCTATCTATTTTTGAGTATAGTCAATTAAATAATCTTATAAAAAAAAATTCACAACCATAAAGTCATCATCGTACAAGAGCCATAAACTATACTATTTACATACCAACAAAAAGCATAAAAATACTAGCAAATTTTAATACAAATACAAAACACGTGGTTTTTCCAAAAGACAAATGGTTGATAGAATAATACAAGCGTGCCATTGTTAATTTAATAGCTAACACAAAGGATGAGCGTCTTAAAGTTCAAGATCATTATTATAGAAGTATATTTAGAACTAGGTTTTAATAAAGCTGAGGTTATAAGAATTTCACACTTATGTAGGATCTGGGATTGCCTTCAGATAATTAAGGCTTGTGTAGGTTTTGAGGCACAGAGGTACGTTAAGTGCCCATCAAGCACACTGATCAAAAAAGTTTAACAGGAATCAATCATATACTAGAAAGAAACTATAATTAACGAAAATTACTTTGAAATATCTTGAATTGAAACATTTTGTCTTTGACATAATTCAAAGACATATTTCTTTAAAGTGGGAGACCTATGTCTTTGACCATATTTCTTTTTAATATGATAATGGTTTATTTAAAATAACTGTCTTTGGTGATATTTAAAAATTGCTTTACAACGACAAACCCATGTATTTGCCCATATTATTTTCTCCTTACACTGGAACTTACACTTACACTGGAACACTGTCCTCAAAATACCATTTCCATATTTATTTTAGTTCACAAAAAATTTGACATTTTTATTTAGTAAAATTAACAAATTAACATACATAGCAGGGTACGGCCGGGGCTGGTGTTAACCCTTGGTAAAGTTACGGGACTCAAAAAACGGCAAAAACAGCCTCCACCGGGTGACCTTCAGGGCTAAAAAAGAGGGACTTGAGAATATAAAAGTTGTGTTGTCTAAAGTTTTTTCACTAGAGTTTTGCTGGAAAAAGTCTAACGAGAAAACCAGCTTGATTTTCACATTACACTAGGGGAGACCGGTGACAATTGTAACAAAAATCACATGTGATTTTTTACAACCTTACCTGTCAGTTCTAATTTATTGATTTTTTTTTTGAGGATGTCCCCGAGCTTTGTAAGTAACCTAATAAATTTAGAATGTAGAAAAAATATCTAGTTTCTTGTTTAGAACATATAATTCAAGTCAATGACAAGTGTTTCAATTGACACCCGACTGGTGGCAATTGTAACAGACACAGGTGTCAATACTAACAGTACGTACAAACATGTTATATTTTATTTTAAATATCCTATTTGAATACAAATAATAACATTAAAAAATAAACAAAGAGTTACACAAATAAAAAAGTAGTTTTTTTCTGTTGTTAAAGTCGACAAAAATATACCAAAAAAAAACACGACCAATTCGTAACAATCTGTATTAGTAACTTCTATTAAAATATAAATAACAATATTTGAAAATATACAAATGCAAAGTAAAATATTCTTTTAAAATGAAAAATGTTAGATCAGAAACGTGGGTATGTTAACATTACTAAAAGACCTTACTCTTCACCTGAGCTAAGTATATCGTTCGTGCGGAAGAAGACTTTTTTACTCAAAATTTTTGGCTTGGCTCTTATGGGAAAAATTTACAAATTATTAATTTTAAGTTAATATAAGAGTATTTTTTCTTCCGTATGCACGGTATGAGGTCTCCACAAATGTTTGGTTTCATATTGTAAAGCGTTCTATAAAGAAATACATTGTGATGATACATACTTTTTACATTGGTTTCACTTGTAACATGTTACAATCGTCACCTTTATTCATGTTACAATAATTGACACCAAAGGACATATATGATTTGTTTACATTATTAAACTATGTAATCTAATTCCTAAAGTGTTCTTATTAAAAGATTATATAGTCAATATAATCCATATTTCAGTGGTATAGTTTAAATATATATTGAAAATATGGTTAAGAAATTATTTACAAAAGAAAATAAAAATAAATACTTACTTTTCGTGTTGAAAGTCACGTTTCAGATCGTAACAACAGTATTCATCAGAATTCTTAAAGCAACTAACAATCTAAAGAAAGATCTGTCAACAACCGTTGAACATGTGTAACTCGGTTCGCGATAATCCGGCGGAAGGCGGACGTATACTGAATGTTACAATTGACACTTGTTACAATTGTCACCGGTCTCCCCTACTACTTATAAAGGATTTTATTATCACTAATAATATTTTTCACATTTCATTATTTACATTTTTCTACTATTTACAGGATTTTTCTAGTGTACCTATCTGGCTTATAAGCGATTATCCTATTATGATGATAAAAGTTGGATCTCATATTTTAAGATAACTCCTTTCGGAAAATAGTGGTAATATAAAGCTTACTCATTTTGGTTGGTTAGGGTTGTATAATTTAAAAAAAAATGTACGTGATATGACAACGCCAGAGACAGACAGCAGGATTGTACCGAGATAAACCTTTATGCAGAAAACCTTATATATCACTGGTGAATGTGCTGCCCTCGCTAGAGACCAGCAAACAATCTCAGAAACTTTGATCCCAGAACACTTAATTTATTAAATAAATGGTGAAAGGATTGCTGGAACTCAGTGGCGCAGCCACGGGGGGGGGGGGGGGGGGTTGGGGTTAACCCCCCCCCCCCCAAAAGGCCTAAAGATTACCCTACCCATTTCCCAAATTAACGAAAATAAAGCAATATTTCTCAATTTTTTTTGTCAAAACCACAACCACCCCCCCCCCCCGAGCGTATTTATCCAAAAATTTTGTCAAAACCCATAATAATAAAACGACGCGGAGCGAAGTTCGGTCAGCAGTCGAGTGCGGAAAAAACATTTTCCGCACGTGTTGGGTACAATTTTTTTTCTACGAGCGTGAGGAAAATTATAGTTTTGGTATTTTTTTAATATCTTATTTCAGTATAGATGTCAAAATGAAAATACAATTTAAAATTCAAATTTATTTTATATTAAGCTTCAAATTTCTTTCAAAAATTTGCATTAGGTGTGAAATCAAAATAAGAATATAACTTCACTTTAAGACTTCCTGTAAATTCAAAATAATAAACTTGTTTTATTAAAAATGTTAATTACATTAAAGAAGTGTTCTTAAATTGAGAACACACTTTGTTATAATGAAGAAATAAACATCTTGTAATGAAGTTATATAAAATATTAACAACAAGATCATGTAATTTTAAAAGAGCCGCATTCCTAATAACAAAATTTACGCTTCTCAATTAATTCTTTGAAAATAGATTAAAAATAAGGTCCAGTTTCTAGAATTAAAAAAAAACCTTCCCCATTATAACAATTATCCACAAATACTGCTTAGGAATAAAATACTGGAATTCAAGGTATTTCTGCAGCTTAAAAGTTTACCTGCGGTCGTGCTATTATTGTTATTTGTCTGCCCCTTGCGTAGGCGTGCCGCCTGCCTCTTTCCTAATTATATAACCCTAATAAAACAAAACAAGTAAGCTTTATCACCCCACTTTTTTCAAAGCGAGATTACTTCAAATATGAGATCCAACTTTTACCATTATAAGAGGATAAGTGCTAATAAGAAAGGTAGGCACGGCACGGTAAGCAAGGTACTGTAATAGAGTAGCTAGAATAGTTATTTATCCCAGTACAGTATAGTGAAATAAGGTGAAATAACGAATAATAAAGCCATCGGATTACGAAAGTGAACCAATAGCTGAACAAAAATGGGACGATATGTATTCGAAAAGTTAAGAAATATAAACCTACTTTAAATTAATATCACTCAACAAACTTAAACTCTTTTTAAGTATCTAACATTGATGACTATAGCTGTAGGTAAAGTATTTTGTGGCAATAAATTCGAAAATGATATGCAAATTATTGTGGCACGTACAGTTTTTTTGGTACAGGGGTTGAGGATTTGAGGAAAAACAGAATACGACATATTTTTGCAATGTAATGTATACTGAATAAAAAATACATTTATATTAAAAACATGCTAAATCTTAAAGACGTTTAATTAAGGACCATTATTCAATAAACAATATAACATGTTACATAAAGGAGTGACAAAATATTTAATTTTTTCTCTTGCGTTTAGCAAAATATTCTCTTTTTAAAAACCAGCACTAGTCGCCCAGTATAGGTGGGCCCAGCATCGCTGGTATCGTGTTTCCATTGCCCGTGCATCCTCTGCACTAGATTTACGTGACAATTCACACAGCACACATGGGGAGTCCAACTTTTATCTTGATTTCCAATGTGGCACTTAAAAACTGACTTTTTTCACTTCCTGAGATAGAGGTTTAGTCTGAGAATTTAAAATAAATCTTCCATATATATATATATATATATATATATATATATATATATATATATATATATATATATATATATATATATATATATATATAATAAATGTAAATGCGAAGATTTACTTCTTCGCTAGTGCAGCGAAAAGGCCGTGAATGAAAAATAAAAATAATGAGGACTATTTTTATTTTTCATTCACGGCCTTTTCGCTGCACTAGCGAAGAAGTAAATCTTCGCATTTACATTTATTATATTACCTATAGGCCAAGAAATCTTCCATTTTTCTACTATATATATATATATATATATATATATATATATATATATATATATATATATATATATATATATTATATATATATATATATAGATATATATATATATATATATATATATATATATATATATATATATATATATATATATATATATATATATATATATATATATACATATATAAACTTATCCGCTGGATTTTTGCAATTTCGACGACTAGAACTTGCCATTTTATTTGCCATTTTCTGTAAAATACAACAAAACCATTAGAATGTACTTGACTGCAAGAACGACAGAATCAAAATGAGCTTTACTTTAAAGAAACAGAAAAGTGTCGTTAAAGGCTCGTAGAAAGCGTTGGAAATACCCCCGGCAACCCACGGTTCCTCCCGTGCTAATTAATCTTAAATTGAGTAAAGCCACATACAGGGTCTTTGATTATATTTACGTGGCTATCTGGAGCCTTTATTTTTGAAGATAGAAAAAAATGTTTTATATAAAAATTGTAGTTTTTTTTCCGTATTATCTTTTGAAGTTATCAGTAAAAAAATATCGCATTAAAAAAATGAAAAAATATAGACAACTTCAATTTTTTTAAATGGAACACCCTGTATATTATGCTCTACAACGAAAGATCTTTTTTTTTCTGATTTCAAATATATATATATATATATATATATATATATATATATATATATATATATATATATATATATATATATATATATATGTTGATGATATTTGGGTGAACCATTTTTGAGATATTTTAGCTTAAACTATAAATAAATTGAAAAAAAAATTCATATTGGTATCAAGAAAGCCATGGAAACAATAAAATTGTTATGTTTTATAAATTTATAGTTTAGTTATTTTCTACAATTTGATTGTTCCCATGGCTTTCTTGATACCAATATGAATTTTTTTTTCAATTTATTTATAGTTTAAGCTAAAATATCTCAAAAATGGTTCACCCAAATATCATCAACATATATATATTTGAAATCAGAAAAAAAAGATCTTTCATTGTAGCGCATAATATACAGGGTGTTCCATTTAAAAAAATTGAAGTTGCCTGTATTTTTCCATTTTTTTAATGCGATATTTTTCTACTGATAATTTCAAAAGATAATATGGAAAAAAAAACTACAATTTTTATATAAATCATTTTTTTCTATCTTCAAAAATAACGGCTCCAGATAGCCACGTAAATATAATCAAAGGCCCTGTACATATGTATAACCAATTCCAAGTACTTCATAAATCCGACGAGATAAGGGACAAACTGGTACTCGAAAATGGGACGGTATGGTATTTCTGCGAATAGATAGTTTAATAACTAGTAAAATGAAACACAAAACACAAAGAGCATTTTCAGTAATATTACAAAAATCGTGTCAACCAGTGATATCTAAAAATACTACCCCATATTACAACAAAATTAATTTTTTATAAAAACTGGATTGGAGAAAGTTCTTTTTGTTAATACATATTTTTGGAATAGTATGCAGCTAAAACAGGTTTTTGCTATTTTTAAAAATAAACAAGCTTGTCTTTTTTGGCCGAAACGTGTTCTCTGATTTATTAAAATATTCATAATATATATTAATTTAGTACATAAATAAATTAAATGGGAGGTCAACAACAAGCAAATATCTTGGCTCTCATTATGCGTCATCCACTAATTTTGAAATTAAAAAAAATCAATCAATCTCAAGAGTATTAACATTTTTCTGGTATATATATATATATATATATATATATATATATATATATATATATATATATATATATATATATATATATATATATATATATATATATAAATATTGTTTATATTACCAGTTTAGTAAAATTAAAAGCATTGTTTTAACAAGTAATAACCTTCAAAAGTTACATAGGTACCATATCTGTAGACAAAGAATGACCTAAATAATTTTACATTAAAAACTGCATCTCAAGCATATATCCAGCAAAAAACTAACATTTAAATAGCATTTTGGGGTCGTAAAAAGCCAAACCTACTTTGAAGATGGACAAAAGGATGCCATCAAGCAAAAACGATTAGCACTATTTTGGTGAAGTAATCCATCAAATGGATTGACAAAGTGGGCGGTAAACTTTAAAAGCGGTTTCTGAACTTGAAGTTGTGTTTGTTGTATAAGTAAGCTGGGCGTTGGAATGAATGTCTGATAGCTTTTGTTTTTAAAATAAACATTTACAAAAATATTCCTAGCATCAACAATAGAAATTCCTTCATCGCATTTATTTTTTTCGGTTGTTTGTATTTTTATTTTGAAGGGTCCACGTAGGTTTCAAATCTAATCTCCCATACTCACACATGCAAGTGCTAAGACTTGCCTGAACAGGCAGGTAAGCGAACATGTACGAAAGCTGATTTTGCCTACACACGTTGTTAGATAAGTCTTCAAGGGCTGCCAGATGCAATAAGGACTATCCACATATTTTTTTATTGTCTACTTTTCGATATAATTTATTTCAATTTAAAAAGCAGCCATTTGTCTTTAGTGAAAAGTGACGTCAGGAGATCAGCAAAAATCTACAGGTTAACGTAAAGTTTAACATAAAGTCGAACAGGTTTGATTTTCTCGGAAACAGCCAGAGGGCGAGAAATCCAATTTTTTTGGGTTGATAGAGGAATAGCTCAACTAGCTTCGGTAAAAAATTCAGTTATACAGGATGTTTCGTTTCGGAGCTATTAAACGTCAAAGTCAACATTTCCGCGATTTTCGTTGAAATCGGGTACAGGTAGCAAATGTGA
This sequence comes from Philopedon plagiatum, assembly GCA_963971165.1. Taxonomy (NCBI): domain Eukaryota; kingdom Metazoa; phylum Arthropoda; class Insecta; order Coleoptera; family Curculionidae; genus Philopedon; species Philopedon plagiatum. The sequence goes on along the minus strand of OZ020190.1, from coordinate 17,415,790 downwards.
ATTAAATCGATGTAAATTTTCGGAGGCTGTAGGGAACCCGGAGCTTCAGAACTCCACTGAAACTGGTGAGGATCAGAAAATGACAAATACTTAATCCTTTTGAATTTGTTTAGGTCGAAAAATGCCATTTCAAGACCCCTCTTTGGTACCTAATAACTCGAAAACAAAACGTCAGATCGAAAAACGGATTCATAAGTGAAACCTTAAAATCTCTAATTCTTTGTTTGCAATACCTAAACCTAAAATCACTGGAAAATGGAAATATTTGGAGGAAACTGGAAATTTTGATTTTTGACCTAAATATTTCACGGTTTTTAATTTTTTGTGTTAAAATGGTTCAAATTAAAAACTCATAAAAGTCATCGGAAAGAGCTCGTCAAAGTATGTGTTATCCATCATTTTTCGTTTCTTGATTCTCTATAGGAAGGGGGCAATCGCCGATTAAATTTCGATTTTTTTACTTTCTTTGCCCTCGACATCGGTACATTTGAATCACTCTGTATTTTTTCCTATCTATTTTTTACCCAATTTTTCAACACTATCTTATAAAGGGATAATCACACTGTAAAATGACACCGAATGGGTCATCCAGGGGTAAAAATCGGATTTTCTTGATTTCTTTCGACAAATCCTATTTTTATCCGACATTATTCTACACTACTTACCCTATTTAGTGATTCTTTTTGGGTTTATTTTATCCGCTGATTATCTAAGAATACCTCTCACTAATTGAAATCGCTTATTTTTTCCGTAAAGTTATAAATAAATAGGTTTAGTTACATCGGGGACTTTTTTAATTTTCGAAGATTGCCATGAAAATAAAGAATTGCAGTTTATTTACTCTAAATTATTAAGATGATATGTCAAAATTTCGCAGAAATGCCAATTTTTTTTGCAAAATTGAAAGGTTCCTGGACCGATTTCGACTTGAAGTATACATAAATAAGATTTTAGGAACCTTCTATTTTAAGTGCAGGGATATTTCATTGGATGAGTTACGCATTAAATAACATTTTTATTGAGTTTTTGATGACCACAACACTGGAATTCGCCATGTAATCATGATGAGTCATAAGTTCAGTTTGACGACACAGCCAATGGGATCACGTTTTTCAAGTCTCGAAATTCGCGCGAAAATTTGCAGTTTTAAATGCTTTTTTGTTAATAAAGACCAAAATAAATGAACAACAGCAACCGCCATAAACATTTCATTTATGTAGAGAGTATAAAAAAAGTATATTTCAGATTTATTTGGGTTATATGCATATTGCCTATTCATGGCGCGTCTTGGCTCGTCGTACTTGCGGATGAGCTTAGGTCTGGTGTGTGTAAGCACAAGTAAGACATGTGCACGAATGAGAGTCTTAAAAAATACTAGAGTGAGATATCAATGCTGAGATAGGCCTTCAAATATTAAAGATATATGCTCGGATATACATATGTATCAACGTGTAGAAACAAAAGGTACACAAATAAAAGATGTTTTCTAGTAACTTTTTAGAGCAGTTGTGAAAACATGTGTAAAAGATAGCCAGATCACGCACTGCCGATAATAATATTAAAATGCAACGTTACATGAATTTTACCCTATTTTTAGGATTTTCGATTATTTTTAATTATTTGGTTGTCTAACAATTTTTTTCTTAATTCCTAACACCAAGAAAACACTAACTGAAAAAAATATTTTAGACATTGTATTCAAAATGCCATTAGTAAGCGAAGTAGAAGAAAAGATGCTTACCAAATTTGTATTTGTTTTACTTGATCTTAATATTATGAATGCTAATTAAGTGCTAATAGCAGTCAGTCAATCAATTAATCAATCAACTACTAAGTAAATATTTAATTCAATTACTATACAAATATGGTGATCTAACTACGTACTCCTCCATTCTAGACTGTATGCAAAAAATTAAAACAAATAAACTGACTAATAATAATTAATCGCCATTAGAAAAACATAAGCATGTTCGTCTTTACTTACATTTCACAAAGAGTTCCTTATACAACAGTATTTTTAAAAACAACAATACACCAGACACGAAAATATCTTAACGAAATCTTTAAACTTAAACACTGTAATTTTAGTCAAGATACTGTCATTCACTTACTACTTATCAAGTGTGAAAATCATAATCACGATAAATCCGAAACTGATTTTTTAAAGTTACTACCAATTTCTTCGTGAGAATAAAACTGAGATCAAATTCGATACCAGTTCTGTTACTCTTCCGATCACGATTATTTAAGGAATGAACGAAAACTGTAATCAGATTGTCAGAGGAATATGTAGTCAACAGAAGAAGTGTATATACGGTGAAACAATAAAATGGTGCATTAAAGAAAGCAAGTATGTTGCTTCGCAGCTCATGAAGAAAGCAAAACTCTCTTACCGATGCACATGTATACAAATTTATACCTTTTCGCTTTATCAGAGACATTCAATTTGTTAATTCTAATGTTACTAAATATGATCGATATTATTTTTTACATAATATATAATCGGACAAGAGCAGTTTGGAGTTTTAATTTATATACCTAAAACTAAAGACCGTCAAATGGTCTGTTACCCGGTGAGATCATGTCTGTCATTTCTGACTGGAAGTGACAGGTTTAGAGTACCAGCTAACTCAAGTCCCGCTTAAGAGTGAATGATCACATTAACACAAATTTCTGGTACAGACTAGCTCCAAAAGTTTTCCAGATGGTAATCTGAAAGTTTAACCCCTGGGGTCTAATAGTCTAATCGTATATATGGACTCAAACGATTCGCCAAAATGTATTAGGGTAGCACAACCGGCCAACACTGGCCAAACTGTTCCCGCCTTGGACGGACTTTCGAAGAGAAAAAATATTTTAGCCGACGCAACACATTTGCAGATATGTTAGAAATATTTCTTTGGGTCACTACATAACATAAATCAATAGAATTTCGAATATCTTTGTTTGAAACAGTCAAAAACAAACCCACACAAAACAGCGATATAAGGCAAAGACCAGTTTACTATCTATACATCACTTCATCCATACATATGTTGAAGACAATACAATGTAGTTACTTAAACACAGCACAAACAGGTGTACTTTGGAATTTTCGCCGAAAACCACCTCCAAAAATTCATGAAGTTTTTTCCTGTTTTTTTTTCTGGTATTATGGCGGTATAAGACAAAGGTATCTATATCAATAGATTTTCGTCAGTTCCTACTAATCGGTTTTAGTGACGAATATAATATGACATGAACAAAATTATTAGGTAGAAGACTTACTAGGCAAAGCGAATGAATTTTTGGAAAAAAAATTCGAATACATAATTTTCCCAATGCAAAAAATTGCGAAAAATAATTTTTCAATGCATAAGTTTTCGAAAGTAAAAATTAAATTAAAAAGTTCTTAATTAAAACAAAACAAACAAAAAAGTATGACCTATAATATATCTATCTTTACTAATATCAGATATTTGCCCATACTAAGACTTTTTGGACACCCTGTATGTACAAATAAGAGTGCTAAAAAGATCGCTTAAAATGCTGGTAGGTTTTATTGCTTTTTGCATTAAAATAAACCATGTTAAAATCTGGTTTGTGTACCGTGCAAGTCAGGTCATCATTAAAATATTTTATGATATTTATGTGATGTAAAATATCCGCGGCATTTTAAATGTCGACTGGCAAATTAAAAAAAAAAAGATTTTAAAATGTGATACAGGTCGTATTTTTGTCTTGTTTCAAACTACTGCGGGGGGCAAGGTAATGTTACGCATCAGCACTCATCAAGGTACTGTAGTTGGAAAAAAGAAATAAGAAATACCCTTTTCTGTTTTCTGTTTTTTTTCTTTTCATGCTGCTGCTGTAGATGCCTGTAAAGATAATACAGTAATTCTAGTTAAATAGCAACAACGTCGTTTTGTCGACAACTTTTGTCATAGTCCGAAAGCAAGTGAGCATTTTCTTTTGCGATTTTACCTAAATCAATTAATTTACTAATTGATATTATTTGTAATATTGCATGCTAGAGTGGCCGAAGTGGCATCTACTAGACCTAAAGCTGAACAGGTTTGTTATGCAACACAAAAAATATTCACATTTCCTAGCGTCACATACTCTATCCGATCTTCGCAACACCACATCAACCAATCAGACGAGGAATTTAACTTCGAAAACAAAGGTGTGCGTTTAGAGGAGAAGCATCTGGAGAACCGCCTTATTTGCCCAGACAGTAATTATTTTTGTCTGTGTTATGGTTTTTTATTATTAGTAGTGTTATTTGTGTATAATTCTTTTTATTAAACAAGGAAATCTATTAAACTCCCCTATAAATATTGTTTTGTACCAACAAACAAAATACCACCGCAAGTGCTCTGAAATCCTAAGTTTTTACCTGCCCAGACCAGCTGATGTTAAAAGAAAGTACATACCCAGTGTAAAGTTAATTAAAAATTTTCCATTAATAGGTATTATTAAAGCTCAGTATCGTCAAATTTAAGTAAGCATATTTGGCTGTACGTTTATTTTTATAGTTGGTGGTGTTGGCCGGATCAGGCCAGTTATTTTAAGAAACCTCTTCTGCTTTCAATGCCGACGTTGCGATTTATAGTACCAATTAGTTATTTTTTACATACATTTATTTCTATTATATTATTGGTATGTATGTATAATAAAATACCTTGCTATAATACTTTAATAATTATTAGTGAAAGGTTTAGGGTAGAACACTAAATAAAATAGCCAAAAACAGGAAAAAATAATAAAAAAGAGAACAGAATAAATAAGACTTACAAAAAAACGGGTTTTCCGTGTTAAACATATAAAGAAATTCAAAATGGGACCCATTAGATACATCTAACAGAATGACGAACAAAATAGACGTGACACTTAAAAAAATTTAAAAATATAATATTCACACTACATACATGTATTAAAGTTGACTAAGGAATTTATTTTTGTTACAATAAGTATTGGTAACGAAATTTTAAAGACAAATAAGAGGCCATCCATCATACAAGAATTAAATTTCAGCAAATTACCCAATAGTCCTTGCACAAAATTCGCTCCGGTCATTGTTAAACATTCCGTTCATTTAAATGTAATGTTTCTTATTAACGAAATCTCCTAACCTCTGGGAAATAATCAAGAAAATAAATTAATACTGTAACTCACCATGTACTAGCCATTATAACACTTTTATTATTTATATGACATGTGACGTCACAACCAATATTATCGCGTTTGGCAAGTTTCGAATTCTATATGAAAATTTGTAGCAAAAAATCTATTTTTTTGTTAATAAAGACCAAAATAAATGGATAAAAACAACCACCATAAATTTATGTAAAGAATGCAAAAAATAAAATTTCAGGTTCATTTCGATTATATACTGATTCCCTATTACGATCGTAAGTGTAAATTAAACATTTTTCTTTGGTTTCTTTACCCTTGAGTGGCAAATTCATGAACTTCTCTATACGAAAAAGAAAAAGCAAGATATAAGAGCCTTTGTCCCCTTTAAGATTTATGCTTGCACAGGACAAAACGGTAAATGATTGTGGGTGGAAGAGCAATGAAATAGGATCTTTCTTATTGTGTCTCGTTTTGCGACTTTGCATGCGCATAAATTCTAGGCAGTGACAAAAATATGGTGATATACGACGCGACTTTGCATTATACGCTTGCGGTTTTCAAGGACTATTTTACAAGAAAATCATGTACTTAGAAAAAACAAGCTTTTATTAATTAGATGTACTAAAACGAAAAAAATAAGTATAGTTTTTTTATTTGGGCAATCCCGAATGCTATTTATAAGTGGACGTAGTCCGCGTGGGAGGATCCTAATAAAAGTAGTATCAAAGTTATCACTGAAAGAGATATATTATGTTAAATTTATTGCCTTAGAAACGTTCCTACTTAGAATTTTATCACCGACCCACAAACAAATATCGGCGAATTTTATTTTCCTTAAACACATTTGAATATGGCTTTTTTACACAAGTTATTGTAAACTTCGTGCTCGTTTTCTTAAAGACACTAGATCCCGAGCGGTACCATTGAGAAAATCACAGATAGATACGATTTTTCATTTTTTATGCTCTATCTCCGTTCCTATCACTAAATCTAACAGACCATGGTGTACTTACTTGTTTGTTCACTATAAAATTACAACTGATATGATAATAAAACGAACTGGCTATGCTAATTTGTTTTGGAGATATCGAGAATCAAACGTTGACGTAAAATGTTCAAAAATCACTAAATTTTCTTTACTTTTGTATTCTGTCTCGTAACTTCTTTTATTGACTCAAAAACAGACGAAAGACAGGTCAAACTGATTCACCATGTTATGTCCGGAACAAATTAGCACAGTGGGTTCGTTATTTATTATTATTTTCTTTGTTAATTTTGTAGATAACAAAATAGTTTTGTACAGTTTAGCAAAATTTCGTGATCGGGATAGAGCGCAAAACGTGAAAAATTGTACTTATTTGTAGTTTCCTCAACGACTTCCGCTTGGACTCCAAGGTCACAAAATAAAATTCTTCAAGTTCAAGGCAGAGTGAGCTCATTTATTCAATATTCAGTGTGGTATAAAGTAACAATTATAAACTAATAAATTTGACGTTTTGGTAGTTTAGAGAATCCTAGGCCTCGTGTCCTTGTCTAAAGTAGATCAGTGGAGGAGCGCCCCACAAAGAACATCATCAAGATAAGTACCTAATTTTATTATCGCCTTGAACAGTCAAATGCTCATAATAGCCGTTTTTATAGGGAACACTGATTTAAGATAGCGTCCTAGCACTGTAAAGGCGTTGCAACCTTCTAAAGCTAGGTATAAAATATAAAACTCTCATTTTCTTTTCTAATACACCTAATTTATATTCCACGATGTATTTCTTTTTATTTTTCTAAATTAAACATTTAATTTACTTTCAAAGTTGTTTCATTATGTGCACTGTTTGAGTTTACTTACAGAAGCTTTCATTTATTGGACTGTAGGCGGATATTTCATTCGTTTATATTACTGTTACTGGCGACAAATTAGATCTGTTTAGTGGCCCATACCGATAGTGTTAAGAAGTGTACATTTATTTTTTCTAGGTACATTGACTGGTCATTAGCATGTAGCACTAATGAACTAAAATTAGTAAACCTCCTTAGGTAAACTGCAGTGCTACATTTAGGGCTAGTTGATGGCTTGTTGTCATACATCTTAGCCTTTACCATAACAACTTTTTTTTTATGGCTGCAATGTTTATAAGTTTATATGCTTATTTTGGTTGGATTTTCTAGACTGAAATGGGTATTTCATCTGTCCAAATCTGGTACTATTGTTTAGGTCCATCAAGGCGTGATCGTGTTGCAGACATCTAAACCAAATCATGAACAGATATACATCCAATGAAAAGAAAAGTGTAGCAAACTTTTGTTGCTTTCGCGGTGTTCTTGAACGGGAGGTCAAACAGCGAGAGGTCAACGCCGTGAACTTGAACGAGTCTTGGAAAAAATAACGATTGAATATCTTCGTCGACACCATGAGGCGAAAAATACAAGCATTTATTGTGCAGGCGGACATGAAACGTGATATTTGTTTATAAATAAAAAAGTGTGATAGAATTATTATGCTGTATGAAAAAATAGAGCCGATTTATAGCAGTCTTGGATTTCTCGGAGTCAGCTATCGTACGACGGCCTCCGGGCTATTGTCACGACATAACCTTGCTTGTAAAAATCCACTTTTCAATCTAGGTATTCCCATAAAACCTTTTCCTCCGCTTCATCTTCCAGTTGGCAGTGTTTGGACCCTTTAATGCCAACATGCTTAAATAAACTACTCGTCAAAAAAACAACGGAAAAACAAAGTTTCAGCATTTGTTTTAAATTGCTGTAGTTTGAAAACGAATTGACTGATTTTGATGAGCTTTTCAGATTCTGAAAAGCCATCTTGTTTACATTTCGTTTCAGGAAGCCGTTTTGCGTCAGTGAGGATATCCGGACATTATACAGAGCGGAAAAGAAAGCAATGCAAAAATTTAAAAAGTTCTTGTATTTGCACTAGTACTTGCTTATTGTATTGGATACTAGGCAGGATTTAATGTCGAAGTCAATATCTCGGAAGGTTTTTGTCAGATTTTAATTACGGCTTTCTACACTGAAAAAACATTGTGGGACATTTCACTACAATTGTGTACCTTTTTCCAACAATTTGTTCTCAAAAACGTACAAGACCAATTTGTAGCAAAATTTGCTACAATTGTATGAAAATGTATAAAAAGTGTTGTAACTAATAATCCAATTAGAGTAAATTGCTCTACAAAGACTTTGCTACAATTTTGTGTGAAGAAAAGTCCAAACGATTTTTTCAGTGTAACAAAAAATATATATATTTTTCCAAAAATGTTCTTTTGTATGAAAGAAAATTCAGAATTTCGCTACAGTTCCATCAATAGCAATATTTCCCTCGATAATCATACAACTTTTATTTATTCAGTCTCAAAATGGATATAGAATGTCCGCATTTCCAATTTCCCATTACACATGGTATAAAATAAAATTTAAAAAAGTAAAGTGTGGAGTAGAATGAAAGTGAGCTTGAATCAAGGGGAGTATGAGTTTAATAATCTGTATGTCTTAGCGAATGCACTTAGGGCAGGATGGGAACCTATTCCTCAAGACTTTGTTGAGAATATGGTGAGCAGCATGCCAAGTAGGGTAGCAGATGTGTAGCGAGCCGGAGGTGAACCAACGAAGTATTAACGAAGAAGGGTATGTAATAAAAACAATAGATTTATTTTCCAATTTAAATTATTTTTTGCCCTACTTATATCTTAAGACTGACTAAATGAAAAAGTTTTTGATTATTAGGTATCGATGAAAATATTGTTATTAATGAAACTGTAGCGGAAGTACTTTAATAAAAAAGACCGTTTTTGGAAAAAATCGATATTTTTTGGTAGAAAGTCGTATTCAAAAAACTGACAAGAGCGTCCAGAGATATTGGCTTAGACTTTAAATTATGCCTAGTATGCAATACAATAAATAAGTACTGCTAGTACTAGTGCAACTACAAGAACTTAAAGTTTTGCACTACTTTCTTCTCCGCTCTGTATAATGTCTAGATATCCTTACTGACGCGAACCGGCTTCCTGAAACGAAATATAAGCAAAACGGCCTTTCAGGATCTGAAAAGCTAATCAAAATTCGTCAATTTGTTTTCAAACAACAGCAATTTAAAACTGAACCTCGGCCGACAAAAAATTCCTCTACCATCTTCCACCTTCCACAGTGTATAAATCTACAATTACTTTAAACATTTTTCTGTGTCTTCAAATAACAAAGTTATCTATTAGTTCAAATATAATCAATAACACTGTACACGGAAGTATAAAAATTTTAGCTGTTTAAAATTTTAAATTTTAGTAAACATTTAAACTGTGCTATTATTTTTAATTAATTTTTTGACGATAACAACTCCAACGATAACGGAAAACTAACTATATTAACATATTATGCAAAGTGTCAGCAAATCTGTCGTAAGTCTAGTAAAATCACGGCTATAACAAAGTTGAACAATAAATCAACATTTTCTCAAAATAAAAATGTCCCACACACATTTTTTCATGTTCTCAAGAAAAGCTGTGTGTAGGCTGTAAATGTCTTGTTATTGTCCTTAATTTTATTCAGATATTATAATTTTTAGTATATTGGATATAGGCAGCTTCAAACAAGTATCGGATGTTTGACGGTGCCATAGCCCTTAAGGACCACAGAGGATAGCTTTTTAAAACACTCTAATTGATAGAGTCCACAATTAAGTCATTCGGGAGTGCTCTGGGATGATTATTGAGAAAATTCTGAAGTGGTTCAAGCGAAAAACTATTTTCTTTACTAGCACAGATTTCCTTTAGCCTTAATATAGACCGCCAAAGGGGGTCTATATCCTCCCCCCCCCCCCCCCGCTCGTGGCGAAAATGTGTGCCTATTGTCGTCCGTTCTGACATTTTCACCTCAATTATTAAATCCTATCCTAATCGGCTCTCTTATGGATGGGGTACCTATAATAATATGGCTCTTTCCACAAGGCATAAAATACGTTTCTGGTGTTTGAGTGTAGTATCAGCTCTTCGGATAAACTTTGGCAGTCCGGTCTAACAACCAAAAGTTTTAAACTGACAAACTTGACAAACTACAAAAGTGTAAAATCAACAAAACCAGTTTTATACTATTAATTCGTTTGATAGTTTTTCGCAAATTTATAAAGAAATGGACAATTTAAGTACGACTTGCGATAATAATAGAACTAAATTCATTCTAGCAACCCGTTCAAAGAAGAAAATCATTTGGAAACCAATCAAATTGCTGAAATATCAGAATAATTCATAAGTTTTTAATGACGACTAATAACTATAATTAACAAAAACTTGTCAAAACATAACTGAGCAACTAGAAGATCTTAATTTAAACCAGTACTTAATCTTAAACCTTCTTAGTGAATCTGAACGTTAGACTTTAATATATTTGCATTTAGTTTAACCTAATATCCTTTAATGAATTGTTTTGTCTGTCTGTCTACCAGTTTTAGGATTACTTTCGCCATATTATGTTTTGGTGACCTTTTGACCACTGTTTTTACAATGTTGCATGTGACTTCCGGGCCGACGAACGCAATCAAGGAAGTTTGTGCGACCAGCACCAAGCAAGTGGATTAATACCTAAGTATATTCTAATATTACATAGGGTGAATGCTCCGATACTTAATAAATAACCCAACCCAATCAGTGACATATTATATTCCCAGTGTATAATTTTATTGTCAACTATTGAAGAAAGGACTCTTCTTTCAATTTCGTGTACTGAAATGCAAAATTTTACGAAATTAACTATTTTATCAAAGATTTTACCAAAGACTTAAATTTAATCCCAGCATATTGAGAAATTAGTTTAATGCAGAGTTAATCCCTCTTTGTGTTAAAAAAAATGTAAAATAAAAATCTCCAAGGGTTTTGTAGTGGTAGTTGTCTGTTTTATCTTAATTAATTAATGAAGAGCAGTTTCGGCAGTTTCTGCATACAAAATAATTAAACGCCCTGTTTAATTGCTTTTTCTTTTGTTTTTAACACTAAATTAGGAAGACTGTATTAACGGTTTTGTGCAACCGACTGTTAATGTATTTTTTATGTGCTTACCCTGGAAACTCTTGGTATTTTATAGCAAACAACTAAACAATATGTTAAGAAAACCAAAATGGTATACGCATACGTAAATTTGTAGTAGCGTTATGTGCGCTAAATGACTCTAACTATTTTACATTCCGTTTTCAAAATGACACACACCAATAAATAAATATTAATCGTTAGATATTGGCAAATGGGTATTGCAAAACAATAATTGTACCCATTTGTATGTGTGACATTTTCTTTAAAATATGTTCATTATTTGTAACGATAATATGTTAATTACAAACATAACATCAGAACCGGTAGGACTGTGTTACACTATACTTTTAAGATAAATATAATTATTTTCTTATTTATGGATTATGGCTTTATTATATCTTATATTATCTATTATAGCTTAACGATGGTTGTGCTACGACTGTTTTAGACTTCCAAATAATTATTCTTACAATGTGTGTTTGCAAAAAGGTTACTTTCTGTAAACTTCACGTGATACTGTCTATAAAATGGACATACAAGCGGTCAATCATGTGTAAAATCTATTACACGGAATCATATACGGTATGTTGTATTTTTCCTGAATACACCCTGATATTTTATTATCTATAATTAGACTAATGTTTAGGTTCAGGTCAATTGGGTTGGTGAATAATGACTTATTTTGTAACTACTTCTATGCAAGAAAGTTTAACACCAATTTGTAGGCGCACAAAGTGTATTTCACTTAGAACTGCAAACGTTAATTTCTTAGAAACAAAGATATTCCTATAAAGAAAATTCGGCAAGATCTGATATTTCACAGCTTATCTATATTTTAAAACTAAAATATTTTCAAATCTGACTTTTGCATATCTATAGTTTTGGCATTGGATCGACGATATGCCTTAAATTGTCTTCTCGTTTTGCTCAGTGACAAGAAAAACAGACTGATCCAGGTCGCTCCTACCACTGAAAATAATTTTTTCTTTTCGAAAATTGATAATATCAGTTACTCTCCCTTGGAATGGAAAAGGCCGAATATTTTTTACATATGCTCAAGCTATTAAAACTAACGAAGATAACTACGTAGCTTTGCGCATTTGCATAATGAATTAATTTCCGAATGTCGATGTTTATATCTGCAAAACAACTACATTTTCATTCAAGATAGTGCTTCATCTCATAGATCTATCCGAACTCAAAATTTCCTAGCAGAAAACGTTCCGTCTTTTGTCAGGGCTAATAAATGGCTTCCTAATTCTCCAGATTGCAACCCTCTGGATTATTGGAATGCTCTTCAAGAAAAAGTGCATGAGACCCGAAAAAAACCTTTTCGGAATATATATCTCTGTACATCTAATAAGAAGGGCTATTTTAGAGTTAAGCCAAGATTAAAAACTGTGTCTCTCCACAATGGCGGTCCAATCCAAAACATTTTCAGATAGATACCTGAAAAGGCGAATTTTTGTTGCAGGTTATAAAATAAAAATATTTTCGTTTAAAGTATTTTATTTTTTTATTTATACCCTATAATTACCTGAAATTTGAAGTAAGTATTTTCAATCTGGCATTGAGTTATTACCTGCCAAACAGGACGCATTTTTTGTCGCCACCCTGTATTTCACCAGTGTGTCACCAGCGTTAACAGTTTTTAAAAAGTCCAGTTACAGAGTTGTACATATTTGACAATGGGATTTAGGAAAACTTTCCCACATGAAACACCCTATATAAAAATAAAAGCCACTAACCTTATTATATTAATTTAATTATTAAAAAGAAAAATTGTTTCTAAATATAATAACGTTCGGTGTAGTTCTTCCGTATCTCTATAATAACCACGTACGACATTAACTAATCTTAAATTAATAACCCAACTGGTTTTACAGTTATTGGGAATTTTTGTACCCAGATCTTAACCTTAGAAGTTCAAAATATTGCAAAGGTACCCATTAGCTGCTAAACTGTGAGAATATCTTTATTATTACTATAAGTACTTATTAACTGTTTATTATTATTGTGGCTGGATAACTGTAGATAATAGGTGCAAAATATATATTTGGACATGAAACAAACATGAAAACGAGTTAAAGAATTTTACTAACGACTTGTAACGATTTTAAATTGCAACAGGGCCGTAGCCAGATCCGCCCAAATAAATTCTTGCCCAGCTTCAGTTTTTGGTCATATCTAGAGGGCGGAATATATTATTATGCATCTAAATTTATCCAAAATATGCACATATACATATATAATATATATATATATATATATATATATATATATATATATATATATATATATATATATATATATATATATATATATATATATTTTAATCTGAAGAACGCGGTGGCCATCTTGGTGGTGGATCATTGCTTCTTATAATCTATTGGTTGGGATATTGGTCATGTAAATATTGCCGAACAGCAACGTAAAAATGGGGTGGGGCACATTTATGTATATACCATAGTTCCCGCTGAAGTATAAGAGGCAAATTTTCCAGAAGAATTGGTAATGTGTTTTGCAAAAAATTTAGATAAATATTTCCATTTATCCTATCTGCAATCACAAAAAGGACCAATAAGGTATCGATCAATAATAGCTGCCCAAACATTCATTTTAAATTGATGCTAATGGTGTGCAACTTTAATGGCATATGGATCTTCATCCGCAATAACAAGTTCGTTGTGCAGGTTGGTACTTGGTTCTTCTTCAACTCTTTCCAGAATTACCTCTTCTTTTTCAACAGTTCGATTTGTTCGCATACGACCTCTACCTTCAAATTTATTCTTAAAGCTTCCCATTTCCCGAAGATGACGCTCAATATTGACAAATGTTTGGCGGCTTGGTATTCGGCGGTTAGGAAATCTCTCCATGCAAACCCCAACAATTCGACGCTCATTTCCTTGACAAAACCCGAACAGCAGGAGCATGTCCATTGTCCACCGTCTCGGAGTTCGTATAGCTGTCCATGTGTAATGTCAAAATGAACGTATAATTTAAGAGTGTTAATGTTGATATATGATTTCAGTCAATTTCTTTAACAGTGATGGCAATAGATCAATAGTCAAATTATTAAATACCATGGCAACAAAGTCCCTCGAGAAATTATTTTTTTGTTACAGTTAAGAGGCGTATGCAGGTAATTGAAATTTTTTTTTTCAGGTAAAACCGCTCATCCAACGAAAATTTATTAAGAGGTAAAGAGCTTCCGAATACACCCGTTTAGCCAAGAAAAATACCTGGGTTGCCATAAGTTTCATGATCATTGATAAATCAGAAGGAATGCTTTACAAGTGACTTTTATAACACTTCCGCTTATTTATAGCCGGTAACTATACTACTAGAAAACGTCATTTTTTGGTGTTACACTATACACCAAAAATCATTAAAATCAATTGGCAAGTTTTCAAGAAATTTGGGAAAAATCTAAACTTTTTTAATATTTGACGCCCTCTACCGACTAAATAAACCAATTTCGGATATAACTAAGTTGGCTTAAATCAACCTATTTTGACGTCTGTCATTAAACGTTGTACACGTATTTTCCGGACACCCTGTATAGACAGCCTCGTAATTTAATGCAATAAGAGGACACGTTGTCTTTTTTGTCCGCTATGCCACAAATCCTTTTCTTGTATTGATTATGAACACTCAACTTTATAGTTATAATTATCTTTATACCAATATTAGTATAGGTACATCTATATAATTACCCTCACCCTTTTTTAAAAATACATGCGCCATCCCGACGGAAAAACCTCTAGCCGTCTTCAACCTTTTCTTTTGGTTACGGCCCTGGATTGCGGTTGTTTTTATCCAGTTCCCTTAGAAATACCTAAAGTTGAATGCACCTACTTATTATATGGATGATCTCATAAATAATAACTTCGACGATCAAATTAACCACAAAAGCATATTTTTGTCTAGACACCCACCATTCTTATGAATGAAGAAATATTTAGTTTTACTGTTATTTGCTGAAAATGGGTACCGCTATTCACGATAATAATTATTATACTTGAAGGAACCATCTGTTTTATGAAGCACCTGATCGGCTATTTGTTTAATTAATCACTTTAATTTTTTAAAATAACACACATTAGAATAGAAATTTGAATTGGAAAAATAAATAACAATACACCTATACAGGTATTGCTGTTGAAGTAAACAAACATAAGATGGGTTTGATGTAGCTCTCCATCTTGCATTAGATCTTTTACCCCAATTATTTATACCGACATATCTTACTAATTATTATACAATATATGCATAATAAGTGTTTCAAACCAAATTATAAAAAAAACTTGTAATATTGGAAATTTTACATTTAACTATTACGCAGAAATATTAAGAGAACTGAGAAAACAGAACACGCATAATATTTTATAACCTAAAAAGTATATTTACGCATAAGCATCAAAAAAATACTAACCATAATGCATCGAATGACGGGGGCCAAGAACTACTACACGCTGGGGTTATTTTACAATTATTTCTGGGTTTTACTATTTTTTCCGTTGTAGTTCATCGTTATATTTAAATATAATTAAGCACTCGAAAAAAGTTTCAAAATAAAATTAAATTCAAAGATTAAAAAATGCTACAAAAGTTAAGCAAAACATAAATATTCCCTGCTGTTATTAAAACGGCCCAAGGGACGCGTGGCGATGTTGCCGTATCCCTAATTTGATTTGTCACATTGCCCACTGCCTTCAGTTATTTTTCGTAGGACGACGTCAGGCGGGAAACTGATTTTTTTGAATTTGATCCAATTTTAAACCTAAATATTTGTGTTATTATCCGTTAAATCGACGTAATTTTTTGTGTGCGTGTCTTTGTTGACTAATTATTGTGCAATATTATTAACATATTTGTTGGAATCGCGAAATGACCAAACCTGAACAAGATTGATTGATTAATTAATAATAATAATAATTATAAACAATAATAACAATAATATGAATAATGAAACTGTATTTCTTCAATTAAAAAGTATTGGATAAAATTGATTGAATTGATTGAAGAAGACGTCACGATATAGTTAAAAATTAACATCTAACATAATAATTTAGTTTTTTTTTAACTCATGAAGGGAATAACAATTTTTCTGTAGTAAAAACCTGTTAAGTATATTCTTAAATACGTTAATACTAGGAGAGTCATTGATTTCCTTTGAAAGTAGTTACATTGTAATATTTACATGCATTGTAGCATAAATTTCTCTGTAAGAATGTGGAATGATGACTCTCTGGCCAGAGGAACTCCCGTTCATGAATTGATCTTGTGGTCCCAAGCAAATATGCACACTTCATTTATATAAACATCATAGAACGTTCAACTTTGTAGATCCCTAAAGCTATCCCTACATGATTCTCTCGACGGAAGCTCTTTCAAAATTCTGATTGCATATTTTTGGCGTAAGAACACCCTAGTCGTGAACCTACTGGTACCCTAGTATAGGATTCCATAGCGTAAATGTAAGTAAAAATTTGAGTAATACAGGGCATGGAGTGTGTCACCACAACAATATTATAGTTAAATAGATATCTGAGAGCATAGCTTGACACAAAGAGTGTCTATGTGCTCGTACCATTGAAAGTTGTTATCAAAAACAACTCCGAAGATCTTGGCACTCGCTACGGGCTCAATGGGTTTGGAAGTGCCCTCGCACAAAGAGAAATTGTTGACTCGCCTACCCGATGCGAATATGACAAAATTAGTCTTGCCTTCATTAATCATTAACTTATTTTTAAGGGACCACAGCCTAACTCTATTATACACAATATCGGCTGTGGTCTTCAAAGACGCCAAATCAGGCCTGATAAACAAAATTTGGTGTCATCCGCATAACAGATAGTTTGCCCATCTTGGAGAGTACTGATTAAGTAAAGAATCAGATCATTTGCAAAAATTATATAAAACAAGGGGTCAAGTATGGAGCCCTGTGGAACACCCTGAGTCACTGGCAAGGATCTGCTTATTTGGCCATTCCAGACCACAATCTGATAACAATTCTCCAAGTAAGGTCTAAGCAACCTAAGTGGTCAGTGCCTAATGCCATACCTCTGCAACTTTGCTAACAGCAACTCATGATCAACCATGTCAAAAGCACGGGAAAATTCAATGAAGAGACATATGATTTGTCCTCCAATGCACTTACAATCTTATTCTGAAATGAGCAGAAGGCGGTTTCCGTGCTTTTCGGCCTAGTGAGACCATGCTGAGTCACCGATAGAACATTGTTTCTTTCAAGAAAAGATAATATTTGGTTTTTAAGGTTCATTTCAAAAATTTCTGAAAAACTTGACAACAGACTAACGAAGCGGTAATTAGCAGAATTATTAGAATCGCTCTTCTTATCAACTGGAATCGAACCAGGAAATACAGGGCGTATTTCCTCAAACCTGTGTGGATAAATTTATGAGGACAGCCAAAATATTACAGAAATAGTATCTGAATTTTTTCAACAAGTTATTGGAGACGCCATCATTGGCCTCTGAATTAGAATCCATTAATCTTCCAATCAGCGCTACATGGAGTGCCACTACAGGAGACAAAAACATTGTATTCGAACATAAAGATACATTACGCTCTATAAATTTATAATCTGCTATGCTGCCAAGAGATGGGGTTGTAAAAAGGGTATCAAAGCGATCCGCGGCCATTGCATCGTCACTTTGATCACCAGATTCAAAGATGTTAACCTCCTTTATATTGCCATTCTTTTTTCGTAGATTAATTATTTATTTTTTTTTTGTCACATAGTTTTAGGTTTATTTCTAGAGTCTTATAATCATTCATCTGTCATGATAAATTTGAGTTAGGCATTTACTTACCTCCCTATATTTGGAATCCAATTTAGAGACTTCATTATACAAAGTGGTTTTATCTTTCAATCTATTTAACTCAGAAGGCAAATCAAATTCCCTCAACTTACCCCTCGCAACATTTTTTCAGAGGGAAGCTCAAGTCGTAGTAGCAAACAAATATTCCCAAGAATTTATCACAGCAAGCTTCCGTCGTACTGATTGATTAGGAAAAAGAAATAATTAAAACTGATACACAAAAAATCATATACCCCACTATTTGCAGAAACTGTGAGGTATATTGTTTGCGATAAGTCGGATGTATTTAAATGTATCTACCTTCAAAAAAAAAACGAAACACCGGAATTAGGTATAAAAGCACAGTATTTTCGGAAGTAAACGAATTGTTTTATGTTCCTACACATTCTTTTGTCAGTCCGGCAGGCACTGTAACTATAAATTACCATGGCAGGATCTTGAAATTCCAAAGTAAACATAATCTAAAAATACCGAACGCCATCAACAGTTTTCTTCATTGTATTTTAGTAACGAACCAGAAAAATAAATAAATACTGGTCTGAAATGTATGCGAATTTGTTTATTGTATTAAAACGTCTTGTATTTAGCGTATGAATGCATGACCGACATTCTTTTTCGTTTAGTAAATGACTGGATCTTTCAGTTTTGTTTAGTTTGTAATTTTACTCTCAGACAGCGCAGTAAGTAAATATTTGAACTTGCAAAGAGTTCCAAAGGTTTGTTTTCTAAAATAAATGCATATCGTGCTAAAATATATATTTACCTGCCAGAATGTCGCGAAGCAAATATGACTATTATCTTGTATATATTGAAGTTCGTCATAAGGCAGACCGATGTTACTCAAAATAATTTCTATTTACATTAATACAGGAAATGGAAATCTTTCATTAACTAATCAGCACTTCACGGTTATACATACACATCTCAATTTCTTTGCAAAAAGCTACCGACTCCTGTAACGAAAACTTATGCAGAAAGACAAAATGCATGTGAGTCTGTAAGATAAAATTTAGATGGGAACATGGTAACTTAACAACGCTTTTGTGTGTACCAGTTGCTGGTAACTAATTTCGATCTTTTTAGCATCCCAGACTTCATGAACCTTTGTTAAAAGAATTATTAGCGTCATAATTTTTACAACTGATCTCGATTTGAGAGCCCAAGTAGATGTATCTCTGTCGTCAAAAACCTACAGTTCACTTTCTGTGACGATACCTAACATCGTCGTTCATCAATATGGTTGTAAAACTGTTACATCCTATGTACATGTTTCAAAATTTTTGGTACAGTACAATTCGGCTTTAATAATTGAGAATATCAAATTATCAATTGGAAAATTTAAAGAGCTTTTTACAGCATATTTGTCTTATTTAAAAATATTTTTCTAATTATTAATTTTTCGAAAACGTATTTCGAATATAGGGCAAAAAAAGATACATCCGTGATGCTGAGAAAATAAAACAAAACAAGCCGGAGATAGAGCTACATACCTAAGTGACTACATTTTCTTGCATATAAAGAGGCAAGTTATTTATTCTGAATACGCAACTATGACTATACATTATAACAATCTTACATAAAAATTTCTTTAAGCTAAAAATACCACAAAATGAAAATGGGTAGGTGGAAACAAACGAGTTAAAATGGTGTCATTGAATTTAAAGTTACGTTGATAATTCCTTGTTAAGCAATTAACAGAACATGAACTCCGAACTTAAGCGTATAAGACATATGCAAATTTTGTAATTATTTCATGACCGGCGCTGTTATCGCTTGTCTCTATATTATAATTTTGAGTTGAATATGTAATTTGAAATGGTACTGATTTTCCATGGTTTGCATTTTGCGCTTTTTCTATCGAACACTATATACAATAGCTTAGAATTATTTATTTGATATATAATTATATTCTTATTCACATTGGTATCGTCCACTAATATAACCAACAGCTTTAAAGAACATAAGAAGTATATAAAATGTAACGGCACCTACAAAGCAATAATCTGTAACTAACATGTCTAGAAGGTATGAAAATACAATAAAAAATTGATGGATTGGATGCGCATTTTAAAACTAGTTCAAGTTTGATTACAGAGATAAATCGTATATTCTAAAATGTATTACGTCAGTTTTTAATAATTTAACTGTTCATTTTTAAACACCCAAACGCTTTCAAATCATAGGTCAGTAAATTTATTACTTTGAGATTTATTTCGGAAATTCCAATTTTTTTTTTTTTAAATGGGGCGTAGTCGAAGCACGCTTCGAACAAGTGGCCCCACTGAACATCTCCCATTGATCCAACGGTACCGCCATTTCTGGCATATCTTCGCTAGTATCGGGCGGTCTTAGATTCTTCAGCCTACGTCCCCCGTCCACAGTATGTGATTAGGGGTTCGGCCTGTTTTACCCCCTACCTTCGCTATTTCTCACTCTTATTATGATCATCCTGGCGGGCGCCCATATGTCCTTTGTCTCTCATTTCTTTCTGTTTCCTTGTTCTTCATTATCCCGATTATCATTTCCTGGATGATTCCCCATCTCTGTCCACTCTCAACCATGCTTTCCACAAGGTTATCTGCGTGAAGCCGATATCCGAGATTCAAGTAGGTCTCCTGTCTAAATCTTTCCCATCTTGTGCAGTTGAACAGGGTATGTTCCACTGAGTCAGTCTCTCCACAATAAATACACTGATTACTTTCTGCTGCCCCGATTCTATGTAGATATGTCCCGAACGACCCGTGACCTGTAAGGACTTGTGTGGTGTAATAATCCACCTCCCGGTGACCACACTCCAACCATGGCCCGAGGTGAGGGATTAACCTCTTTGTTCACTGCCCCTTTTCCAAGTAGGAATGGAACCAATTAACTGATATTTATAACAGACAATGTTACGCCCTAACTGATAGTGGGTTCAGGCTGCCGACTCGCAACTAACAACTATATTGTTTTGTTGAAAAAGGGAGAATTTCTCCTTTTGTGACGATATTGATCATGTGTGGCTTTGGCAAGCAAATTCCAAGATACTTTTGTTCCGGATATCTTGGTAATCTTTAGCAATAGCCGATTATTTTAACTGCAATGATTAACCGACAACAAATATTATTCTACCTGTCTACTAGATTATGTCGCACTAACTCATAACAAGGATAACTACAGCAGTACGCGTTTAAGAAGATGGCTAATTAATGTTATTCTGAGGTATTTTCCAATCATATAATGAAACACTCATGTAATAAAAGATCGTAACTTCGGCAGCAGCAGAGCTAAGCCTTTGGACATATCCTTCCATACCCGACCTAGGAAACACTGAGTAGACTTCGAACGGAAATCCCCAGATGCCAGAAAAACCCTTAAAGATGGGAAATCAGAATCTGCAGTACTCTTGTGGGGAAGTTCTGGATCCTCCACACTTGCTGACCTGTATCGACATGGAAGAGACCTGCACTGGTCACTATTTAATTTTAGCAATGACAAAGCTGTCAATGGGCAGAAACCCTGTATTACAGAATAGCTATTTTTCTACAACCGAGCGAAAAGTACAAATTTGCGCTTTCAAAAGAAAGCGCAAAGTTGGACATTTTCGAGGAACAAGCGTTTGTTTTACTTTGTCGCTCGCCGAGCGACAAAGTTACTTTGTCGCTCGCTTAGTTACCATACACAAATAGCTATTGTGTATTAAGAGCGCAAAGTGATATATTGCCGCTCTGAGCGAGAAGTTAGACGCGCGACGCGTAGCGGAGCGCGGCTATCTCGCGAGAGCGGCAATGTCACTTTGCGCTCGAATTACACACATGATTTTTTCTACAACCGGTATTTTTATAAAAATATTTTGTAATGTAATTAATAATTATTGATATCAAATTTGACACTTTATATTTTGTGTCAAAAGTCGCAGATACGCTGGACGTTTCTTTATTATTATTAAGGTGTCCATGGTAACTAAGCGAGCGACAAAGTAACTTTGTCGCTCGGCGAGCGACAAAGTAAAACAAACGTTTGTTCCTCGAAAATGTCCAACTTTGCGCTTTCTTTTGAAAGCGCAAATTTGTACTTTTCGCTCGGTTGTAGAAAAATACATTTACATACATGCATTTTGATTTCCAGTCTGTGATTCCTAAGGTTCGTGTGCCTTACTCTATTTGGTTTCGCCAAGTGTTTCTTTGCCTGCCTCTGACCCTGGGCCATAAAGGTATCCATTGCGGTACTCTTCTCACCATTTCTAATGGTTTTCTTCTCATTATGTGTCCTTCCCCATTTTAATATTTGTGTCTTTATATACCTTGATATAGTTTTTCCCCCCAGATCTTCTTCTATTTCTTTTTTTTGCCCTTCTCTCCTTTAGTTGTAATAGTTGGTCCTAGTATCAACCTCAGTATTTTTTTCTCAATTATTTTTAGATATTTCTCTCCTTTTTATTTATACCTCAGGTCTCTACGGCGTATGTAATGAATGGCTGATCTAATAAGGGTTGTATATATTTCTATTTTATTTTTCCTGCTTCTGTTTTTGTTTTTAACAGCTTTTTGTTCCTTCTAAATGTCGCTAGCCTTTTTGTATTCTTTCTTTAGCTGTTTGTCCTATTGTTACCACCAGGTAGTTAAATGAGGAGACCGTCCCAAATGTATATCTCTGCGGTTTTAAGTGGTCAATTCTTTGTTCCTTTTCTCTTCCTATCCTCATGTGTTTTGTTTTTTCTTTAATAGTTTCTAATCCAAATTCTCTTGCTTCCGTTTCCAATCTGTTAATTGCTCTTGTTAGATCGTCAAGCTGTTTGCTATTATCGTTACGTCGTCCGCAAATGCTATCTTGCCTTTCTCATTATACAAAATACTTTTTAAAAATAAATAATAAGTAAGATAAAATCAATGCTGATTAAGTTAAATGTTTTTTTTATTTTTTTATATGTTCGGACAGCCCACGAAGACCGAGGTCTAAGTACTATGTACCGTGGGTGTACTGGGAAATCGACTCACACATCCAGAACTGGAAACATCCGTTGGGATTTCACCAGCCCTTTAAGAGGATGTGTGGGGTGGTACTACCTCGGTCGAGGAAGAATTCCTCTACCACCTTCCACTTTTTGTGACAATCCTACTAAATATCTGGCCACACTTTTTTATTAAGCGTGCGGCCGGGCCAGGATTCGAACCTGGTCTAGTGCCGGAGACGCGTTACAAACCCAGCGCGTTGGACCACTGGGCTATTGCTCCGACCAGAACCGACTTTGAAACAGTAGAGAGTTTCTGTTAACGATTAGCGTGATTTCTGAAATGCAAGAATCTCGAAACCTTTACTTACAAAAAATATCATTAATTAAATTAATATAGTTAATAATTCATTCTTGCTAGAGGGGGGGACTATTGGCAACAGACCTCCCCAAGGCCAAGAGATATTATAATTAATCTTTCAATGAGCACTCCGGTTCATCCCCCTCCCCAAACCTAAATCGTGTTAGCAATTATTTAAAGCATAATTCAGATATATCCACTGTTGGTTTCTGACTTAACTATCGGTAAAATTTTAGGGCTGGTTTGCACACGTTTCACAGTACTTTCAAATGAAAAATCTGGCATTCTGTTTAGCAGTAGAGTTTCTCCTAACATTAAGGTTCACTTATGGGGATCCATTGCAGTCTACCGTTGCTGGTAAGTTGAAGTCGCCTAACAGCGTGGCGCGACAGACCCATCGACCTTGGTTATTGTTATTATTAGAAGAAGAATTGGCATATTATATTTCATCGACTTCATAGTAATTTTTCCTTGATTAGACCGCATTTCGTAATGCATTTGTTGCATGGCCGGAGGTGTCTGCATCTCGTATCGAATTGCGAAATCGCGCATAAACTATTTTACGCTGGAAGCGCGGATGCGTGCACCGAGGGCCGTCTCAAGGTTGCTCGCATGGGATAAACTAACTTAGTTGGCACGCAAATCTAATTCAACCAGAGACGTATCATTTATGGGTTTTTATCATGGAAGCAACGATCTTCATGTATTATTACATTTACATTCAATTTATATATGTACATGGTTTTGAAAGTAGCAAGTAGCGATATAAATTATTTAAATGGTGGTAAATTACCCCCAAAGCAGCACTCGCGATTTTTGCTTCTCGAAGCTCCATTTCCATCAACGGTGCGCGGGCCACAATGGAACTTTCCGCTCAACCACACGCTGCTCTGCGCTGCCCATTACCGCGCGCCCATGTTTATTAACGCAGCAACCAAAAAGAGAAAATCTGCGTGCTTTTTTTACACCTCAGTGATGTTCTCAAATTACCTCTTTTTACTCCGACCGAAAATCGATAGGAAATAATTGACATCGGTTTATAAATGTAGGTGTAGTTTGCCTCGAGGCTGCCTCAAACAGAAACTAAAAGCAGGTCTTCTCCAAAACTAAACATTTTGTCGCAGTTTTTTCACTTTTACATGAAAGAAGGGAACAATTCGCGGCTTATGATATATTTTTTATTTGTTTAAAACAATTTATAGGGACCACAATGGTAAGAAACAATAAAAAGCCTTAAAAGTTACATTAAAGACATCTCAGAGATGTCCCTGTATATAGGCTTTCCTCGAGGCTCTCTAAAACTAAACATTTTGTCGCAGTTTTTTAGCTTGCATATGGAAGAAGGGAATAGTTCGCGGCGTATGACATATTTACTATTTAAGACAATTTTAAAAGAAGTTCAAAATTGATAAAAATAAATAAAAAATACACTTTGAGCCGGTTGTCTCCAAAACCAAAATCTTTTTCCCTGCTTTTTTACTTTTACATGGAAGAAGGGAACAATCCGCGGCTTATGACATATTTTTTTTTTCTTTAAAACAATTTGGATGGGCGACAAGGGAAAAAACAATAAATAAATAGAAGCTGTGGAAGAAGCGACCTAAATCCAGAAAGAGGGATTTGCATTTGTGTCTCTAAAATAATTCAAATAAACGCCCACACTTTTGTTTTGCTTTTATTCAAATAAATAATGATGGATTTTTTGTGTTAAAAAACTAAAATTTTTGTTTACATCAGTTTTTAAGTTACGTGGATTAGTCTGAAATAAAATGATTCTTTTAATAATTATTTAACCTTCTTATGAAATTACTACATGTTATTAATTTAATATATTTGGATTATAATAACAAAACATTAACACAATAATATAAAAAATATGATAATACTTGCCGTAATAAAAGAAGAAACAGAGTAGAAACACTTTCTTGTTGGTTTTGAAACAAAGCTAAAAATTTCGTCATGAAAATCTAGGTTACTCATTTTAACAATTAAATATCATTGAAAAACAAGAATGAAAACAAATCTATTCCTTCTGAACCATAATAAAAAAATTAGTTAGCTGCAGTTTTGCAAGTACGGGACTTATACCGATATTTCCTCAATAGACGCTTAGATAGAGGCCACCTTGTAAAATACGATCTTGGTATTAACTCAAAATTGCAAAACAAGACTTACACCACTTGGGAAATAACGGGTTCAAATCACTTCTTAGGAATAACCTAAGCAAACCATTTGTTGCCAATTTACTACTTACCTCCTTTAACAGTCAGTAGCTTTTATCACTTATAAAATGCGCAAAACAGCGCGACACTTAAGATCCTTGATTCTATCCAAACGAGAGCCATTCGACTTATCAATAACCCAGCCCTCACGAGAAAACTCCCTTCTCTCGCTCATCGCCGCGCTGTAGGGGATTTATCCCTTTTCTACCGCTACTTCCACGGATTTTGCTCTGAAGAACTAGCCGGTATTATTCCCCCTTAAATGCCCCTAACAGAACAACAAGAGGCGCGTTACGTATGCATCCCTTAACTGTCCAGCTACAAAGGCCTAGAACAGACCACTTCTCTCGCTCATTCATACCTAGGGTCTCCAAATTATGGAACAAATTGCCGGCAGATGTTTTTCCTTCCCGTCGCAACCTCCAATCCTTCAAATCCCGTGTCAATAGACTACATTTACCTTCTCTTCAGACACCCACGGTACGTTAGTACTTAGGCTTGAAGTCTACGTGGGATGCCTTACATAAAAAAAAAGCTTTTAAGCCTAAACAAGTTCAAAGAATCCTTCTTCTGTTTTTAACACCAGAGTCTTCTTGTTTTGGATGGCACGTACAGCAATATTAATGAAAAACATTATCCGCTCCACAACTACCATCCATTTTACCTAGTCTTCTTAAACTTCCTACAAGTTATTTTCACATAACAAAAACGCTTTTTAAATAACTGCCCTCAAGAAAGGTTTTAAATCCTTTAATTCTAGCTACCGGCATTTTTTACCTCAGTTGTCTGAAAAGTTATGATGGAGAAATTCTTTAACTTGTAAACTTTACAATGTTTAGAAGAGAATATTTATGTTAGTGAAATCGGTACCGTCTGGATCTCAGTCTGGTTGAGGGAAGTGATTATTGTTTTTCTCCTAAAAATGTGTAAAATAATTATAAACTTTGAAGTGTCGATTCTCCTCTGCCAAAACTTAGAGGTAACCATTGCCATGGAAGTAAGCGAACGGGGTCACACTGAAAGAAAAACGTACTAAACGTACGCTACTGGTGGATTTCCTGATGGTTTTTAGGTTAGTTCCGACGACAACATGCAGTTAAGGCAGAAACATTATAAGGAGAAAAATACTGATTTTTAAATTAATTAGATTATAATTATTTGGCCTCTTCTAGCTAAATGATTATTAAAGAGACGCATTCACAGTAATAATATTTTACCAACTTTTATGGTCAATCATTAATTATTATAGGTAATAAATAATTTATTTATACTAATATTTATTGAAAGTGGCATCTAATTAAATGGATACCTAAATAATATAAATTTGATATTAACTAATTTTAATTAATTATGTATTTTATTAATTAACCTAATAAATATTACTTTCGTAGATTTAACCTCAAAAAAGGTTTAGAAGGATTATTGTAACTGTAAATATTTATTATTATTATTATTATTTAAAATATTTTCTACCAACATTTGAAAAATTAAATGCTCTTTTCTTTAGGACTGTGGCTATACTTATTTAGTATTAAATAACCGGCTATTATACAGCATGTCCAGAAACCATCTCAACAAATGGGAAACTTTTTTATTTTTGACAAAACAAAAATCGTCAATCAAATTCTCTAGGCTGCAGTTTGCGAAGAAGTTTTGGTTTGTATGGATGAAAATGATTTTGTAACAGGTCGTGGAACAGTTTGTGAAATATTTCTCAATGAAATTTTTGAATTTTTCACGACAGCTTGCAAAACCTCTAAATGGGTATCTTCGTCCGTCCGCCAACCCTGGCGCTTGACAGAAAATGTATTGCTCACAGATCTAGCACCTTTAAACTTATTAACAATTTATCCAACAGTCACATGGCTTATTATTTTATTCGGATGTTTTTCATCAAAAATTTGAGCAGCATCTCTGTATGTTTTATAGTGGTTGCAACAATTAATACCATTTCAATCTTTTCCTCCGTGATAAGTGTAAGCACCATATTTAACAAGGAGAAAACACAACTGTCAACATTTACAAATAAATTTGATATCATACCTTACTTTGTACTTTTCCTGGTGAACTAGATGAATGAAAAACGTTCCGAAAATATGTTTTTATATTTTAAGTAAAAACAGTAATTTTTTATTATTTATTTTGGTAATATGTTATTTAAAAAACATGTATGTATTTCAAAACAGTTTTTAAATGAACATAAAGTTATTTTGTTAAATTTCATATTCGAACACTTTTCAGTTCTAGACGACACTTTCTTATGTTATTGTACTTTGCAATTAAAATTAAAGATAGTTTTCCTTCTACGGCATTTATCGTTTTTACTTTTTTTGACACCCCGTATATGCTGCTTTAAAATTTGTGATTTGAGTGTCATGTTTATGTTCAACAAGCAGAATTTTTATGAAGAATAGCTTTCTTCCGTAAAGTCAAAAATAAAAAAGTTTCCCATCTATTAAGATGGTTCCGGACACGCTGTACATACATAGGTATGTAAGGTATATAAGTTGTAAAAGAAGGTGGTTTTGGGGCTTTCATTTAATTTATGATAGTTATGCGGTTCTAGAACGCATGATGTTTTAAGAAAAACTGTGCTTTCGATAAAAAAATTTAGTGTGTACAATAAACATCAGGAAAAAGTTTGTGTCTTCGCGGACAAAGGTTTCAAAACCCCGTCGTAACAGATGAACACAAATTGAAACAAATGAAGAACGTCAATTTTACAATAAAAATATTTTTTTAGTTCCCCCAGAGGAATTAAAAACAACAAAACAGCAAGTTACAAATAAATGAAATACAAAATAAGAAAAAATACTTGACCATCGTTGAAAAAAAGCTAAAGTTAACCTTGCATTTGCAGTAAAAACCGTTTATTTTCTCTTTTCATCTCAACAAGCGGGAACAAACACGAGAAGTGCATTTTAATTCTGAAAATTATAGTGCATAAATTTATAAATTAAGATAATTTAAAACTTTTCAGTAAAATGATAATTATATTTGACTTTTATGGACGATGTTAAAACAAGTAGTTTATTTATTTGAAGGAAATTGTATAATTATATGATTCCAAAAAAAAATTGGGGCGTGTTGATCTCTTTAGATTTAAAAAAACAAATTTTTGTTTAAGCTTGACAACCAAATTGGCAGGTTAGGTAAACAGAGATTTAAACAGGTTAATGACTAAAGGTATACTCGAGTAAAAAACTATAAAGCATCAAGGCCATATACGTGAACCACTGAATTCAATCCAGTGAAAAAACATAACAAGTTCCAACCAATCAAAAGGTGCCCCGGTATAAAGTACCGCTTTAATTATGCGCAGGATTTTGGGGATATTTTGAAACTAACTAAAGCTGTTCTATAGGCGTAGTAAAGGGGGGCTTGGGGTGCTTAGCACCCCTAAAACTTTAATTAGCACCCCCAAAATTTACAACCCTCCGCTCTATGAATTTGACTGCCTAACTACGCTTATGAGCTGCTCTCATTTGTCGTTTGACGTTAGATATTTACGTGGTTTCTGGTAACTTGGCAAAAACACTAGTGAAAACTTCTGTAGAACTTTTCCTCCCCTGACCTCTGACAACGAAATTATCTCCACCTCTAAAGGGAAACCATCTCTAAAGGAAAACCCAACCCAACCTGAACTATATGCCAAACAATTCGCTGCCAATTCCATCCTCATTTCTCCTGGCAATTTTACTCTTCCAACCGCTATGTCTGTACCCCACAAGATGCCCGACATAATACTTAAGGTCAAACAACTTCAAAAATTTTTTCTTTCCCTTGACACCAAAATGTCATCAGGTCTGGATGGCATACCATCAATTGTCCTAAAAAATGCGCTCCAGAACTTAACTCGTCTTTTTTAGATCTCCTATGATCAGGGTATATTCCCAGACAGCTGGAAGATTGCTCGTGAGCAGCCTGTCCCGAAGAAAGGTTCCAAGTCCCTTCCATCCAATTATAGACCTATCTCCCTTCTCTCTGTTGTCGGCAAAGTTATGGAGAAAGTCAACAACTTGCAAGTTCTTTAATTTCTACAAAAACACAAAATCATCCATGACAGACAGTATGGATTTCGTTACCAAAGATCCACAGCTGATCTCCTTACCTTTGTCCTTTGTCACACATAACTGGAACAAGTCTCTCGAATTGCATATCGATTCCCTAATTGTTGCTTTCGATATTTCAAAGGCCTTTGACCAAATATGGCATGACGCACTCCTCGACAAATTACCTTCTTACGGTCTTCCTCCCAAACATGTACCTGGATGGGTAGCCTTCTCTCTAATCGGCGCAAATCTGTCGTGGTGGACGGTCACTTATCTAACTTCCATCCTATCAATGCTGGCGTACCCCAACGTTCAGTCCTGACATCAACCCACACATTAATAACTGGCTCTCTTCAACTACCAATCCCATCCACAGTTATACTGACGATAATACTCTTCAATCCAACGTTCATTTTTCCAGACAAATTTCAATTCAAGATCTGGATAACCGGCGGAGATCTATGCACCTATCCCTTTCCCAAGCTCTTCAGTTAATCTTAAACTGGAGTGCCAAGAACCTTGTTTAGTTCAACGCCTCCAAAACTCAGTCTTGCAAAAATTCCGGCAACACTTACACCATCCACATGAATGGCCCAGCCTTACAGAATAATGAAACGTTCGATCTTGTTGGCATCGCTTTCGAACATAATCTCAACTGACACAAACACATTACCTCAATAGCCACATCAGCAGCTAAGAAGCTTGGTTTCCTCTTTCGAGCCAAAAAATACTTCTCCCCTTCCAACTTACACAATACACGCTATCTATATGTTTCCCAAATAAGACCTAACCTAGAGTACTGTTCCCCCAGTTGGGGAGCGACATCACCATCAACACTTAACATCCTAGATTCTATCTAAAAGAGAGCCATTTGACTCATCATTGACCCAGTCCTCACAAGAAAACTCCCCTCTCCTACTCATCGCTGTGCTGTTGGGGATTTATCCCTTTTCTACCTATAGTTCCACGAATTTTGCTTTGAAGAACTAGCCGTTGACTGTTCCTAATAGAACAACAAGAAGCGCGTTACGTATGTATCCCTATACTGTCCAGCTACAAATGCCTAGAACATCCCACTTCTCTCGCTCATTCAGGCCTAGGGTCTCCAGATTATGGAACAAATTATCTGCAGATGTTTTCCCTTCCTCTCCCAACCTCCAATCCGTTAAACGCCGTGTCAGTAGACTACCTCTCCCTTCTCTTCAGACACCCACGGTACGTTACTACTTAGGCTTGAAGTCTATATGAGCTGCCTCAAGTCTCAGATGAAGAAAAGCCTGCGCTACTCTTCTTTGGGTTTGATCACGTTGGCTTAGGTTTGCTCAGGCTTTTTTTGTCTTTTTTATCAATATGTCTCGAAATTTACATGGAGTGTCTCACATAAAAAAAACGTTACGTTCAGGGACGTGTTAACAACAACAGGGCTCCGTAGGGCTTGAGTCTCACGATGCTTTCAAATGGGGGCGTGTGGCTGTTTATATATATATAAAAAAAGACTGTTTAGTTCGGGAGGATGTGCAAAGATTAACAATTTAATTCCGGGAAATACTGAATATTTTTCCTACTTGTCAAGGGTACGTATCCAATAAATATGTGTAAGAATCTAGAATCCTCTAATCACCTGATAATGTGCTGCAATAATTACTAAGGAAATAATGCTAAACATTTTTTTTATTACTTGACAATTCGTCCTAAGAATTAGGATTAATAGCAAAATACGAATTTGTTCAAATGTAAATTAATATTAGTTTAATAAATCCATGATATTAGTTATCAAACCAGTGCTGATCCCTTGGTAGGGTTTCTGTCTTTACTGCATGTTGTCGTCTTTAATATGTTTAAATATATATGAAGTGTAATTTTCATGGTAGGAAAATTCATTTTTGGTTAAATAGTCTATTGAAATCTTTTCGTAGATGAGACAAGAATA
The DNA here is from genome assembly GCA_963971165.1 of Philopedon plagiatum. Lineage (NCBI taxonomy): Eukaryota > Metazoa > Arthropoda > Insecta > Coleoptera > Curculionidae > Philopedon > Philopedon plagiatum. Next base: position 17,384,303 of record OZ020190.1, on the reverse strand, counting down.
CTCGTATATGAGACAAGAATACTCGTAGATGAATAATTTATGGAAGTTATTTTAATATGTAATGTAAGGCGCGCCAGCTCGGTTACATTTCATAGGCATCGATTTTATAAACAACCAACTGTATTTTAGAATAATTTATAATTTACGTGATATTGATGATTACATCAAACCCAGGCAAACCCAATCAAACACTTGAGAAGAGGGAAATTTTTAGCAGTGGGGGCAGTGACCGCACCGATTATAAGCGGTAAAAGATTCCTAATAGAAATATTTACACTTATGAAACACTTGCCCAGTGAACATAGAAATCCGTATGAGCTAGTGATGTAAGGATACGAATCCAAAAATCCGTTGGATCCGAATATTAAAAGAATCCGGATTATCCGGAACCGGCCGAGAACTTGAATACGGATTCGGAATCAAAATAAATTCGCATCGGGTGGTTACTAATGCAAAGTGCAAAGAGAAAACGGAATCGGAATCGAGTGTAAGCGAACAACACGGTCTGCGATTTGGCATATTTGATATTGTGCTTTCTCTTTCTAATGACATTTCCTAAAAAAAGATGGCATAGTTATCGGGGTAACGGGTATCATATGAGATGAGACCCATTGGTTAAACTAGTCCCGCCTCACCCGAGCCGAATTCAAACGAGAATGGCGCGACGCGGTGCCTTCTTATCCCTAAACTTGGACTTCGACTGGTATGATACCGATACCGCATCGACCTACCTAGCCGTGTATCCGGATAGAAAATGTTTTAGTCTGTTGCATGCATACGTATACATGATCTGTAACCGCTTTCGAGCGGGTCAAGAAATGGATTCGTATTCGGATAATGGATACGGATATTAGCTGATTCCGATTCCGTATGATTCGGATATCTAATGAATACGGATATTTACAACACTAGTATGAGCTAAGACCAAACATCTGCAGCATGCCGCATGTCTCCACGGTCGTTTCTTTGAGCGATGTCGCAGCTTACCAGTAAGCTGTGGCGATGTCCGCGGCGGTAAAAAATATTTTTATGTGAAGAGAAAGGCCGTTCGACATCCAACGATGTAACCTGTGCGTAGGTAAAATGGTCTTTGAAACTGCTTAACGGATCTATTGGAACACTATCAGTATATCTGTCTTAATTTGGCAAAGCCAATATTTTTTGCAAGACTCCGGGTAACAGAAAGATGTAATTTAAGAAATCTTGCAGCTGTTAAGAAACCATTTCTAACTACTGACAACAAAGTGCAGAGGGCGAGATTTATTTTTCAGTACTTACGGGAGGGGTTGGGGTATTAGAAAAATGTTCTTTTCACGGATGAAAAGACCTCTCAATCCCATGAGCGGGTAAGAGTTTACCGACCTGCAAATACCAGATTTGAAGAAAAATACACACTAAGTGTTAAAACATGTGGTAGATTTTCAGTTAATGTATAGGGATACATGACTGCAAGAGGACTTGGAGTTTGTCACTGCATTAATGACAAATTTACAGAGGAAGTATATATATATATATATATATATATATATATATATATATATATATATATATATATATATATATATAGATAGATATATTAGAAAACGTTATGCAGCCTTCAGTGAACAATATTTTTCCTCAAAGAAATTTTATTTATCAACAGGACAACTGCCCTCTCCACGCGGCGAGAAGGACTTTTGGACGCGGAAAAATAATATTTATTTACTACCTTGGCCCTCTCGAGTAGTCCTGATGCAAATCCGATTGAAAATGTTTGGGGCTACATTGTCAAAAAAATCAATAAAACCAATGATTTTTATCCCGAAAATAGTGATGACTTATCGAACAAAATATGGAAGAACTATAATCCGCATCATGTTTAAACGCTGCGCTGGTGGCATCCATGCCCAAACGTTTGGAATTAATTATTGAAAAAAAATGGTACTGCAATAAAATATTACTTTACTCATATTTTTATGTTTTTTCTTCTGTTGGTAATAAATTTTGAAATAAAATAAATTTTGAAACAAAATATAGGTACTTAATAATTGTTTTTTGATGAATGAAAGTTAGAACAGGATGGATTTATTTGTTCTTTACAATGCATGAATGCATGGCCATAAAGGTAAAAAAGCCATATTGGCCAAATTTTGTAAATATGACAGAAACTGTTCCTAAGTGTCCGGGATTTTTTATTCGCAACTGCAATAAAACTATTTTTTGACGGAGAGCCTTTCTTATCTATCATCCTTAATGATTCCTACTCGTTATTTCCAACATCATTTTTGATTTTTATCACATCCTATTTTTCATCACGAAGAATCTTGCAACGGTAATTTTAAATATCGCACATCTCTAGTGTAAATTACTTGTTTGGGTAAGATAAGCTTTTATAAGCTGGCATTTAATGCTCACGATATCGATGTTTTATTTGAATAAACCCAAGATAATTATTACCTACCAGATAAATTTATATTTTGCCGTTCTTTATCGACAAGATCGACACCAAAGAATTTTGCATAAGAAATTATTTAAAAGGTTTCCTGTAATTGCTCCTTACAGTCTCAAGATATTATCATTTAAAAATGTATTATGTACAGAAGCAATTAATCTGCCTTGAAGATTAAACATTTTTTTATATAATGATGGGTAATGATAATGACAAATTAAAATCTAGCCTAAAATTCTGTAAAGGAACAAGATAAGGAAAGTGCGGAAAGGAAAAAGGACCATGAATTAAAACTCTTCCTTAGAAATAAGGAAGAAACCGCTTTGTCGCAATCATTTGTTTGTTTGTTCCAATAGGTACTTTAGGATTTAAATTTGTTTTTTTTTCTCCATAAACGTATTACTACTATATTGTTAGCATCCAATCTATCCCTTGTTAAAATTTGAAGCAAAGATGTTTGGTGTTGTACCACGTGATGTACCAGAACTTTTGACGGAACTGTCACTGTCAGTTCTGACAGCAGTTTGAAACCCTTAATATCCTTCTATTTTCTTTGGTTAAAAATGTGAGCTTGTCGGTTTCATTTTGGTCTTTTTACCTTTCAAAAGTTAAGAAAAATGTGTTTTTATTTATGTAAAGTGGATTAAAAGTTAATTATTATCCTATTTACAATAATGACATAGCTAATGTACCGATAATGCCAGTTTTAAACAGCAAAAAGTGGAAAAACCACTTGTAGTTTCAGCGGTGGATAGTCTTCACAAGAATGTAAACTGAAGAATGAAGACATCATTTTTAATAACAATTTGAGATTTTGAGGCAAAACGCACGTGTTGTCCACGTCGCGTCGCGTCGTGGGCTTAAAACGCACTCGTTTCGCGACTTGTTTTATAAATAGCTATTCTAATTCTTACGTTTTTCGAAACGTTAATGAAGAAAATGTTTTTTTCCAAAAATGAATCTTCCGACGTAAGTTTTTTCAGAAACACAACATGAGTTTAAAATGGCATCTTCTCAGGCTCGCGCGCCGCGCTGGGACATCTGAGGCGATTCGCCTAATATTCCCTATTGTTTTTATGTCATATTTTTGTACTATTTATTACACACAAGAAAAGTCAGCATTTTTGATAAATACGAAAGTAAATAATCGCTTTCGGTTTATGACAAATGGTAATTAAATCTTTGTTATTTAAATGCAAAAACAACAACGGCCGTGCAACGATAAGTGTGCTATAAATCAATGTCGGGTGATTTATATTGCAACTAGTCGGTGGACGTCAGGAAGAGTTAAAGGAAAAATTGTTTTGCTGAGAGTTAATGAATCAATCTTGGAGTAGGTAGTTGATGACTAATCATATTAGGGTAAACAAAAAAAACTGTCATATTTTTTAGCTGTGAGAAAGGAAGAATACACGTTTTTTGCACGCTGATATAAATTTATAATACAGAATTTAGATATGTTCTTCTTACACTTTAATTTAAACCCTTGGTTGTTAAATTAGACCGGTGAATCAATCAGCATTAGTGAATCGAGTCTTTAGTTTTTTTTCTAATTTTTCTTAATTCTTCAGCTTGTTTAAGATAATCTATTTTAAATATTATTTTGAAGAAATCATACATTAATGTCAGGAGGACTCGTTTGTTGTTTGTTCTTGCTACTTGATAAAATAAATTTTTTAACCTTAAGAAAATTTCTTAGTTAAGTACACAATGTAACGATGCTTTAAGTTAAGTCACTGTCATCGAAATTTAAGAGGCCGGAGAAAAAAGGTCACACTATAAATTTTTTGAAATGGGAATAACAAAGATATGTACTGTATAGGTACTCCAAAAATTGGCGAACGTCCAAATTTGATTTTATCCTGTACACAGCTTTTGGTTTTTTGGAAACCAAATTATTTCAAAAATCTTACAATAGACCATGGCTTAAAGACAAATGACAATTAGCGATTTTTCCTTGCTTTTTATCTGATTTGACAAACAAAGAGTGTTCCAAAGAAATTAAATTTTCCAAAAATCCAAAATCTGGGTGAGGACGACAGTGATAAAAGCTGAATTAATACAATATACACATACAAACATACTCATATTACAACGTGCAAAAATGTGACTTAATATTATAATTACAAAAGATGGTATAGATAACTGAAAAGTAAATTGCTTATGTATATTAATTACTATTTGCCAACAAGAACCAATTAAGCACTGTGTTCAGGATATGAACCTCAAGGTGTGAACTAATAATTATCTAGACTACATAGATTATATACTGCTTATGCATATCCATGATTGATGGCATGGATACAATATTTAAAAATTCATACACAACCGATCATTACGCATCTGAAATATATATATATATATATATATATATATATATATATATATATATATATATATATATATATATATATATATATATATATATATATATATATATATATATATATGAAGAAATATTGATCCGGGGGTACATCTGTTCGTTTGTTAAATTCCTATTGGAATCTGGCAGACGCTTCGCCAAGGTCTCACTTGGCATTATCAATGCTTACTCGTTGCTGTCAAGTCGTAAACTCACGACTTGACAGCAAGTTTTAGTTTTTGCGAGAGACATTTTCTTTTAAATATAATGCATTTTTTCTAAGAACTCTTTTTTCGAATAGCTATTTTCTTGAAAGACATTTTTTGAAAACATATTTTTTTGTAAATATACATTACAAAATAACGTAGATATTATGATCTGCTGGTTAAGTTTGATGTGTTCTGAATATATCGCTGGGCGTTGGGTTCTAATATTAATGATATTTATACATGGTAGATATCAGATTTTAATAGTTAAAAGAACGCTGATAAAGAAAAACAGGAAAATACTGAGTAAACCAAAGAAGCCTGACAAAACCAAAAAAAAAACATTAAAAGGAGCTGTATACATTCTTTAAACTATACGTTTTATTCTCAGGGATAAAATTTGTTACTAAAGACGCCAAGAAGTCCAGACAACATACTATTACCAATAATTTTTCATGTATACAAATTGTACATTATTATCCTTGGAATCACACCAATCACTGTAACATGTAATAACTTACGGGTGAGCCTTATCCAGATGATAATAATTAAATCATCAATGTAATGGCATAATGCCTTTGTGTGCAACATTGTAACATATATAAAACTCTTGACAAATGAACTTGCGTTTGCCATCTGCCGTTAGGGTTCATGGTTTTGCTGCATTATAAATATATGAGTACGCCGCAATGTCTGAAAGTCTCGATAATAGCTTAAAAGACTGAAGAGCATCGGTTGTTTTTCTTTTTAATTAACTGCAAAAATGAAGGTTCATAATTTAATCTGTATCTATTATGGGTATATGGAAGACCTTCGGAAAAAAATTTGAAAATCTTTTTCAAAAAACAACTTTTTAAAAGGCATTTTTTCCGAAAATGCAATTTTGAAAATTCAGTTTTTCGAAAATGAATTTTAAACTCATTTTTTTAGCATTCCGTTGCAAAGGCAATTTAATTAAGAACTAGCTAGTTTGACACTTAAAATGTGACAGCACACATAATAATGACATTGCCAAAAGTAACTTCTAATGTAAATTAAACGCATTACTTAATTAAATGCTTTGCGCAACCGAACGTAATAGTTTGGAGTGTTAATGAAAAAAAGAAAAAAATCCTCACCCAACATGGGCCAATCTGCACATATTTGCCTTTTTTAGGTCTGGCCAGGTTTACCTAGATTTGCTCAGGCTCTTTTTATTAACATTTTTTGAACTACTAAAATTGCTATATTAAGAGAGCAGTTAGCATAACGAGCAATGCAGGGTAAGGTTGGGTTGGGTTGCAATGCGATATCTCAAAACGGTTTGCTTGGGTTTGCTTGGGTTTGCTTGGGATATACATATATTTTAAAATATTGTACCGAACAGCCGAAACACACAAACTCCCGGTTTTCTAATCTTTATTCACTGACAATAACCTTCTTTTCTCTGTCAATGTCACAACAATCACTTTTACTGACAACTAGTTCCTACGGCACCTGCAATACAATCCTGAAATGTGACCTGCAGATGCACGCTTATCGTCTAAGCTCGGTTCAAGAATTGTTACCAAACGACAAGGCGCAGTGAATGCAATTTTCAGAGGGGTTTATGGGTAATTTGCATAATAATGAAAACTTATTTGAAAAACCTTTTTTTATAGACATGGTTTTACCTCTCTGGATTTGTAAATGCTCAACAACTGAGAATATGGAGTTCTGAGAATCCACATGTAGAGAAGCCTCTGCATTCACAGAAAGTTGGCGTGGGGGCGGCCATATCGGATAGAAAGTTAACTGGACCGATTTTTTTGAGGGGACGCTCAATTCGGCGCGATACCGTAATGAAATTTTAGAAAATTTTGTAAACGCATTTCACGATGAATAGATGCGACAAGGCTACTTCCAGCAGGATGGCACACCAATTGACGTAACTCTTGATAATTCAATTTTTTTTTGGAAGAATTTTATGAAGACCGAATCATTAGTCGTAACAGGCCAGTTAAGTGGCCACCATGGTCCTGCGATCTCACGCCATGCGACTTTTTTTATGGCCACACATTAAAAACGCAGTTTTTAAAACCCCTTATGAAAATTCATTCATTCATTCTACGGGCTAGAATTTCAAATAAATTTCAGGAGATTAACAACTCCCCCCAAGTGCTCGCCAACGTTTTTACTGCTGTAAAAAGACGAATGAGAACATGTTTAGAAGTAGAAGGTGGACACGCCTCTCATTTAGTTTAAATGTGTTTTATTTTATTTCTGTATTATGCAATGACAATGACAATAAAGTAGTTTTTTTAAAAATAAACACTTCAGGACTTGACAGTTTTAATTTTCATTCACCTATACCTTTTACCTATGTTACCTTTCAAGGATAATAATTCAAGACATCTTTAATCTTACCTTATCTACGAAAAATGTGTACAATGTACAAATGTACAATGTACAAAATGTGTACAATGCCATACATCCCAGGTATATGCGTGCACTTGAAGAAGAAGACTGATCGAGGAATGGATGTGTGACAATGTCACTTCAAAATTATCGCGTCGTTGCCGTTATAGCATTAAAAACAAGAAAGATTTTTATCTTTAATGGCTCAGTCCCACTCGTGTATCTATGTAAAGAATAACAACCAACCATTCATATAACTAGTACTATTTTTTGACACCATGTATAGTCACTAAGAAAAAACATTGACCGAAAAGTCATCCTGCAACTTCTTTTCCTGCTACCGGTCTTAAATGTAGCTTTGCCGAGTGGCCTGCGTAATCGCAGGAGCGGTTCTATCAGCAATACATGTCGATGTCCTTTGCGCCGTGCACTTAGATATTTACTAAAAGCCATAAATCTTGTGTGCATGAATGGAGTCATACAGCAACTTCTATTGGATTCTTATGTACTTTTCTAATTACTGCAGCCTTTGAAATAATAGTTTGACGATATTTTTAGCATAATAATATATTTTGTTATATTTTGATTCTGTTGCCATTGTATCGAGCATTGTATAGACCAAAGAAAACTATAATTTTCTAGGTTTCTACTTTTTAGTACTTCCTTGGAAAATATCAAAACAAAATAAATATTTTTATGAACACTCGCAGATGTTCATCCAACGTCACAATATTTTGTTTGGTAACACCAAGGGTAACTTATGAGATGGAGTTGCCCTTCAATGCCAAAACGAAAGAGTCATAAATCCTGAAGATCTCTCGATATTTAATTTTAGTGATATTTCGATTTCTTGTAGTACCTACTGATTTACTCGGCGCAATTTAGACGTAAAAATAAAACATTTGTCGAAATATATTTCCTACAATAATTATCTACTAAAAATCTGTTATAGATTGCCCCTCAATGAAAAAGCTCTTGTAAATCTACCACTTAGAATAAGAACAAAATCCGAGCTACATAGTTATAAAACTGAGGTAAAACTGAACGCGCACGAATATTTTACTCAATCGGCTGCCCTCCCGCTATGGAGCAGACGCTAGCTATCGCTTATTGATCATGAGTCATGAGTCAATTTTAGTGTTCCGTGAAAACGGAACACTTATAGAATCACTTCGGTGCCGGTCCGTCCGTCTGCCACCGGCGATTTTCTCTGAAACTATTCGACGTAAAAATTTAAAATTTGGCACAAAGATTGAGTGTGGTGCCCCAATTATAGACGTGAAGTATAAAAAGTTGAATGTTCATTCTGGGGGTTAATTTCAGGGGGTAAAATGAAAAAAGAAATTTATTTCAAATTAAAGCTTATTGAAGCACGAATTCAAAAACGCTTAAAAATTGCTGCCCCCACCCTTATCACCTAAAGGATCACTCAGAAGAATCTGAAAAAAAATCATGAACATTGAGAATTAGTTGTATATTGAACCAAAATTATCAGGATTGAAAAATTCTAGCGCGATCAATTGTTATAAACAATTTAATTGTTAATCGTCCGTGGCGCATGTAGATAACATTTAATAGGTGACTGTCCCGTGGTTTTGAGTAAAATAAACAGCTGTAAAAATGGTCGACGTTTGGGCGAGCTACACTTGACGGTAATTTTTTTTTTGTTATTGGAGGACCAATACAGGAACAACTGACAAGACAACATCAGCTGTACTAGATGTCTCTCCCTGGTTTAAGGCAATCGCGATCATTTATCAGGGAGCCGGACAAAAACAAAACCAAAGCACTCCTGCCACTAAGCAGGAGGAAACTTAGAATGGCAACAGGACTCCAAAAATTACTACAAAATTAAATATGTGTCGATACCGGTTACTTTTCCCAACAACTTGCCAAATTTGTTACTTACAAGGTAAATAGGTATAAAAAATTTAAATTATTAATTAGACATATTGATATAGTAGAAATTGATTTTTTAGTCTATTTAATTATAGTATAATTAGATATTAATATATTGATATACACAAAAAATTTAGAAAAAACAGTACATGTGTTGTTTTATTTCGGTCTGTTGTTAAAACACATTTACTAAATACTTTTTGTTAAATAAATAATTAAATCCTAATAGTAAAAGGTATTGTTAATTTACAAAGTTTTTCAGATTAAGTTATACTGGATACCTAAATCTATGCAAAAGGGTACAATCATAGATATGTATACGCAAACAGGATATTAAATAATATATTTTCTGAAATGATGTCGCTGCATATGGTTTCTTAATATGGCATCGACATTTCCTAAGCGTAGTCACGCCTACATTGTTTTATAGACCAAGGAAGTAATTTCTTTTTTCCTTCTCAATGTATGTTATAGGTATTTTCTAGAGATGGACCGACTAGTTGCCGACTAGTCGAGTGGACCGACTAGTCGATGTTCGCTTTTGTAGTCGACGACCAGTCGGTACAAAAGCCGATCAGTCGATCTCGGCTTATTATGTTACTAAATTAAAACTAAAACAATAAAGACAGAAAAAATCTTGTTTTAATTCATTATTATTTTAATCAACCACATTTCTCTGTTTGTGCAGCATAACCATAAACCGTCTTAACAAATGGGAAACTTTTTTATTTTTGACCTTAAAATTTTTTGCATTTCTAACCATCTGAAAGAAAATTTCTTGAACACCATTCTCTGACAATTCTCTCTTAATGGTCTATGTTTTCGAAAGGTCTGTGGGCATAGACCTTTTCTTTTTAAAATTCTCATAAGAAAAAATCCAATGTAGTTATATCTGGAGATCTTGGTGGCCAAGCAAATTCTGACCTTCGTCCAATGCACCTCTGTAGAAAAGTCCGGTAACTCTTGCAGAGCTGTGAAAATCACCACAACAAACATTTGTCTTGAAAGAATACCGTCACGACACTCAGTTACACAGTGTGGATTCTCATTACTCCACCACCTACAGTTTTGGGAACACACCACTCCATTTGAGGTGAACGTGACAGATCTAGTTGATAGATTTTGTTCAATTTTTGATGTGTCACTGTTGATAACTTCAGTTTATGAGATGTTCTATGATTTCCGCGATTTGCCTGGTTTCCCAATGATTTTATTATGAATCTTTTTCTAAAATTATTCTATTACTATTAAAAACGCTTGCTTAAATTATTCTTTTTTATAAATTTTCGAAAAAAACATTTTAGTGCAAAACTTTGATGTCCGAATTTTTCACTTGTCAGTATAAACCCTTAACTGCCAAATTACACCGGTCTTAGCAATAGTGAATCTGGTTGTAAGTCTTGTACATATACAGACTAATTTTTTAGTACTTCCTAGCACTTTTATTGGCTGCGATTACGACGCTATTGGATAATGTTGTCGGTATTTTTAGCCGATTATCCTGAGCTTTTAACTCAAGTACCACACCCTGTAATTATTATCATGAAACATTATATGTATCTTGGTTCTTTCTTCACCTCTTCATGTTTTGGTTGTAATTTAAATTTTAATAAATATTCATAACCGTGAGAATTAAAAAAAAATCTTAACACTTCAATACGTTAATCATGTAATTGGATCCTACCAAATATAGAGACGCTTCTTAAATTTTTCGATTAACCTCGCTTAGTAAGAATAATAAGTAACTCACGACCGAAAATAAAATGCTGTGCAGTTTTTAGGGATATTAATTGTTTGCACTAACTTTAACTACCTATATATTCTTTTTAAAAAAACATTTCAAAGAACAAATAATATAGTTTTCTTTTTTAGGATATACAACTTTTAAGACTTTCTGAAAAGAACAAACATCGTTCCATATTACCACGAAATTAGAATCATTAAATTGCTATGACTTTAGAGAAAATCCTATGTATCTAAAAAACACAGCCTTCATTCTTGTTTTGTTTAACCGGAATGCTTGCTTTGAATTTTAAAATCCACATGTTGTTATGCGAAATTAGCATAATATGGATAGATCTTGAGAACTTTGTATCGCAAGTAACCGTTCAATATTTTGAATTTTAAATATTCGAATTAAAACCTCAGGGATGGGCTACGCGAGAAAAACGCTATATCTTTCACGTAGCGCATCCAGAAGTTGATAGTTTAAATATTTTTTTGTCAATAATTTTTATGTTAAAACTTCCAGTAAGCAACAAGATTAGAGCTAAATTGAAAAGCATAGGAAAAGCAAAGTCTTTCACGGGCTTTAAAGAACTACCAATTATGAAAACGTTCTTCACTGCTTAAAGTTATAATATTCGGAAGAACGAAACTATCTCTATCACTGGTCTAACATGACAATAGGAAATTTGCCTATAACCCAAATAAATCTGAAATATTCTTTTTTTATATTCTCTACATAAATTAAATGTTTATGGCGGTTGCTGTAACTAAGTTCGTAGCAAGAACTAGATTGGATAGACCGCCAAATCGCCCCCCGAGGGGGCTCTATAAGGTCGATAATATCATCATTGTCATGCCCTGAAAATTTCGTGTTTCTAGGCAATGTATTAAGGAAGATATCACACTCTTTCGGACTGATGATGCAGAATAGACCGCTCTTCGTAACCGTGTCGCTACATACATACAAACACCTACACGTAGAAACTATTTTTCACGGCCGTCCGCTCCCCAAACACGTATTTTTGCAAATACTTAGACTTTTCGAACACCCTGTATACACACGTACAAACATAGACACATATTAATACAAATATATTCGATTTGCTTGAAAACTTAGTCGTCGATTGCTCCCTTCCTATAAAAAATGAAGAAACCAAAAAATATGAAAATTACGTATCTTGACGACCCCTTTCCGACCAGGTATATGGGACTTTGATTTGGATCCATTTTGACCCCGAAAAAAATTAAAAACCGGCAAAATTTTCATCAAAAATCGTAATTTTCAGTTTTTCCCACATTTTTCCAATTTCCTGTCGTTTTAGGTATAGGTAAATATGTTGCAAAAAGAAAGTATTTGAGATTCTAAAGTTTGACGTGTCACACCGTTTTTCTGTCCGACGTTTCGTTTTCGAGCAATGTAGAACTCAATATGGGTCTGCAAGTGACTTTTTCGACATAAAAAAATTCAAAAGTATGTGAGTAAAATGGGAAGTCATTTTCCGAATATCGCCAGTTTCAATTGGGTTCTGAAGCTCCCGGTTCTCTGCGACATCCGAAAATTTAAATCGATTTAATTAAGTTTTGCGACCTGTAATCGATCCCTTACGAATTCGCGGAAATTTCGAATTTGACGTTTAATATCTCCGAAACGCGACACCCTGTATATCTGAATTTTTTATCGAAGCTAGACGCACTATCCCTCTATTAACCCAGAAAATTTGATTGATATACCTCCAACCGCTTTCGAGAAAAAAAATTGAAAAGGTCAACATGTCAAGATTTACGACAACAGACGAACAACCTTGACTGACGGGGGGGTATATAGACCGCTTTCGCGGTCTATAACTACTGAATAGACTGTAAATGACGAAAAAGTAATTCGTAAATAAAAATATAGGGAAATTAATGTGAAAATAATAAGTATGGATGCTACAAAATAGTGTTTATTTTCAATTATATTATTAATTGCTAATCATTTCGGTAAAAATCCAAGAAATGGAGGTAATCACCCTACTGCAAATTTTTGCGCGAATTTCGAAACTTGTAACAAGTGATCCCATTGACTGTGTCGTCAAAAGTGTTTTTATGACTCATAATGAGTACATGGCGAATTCCAGTGTTGTAGGGTTATTGAAAAATCCATAAAAATGACATTTAATGTGTAATGATGAAATATCCCTGCACTTAAAGTAGGAGGTTCCTAAAATCTTATTAATGTATATTTCAAGCCGAAATCGGTCCAGGAACCTTTTAATTTTTCAACAAAAACTGGCATTTTTGCGAAAATTTGACACAACATATCTTAATAATTTCGAGTAAATAAATTACAATTCTTCTTCATGGCAATCTTCGAAAATTAAAAACATTTCAAATAAACCTATTTATTTATAACTTTAGCGAAAAAATAAGCGTTTTACATTAGTTAAAGGTATTCTCAGATAATTAACGGATAAGATAAACCTAAAAAGAATCACTAAATAAGAAAATAGTGTAGAATAAGGTCGGTTAAAAATAGGATTTGTCGGAAAAAATCACGAAAATTCGGGTTTGTCGTCTTAAATACGCTCCTGGATTACCCATTCGGTATTTATTTTAAAGTTTGATTATCCCTTTATACCATAGTGTTGAAAAATTGGGAAAAAATTATATTGGAAAAAATACAAAGTGATTCAAATATTACATATTGACATAAACACAAGTTGTTTAAAATTTGATTCAAATATTATTATTTCTGTTTAATGCTGAGTGTTAACTGTATTAATATAAGATATTTTACTGGCATAAAACTAAAATTTGTAATATTTTTATTTGTAAATGTTACATTAGACCAAATTAAAATGGGCTACAAAGGTAGCCCGCGCGCCCAACCCAGTGACAAAGCACTACGCGCCTAACGAAGGGTTAAGCAAAACGCAGAAATAACAGAGTAGTATGAGTTTTTATTGACGACTTATTATCAGTACCTGGGCAAAACTAATCATAACCTAACGTTTTTTTTTCGAGCCAGAAAATACTTCTCCCCTTCCAACTTATACACTCTCTATGTTTCCCAAATAAGACCTAACCTAGAGTACTGCACTCACATATGGGAAGCGGCATTACCTTCGACACTTAACATCCTTGATTCTATCCAAAAGATAGCCATTCGACTTATCAATGGCCCAGCCCTCACGAGAAAACTCCCTTTTCTCGCTCATCGCCGCGCTGTTGGGGATTTATCCCTATTCTACCGCTAGTTCCACGGATTTTGCTCCGAAGAACTTGCCGGTATTATTCCCCTCTTGACTGTTCCTAACAGAACAACAAGAGGCGCTTTACGTATGCATCCCTTTACTGTCCAGCTACAAAAGCCTAGAACAAACCACTTCTCTCTCTCATTTATACCTAGGGTCTCCAGATTATGGAACAAATTGCCTGCAGATGTTTTCCCTTCCCATCTCAACCTCCAATCCTTTAAATTCCGTGTCAATAGACTACATTCTCCTTCTCTTCAGACGCACACGGTACGTTAGTACTTAGGCTTGAAGTCTACGTGTGATGTCTTAGATCCGAAAAAACAACTGATCGGTGATCACCTACACAATCTAAATCTAAAGTAGTACTAACAATAAGCCCTCATCCTTTTTATCGAATTCTATAGTTAATATCTCTAACAGATGTACAGCAGTTTGTTTTGTTAGTAGTACTAAGTATTTGACATTTTATAGAGTTCAAGGTAAAGGAGATTCTACATGAGTAATTTTAATATTTAAATTATCATATTTAACGCTGTAATTTCCAGAGCACACTTCAACATTATGTTTAAATAAATGTCTATAATTTTGATTCATTAAAAGAGGTATTGGCAAGCTGAAACTAGTAAATAATAACTTAATGACATACGGGTGCTAAATAATAAAGAACAAGCACTGTAATTTAAACATTATGAAAGTTATATAAATCTATTAGGTTCTTTACCTTATTAAATATATTTCAATGAACTTTTGATTTCGGAACAAACAGTAATATATTTCTTATCCCACCACCTATAGCAGTCTTTTGATTCTCATTGCTAGTATTTTGCTTTTCTCAACGTTGTTGCTCAGTTATTTTCTATAAACACGAACAGTTTTCCGGTGTAGCTGCATAAAAAAGAGATATAAATATTCTTTCGTTAAAACTAGAACAATAATTGTTGTCATCAAATTAATTGTTCTTATTACAAAGGCTAAGATATGCGACAAGCCATCGACTAGTTCAATATTGCGTGGCAATATTACTAAGGGGGGTTTACTAATTAAAGTTCATTATCGTCATCTGCTGACTAAATTAATGTACTTACCTAAAACCCTTTAACATTATCGGTGTGGGCCTATAAACAGATCGTATTTGGCGCCATTTATAGCTCCTGTAAGTAAACTCAAAGGTGTACAAAAATGAGACAACGTTAAAAATCAATTGAAGTTTAATTTTCAAAAAGGGTATTGTAAAATTTGAGTAGGTACGTTATAAAAATTAAAATGCTAGTAGGTACTTCAGCTAACCCTAGGTAGTTGCCACTCCTTCACAACGCTAGAAGACTATATTAAATCGGTTCCTCCTGGGGATCGCGACTCTCAGGTTGAGAAACCATGCACAATAATCGAAAATAAGGATTGAAACAGCATTTTTATCCCATGCAATGCAAAAAGCATTTTACGTAATTTTATTTAGTCACTTTTATTATCCATGTAATTTATTTTATTAACGAAACAATTGAATGAAACGTAGTTGATAAGTCCGCAGCCACTCTAATTAATTCAAAAATGTCACTAACCTCTAATTTTATCCCCGACTTGGTTGCAAATAATGTCACGTTTTATTTTTCCACTCAATAACCATTTTCGGATTAGCCGATGAACGCGATGTTATCTCAATCGGATCGCCTTTTTAAATTAAATTCTGTTCAACAGACTTGTTAATATTGATTAAAATATTTAAATTTAGATTACGAAGCAAAAAGTTGCATGAAATATCATGCCATGGGTCGTTAACACCACGTTCTTTTGCCATTTCATTATTCTTATTTAAGATAAACTTTTTAGGTTTTTGTACAAAGTTCTTCTTTACATTTTTTCGCTGTCGTCGCGTCGGTCTGTTGGCGTGAGAAGTCAAAAACTATTTGATACAAGCCTATAAAAAAAATATTTTGCATATAGGCTTCAACCATTGACCTTCAAAAAGAGGAGACGTTAAGATTCATTCATAACTAGCCTTATATTGTGTTTCATTCATTGTGCATCTATAGGACAAAGAAAGAGGAAAGACAGAAAACAATAAACATCCGACTTCGCACACCGACGCTATGGTTTTCCGAGCTGTCTGTATTCCACCGAGCAAACCTATGAAACGGAGAAGAGACAGTTCCGGTTGAAAATAATCCCCTTTTCCACACACTTGATACTGACGAGCCATTTCTAAATGTTTATGGATAAAATCCTTCTAAGAAAAAACACAAATCACTTGAAGTTTCTCTACAAGTGATGCGACGCACTTTGTTTTAAAAAGTATTAAGTTAAATAATTGTCAAAGATACTTTGATGAGTATCTTTGACTATGGACTTCTTACCGCTTAAGAATCAAAAAGAAAGAAAATTAAATTAATAAATTGAATAGGTCAGAGAAAACAGTGTATGAAGAAAGCTGTTGTTGAGCATGTGCAAATTAGCTCAGTTTGCCGGATAAATTCAATTAGGCGCCACCGGCTTTTCAAACGTCACAAACTGGAAGTGGCCTTGGTGGTCTACTATCCTGCTTCACACACATCAAACCTGTTATTCATATTCATAATCTCTCTATATAAAAGAAGAAACTGACTGACTAACTGACTGACTGATTGCCTGACTAACTGACTAACTGACTGACTCTGACTGACTAAATGAATGGCTGACTGACTGACTGGCATATCACCGCTGGGTCTAGAAACTTGAAATTTTGCACAGAAGTTTCTTATACAACGTAGGCATGCACTAAGGAAGGGTTTTCCCAAATTCAACCTCTGTGGGTGTCAAACAGGGGTTCAAACTTTGTATGGAGAAAAAATATTGGGTGGTCCTATTAACTCGAAACTTCATTAAAGTACTCTAAAAAATAAATGTTGCGTGTTTTACAGTTTTTAATAAATCGGCCTCTAAACTCTAAGGGAATGAAATGAGGGTTCAAAGTTGGTAGGATCCACCCAGGCGAACTACGTCCACTTATAAATAATAGTATTTAGCTTTGCCCCAATGAAGAAACTAGGTATACTTATTTTTTTCGTTTTAGTACATCTAAAAAATAAAAACTTTTTTTTAAAAAGTATTTTTTACATAAGATTTTATTTAAATCAAGAAATAAATAGTTTAAAAAGTGGTAACTTTTAAATAGGTACCTAATATAAACTTTTTGGTTAAGTCCAGGATTATATCGGTAAGTTGGATGGAAGTTCTCATGCACCGTCTTGCACTTGTCTTGAACATTTTACATAGTAATTTAGGCTCTTTTTGCAAAATTGCACTTTTAAATTAAATGTCACAGCTAATTTAAGTTTCCGAAAAGTTAACATGTCATACATGGTAGAAATCCGAATTGGCTTTTGGTAAGAACTTCAGTTAATTAAGGTAGAAAGTTTTCTTTTTCTTAACTCTTTTTGTATTTTTAAAGATGTTTTAGAGGATATGGCATTATTTTTATTTTTAGTGTAGATTTTTAGAACTATATTAGTAACAATTAGTGCAGCTGTAAAAAAGGACCACTTTAAAGACAAGCTTTAGTAAGAGAAGCCAACAAATTTTGACGGTTTCTTTGTTGTAAAAACTTCGCTTCCAGTTCCTTGTTACTAAGAATAAATTGAACAACGGTGCAAAGGTGAAAAGATATAAATTTAATTTCTTCTTTGGCAATGTACAAACCACCTCTCTGAAGAAAATCAAAATAGTCATCACCGACTTCATTTCCGATACTTTGTATTACCATATTTTTACAATTCACATTTACATTTTTATAATATATCGAGTGAGCTACATATCCACAAATATAGTTTTGAGTGGATTCGTCGGTTTGACAATCTTGTAAATAACTTAATTAACTTAATAATACCATCAAAAGAAAATAACAATCCGTAGCCGCAAAAGTCTAAATTATAAACTGTGCACACATAAATTGATAGTATTTAACGTTAAGCACTTTAAAGCAATTTAAAATTCAAGACACTCGTACGCCATCTTAGTAAAACTTTCAGGAAGACAGATCAAACAAACACTCTTTACATAGTATATTCATCACTTTAAAGTAAACCTGTTTATAATTATTGTTTAACAATATCGTTTTCGATTATAGAATATTTATTATTTTATATTTATCTTTAATAAACATTTAGGTATTTTTTTCATGTGCAACCATACGAACGCTCTCCATCTGTAACTGTTTACAGCCACTGTGCGATGATTCCAGATCATCTACTTCATGGCTTTCTTGTTTAAGAAGGCTGTGTTCAAATCCAATAAAACACGTTCTACAACGTGTTAAATATGTAGATTCTGTAGGTTGGTACTGTTAACGAAACTAGATGCCATTTCACTAGACTGTACAGGGTGTGCAACTTTTAAAAATAAATCCTATTTGCGGTAGCTCTTATTTTCAAATGTCTTAAGTTAAAAACTATTTATACTCGTAATTTGAACATGTCCAACATAATGTAACACCGAAACTGAACTGAAGTTGAAATTTTTCAATTTTTGCATTACTTTCATATTTATTCTAACTAATAATGTTAACATGTATTTAACCGCCAAAGCCAAAAACCTATCTCTGAAACATGATTTCAAAATTCAAAAACATTAGAGCCATATACATTTAAAAATATACTAAAATTTTATCGTTTCGTTTTGAATGAGCAAATTATTTATATTCAGTTTAAAAAAAAATAGTAATGAGCATTGAATACGCTGCTCTTAAGAGTGTACTGTCAAGAGAGTTAAATCATACTGTAGTAAAAAATTATCCACCAAAATACCAAATATGTATAAAACCTTTTCGCTTTTAAGCAAAAGATTTAATTTTAAAACAAGAATGTTCGTTTTAAGTCGATTACTATAATTACAAATTGATTGGCAATGAAATGACTAAAATAACCATAATTATTATATACCATAACAATGGTTTTGTTGTCTTAGATCATTAGCGTTAATAACCACGTGCCATCTAAGGGTATTCTTCTAGGTTAACCGATACTTAGTTGTTCTTAACTCCTACACTGTATCAGTTTTATGCGAGGTTATTAGAGCTTTTTGGGTTTAATTTTAATTGTAATTTATATAAGAGCCGAGAAAGCGTTTGGAAAAGTCTCTACGGTTTATCGGCCTCAGTATTCAGTTATTTATCCACCTATATACCCCTATTTCTCTTTTTTATAAATCTAAAGGCAATCTTAGATACTTAAAAAATAAAATTCTGCATTTTAAAATAATTTAAAAGCCCGCCAAAGCACTTCCTGACATGTGGCGTCAAAAAGTTCTAGATGCCGATGTTGCCAATAATGCTGTTTGTTCAGTTTATTAAATAATATCCGTATAATTTTATTTAAAATATACTTTAAAATGTACCACGTTATTTTAGATCTGATGGCAAATTAACATTTAAAATTCTAATGTACACACCTTTCATATTAAAATTTTGCAATTTTACGAGTATGAGAGAAAATAATCTGGAAACCCAAAATACATTACATTACACTGGCAACGTTACACTAATTAGTGTAAGTTTTTTTTTCACATATACATTAAATTTCATTCACTATCAAAATTGGAAATCTGAATATTGAAATTTCGTATCTTATTTTCAAAATTATGTGTAAAATTAATATCCATTGTAGTGTTAACTCATATTATGTAACTTACCAGTACCAATATTTTTTAAAAGAATCCCGCTTACATACCTGAAAGAAAAAAGATAGAGTATGTTAATATTAAGTGGAACATTTTGTACGGCATTAGTATTTTTAGAAAAAAAAAAAAATTCTGTGTAATTCCCAAGAAAATTTTGCACCCACTTTTTCTAACCAATCACAAGCTTTTATTTTGAATCGTTTCCACGGCAACTAGAAAAATTTCCGGAAATATTCATTCTGCTTGAGTTTCCAGCAAAATTACACTGGAAATTTTTCTGTCATTTTAAATGTCAAAATATTGATGTGGCAATCGGAGTGTCTAAAATTAAAGTTATTTGTCGACGCAAAAAAAGCATATTTGGTACACAAATATTTTATGAGATGTCTTCAAGTCATTTGTAAAAGCTTTACTTAACTAAAGTTGGAAAACGACATATTATTCCTCTAAGAAATTTGGTACTTTATTATGCATATAAGAGTAGTGCTTCGGCATGTTCGTTTATAAATTAATGAGTTGAACTGACGCGATGACAGGTAATGGATTGTTAAGCTTAGTTTTTGTTTTTTGCGAATAATCTCAGTTAACAGGTAATGGACACTCACAGTTGTAAAAATTGTCTGTTGTTCATTGCTGACCGAGTTAGTTTCAATTTTGCCATCCGTGATAAACGTTTTCAATTTTGTTAAAATATTTCTAAAATTTTACTATGTGCAAAATTTTCTGAATCAATGACATAAAGAGACATGTAAATCAGTAACAAAATCAACGTTTTATTTTGTATTTTTTCTTTTAAAAAGCGACCTGCAGAAATTCGATACGTCCATAGATTTATTAAGAATGGATACGGGATGATTTAACATTCTTTGAAGCCAAAACAAACCATTCTAAACGACACTGTAAACATAATTTGTAAACATTGGCCACATCTTATTTTACCTTGTATTTTTGTACAAAAAATACGTTAGAAGCATCACAAGATTTACTAGAAGTAATAAAAGCCCTAAAATATTTGATTGTTCTGCTAAATAATAATAAATTTAAGTTAAAAAGGTTTTATTATTTATAGGTTATGTTATTTCTAAAGGTGTTTATTTAAAGTCGCTCCGAGTCATTTATAAATCTATAAATCGCACTTTTTCTTTCCTAGTTCATTAGACAAAGACGTACGTGTAACCGAGTGTTCAGACCGAGGTTCAGCCGTTTTCCTAAGCAACCAGCACAAACAGCAACACTTCTGAACTCCAACACTCCAATGCTATTTTATTTCTTTCTACTACCATTCTTGATTCAATTACGTCGATCGTAAACTAATCTCCTGGGGGAATTGTTTTAATAACAAACAACAAATATAAGGCTTCACGTTCGATACGCTCACAGTATACGGACATCGAATCCTTTCTTAATAAATCCATGGATACGTCTATCGAATTTTTGCGGCATGTGGTTTTAAAGACAAAGTACCAAATAAAACTCAGGATTTTCCGAAAATGTTGACTAATATGTCATTTTCGGGGCGATTGGGCTCAGAAAATCTTGTCTAGCAGATTACCAGGGGGAGGGGGGGGGGGGGTCTAAACGGAGAGGCTGGGAAATTGTCCAAAATGTTAACTAGTGTGCCATTTTCGAGTTTATTGAAGTCAGAAAAGCCAATTTTGTCTAACAGATGTTAAAAAATTTAACGGTGAGCGGGAGATAAAAAGGAACAGCCGGAAATTTCCCGGAGGAAGTTAGAGGGTATAAAATGGGGCAGCTGGGAATTTCTCCAAAAATGTTAAGTAATGGGTCATTTTCTGGATTATTGAGGTCAGAAAATTTAATTTTGTCTAATAAATGCTAAAAAATTTTAAAGATATGGGGCGAAATAAAGATGGAAAAAAGTTAAGCAAGGTTAATGAGTGCGATAATGTATCGAGAAATGATTTATTTTTTTATAAAACTTTGTGTAATATGTTACTAATTAGTGATATTGAGGTCAAAGAAGTCAATAATGAATGCAGAGTACAAATAGAAAGAGAGAAATATAATATGAAGGGGGGGGGGGAATATGAGCACTGAAAATAAAGAATTTTTTTACCAAAAAATTAACCGTCATTACAAAAAGAAAGGCACCGAAAAGTACGAATTCATATTTTTACGTATTTAATACTGAGGTTAATGATAAGCTTAAATTTGTCAAAACTTAGAAAGCTTTTACACCTAAATTCTAAAATTTGAAGTCATTTTAATCCACATGGTAAGGATACATAATGATAATTCATAAGCAGTTAATAAGAAGTTGCGTTTAAAGTTTAGGACATTGGTGGTTATTTACAGTTGAACACAATTGGTTTACTATTAGGCTCAGTAACCAATAACTAAAAATATTAGTCTCCATAAATAATTGATAAATGTATTATCATTTAGGGTTCCTATTATGCTTTAAAATTGCTCAGACTTTAAGTTTTGAAGTTTGGTGCACAAGTTACCTAAATTTGAACAAAATTATTTCATACTTTTTAGTGCTTTCAGTCGGTTCATTTATTTGTAAAAAAAATTACCATAAGAAATAAATGACCAAAACTACCTTTAAAAAAAATATTAGTAATGGGGACATCAATTTGAATACTGCTCTTAAGGTATATAATGAAAGTATTTACACAGAGTTGAAGTACTTCCGGAAAAGATAACTTTAATTCCAAGGCTATGTACAACATAATATATTAACAGTTATAGCAAAACTTCAGATTATAGTGTTTATTTTCAAGAAGTAAATTGTCCATTTAACTGTATAAAGCTTGTTATAGGGTAATCACTAAGTAATCACTGCAATAATTTTATTATAGTGATTTAGGTTCTCCTATCATGTAAAAAAATATTTTAGCGGACGAAATTCTCTTTTTAGATATACTGTAGCTGGGTAGTTAAGGATAATTTGTTTTTCGATTTTATTGGAACAAAATATATAGAGTGGCTCACGACGAGATATATACTCTATATAATTGCAACGTAAGTTAACATAGCCCTTGGGTAATTGACCATAATTTCTTAGACAAGTATAGTACTCTTAAAATACTGGTAAACGTTTCTTAAACAAAATAAATAATAATTTCTAGTCTAACAAAGTAAATAAATTTAAATTAAATAATGTAATCGTCTAAATTCTAGTTTGTGAAATCGTTAGAATCCTTCCCTGTACATTCTTCCCGAAAATACTTCTTTTAGCCTTGAAATAAGCTTTATAAATTAATAACATGAGTTCATACTGTTATTAAAATCATCAGTGGAAGATGGAAGATCTTGCATAATGTTGTACTTATAGAACTACTAATGTTCATTAAAAAATCATTGAAGATCAGTCAGCAGAAAGTCAATAAACAACTATATAATACTACTAATTAATTGAACATAATTTGAGCTTTTCTGGTATATGATGAAGCATTGGCAACAGCAAATAAGGACAGATAAAAAACATTATCAAGGTGTTGCCAAAATAGTTTGTTCAATTTTTAACACTACTACAAATACTTCCAAACTGAAGAAAAAAATAAATTTTCTCAAAAATGTGTTTCTCTTTAGGTTTTTAAAACTAATGTTAATATAAAGAAAAGCCAAATATTATTTTACTTAATTCGAAATGTATTGGTTTCATGTGTTTTTTTTAAACATATATAGGGTGTTTGGTAATGAATGGGTCACACCCTAGCGATGGCTTCCCTGGCTCAATTTAACCTCACTTATCTAGGTACAAAAGTTGATAATAAGAGAGACAGGGTTTTAAAGTTAAAATTTTATTTTACATTTTTGTCGATATGCTTTAAAAAATACGTACGCGGGGGTTTTTTGGGATGGGAAAAGCAAATCCGTTCTAAAATTTGCTGTATTTTGCATTGCATTATATGCTATTTTAAAATGTACCAACTTTTTTGTGCCTCAGTGTACACAATTTCTGAATAGAAATTATTTTTCTCCTACCTTTTTTACTTCAAAGAGGTACACTTTCTTAATGTCGCTATAAGCAACTGTTTTTGAGAAAAATGCATTTGAACTCGGTGTTACACAGAATAAATAAGAAATAAAAAATTTTAGCATCAGCATAAAATAAACATTTTTATTAAGGAAATGCAAATATCAAGCTATTTGATTTTTATTATTTCCATTTAATATTATTTGCATTTCCATAACAAAAGGTTTATTTTTTGCTGCTATTAAAAATTTTTCGCTCAGATTCACTAAAAAGGTTTAAAGCTGGGTCCAGACCAAATAACGAGCAAGAACAAGAACGTGTTCTATCCGAATGCTCCAGTGATGTGAACGGATCCGCGACTGAACGAGTGCTTGTTCGCTCGATGATGTTCGGTGTTGGCACTTCAAAGAAAATTCGTGTTCTTGCATGTTGTTCGGACGATATATTTAGTGTGTTAATTTTAATATGCTTGTTAAGAAAATAAATACGAGCATCAACTACCTCGATCAATACCGAACATGAAAATAATTGCTAGCTGTGGACGGAAGCCGATCATATGCAGGCGAGCATCAGCAATTAGAAGCGAATTTGAATGAATGTTCCCTCTCGCTCGCTCATTTAGTCTGGACCCAGCTTAAGATTTAGAACTGGTTTAAATTAAGATATTCTAATTGACCAGTTAGGTTTGGGCAGATTTTTGTCCTGTCGTTGTTAATTTGTCGTGATTAAAAACTTATGATTTATTCTAATATTTCAGCGATTTGCTTGGGTTCCAAATGATTCTCATTCTCATCTTGGAATGTGTTGCTAAAATGGATTTATTTTTATTATTGTGGAATATACAGTTCTGTTCATAAAAAAACCGTACAAGTCTTATGATTTAATTTTATAATAATGCGAACAAATTGGAAATTATATTAAACAATAACAATAGCAAGAGATTAAAAAAACTAACATTTGGTCATTGAACCTGGTTTTTCGACCACTTGAGTCAATCTATTAGGCATCGAGCGAATTAAACCCATTGCTTCTAAGAGTCTTCTTATATCATTACAGAATACTAAGTTATTTTCTTGAGAGAAAAAAGGCAACAGGTTATCTTCTCTTGTACAATAAAATGTAATATTAGTACCCGGAGTAAGCAGATTCTTTTCTTTTAATCTGAAGACACGTAATTCTGAAGACTCCTTTGAGAAGTTCAGGTCTCTACTCAGATCGCTCAGTTCTTGTTGATTGAAACATTGGGGATTGTCTGAATCTGCTTCAAAATCACTATCGTTGTGTGATCGCACATATTCACCTTCAGCAGACATTGGTGGTTCGGTTTCGTCTTCTGAGAGTCTAGGCAGACTGCTGAACGACGGAATGGGGATTTTGTCGGAATGTGGCACCGTTCTATTTGCTAAATTAAGATCAGGATATGGTCATTTGTGTCTATTGTTCCGATTAATGCCTTTGATATTTACGATACAGAAATAGCAATCATCGTAATGGTTCCTCGGCTCCCTTCAAACCATTGGTAATTCAAACTTTAGGCATTTTCTCTTTCCATTTGCCCACTGCCGCAAATGTTCAACGCACGTTTTACACACTAAATGTGGAGCCCAAGATTTATCCTGGTCTCCCAAGTGGACGCCGAAGTAAGCAACATAACACCGTTGCACAAAGTCAGAAATAGGGTTTCTGCTTTCTTTCAAAGTGTATTCGCCACATATGTAACTAAAAACGTCGGGGTGATTCACACAGCTACGTCTGCTTGTGGATGCCATGGTCTTACTTAACTGTTTTATGACTAAAGAACGCCGAAAACACAAAACAAACTGAAAGCCCAAATGCAAGTACACAATCGTAAACTGAACCGGGTACGGCAGTGCTAGACACGATTCTAATATGGACGGATGAGTTCGTGGTGGAGAAGTGGGGGTTAGGTAGATGTAAAAGGTCGAAGTTTTACGGTCATCGGGAATACCAAGTAACTCTAATTGCCTAATTATATAATTATAATGTAGTTTTAGGTATCACGCTTCCTGTAAAGATACAATTATTTCATTCTTTGTGCCTGTTATTAAAACAAAAATCAATTAGCCTGTATGTCAGAAACTAGAGCTGCTACGAAAAAAAGCCAGGTATTTTTGGAATTAGTACATCAAGTATATCCAAAATCACCAAGAAAAAAAATTATTATTATTGGCTTGTGTAAAATCGACCTTAATTGAGCCAGCGAAGCCACTGCTAAGGTATGGGCCATTTGTTACCAAACACCTTGTACAATTGTACATAGGATGTTTGGCTCTTTACACACCCTTATACGTCACTTATTGATAAAGGGATTTTGTTAAAACTTTAGGGTAAAGTAGTCTCAACATAAAATCAGACGTCTTAAATTTTGACTCATAAGAAATTTATAAGAAACCCCAAACATTTTTAATATATTTTTAATATCTTTAAATAACTCTAAACTAACCTTTTTAAGAAACCAAACACCAATTCTATTCTAAATCCAAATTCTAAATCACTTATGTCACAAAGTAACTCAACAGTTGAGTATTGTAATATGCACTACCACGGTCCCGATTATACTAACAAATTATTTAGCAAGAACACTTTTGCTTTCATTTAATGCAAAATTAGTTTAAACGAAAAACCAGGACTCTTCCTACACAATTTTATTGAGTATTAAATAAGTTTTAAGAAAACCACTTCACTTTGGATTTACCCACAATAAATTATTGTATTTTTTAATGGCCAACAAAATATTAACTTTTGTTTATCAATCTTAAGATTTATACAATTTTTGAGTATCTGTAAATATGTGTACTTGGTACTAAGCTCTTGGTACTAGATCTAGTTTGTTGTGGATTTAAAGAAGATTCTGGGACTTAACTTTTCATTCATATCGTTTGTAGTGAAATTACTACATACTTAACAAAAATTGTTCGGATTGCTTTTACTATCGCGAGACATTGTCCTATTTGTAATGTCAGAATTTAAATTGTTCACTCTTTACGAGTAATAAATAAAAATTGTCATGTTTATACATCACCATCGCACTCGCTAGAGAAAGACCCTATGCAACACAAGCATAGGCAAGTAAAAAAGTCCAGTATAGCGCAAACGCAAATAAAGTTTCAACCTGTGTAGTTCAATTACTCAAACTACATTGGCTGTAATATTTTTATCATTGGATATTTACCGCGAACTTCATATTCATGTAACTAATAATTAATCACTGATAAAAACCTTGTTGACCAGTGTTGTAAATTGTTTAGTATTTTTTAATACGATTAACTTCTTGAAGATTATTCCTTCTGTTCTCTACAACTTGTAATTTAAAAAGACTACTAATAGTGAAATTGAAGATCCCTATACATAGAGCAGAAAAGTCAAGGTTAGAAAAGGTAGAGCATTAGCATATTTTCCTTCATGGGTTAATAGTATAAGCTTGTCTTAAGCTATTTTTAAAAAGTAGCAATTTTTTCATTTTTTATCGCACGATATTATGCAGTTTGCGGGAACGTCATGCCACAGATGGTTTAACTGTGTTTAATAGAGTATAAAGGACTTTCAAGCATATTTTAGTGAAGTGTAAGATAAAGTTTAAAAGTATTGTGACTGTATTGTTTTTAATCTGATCTATCAAAGAACCCACTTCATTACACTGTTGAATTTTCTCAAGTATGGAATGGCCTATAAACCACAACGCTGAAGACGGTCAACCAGCATAGTTGTGGAAATTGAAAATAATTAATTTGCCACGTCCGACACTCATTCTTAATTCTAAAAAGTTGTGGTCACGATGATATTAAGAAACTTCGCGCGATCTTATATTCTCCAAACTTTAATCTAACAAAATTTCAACAACGCTCGTCAAGTTCCTGTAGCATACAAACTCTCACTGACTCTGTAAGCTTCTTGCGGAAAGAGTCCCCTATTCCCCTCATCTCCACGTCACCGTGGCTACCAAGGGCTACCACCAGCCCCGGCCGCACTCTGGTCGCGTTGCCGCATTGGACGTCCCTTGAATGGGGGTCGTAATGTGTGTCTTGTGAATGTGTACATGTAGTCGTGTACATATTAATTAAGTTGTAGTTTAGGTGATGTTATGAACATATTATTAAATAATAAAAATCTTTCAAAGTACTATCTACTCGATCACTGAGGTTAAAGGACGCCCGGCACGGTTGGTACTTGGTTGGGTAACCGCATGCTAACGCCGCGTGTCGCCGCTATAAACAAGGAAGATGGTAGTGGAATTCTTTCTCGGCCAAGGTGGTACCTCCCCACACATCCTCTTAAAGGGCCGGTGAAATCCCTACGGATGTTTCCAGCTCTGGGTGTGTGAGTCGGATTGCCCCAGTATACCCACGGTACATAGTACTTAGGCTTGGGTCTTCGTGGGCTCAGAAGATAGAAAAATCTTAAAATTACACCCATTAACTAGAGGAAGAGGCCTCTGACATGACAAATGAACAAAAAAAAAGTGGAAAAAAATTGACGGGATTAAAAATTCACAATTCGAAAAATACCTACTTAAGAAGAAAAGATGTAAAAATTGTTCTAAATCTTGACTTGCATAACTGGATCAGGCAGACATATGTACGTACACCACTTCTCTTAATAATTTGTCAAGACAAAAAAACTGGGCCAAGTTCGATTGAAGTAACATAAATGCTTATTATAATTTCTTTCTTGGTATGTTGGTGTTAAAACAGGGTTAACATTTTGACAAATTATCCAATGATCCAATGATTGTTTTACACATTAAATAATATTTGCTTAATTAAGTTTACCTCAGTAGTAAACTTTGTTATATCATTGTGTGTTTAATGCATGGGTATATATATATATATATATATATATATATATATATATATATATATATATATATATATATATATATATATATATATATATATATATAAGACTGCCTGATGAAGGGTAAGGGTCGCGATGGACAGCAGGAGGGCATCCAGACCAGAACCAAAACGAATAGTCGTACTATTTTATTTTATTTGTCATTTTACGGTCTTGTGTTTGCGTTTGTGTTTGCAGAGTTTAAGCTTTTACATTAGACTTTTATTAAAGATTAAGATTAACATTTCTGTGCAAAATTTTACACTCGGAAACAAAATTTTTGAAAACATGCCACAAAAAGACATGAAAAGATTTTATTTGAATAGCAAGCCACGATACCATATTTAGCCACGATACACTTACAACGGTATTCTACGTAATGACGTCACTTCGGGGGAAAATCTTAAATTGACTAGGCGCTTACCTGAGCAAATGAAATAATATGACAATAATATTTTAATAAACGTCAACTCCACACACTACCCGACAATAAACTGACCTGTAATAATTTTAATGAACGTCAACTCAACACACCCGTCAATAAACTCTCCTGTACTTATGTACAAGGGGTGCAAGCCTCTTGTCAATTTAGGATTTTCCCTCGAAGTGACGTCATAGTGTAGCATACCGTTGTAAGTGTATCGTGATATTTAGCCATAAAATTTAATACTAAGCAACTTTTCTTTATACATTTTTTACATAACTTCAAAAGTGATGGTACTTTAACCGTGACCATTTTATAATTTTTTACACACCCTGTATAATTTTTTTTAAATTAACACTTTTTTGGACGTTTTAGGACAAGTAAAAGTTTTTTTATGTGGAGTGACTTTCTTCCGTAAATCTACAAATAAAAAAGTTTTTCCTAAACATGGCGGTTGTAGACAAAAGTTCCTCAGAAGTAACAATCTTTTAAATTTTTAATAATGTTTAATTTATATCGATTTAATGACAATTACTCCAAATTGTATACACACTTAAATCTTCATGTTATGCCCTGTTGCTACATACTTATATTCTAGAAAGTAAAAGTCAAATTAAAAAGTTGATCAAGAGAGTATTTATAAAAAAGCCTTTTGATTTTGCTAAGTATTGAACACACTAATGAAGATGGGAAAAATGAGGTTTAAATAAATAATAATCTAAATATTAAACAAAGTATCAAATAAGTAAACAGTTTTTATATCGTAATATTATTTAATACTTTTTAATGAACATTTGCAGTTTATTTATTGTACATTTTAATCGGTATTTATGTACAGGATAATCACAGGGAATTACTTATATTTTTGTAGGACTTAACATTTTGTAACGTTCTTCAAGTTAGAAATTAGCTTCCGTATTTTATTATAGACTTTTAATAAGCTTAATCAGTGTCTTGGTAATAAAAGGTTTTTTTCTTCTTTTAGTACCTTCAAATATATTTTTTATTGATCATCAAAAAGGTTTTAAATAGATTCCTAATTAAAAACAGTCATTGAACTTACTGACATTGACTTAGGTTTTCATTGCCTTATTTACTGATTACTGATATTAGCTTTCCGGTTATTAGCAAGAACCTAGTTGTAAAAGAAGGCATGCTTTAAGAAAATAGCAAATGTATTTTTTTTATCTTCTAAGTTAATTAAGAAATACTCTGTGGGGCAGATTTTCTCCATAAAAATTATTCTTAGTAGTCGTAATAAGTCATTTATAATACAGGTCAACAACTTAGCAATAAAGAAATAATAACCATTGACTGATCTTGAACCAAAACACTGTTAATTAGGGTGCTTTAAGTGCCGTAATACTACAACTTGGTCGAACAATAATTATCATCTTGTTTAAATAGCAGTACTCAGTGCATTACTGATTGGTGCCAAAGGCAAAGGTATTTGTTGGATTTAATTAACAATACAAGTACTCTTTCACTTATGAGTTATTTAACAGTATCTAAATTATAGAATATTTTAAATAATTGTGTTCGGATTATTAATTATAAATCTTTTGTTTTTCTATGTGAAGAAGGAAGTAAAGAAGATTATGCTAGAAGTACTTATAAGGTAGTAATCTTTTAAAAAATATTATAATCCTATGGTAGACATAAGAACAATGGTCATCACAGTTATTAAGAGTTGCTTATAGTTTGTTTTGTCTACGTCCAATATTATCATTAGCTAACAACACAATGAAAGTCATATAACACCTATGTACATTATGACAAGAGGTTATTCTTTAGTTTTATATTGATTTTATTAAGAGTACTAGTTTTGGAACATTCGCAGGAAGCTTGCAGATAATTTGTTGCAGTCAAAAGTCAAAATAAACAAGTCGGGTATCATTTAAAATAATCTTTACATTGTGCTGTAAACGTCACACCCAAAAACAGTTTTTTAAATCATTTTTTATATCAATTTTTCAACAAGCCATGGCAAAAGTTTGCTTTCTCATCCAATTAAATTTCTGAAGTAAAGTTATTAAATAGGAACGTAAAAAGCCCGTGAAAAACTTATCTTTAAAATAGAAAAAACCCTACAATTTCCAAAGCAATTTATATCACTTAAGTCTTCGACCCAATATTGAATATGCTGCGTCATAACAATCCAATAAAGCAAAAATAAGGAATCAATCAGTGGCGTTTTGGCTCAGAAAAATCGTTTTTAAAATATTATTTAGATTGTTGAGTTTACACACCGAGAAATTTATGTTTCTGGAGAAAATACAGGGTGTCTTTAAAGCGTCACAAGGCGATATCTCGAAAAGGGTTTAAAATATTTTTATGAAATTTTGTTGATTTAATAGGGAGATGAGGAACATATTTTTGACATTTACCACCTCTCTCTATTTTGAGGGATTGGGGTAATTTTGGAATTTTAAATGGGATGATGTACTTTTGTGCATAAAATTCTAATCTACGTAAAAAACTACGTATGTGTACAAAACTCTTTTTTTATTTGCTCTTTCGGTTACGGAATTATGGTTAACTAAATTTTGATTGAGTTTAAAAAATAAATAAATTTTACTAATAAGTCAAGGTCACTTATTTCAGAATTACTATTTGTTTCTATGGAAATTAAGAATTTTGACGTTTTAACGATTATTTCTTAGTTTAGTGCTTCATTAAACAAGGAATCCTGACATGTGTTTCCAACAGGACGGAGCTCCACCCATAGGCGGTTCTAGACCTCTATTATTGGAGGGCTTAAGCCCCTGGTTTACATATAGGCGGCTAGGCCACTCAGTTGGATTTGGGGGAGGCTAATTGGAGATCTTGGTTTTATCTTCCCGCCCACAATATTTCTCCTTTTCCAACTCACATGCTCTCTATCGTTCCCAAATAAGACCCAATCTACAATATTGTTCCTACATTTGGGAAATGACCTACTACATTCAACATCCCTACTTCGAGTCGAGCTGTCCAAGTGCAAAGCCATTTGACTCATCCATGATCCAGATTTCACAAGAAAACTTTCTTCTCTCGTTTATTGTTGCGCTGATCGCGATTTGTCTCTTCTATTATATTTTCACGGATCTGGCTTAGAAGAACCAGCCTATATCATTCCCCTTTTACGTGTTTCTAACAGAACAACAAGAAGTACGTCACATATGCATTCCTTTACCGTCAAATTACAAGAATCCACAAAATCACACTTTTTCCGCTTATTCATACCCAGTGTCGCCACATTATCGAACAAATTGCCTGTACCGGAGTCCCATTTTTCTCCTAGCCTTCATTTCTTTAAGCCTCGTATTAATAGATGACATTTTCCTCCTTTTTAGACCCCCACGGTACGATAGTACTTAAGTCTCCGTGGACTGTCCCAGATAAAAAAGAAAAGAATGTTTTTGGTGTAACCATTTATGCAACACGTTGTATTAAAAGATGTGAAAAAGCCAACCTGTGTTGATTGCTACAATTACTTGAAAGCAAGTAATGAGTTTTCGGTAAAATTTTTCAGACAAGATTTCTAGCAACATTGTGAAAACACCAACAGTCAAAAAAGAGAGTAACCTGCATTAAAATATTTGAAAATTCTTGATAACGCAAAACACCGCATGCTTTAAAATTTATTTTTTCTCGACCGGTAGTAGAAATCAATTTCTTTGATCTCAAAATCATGACAGAAAAAGCAAATTACTCCCTAGGTGAATAATTTTTGAAAAAATTCCCAAGGGCTTTTCATTATAAATCAAATAAAAATTGAAGAATTTAAGAAATTTAGCATGTTTATTTATTACAAATTTGAACCACACACAGATAAGTGTTTACTTGCTCTCCGGTAAAAAATTTAGATTTTTTGCATTGTAACCATCGGAATTTCGTTTCAGAGAGGATACTAATTTTGTATATTTACTAATGTCAACATTGTCGTAAAGTACCATACAAGATTTAACCATCGAATACTGAACCCATAGGGTAGAACATTTAAACTTCTTAGATTTTTTACAAGAGTATGCCAGCATCGCATTTTCAGTAAAGTTGACTACATGCTTTTCTAAGCACCACTTTTTAAAAGTTTGATAGGCTGCTTCGTATAACATCTTTGACTTTTCTGGTAGAAAATTTACTGCCACAGCATTTGCTGCATCAGTAATTTCTTCAAGTACGTCTACATAAAATACTTTAAAACCCATATTTTACCACAAGCGAAACTTTGTTTATTTAAATTTTTACAGTTGTTTATTTAAATTTTGACAGCTGTCAAGGCCTTTTTTTCAACTGGCTAAGGACTACTAATAATTTGAAAATCAATAAAACTAAGTACTAATGAAACTAGGTTTTTCGTTTTAAACTTACATGGGTAGCAAAAAAAAATAATATAGACACTTCGGGAGAGAATGCTATTTTTCCTTCACCTTAGAAAAAATCAAGCATTTCTCTCCCTTGAACTAGTATAACATAATATAACGTAAGTTTTTATTTTTAAGAAAATTAAATATGGTTATCACGGCAGAACAAAAAGCTTTTATGATCAAAAGTTACTTTAGAAATGGTAGAAGGGTTGATGGCCAGTGGGATTATTCAATATGGGACGCCATTCAGAATTTCAAACAGAATTTCCACATACAATCATGGATTTCGGCCAGTTTCGCCAAATTTTGACTAGATCTGTGGCTTTGTTTAAACAAACAGGAAGTGTGAATGTATAGAAAGAAAGGTAGTGGAAGATCCAAAGTTCGCACAGCACTAAAAGTAGAAGAAGTGAGGCAAATTGTTAATGAATATCCACAAACCCCTATTCGGCGTTTAAGCCAGCAAGTAAATGTATTCTACGGAACCTGCAATAGAATCCTGAAATGTGACCTGGATATGCACGTTTATCGTCTAAGCTCAGTCCAAGAATTGGTACCAAACGACAAGCCGCAGCGAATGCAATTTTCAGAGTGGTTTATGGGTTATTTGCATAATAATGAATATGTATTCGAAAAAACTTTTTTACTGTCGAGGCATGGTTTCACCTCTCTGGTTATGTAAATTCTCAAGAAATGAGGAAGTGCAGTTCTGAAAATCCACATTTCTTTATAGAGAAGCCTCTGCATTCACAGAAAGTTGGCGTGTGGGCGGCCATATCGAATAGAAGGTTAACTGGACCGATTTTTTTGAAGGGACGCTCAATTCGGCGCGATACCTGGAAATTTTAGAAAATTTTGTAAACGCATTTGACGATGAAGAGATGCGACAAGGCTACTACCAGCAGGACGGCGCACCAATTGACGTAACCCTACGAGGAAGGTTAATTGGATCGACTTATTTTTACGGGACTCTCAATTCGATGCGATACCGTAATTGTATATAAACGCATTAGACGATGTAGAGATGCGACAAGGCTACTACCAGCAGGACGGCACACCAATTCAAGTGACCCTTGATAATTTATATTTTTTGGAAGAATTTTTCGAAGACCGAATCATTAGTCGTAATATGTCAGTTAGGTAGCCACCACGGTCCTGCAATCTAACGCCGTGCGACTTTTTTATGGCCACGCATTAAAAAGTCGGTTTTCAAAACTCCTTGTGAAAATTTAGAAGACCCACGGGCTACAATTACAAATAAATTTCAGGGGATTAACAACTCCCCCTAAATGCTCGCCAATGCTTTTGATGCTGTAAAAAGAAGAATGAGAACATGTTTGGAAGTAGAAGGTGGACACGTCTCTCATTTAGTTTAAATTGATAATTTCTTTTGTTTAATATGTTCTTTCTTAATTCTGTATTATGCAATGTCAACAATGTAATTTTCTTAAAAATAAAAACTTCAGAACTAGACAGTTTTTTATTTACCTATACCTTCACCTCTCTAATCTTTCAAGAGTAATAATTCAAGTGATTGATTCCACGGCTTACTTTAAGGGTGGTTTTTTTTTATTTTACGTCATGTTTGAATTTAAAACTGTGCTAGTAGAAATAAAAAAAAAACCCTTTTTACACTAAGAAAAACCGTTTAAGGCAAATGTTCTTATTTAAAGAAAATAAACACCTACAGTATAACTCTTAACATTTATCTATAAAATGCACCTTGCAGACAATTTATGACTGTTATTGATTGTATTCACGATAAACCTAAATCATTTTTATGTATCTTATCCTGCGAGTTGCAGTTCACCTGCTGCATTGAGAACGAATTTATGAACTGTTACAATTACAATTGAATAATAATTACATACTGACAAATTAAGTACTAAAGATTTAAAATATAAATTATACATACACTGTCTCTCATAAAAAGTTACGAATCCAAAATATTTATTAATTTTACAACTTAATAGTATTTAAATAAATTGCAATATTGTGTATTGCCATCGCTGCCGAACGTGATTTGAACTAGCACAAACACATTACTTTAAACTGCCAAAAGCCCAATACAAAAATAGTCTCCCAAAGAAAATCTAACCTAAAATATAGTTTTCACATCTGGGAAGTGGCACTATCTTCAAAACCTTATACTTTGCACCCCTAAATGTACTTTAAAAATTTATATTCCATCTACGGTCCTGCTCCTGATCTATCAATATGATGGACTAGCGCTGATAATACTTATAGCTTCAATATATAATTGTTTCTAAGAAACCCCTATCGTTACTGCTATTGCGTTTTATAGACTCCTGCGGTGCGGCCAGGCATGCACCGATTCTTGTTTGTGTTTTATTATCCTCCGTTTTATTCTTCATTTTTACTGGCTTTTGTGCCATATTTGGAAGAGTAATACACCTAATGGATAAGTGCCGATGAAGGCGCGGGTTCCGAGAATACTGAATAAAATTAGTCATGGTAGTTAGAGGCTAAAGCAATTTAGATCATATAAAAAAGCCACAAGCTGGCTACTAAAGGCTCATATTATTGATGTCTGTGCAAAAAACCTAGATTTAGAGATTTTATAATGTTCTTAAACTCAGCAAAAAATGTAATAACTTGTTAGCGTATCTTAAGAAAAGCTTCAGCAAATAGCAACTGCATTGTGTTGAAACAAGCTCATTGTGTCTTAAATTTATCATTTTGCACAAAAACATTTTTTGTTATATGCCGACCAGTAGAGTAACACTACTACATAGCGTTTTTGAAACTTTACTATGAAATTGTTGAAGTTTGATGTTCAAGATTAAAATGCTATGACACGAAAAGTAATTTTAATTGTTTTCTTTTAAAAAATAAGCATGTTTAAAGACTTACACGGATTATTTATTAAATCTTAGAATTTCAAATCGTTACAACAGAAATGTCCTATATATGGGGTAACACCAGCCACTAGAGTGATTATCTTGAAATGAGTCTAAATAGTTTTAATTGGACAACAAATGAGCAAATATAGAAATCAAAGCGTTTAAGAAAACCGGGAACTTTAAAGAATATAAGAAAAAAGAACCTTCAACAGATGGTACTTAAAGGTATAAAAGGTAATACCTGGAGAAATTGATAAAAATATATGAATTTTTTTGAGATGTGTAATTTGAAACCAGTTATCCCAACGAAAATTATTTGTTATTTTTTTATCGGTCGATATTATCCCCCAAGGGTTGGACAATTTTTCTTTTGTAACTTTTCGCAGCAAGTTTGATATTCATTTTTGATATAAATTAATTAAACATATTTTTTCTTTAATAAGGAATTGTACATATTTTTTTATTGCATAAATCGTTTAAGGAAGTCATTACAAACTCAAAAAAATATTTTGAAGAAAATTTATGGCCAATTTAGCTACAAAAATTCTTTACTTTTTGGTATAAGATATTACAATTTAAAAAGCAGCCATTTGCCCTAGGTGA
The DNA here is from genome assembly GCA_963971165.1 of Philopedon plagiatum. Lineage (NCBI taxonomy): Eukaryota > Metazoa > Arthropoda > Insecta > Coleoptera > Curculionidae > Philopedon > Philopedon plagiatum. The sequence continues at coordinate 17,347,382 of OZ020190.1, read as the reverse complement.
ATAATGACTTCAGGGATCAGCAAAAATAAGAGTCAATCTACATGTTAACGTAAAGCTTAGCCTAAAATCGAACAGGTTTGTTTTCTCGGAAACAGTTGCAGGGAGGCAATCGAATTTTTTGGGTTGATATAGGAATAGTGCAACTAGCTTCGGTAGAATATTCAGTTATATAGGATGTTTCGTTTCGGAACTATTAAACATTAAAGTCTAAATTTCCGCGATTTCCGTTGAAATCGGATACAGGTCGCAAAAGTGAATTAAATCGATGTAAATTTTCGAAGGTTGTAGAGGACCCTGAGCTTCAGAACTCTATTGAAGCTGGTGAGGATCGGAAAATGGCAAGTAATTCTTTTGAATTTTTTTAAGTCGAAAAATGCCACTGGTACCTAATAAATCGAAAACAAAACGTCGCGTCGGATCGAAACTTTACTATAACTTACTATAAGTCAAACTTTAAAATCTCAAATACTTTCTTTTTGCAATACACTTACCTAAACCTAAAGTCACGGGAAAATGGATATACTTGGGAAAAACTGGACATTTCGATTTTTGGCCCAAATATTTCACGGTTTTTAATTTTTTGTGGGGTCAAAATGGTTCAAATTAAAATCCTATATACGTCGTCGGAAAGAGCTCATCGAAATATATGGTATCCATATTTTTTAGCTTCTTCACTGTTTATAGGAAGAAAGCAATCGCCGTTTAAGTTTCGATTTTTTGACTTTCTTAGCCCTTGACATCGATACATTTGACTCACTCTGTATTTTCTCCTATCTAATTTTTTTCCAATTTTTCAACACTATCTTATAAAGGGATAAGCACACTTTAAAATAAATACCGAATGGGTCATCCAGGAGCGTATGTAAGGGACAAAACCCGAATTTCCTTGATTTTTTCCGACAAATCCTATTTTTAACCGACATTATTCCACACTATTTTCCTTATTTAGTGATTCCTTTTGGGTTTATTTTATTCATTAGTTACCTAAGAATATCTCCCACTAATTTAAATCGCTTAGTTTTTTGTTAAAGTTATAAATAAATAGGCTTATTTGGATCGGGGACATGCAAAATTTGGAGAATTTGGAATTTTCGAATTTTCGAAGATCTCCATGAAAACAAAGAATTCCAATTTATTTACTCCAAAATATTAAGATTTCACAAAAATGTCAGTTTTTGTTGCAAAATTGAAAGGTTCCTGGACCGATTTCGGCTTGAAATATACATGAATAAGATTTTAGAAACCGTCTACTTAAAGTGCAGGGATATTGCATTGGATGAGTTACGCATTAAATGCCATTTTTGCGGATTTTTCGATAACCCTACAACATCGGAATTCGCCATGTAGTTAAGATGGGTCATAAAAACACTTTTGACGACACAGCCAATGGGATCACATTTTACAAGTTTCGAAACTCGCGCGAAAATTTACAGTAGAAAATCCTTTTTTTTTTTTTGGTTATTGAAGACCAAGATAAATGGATAACATCAACCGTCATAAAAATCCAATTTATGTGGAGAATATAAAAAAAAATTCAGATTTATTTGGGTTATATATAATATATTATTCCCTATTTGCCGTGATGCAAGCAATTGACAAAAATTTATAATGTGGCCGCCATTATTTAAAACATATTTTATATTGTATTCAATCAGTTAGATCGGTGTACTTTCGACATTAACAAGTAATTTCTTTATAAAATGAAGCAAAAACCATTCTTTCATCACCTTGACTACAATTACATTACAAAAGTAATACGCATTATACCAGAGTACTATTAAATGTCGGCTACCAGGTTGTAGCCATTAAAATAATAAAGTGGTATTTCTAAGAAGTTATAAAGGCAGAATTACAACAAAACTAATAGGTAAAAAATGTCGACAAATACTAGTACAGTGTATTATTTATGAAGATGTACAGATATATTCTATTTTGTCGTGTAGAAGAGCTAATTGATTTATTTTCTTTTCACAGTGGTGCAGAGATTGCTAGACTTGGTTCAACGCATTGACTTTTAGCAAGGGGACATTCATAACTACTCTTTCGCTTGCTTCATACATTTTGCGTGTGTAGGACAAAGACCAACCGCTGTAATTCCGCCTCCAGCACCAGGCATGCCTCCGGAAAGAATCTCTTTTTCCACACAGTTGGCACTGACGCATCATTCCGCAAAGTTTATGAATAAAGTTCTGTCAGGAAAAAACAAAAATCACGTAAAATATCACTACAAACATATATTTCGACCTGCCTGGAAAGTACAAACAAAATTACATCTTTCAGATTTATCAATGAAGCAGACGGCGCACTATGGGAAACAAGACCATATTTTTGGCTAAAACGATAATTTTCAAACTATTTCAAAGGAATTCAAAATTAATAAATGTTAACGGAAATATACCAAACAACCAAACTGACCCAAATCAACGTTTGCTTGACTTCGTATCTGCGCGTTGTCCGCAATAGGCATTCAAACTCTGTATTTCTGTTTGCATAATTTACGTATCAGTTTCAGTCCATTAGTTGTACGATTTTTCTGACCAGGACTATACTTATTTAAGTTGTTCTAATTACTATGGTAATTTATTACCAGTTTATTTTTTCTCTATTTTCCCACTCATAGTTAAATTTTTAGGAAAAACATTGCGTTCCTGCTAATAAATTCGAACAATTGGTTACCTTAAAATATTAAATATTAAAAAAAATGATAGGGAATATGTAAAAATAAATTTAAGGACAAGGTATTTTTTACTGATAGTTTTTCAATATTATTTCAATACAGCTATAAAATGGTGTAAAAATTGGTTTCAGCTCTAAAGAGCAGACCTATTTTAAGAGAAATGTTCTATTTATTTTTTGATTACTGCCAATATATCCCTTTGCTACATGTATTTATAAAAATATGTGATTAGGTAAAAATCGCTTTTATTTCGTCTTTATCTAGTGTGGCACAAGGATATGCAGCTGGCAATTCAGAAATAACGAGTAGTTTTCTATTACACTAGATTTTAAAATGATAGCAAATTTTTACAGTCTTATTGTTTTTACTGAAAAAATGTTTAAAACCGTTAAAAAGACAACAGCACACAAGCCATTTGCATAGTTTGGTTAGCATTTAGATATCATCAATATAAGTCAAGTTAAAATCAAAAGTTTTATAAAAGTAAATTGTATAATGGAAGAATCTACGGCTGGCAAGTGTTTTAAATGATACTGGAAAATATACTTAAAATTTCATTTTACGTTAAAAAAATAGGTATGTCATATTGGCATGCAATTGTAAGAAATATTACTTTATTTACATAGTCTTTTAAAAAAATGTTTAGTAATGTTAGCATTAATTTTTGTTGGAACATATTTATAGCTACCGGTTGTGTCCATTTGGAAATACAAGATCTGCAACGTGTATGTGTCCCCGTACTGAGTTGACGATAGGTAAAACTTTTTAATTATTAATGTTTCAGAAAAATGTTATTCCTTATAAAAGTTTTTATTCGTCAGGCATTAGAGAAATCTGGAGTCAAACTTATGATTCACTACACAGGGAGATAAAAAACTAGAGAAATATGGCTTTTAAAAACCACAAATCTCTGAAATTTAATTTTGTAAAATATACTAAATACAGTATGTCTTAACTGGAGGATAAAGAACAATAAATCTTTTTTTATTAAATAGGCCGTTGCAAAGATAATCAAAATCAAAAATTGAAAAAATCAATAAAAATAATTTTTTCCATTTTCATTTTTATTATCTTGCCAACGGCTTAGTTAGCAAAAAACAGTTACTAATCGTTTTTTCTCTATCCTGATCAATTATTTTGCATGCTATATTAACCTAAAATTTTGGTTTAAGGAAGTCATATTTTTCTACTTTTATGCGTCCCCTTATAACAAATTACAAGTTTGACCACAAAACTTTATGCTGGTTGCTTCAGTTTTAGTTATTAAAACTAAAAAAAATTAGTAAATAATACCTAATTTAGCACAAGAACATCGCTGAACTCGAATTTGAATTTAGGCCAAAAAATATAAGGTTACAATTAAAATCGTAAAATCGCTAGTTTCATAATATCGCTACCTCAATACTACAGCTAGATAACTCGAAAATTGCCATTTTTTAGATAACTCCATTAAGCATTATGATTTCGTATAATATTTGCGTGCAATAAGTGGAGAAGTCAGGCGATGCGTTATATTTTCTAAATATTATGTTGTGTTATTAGCTATCACTTTCATCTGGACACGAAAATACAATGTGTGGCAACTCTCCCACCCAAAATATGAGGGATCTATCCTTTTCGGTAGGGAGAGTCAAAAACTTAAACTAAAATAGGCATATTAATCTACAAAATAGCCTATCTAACTCGAATAATACAAATCAAACCCGATTTTCCTTTAAATTCAATGTGCTACTAAAGTTTGAAAAGTACCCTATATAATAATAGGCAATAAAAATGCCACTTGCCGTTTTAGTTGCTAAATTACGAACTCAAAAGGCAAAGGAAAAATCCACCGACCACATACACAACGCTTATTAACCACCTGACTTCCGATGTCGGTGTTGCCAAAGTCTTGTAGGTACCAACACGCGTACCACGTGACCTGCGGCACCTATCCCTACACGGCATCTCTCCCACATTTACCCTAGTTGTATTTTCCATAGTGCGACGACCCCTGAAGCCACGTTGCCATTCTCACTATAAATTTCAGCGCCCTGCAATGGCACTAAATTGCTAAAAATTTATTATCACGAAAAATATATATTAGTCTATATTTTATTAATCCTTACTTGTGGCATTTATGATTGTAGATAAGTATTAAACCACAGTAACGCGTTATTTTAGTAGAATATTATCAATCTACAAATAGTCTACCTACACTCTCCATGGAACTGGCCAATAGGATGAATAAGATTCTAAATAAAATAACCTTTTTCTAGATCATGGACCTTGGATGAACAAAACTTTTTTTGAAACGATACTTAGCCATAAAGCACAAGACTGTCTCTTAGATGTCCCAAAAACGTACAACTGTGATATTTTTACATCACAGCTCTCGTAATATCCCATAAACTCTAATGGCCATCTCGGAGACGTACCTTTGGAACTAAATAAAATATTTCTAGGATCATCTCACAAAGGTCAAAAAATACCTCTATTGGATCATCCAGAAAGGTATCTGGAATGACAACTAGTTCAGCTTATTTTACTACACTAAGCACTTAACACTTATCTAATAATACTTTACTGACTTTTATCATTAGCGATTGACTATTTTCTCATAAGGGTAGCAATTGGATTTAACATTTAAAGATATTCCGAGTCGGAAAATAGTGGTTAATTAGAAGATAAAACTAATGTCCAGTCATCCAATTTATCATAAGTACGCAATTTTACATAAGAGAAGTTTAAAAAAGAATACGTGGTATGGGAAAGTATTTTTTCTGTTTATTTGATACTTTATAAATGCCAATTTTCCTTTGGTGATGTTCTTGGGATAAGACGTCTGTGGTAGGACGTCACACTTTGGGAACTATTTGGAATTTTTGTAACGACTAGGAGATGCGGCAGGGATAGCTAAGATCATCCTACCGGAGATGTTCTGGATCTAAATAGGATCCCCTGGGGGATCACTATGGTTACCTCATTGAGACAATTTCTTATTTCTCGTATTTTTATATGCACCGTCTAAAAGTTACTAAGCAAGATATTTAGTGCTCGGATTTTATGGTCTCTCAAAAGATTTATTTTAATGAAAAATTAACAAACATATTTTTTAGCTTGAAATGGGGCATCTCCTAATTATAGAAATCGAGTCTGTTTTTGTTTTATTATAAGCTTATACAGCTTATTCGTCACAAAAATAAAATTTTTTGAATTGTCAATGAATTAAGGTAAAATTTATATTTGACTCTTTCCCACAAATCCGGACCACTGCGCGCTGCAAGAATCGTATCGCAGATCATTTTAGTAATACTGGTAGTTGGTTTAAAAGCAATTTTATATGCATTAAATTATAGCGAGGAGTCATTTTTCATTTCACGCATATTGAAAATCATGACCTTTATAACGTTAATAAATTTTTAATTCTACAAATCGAATTAAAATAGCCAACTTTCACAAGCAATATTTCTTCCTAGCAATTTTTATATATTTGCTTTATGTCCTTACACGGTGGCCAAAATTATCGCCGGTTTGCAGTAACTGCTTTGTGTGTGCAATTTTTATTCCATTTTGTTCTGGTCTGATTTTATTTCTACACTTATAAACATAAAGGTACGGAGTCTTGCCGAGAGACACACAAGAGTCTAGGGGATGGGCACCATTCTTATCCCGGGCTTGCGCATGCGCAGAGGAAGGAACAATAGTGGATTTTTTTCGCACCGATCCCTCTTCGCCTGCGAGGAAAGAGACTGGTCAGGGCCCCTAACCAGGTGCTAACCCTGTTCCGACCTCAGGGTGCCCTCCGATCCACCGTTCGCTAGATTTTCTGGACAACAAACAAAAAATAATTTTTAGGTTAAGGTACCTAGACACCATAAATTTTTTGCTCGGGACCTTTAAAAATAAACCAAACAAATTTTTTTTCGAGGAAGGAGTGCTAACCCGTTTCCAATACACCTTTTAGAGCCGATTTCATAATGTTTTATAATATTTTAAGAGACAAAAATTTAAAAAAAGATGCAGCCGACCACGGATTCGAACCCAGACGTCTGGGTCAATAAGCGCTTTGAAAGGTATATATTAATAACAAACTTATAGACTAATTAACAATGGTGCGCAAAGGTATATAAAAACAATAGGTATAATGAGTACGCGCTGGAGTCTGCGCACGAGCGTTTGCCTCACAGCGGGAAGCCGGCGTAGCCGGGAGCTGGTGGAAGCTCTATGGGCACCAAAAGCTAACGTAGAGGATGATCAGGAAGTCATTGTTCGAGCGGACTCTTGCAAGACATGGTGGTGAGGAATTGAGCGGATGCTCACAAAAGTAGTGAATGTCTGATCGGCGGGGATTATTAACAACAAGCTTATTATATTTTTGACGTTATTACGCATGCGGAAGCCCCGGATAAAAATGGTACCTATCCCCTAGACTCTTTAGAGAGACACAGGTTAATAAGATATTATAGCATCTTCCATTCATCGCTCTTTCTGCTTTTAGGTCGATCTGAGAGCATTCGAGCGACTATTTTTATGTTCTGTTGAAAAAAAAATCGCTCGACGATTTACTGCTGGATGTGTTCCATTAAAAAATCGGGCATATTCGGTGCGCGCTGTCAGATTGCTCGCGGTTGATCTGTAGCCATGAGGTAGATCAATAAGATGAGAGCATGAAAATGGCAGAAGCAAGTATGTTTTTTGACGATAATAGGGAATATGCATGTAATCCAAAAAATCCTGAAATATTTTTTTTTGTATTCTCTACATAAATTAAATGTTTATGGCAGTTGCTGTTATCTCTTTATTTTGGGTTTTATTAACAAAAAACAAGGTTTTATTTTGCAAATTTTCCTGCAAAATCCAACATCTCGTAAAACGGACTTCTTTTGTTTGTGACGTCACTTTTTTTATTACGTCAACGTTTTATAATGGCTAGTCACGGCTAGTGTAATGTAAGTTTCAGTGTAAATCCATTTTCTTGAGTTTTTCCCAAAGACTAGAATATTTAGTCGATAGAAAATCTTTTGTTTTATTAAACAGACTGGTTATAAATGACCAAAACGGCATTTGTGCAAAGAAAATCGGAAAATTGGCTGGAAGTTAGTGCTGGTGGATTTGCCTTTACAATTTAGTTAAAAACACTTATTGTTTATTATACTATAAAAATAAATGTACAGCAACATATGGTTACTTGAATTTAGCGATACTAACCTTTACAGATACCTCTTAAAGTAAAATTTTTGATTAAATTTGCAGTAGGTACTTTCTTCGACATCGGTTTTTTGGGCACATGAAAACGGAGGTTTGCAGTGCACACACAGTGATACTTTTGCACATTGGCATACTACAATATTTGTAGTTTATATTTTTAATACATTTTAACGTTTAATAAAAAGAATTATACACAAATAGCACTGTAATAAAAACACAACCGCTACCAGCATAAACAACTAAATCAGCTGGGAAACTAATGCCGGTCTCCATATAACTCTGTACTGTAGCTGTCAGCTGTCTTCTTGTCAGTCCGAGAGTCGGTAATCATCTTGTGTTTCCTCTCCCAGAAAAATGTTCTATAATTATTTTAAAAAAATCACCTTTTTGACTTTAGGTCTTGTCGACTGACATTTTTCTATTCCTAAGCATATAACTTTACAATATTAACAATCAGTTTGGTAAATCAATTGATAGAGGATAGAGGTACAATCATTCGAGAAAATACTGACTTGCTTTCGGACTATCACAGAAATTCTTGATTTTCTAGACGTTTGTAGGTAGGCAGCCCTCGGTTCAGCTTTACGTTAACATGTAGATTGCCACTTATCCTTGTGACGTAACTTTTTTGAGCCGGCAAATGGCTCCTTTTGAAATTGTAATAAATTATACCGAAAAGTAAAATTTTTTTTTAGCTAAATTAACGCAGTAATTTTCCTCAAAATAGCAGTTTTGGGGTTGTGATGACCTCCTTAAACGATTTATGCAATAAAAAAAAAATGTGCATATTCCTTATCCTGACAGAATCCGTTGCAGTCTTTGTGAACTTATTCGTCCTCTTTATCAGAAGAGAATGAATTTATTGACATAATTAAAAACAGAACATTCCAAATTAAAAATCCCAAGGTAGCAAGTTTTGATCAGGATGTTATTACTAAATACGACGATCAAAAGATAAAATATGTCTTTATTTTTATTAGCAATATTTGTTATTAATTCATACACTTACACGTTTTTAATAAATATATTTTTTAATAAACCGCAAAACACTAACAGATAACAGCTGGTATGCTAATATGAAAAGCAATGTTCATGTGCCATTACTTGCAATGAGAGCATGAGCGAAATTCGAGCGCGTAACGTATTAGAGCGATATCACAACAATCTGAGAGCGCTCTAAGAGCACATTAATAAAAGTGAATGAAAGATGCTAATAATTATTTCATTAAATCAAATGCTAAAAAAGCAGTCTTTTTTATTATAAACTTTAGTTGATTCTAAAGGTTAATAAGGTAAGGGTCGCCAAATTCTGCAGCTCATTTTATTTTTTATTTGATAATTTGAATTTGAATTTAATAAATATTTGACAATTTTAGATTTTTAGTAACAAACTCTAACATAATCATTATTTATCTTTTTGTTGTTAATATACAGGGTTATGTTAAAGAAACGGATCACCCTTATATATATAAGGTAGGTAAGGTATGTAAGGTAAATTAAGAGCTATTCCATATGGAATACCTCTTAATTTAGGTATCTAAAATCGGTCGATCCTGTCAATTTATTTTTTCTGAAACGCATTTTTTCAAGGGAAAAAATTATACAGGGTGAATCAGAACAGTGATACGTTTAAAAACTTTTATTTTTTAAATGAAAGAACATATGTCTTGAAAATTTCGTTTAATAATAAGCAATAGTCTGTTGTTTCTGTCTAAAAGACCATGACTTTAGGATTATGTAGGAAGGAAGCCGCACATTTTTACGTACATACATGTATCCTTTATATCCGTTTTAAAATTAAAATTAAATTCATTTTAAATAAGACATTAATAATTCTGTACTGCACCTTTTAAAGCTTACTCATGATCGTAATGTCTTTTATTATTTATAAATATTAAAACAATGACCCAATTAGCATATGTTTAACATACCACCTAAATAAATTGCTTTTTTTTCAAACGTCAACTTATCAGGAATTCCAAATTGTAATTAAGATAATAATATTTTAGTAATACTTAAAAATGAGTAGTAACAAGACCTAATAATATTTATCGGAACTTAACCTTACCTAATATTGAAATAAAATTTAAATTATTATTTTCACATTAACATATTTATTAGTAAGGAAGCATTTTAGTGTATATATTCATAATTCTTCTTCGCTATAGTCCCATTGATATAACTGTAAGGTAAGGCGGTGAAAATGCTTTTTCCTACGACCACCTATGAAAGTGAGAAGAAAAGCACGGTTAACTTGGCGATTAAGTGCCTTATATCACACGCGTGTTGAAAAGTACTTTACAACACACGTGTTGAAAAGTACTTGTCAACATGACATTGAAATAGATGGTGCCAATTTCATTTGTTTTATTTTCAGCACACTTGATGAAAATATTAGTGTTGAAAGTGAGGGTTTTAAAAGACAGAAATTGAGGTTTTTTTGTAAATATTTTTGTGATCGTAGGAAAAATATTGTACATTACTCGTGTGAAAGTAATTTTCGCACACTCGTGGGATTATCGCACTCGGCTGTCGCCTCGTGCGACAACATTCCCACTCGTGTGAAAAATGTCACTTTCAACGGCGATATATTTTTTTTAATGAAGTATACTTTAGCAAATCTTAATAATACAGCTCATTACCTGGTCTTCAAGCATTTAGCAGCATTTTAGTAAGACAACTAAATTTTGTCATATACTTACATACATATTTTGATCTCAAATTTAATAAACCAAAAGTACCTAATTATGTATGGTTCTCATTAACAGATTAAGTCTGGTTTTGCAATACCTTTTATTTCAAATTTTATTGGAAAAATTAATAAATTTGGTCAAGAAAAAGGTCTAGATTTCAAACCGAACAAATTTATGAACCTTTTTAGAGTAAATTATTTTTACTTTTAAATCAGCATTAGATAATCCTCCAAGGAACAATTATAATTTATTTAGTTTATGTACAAATCTATCAATTAAATAAATAATACAATAAGGTGAAATGTAATTCAAACCTACTAACGCAATACGGTTTTATCACTTTCTGATCTTGACAGTTTTATGAATCAATTAGTGACAATTGTGTAACACAAAACATTGATTGTATGTATCAGTTTTGTTTAATTTTTATACATGAAATAAATACAAAATAAATTAGATAGTTAATAAAATTTGCATATTAAAATGTAATTTACTTTTAACAGGATAAACACACAAATCAGTAGTACTTGTTCACTCCAGTGAAAGCGCGGTATTCTGTTCAAAACAAATTGCTGGGTAGACACGTGCCTTTTAGGAAGAAACTTAGGATACAAAGCAAATAGCTCAAAACAAACATAAAAAAATTCTGTAGTCAAGATTAAAACACTCTACTTAGGCATATCTTGTAATTATATATTCCCAAGACATTATCATGGAAAGAATTCAAAATTTACTTGTGATAACCTGCTAGCTGCTGAGCCAAGAATACGTCTCTCTTGGAATAAAAAAATAATATCTATATAATATATAGAGAGGCAAGAGTTTACTTGGTTAGTCACTTCAGTCACATCGGTAATAATTATTATAAAAATTATGTTTGGTTAGTCAGCAGTATTCTTGGGTTAAGATAGCAAATCTGTTGTTTAGAAAAAATGTATTTTCTTTAGTACATATTTTGAACTTACTTGGCTCACGAATAACAATTAATATAGTTAGCTTAGTAAATATCTCGGTTTAAGAAAAAAATATCTTGGTTCAAGATTATGTTTTTGAATTAAATCGATAATTATCAAGAAAACAGAAAATTCAGCGCAGGTATATTACCGTGTTTGAAAGAAGTATTTTTGCTCACCACACAAAGGAAGTAGGTACTTAAGCCAAACCAATATACTCGACAAAAAGAGATACTTGGTATGATAAAGGTTTTTCCTCTGTGTTGTAAAAGTGTTTTCTCTTGTTTAAGGTTCATTCTAGTGAATAAATCTTAAATTAGAGAATTATTCTCTTAGAAAATGATTATTTAATTATCAATTTGGAAATCAATCAGAATACACTTTCATTTCTTTTACAATGCTTTAAAAACAATATTTGTAAGTGAAAAGAAGACTACCAAATAATAATTTATTTAAAAAATTAAGGTAGGTGGTTTCTTGAGCACTAGATACACAGACTATGGATATTTGAACTATCTGCTGGTATTACTAGCGATACCAATAAGTTCCTGCGGTTATCTAGAGGTAGCAGATAATGAATGCAGCTTCTAAGGCGCATCGAAGAGAAGGGGCTTTGAACAAGAAGAAGGGAATTACAATAAGACAAGAGGCTGCAGTTTTGATTTGAGGACTATAAATGTTTGGCCCCACCAGAATCCAAGGAATTAACCCTAACATTTGAACGAGTTCTATACATTTAATTAGCTTTTCAGGATAAACAGGACACAACAGTAAATTTGCTATAATTACGTGCAAAAATAAATACAAAAAAAGGGTGGCGAACCTGAGCCAAATTAAAATTCTAAAATAGAGATTATTTTATTTGTTTAAAAGGTTATTGAATTTTTTAAGAGGAAAGTTTGGAATTTAGAAATATCCTGTTTGGAATTTTAAAAGCAATTTTAGTGTAAAGAATGAGGATATGTGTTTTATATGTTAATTGGTGATAAATATTTTTGCCGATGTTTCGCAATTTTGTTTGGCTTTTTTATTGACCTAACGGTATTTCGACCTAGTTTTAAATTGTAAACTTAAGTTAACTAAAGTAAATATAACCATTTCCGTAAATTTACACTAAAAAAGATACTGCAGATTATGTTTAGGTATATATTCAAGAAAAGTCCTAAAGCATTATAAAACAATTGGATAACATTTAACTGCATCTAAGTTTAAAAAAACAATAAAATAGTTTTCATTACACCGTTCGGTAAACGAACTGAAATAAGCATGATGGGAGCCCAAAAATACACTGAGATCATGCTTCCAAAAAAATATGCTGGCAGAAAAAATTCTTCAGGTCTGCGGAAGCCAATGTCCCAAAGATTCTTGCGCTGGCAAAAAAATTGAAAAAAAAACAGCATTTAAATAGGTATGGTTCTACTCGTTTTTAGCTAATAGCAAACAAAAGATATTCTTGAAAATCTTGCCTCTACAAAAGAACTCCACCGTGACCTTGACTCTTGACTTCTTTTTTATGGCAATAATATTTATTGTTACGTGTATTATGAGCGCCCATCAACCAGATGCAACCAAGAGATAGAAAGATTGTTAGAGATGAGCAACATTATCGACAATCGGGAAACTATAATATTTAAATGTGTTTTTTTAAATCAGGGTTAAAATGATTTAAATCAGTTGATTACAATCATGACTTTATTCCAGCGATTTTTATTGAAATAAATCATGAGTTTTTTAAAAGATACCAAAATCAAGGCCCAAAATATTTTTCAAAAATACGAAATTTAGTTTTAGTATACATTGAGCGGCAAAAATTAAACTACTTTCAAATTCTCTTAACACAAAGGAGCACAACGAATGAACCTAAAAGTGAAACATGAAACATACTATTTAAACAATACTTTTCATTCTCCCCTCTACGAAATTATAATTTTCCCTTTTAAAAGGGCAAGCGAAAGCGAAAGTAAAACATGCTAGGTGATCATTTGCTAGGTATGAAAAACTTTCGTGCCCTGGACGACAAAAAAAAATAAATATGTCAGATTATTTAATAACTGTCAAAATAATATTCATTTATTGACCTGAATGTTACCTTAACCTTACAGCCTAACTGTATGATACTGTTATAAGCCGCCTTATACCCATTTTATTACAATCGATTGAGGATTTTCAGCATCAAATTTGAATGTGCGTGTTTTAAGAAATCGAGAGGGGAGAATGAAAAGTTTAATACATTCCACGCTGCAAAAGCCCTTTCAGGTGCTCGGAGTGTTTAAATAGCCTCGGCTACGCTACGCTTCGCCTCGGCTATTTAAACACACCTCGCACCTAAAAGTAAACTTTCGCAGCTTGTAATGTAAATAACTATTATAATATCCAGGTATTACAATGCTTGAAAATGAACAGTAATTTCGCAACCTTTTCATTGCCTAGTCTATTTCTGATATGTCAGAAAACCTAGATATTTGCGAAGGGTCTGACTTGGCTTCCAACTGAATTTATCAATGATACTAATCATTTGCCTAAAATATTTTCATAAGCACTATCTAAGCAGCTCTCTTTTCTTCATTGCATAATGGATATTTTTTTTTATTTATTGTGGGATTCAGTAACAACTAATATTGATGTTCACATCTCTCCTCTTCAAGATTGTCAAAAACAGCCATTAAAGCGTCACGGAACTAGTTTATAGGCCCCTAGCACGCTTATTTACTATCTGGCTAGTAAGATAGTGATAGACACGTGGCTATAGTAAATAATCTTGATCTCGTACAGTACACTCGTAGTGTACACTGTTGTTGTGTTTCCGCCAAGGCGTCAATATGAAGTGAAATGTAAATAATATTATCAAGTTTTTGCAAATTTATGAAAACTTTTCCCTAATATGGTAATTAAGGGAGTCTGTATTCGAAAAAATATCGGACGAATTAAAAGCCGACGATATAGTCGGCGATATGACAGCAAAGCAGCTGAAAGCGAAAATAAAAAGTATTATCTCGCATTTTCTTCGGTTAATTCTTAAAAAAAGAGTGCTTGATGCACCTAATTTATTCCTGCGAAAAATCCACTTCCCCGTCCATTTCCTTTTCCTGCTTTTGCAATTGTGATTTTTGAGTTCTTCCTGTAATATAGCCCAAGAGCTAAGGTACATCCACGAAGTATTTCTTTAGATATTTTACCCGACATTTCAGCCTTTCGCAAAATCAAAACATGAACACTTCGTCACAAATATTGCAACTGTCACACCAGAATCTTCTTCCGTTTTGCAGCTAGTTTGCTCGCCGATATAATAGTTACACCATACTTTTTACTGTCCAGAAAGTAAAAAAGCCAGCTAGTAGCTAGAAAAGTTGACCGGTCTTCAACTTTACTCGCTCAGATATTGGCGAGTAAACTATCCGTATAGTTTACGCGCTGCCTTAATTACACAGAGCTAGATTACTAGCAGCTTGTAAAAAGCATGCTAGGGACGTGTAAACTAGCTCCGTGTAATCGACGCTTAACTTTCCCATGTTTCAACGGCCTGAGATAAACATGCACCTTTCTGTTGAATTCTGTCAAGTGTCATAGAAATTAGTTTCAGTAATTGCAACAAATGTTCAGTTATCCTTTTACTATGAATACTCCATACTTTTTTAAAAATAACTATATCAATTTCATGTTTATGTTCTTTACATATCTGCAACAATTTGGGCCTCTTATCGCCATAATCTCAAAACAGTCAGAAAGTATATCCTATCGAACGTCTTGAGGTAATACCAATTTCTTGCCACCCCTTTCCTTGTACCACACATTTTGCAAATGGGTATTCCTAAAGTACTGTACAATTTGAACTGTATTCTTTTACTTGAAAGAATTTCCCGATATCGATTCTGTTTCTCATCTCTTATCGACAAATCTTATTTTAGTTGGGATGACCCGGATGTTGTACAACTTACCATAAACTGTAAAAAATGTGGGTTTATCCATGAATAAACATCGACTAAAAGATGTCAATTGCGCTGTGCAGATCAAACAAATGTAATAACAATAATAATGCAATACTTATGATTATGATATAGAATAACATGATGTCATTGTTAAAAGTAGTAATTTAACAACACTCATTTCTTGTCAGGTTACGCAGTATGTGTTAGATGCGTGGTCGGAACCCATATGGACGGCATGCAAGGGCGAGCTTCATATGTAATAAAAAAAGATATAGCTGGCATAAATTTGTTAAAAGTCAAATATGAATAAGTTACCTTCTGTTGTTAATATGTAGGTTTTTCTATTTAAAAAATTATAAATTCTTATGCTTGCCCAATTGCTAAAATTGTTCAACTTCAAAATTTTAACGTCTATAGTCCAGGGCCGTTTTTTGCGTATACGCGACTTTACATATCTAATAACATTAAATTGTCAAAATTGACATATACAAGACGTGTAGAAGTTTATTTATGCGCAAAAAAACGACCCGTCGCCGTCGCGTGTATAGTAAATTATAAACTTCGTCTTTTCTCAAAAAAAAAAAATATAAAACTTACGATCGTCCGTTAACGTTTTCTGTTCTTAGTTTATTAATATGCAGAATTTTTCACCACCAAAGTGATTTTTCTCAACTTTCAGTAAAAAATGTTTCCATTGAATTATATTTGTTCTTCTTGGTTTTTAATGATACAGCAATATCTTCTTTTATACATATATGTAGTTTATTTGCTTTTGCATCTGGAGTTTTTTTTATAAAAGTGCTGGTACTATATATATTTTCGAGCATCCGACCCATGACCGCTATCTGGCAATATTGTCATAAAAAAAAGTAATATTTTAAACTTTTAAACAGAAAATACTAAAATCCTAAAAGATTATAATCCAAATAATAATATGTAAGTGTATAACGCTGTATAAGGAAATTTTGTCCAGATATACGGTGCGGTTTAAAAGTTATTAGGAGCAAAACCATTTTTAACCGCCTAACTGTCCCTTCTGCGGGACTATATTTCTTTAGGAAAGGCCCGTGGGAAAAAATTACATTAACTTTTAGTATTAGGTACTTAGACCGAAACAATCATATACAACATATGACAGTCGCATATTTAAAGGAAAAGGACAAATTATTAATTTGAATTCTAAATAGCGGGTTGCACAAAGGAAATTTAATTCGGGATTAGCTAACACCAACACCGTGTTAAATTTAAATACAATGTTCAACCTTTGGTCAAGTTATCTAAAGACCTGCGTTAACAAGAAATCGGTGAACATGGGCGTCTACATGCGGGCAATCGCAAGCTGTCGTGTAACTTCAAAGCGTAATAAGTTGTACCTAACAAGTCTTGTGTTTGTTTTGAAGTGTAATTGTGTGGCAAATATTAATTATGGAAAAAAAGCAAATTGTACTCAAAAGAAAAATATGTATTGCGAACAATAGTAGGAAAGTAATTTTTTTTATTTTTATTTAAATAAATATAAGTATATACTTTACTCAAGCTCTACGTAGTTGTTTACTCCCAACTAATGTTTGACACAGATATCCCGTAAAATCAACAGATATAAAAAGTCTGGTTTCATAATAATATTACATTTTCCAGTATTAATTAAAAGTTGTTCTAAATGGCCACCATGAACTTATTGACAGTAATAAAGTCGATTTTCGAACTCTGCCAAGAAGTGCCATTCTTGAAAATGTGAGAAGTGTGCTCCAAAATCGACTTTATTACTGCCAAGAAGTTCATGGTGGTGATTTTGAACAACTTTTAAAGTAACAAGGGAAATAAAGGTATTTAAATTTTTTTTCGCGATTTTTAATCTTTTAAAGGCTTGCCATTTAAAAATGAATTAAGATACAGACCTCGGGTTTACGGCAAAATGTTTATTTTTTGAAGATCTTTAAAATGGTATAGGATTGCATTTAAAATTTTGGACCTCAACTCCCTAGCGTCACCATCGTAAGGGGGTTGAAAAAGTTAAATTATACACAAAAAAGTGGATTTATTTACCAATAAGATACCCCCAAAATTTGATGTCTCTATCTTTACTAATAGCAAATATATTTGTCCATACTTAGACTTTTGGGACACCCTGTATAATGTCTACACTGAGTTAGTGGCTCTTTATAGCCAAAAACTAAGCAACAACAACAGAAGATTATACTGGTTGGGATTAGACCGTGTCGAAGTATAAAAACTTTTTAACGTTTTGCCTTCGATTTCACTAGGCATCATCAGGGATCTTCATTCTGCGAGATCAAAACCGTAGAAACCATAATAGCGCTGAATTACCATATAACTAAATATGTCGGTTTCGTTGTAAGCAATTATTTTTTCGTCAGTTCCTTTTTTACGCTTGTCAATAACTGCACCACAATAAAAGTTAAGTCTATTATTTGTTAACACTAACGAAACGATTATGTCTGAACCTTGACAGGTTCTTATAATGTTTTATAATAGATATTTTTTGGCAATAAACAAATTTATTTAGCAAAGCGTAGCAAAGAATGGCCTTGGGTTTCACTTATAAGGTGTTAAGGTTATGTTCTATGTCCGTCGTGATATTTGGCTTTGGAACGTAAAAAATATAATCTCTAATTGAAAGAAAAAAAAACAATTTGTTAACCATATTTGGCTTTTCGAAAAGGCAAGTATCCAATAGATGCTGATAAATTTTTAAAACAGCAATTGCTAATAAATTGTGGAACACTAATTATTTAAACTATTATTTTTCTAAACTCTTTTTTTAGTGGATAATCGTTTAAGCAAATCATAACAAACCTAAAAATATTATTTCGAAGAAAATTACTAGGAGAATTTCATTCACCAGTTAAAATCAAGATTTTAACAATAAAATACGGGAATTTTAGAAAACCCAAGCTATACTTGCACAATTAGTGTTCCGTGCCATCAGCCCCCTCCCCCTACTTAACCTGAGCAAACCTTGGCTGCCTCATCTCCGCCCATCTGCTGCGCTACCCGCAGCCGACGGCATCAACGCCGTATCACATCGCGTATGCGCGGAGCATTAAAAAACTTTTAAGGACAAAAGTTGTTCCTTACATCGTGGGAAATATTTGTTGTCGAAAAACGTTGTCTCTAAAACCAATGGCTCAGCAGTTATAAGGAAATAAACAATTAAATTGTTTATAACTATTTACCGCGCTAGAATTTTTCAGTCCTGATCATTTTGGCTCAATCTACACCTAATTCTTGTTGTTCGTGATTTTTTTCAGATTTTTCTTAGCGATCCTTTTGGTGATGAGGGTGGGGGCCAGCAATTTTTAAGCGTTTTCCCGAAAAATGTTTAAAAAATGCATAAAAAAATACATCATAAATATTGTTGGATTCGTGCTTCAATAAGCTTTCATTTGACACCCAACACAATGCCCTTGAATTTTTTTTCCATTTTCCATTTTACCCCCTGAAATTAACCCCCAGAATCAAAATTCAACTTTTTATACTCCACGTCTATAATTGGGCCATCACACTCTATCTCTCTGCTAAATTTCAAATTTTTGCGTTAAATAGTTTCAGAAAGAATCGCCTGTGACAGACAGACGGGCGGACGGACACTGAAGTGATTCCATAGGTGTTCCGTTTTGCTGATTTTAGCAGGGAACACTAAAAAGGCTGATTATCTTGCACTAGTACGATTATCGAATAATCGTACGAGTACATGATTACTTGTAATCTTATTCTGATTGGTTTAAATCAACAATTAAAACTTTTAGTGTTAGAATGTCAATTTTGACAAATGAATGAAATTCTCCTTTTACACACACCTTGCAATAATTTGATACATTTCCTAAAATTTGCTGCGCGTGTTTTTAAAAGAAGAGTACGAAAAAAAAATTGTTTAGGCAATTACATGCCCTTTTAATCTGTCTACATTGCAAGAGTCATTGATTTATTATACAAAATAACTCGGCAACATCTATATAACCAATCATTTCAAAATCCATTTAATCTTCATGCTACAGTATCCCAAAAATGTTATGGTAAAGTATGCAAATTTTGAAACAGAAACAAAAACCCATATAATTGGCGCCACGCTAATCACTAACAGCTGAACACTGCACCGTAATAACCATATTTAATAAATATATAAACATGCAACACAACAGACTGGTAATTAAAAAAAGCATAAAATAAAGAAAATGCGCAAACTGCTTATTAATGCCCGGAATTTAATTATGCATCATGGTGTTACAACTCGACGTAAGTTTTAAAACATGATTAATGGTTACGTTTTGAATTAAGATCTATCAGCCATAACAACTATGATTCAAAATCCCAATGATGGTATTTTTTTTTGAATATTGTTGTCATTAAATATATATTTGCCGATGATATTGTAATATATAACACCAGTAGGATGATAGCGACCTTAAAAGTCAGTACAAAGAAAACAGAGTACATGGAATTAAATGCTGAAGAAAGAGCAGAAGTAAGGATGTAAGAGGAATGCCGACAAAGTAAAAAATTTAAATACCTGGGTTCCATCATCATAGAAGATGCTTGGTACACTGGATTTGGAATCCATTCAGTTTGGACACGTGTTTTTTTCCAATTCCATTGTATCAGCTTCCATGCATGATGATGAAACCTAGGTATAGTCAAAATCAGTTTTATTATGCGGATCCAAAGGTCAATCAATTCGAAAAACCCAGAGCTTATCAAAATGTTTTGTAATTGTTTACAAATATACCAGGAAATAGAAAAAATAGTCATAAAAATTATTTCTAGTATGCATCCGGTGTAAGCATATATATATATATACATATATATGTATATATATATATATATATATATATATATATATATATATATATATATATATATGTATATATATACCTATATATATATATATATATATATATATATATATATATATATATATATATATATATATATATATATATATATATATATATACATAGTTTCTTTTTAATTTTGATCACGAAGAAAGTCCTATTTCCAAAATACCTCGCTTTTTTAAAGCATCCTTTAGCACTGGAAAGATCCCGATTCTTTTTAGTCTACATGAATCATAAATCACATTTCGTACTGCCATTTTCACACTTTCTCTCAAATCTTCCTTCTTTAGCTTTCTTCGTTTACACTTTTTCTTTTTTTTTTTATCTTCTGACAGCCCACGAATACCGAAGTCTAAGTACTATGTACCGTGGGTGTACTGGGGAATCGACTCACACATCTAGAGCTGGAAACATTCGTTGGGATTTCACCAGCCCTTTAAGAGGATGTGTGGAGTGGTACCACCTCGGTCGAGGAAGAATTCCTCTACCACCTTCCAACAACAATCACAAAATATCCATGGTCGAAGCGGGATTCGAACCTGCGCCTCTCGGTTGCAAAGCTGGCGCCTTACCAACTCGGCCACCGGAGACCCGTTTTACCCGTTTACTTTTTTTAGCTCTTTCACTTATTAAATAACATGATGGTTAAATTACGCTATTTCGGCAATGCTGCTATTAGATATACATTTAGTACACCTACCCCACTTTTTGCAGTGACTGCGACGTTTTATTGGAGGTGAAACAGATGTGAATAAATTTATCTTTTCTTTGATACATCATCTGAGGGCGCGGTGTTAATGGAACAGTTTTAACATCACGAGAACCAAATATTCGGAATTCGAATCTACAATCTACGTATTGCAAAGTCACTGGACATCCCAGTGCCGCCATTGATAACACCCATTGATCTTCAGCAAGAGGAGACGCAGCGGTTCATTCACAACAAGCCTTTTCTTTGCTTCCTTCATAGACCAACCGCTATAATTCCATATTCCAGTTTATGGATAAAGTTCCGTCAGAAAACACAAAAAATCACGTAAAATATTACATTACAAAATTACGCCTTTTAGATTTCTCAATGAACCAGACGGCGCTCCGTGAAGCGACATTACCAATCCCACTCTAAAATTCGTCAGAATGCAATGGAAATAAATGACTAAAAAATTATTATCACGAAAAATAAAGGTGTATTGGTTTATTGTATTAATATATTTTTTAATGAGACATCCCAGTACTTCAAGCCTAAGTACTAAGGTGAGCGTGTACCGTGAGCATCTGAAGGGAAGGGAAGTGTAATCTATTGATACAGGATTTAAAGGATTGGTGGTTGGGAGGGGAATTAAAAACATCGGCAGGCAGTCCGTTCTATAATCTGGAGACCCCTAGGTATGAATGAGAGGGAGAAGTCGGATGTTCTATGCTTTTGTAGCTGGCCAGTAAAGGGATGTATACGTAACGCGCTCCTTGTTCTTATGTTAGAAACAGTCACGGGAGGAAGTATAGCGGCTAGTTCTTCGGAGAATCTGTGGAAATATCAGTAGAAAAGGAATAAATCTCCAACAGCGCACAGCAGATCATTTTTGGCTACAGTAGACGCAAAAAAGTCAAGTTAATATTTTACCAATTCTCGTATTTCTAACTGATAAGAAATATCCACTGACCTCATTTACTGGTCGCCTACACGTATACATTTGTTAATTCCTTCGCATTAGGTCAAGTGTACCGCGCCGCGCGCCGTATGCATCAGGTTATTTCTTTAAAATATTGGCAAAGGTTATTATCTTGGATGAATTAAGAATGGATACGGGATGATTTAACATTCTTTGAAGCCAAAACAAACCATTCTAAGCGACACTGTAAACACAATTTGTAAACATTGGCCACATCTTATTTTACCTTGTATTTTTGTAAAAAAAAAAATACGACAGAAGCATCACAAGATTTACTAAAAGTAATAAAAGCCCTAAAATATTTTATTTTCTGCTAAATAATAATAAATTTACGTTAGAAAGCTCTTAAATACATTATTTCTAAAGGCTTATTTAAAGTTGCTCCGAGTCATTTAAGTATAAATCTATAAGTCGCACTTTTTCTTTTCTAGTTCATTAGACAAAGACATACGTGTAACCGAGTGTTCAGACGTATTTCCTAAGAAACCAACAGAGACAGTTCAACTTCTGAGCTCCAACACTCAAATTCTATTTTATCTCTTTCTACTACCATTCTTGATTCAATTACGTAGTTCCTTAAGTTCGTAAACTGGACCTCTAGGGTAATACGGTCACACGGTCGATACGCTCACAGCATATGGAACATCGAATCCTTTCTAATTCATCCAAGGTTATTACACTTCTGGAATTCTTCGATTGGGTTGGCCCCTGAGCACCTCTCGCCCGAATGGAGGGGTAGTTTACCTCCGGAATTTTTTACCCCTAGGAGCGCCAACATTTTTAAATTTGTTTTTTGTTTTGAAAAGGTGAAAAGTTAGAAGATAATAGGATCAGGATAGTGGAAAGAGGAAAGGGAATGGAAAACCGACTCACGCACCCAGGACTGGAAACATCCGCTAAGATTTGACCAGCACTTTAAGAGGGTGCGTGTGGTGTTACTTCCTAGGTCGAGGAAAAGCTCCTCTACCACCTAACAAATGCTACAAATATGCTTTAGGTATTTATGATTGTAGGTAAGTATTAACCCACAGAAATTGTGTTATTTTAGTAGAGTCTATTAATCTGCAAATATTCTACAAAACTGAAAGCCTGGCAACAGCCGTTTTCCAAAAAATTAGGTGGGGGACCATATCGTTTGCCGGATTATAAATAACTGGGGAATCCCTGATTGCTCTAAAATGAAAATAATGTCCATATACTTGATTCTATATCAATTGCAAGAACGAACAAAAACTATACAAATTAATTTTAATAAATATTAATAAATAAAAACCTACTATGCGGCAATACATCCGTCATTATTTTGTAGCTATTATTACCTTGAAACCTGCGTAAATTAAATGTCATTTCATTACATTAATATTTGCAACCGTGGTGTAAATAATTTGTATTTTGTTCATATAAAAAAAATTGAAAGGATGTAAAAGTATTTTTCTAAGTCACTGACGCATAAGATTACCGCAAGGTGCATCATTATGTCATAACTATTAGATATAATCATTAATTGGTTTTTTTAGATTTCTACTTAAGCAAGGTTATTTGAAGCTTAGTAGAAGTACACATAAGAAAAAGGTATTAGAGCGCTTACCTTTCTATTTGCTACTAAATTAAAAAGTACTACAGTGCTTTAAAGAAGTAGAATTAATTACATATTAGCAGTAGTAATTTAGTTTCTATTTTAATTTAAAATGACCAGGCATATGATCAATTTATCTTTAATATTTAATGCAAGAGCAATTAGAAGTTGATAGCAACAGGAGCACATTATTGACAATAAAATTCATGATGTAAGGGTCCTTCCTTATTCACCTTTTTAAAGTAATAGTACTGACCTTGTGTTTTATGTAACAACCTAAATAGAGGGCGCTAAACACATTTTCACTGAAGGTTGTCGTGGGTAAGGTATACCATTTTCGAGAAAACAATTATTGTGATTACGTTAGATTACATAGGAAGCAAAATAATAAAAACTAGGCCAGATCAAGGCGAATCGGATGCAAATACTAAATCAATTAATGTCACGTTCCTCTATTCCGCAACCAATGATAGGCAGGTACTCAAAAAATATGAATTATTTTCATACAATTCGCCTTCTTCTTTTTCCCCTATGCTGACATAATCAGTATCTCTTCTCATCAAATTCTCTTACCACTGTAGTCTTTTTCCTTGTATCTTCTTAGATTTTTCAATAACCCTGGTTATTCCCTTATTCTTTTATTCCTAAACTGGTATAATCTATATATCTACGTATAATATATATTTCTCATTTCTATCATATCTAACCTCCTTACACACTTCCTCTTTTGGCCATGTTTCTGCTTTATACATCATTGCAAGTCTGACTACTGTTGTACAAACCACTCTTCTCTTCCTTGCGCACACTGGGGATCTTCTTCCTTCCCGCTTTCACTCTGAGTGTTATTTCCAAATTCAACCAAACATCTATTAAACTTTTTACTATATTTAGCTTCTCCGTTTGTATCCTTATCTCAATATGCTCGGTTTTCTTGCCTTCTAGGCCTCTATTTCCTACAGATCTTCTCCAGCTTCAGCTCAGCTCCCATTTCCCTATATTTTTATTATGATTCATTTCCTAAACATTCACCGAATTTTAATGAAAATTGAAAAATCCCTGATATGTGGTTTTATCTTTCTGTTAGAAAAAAAAATGCCCGGGACTTTATTTGGTCTGTTCTGATCACCTATAAACTTCCGCTAAAAACTAGGCACCTAAAGTTGGTAAAAAATCCTAAACCCGGTAGCTTCACACGTGTTAATCCGTTCCAAAACAGATAGGTGAATCTATATTATGAAAATAAGGCCCAAAGCCTATAAATTATCAAAACAGTATATAGAAGCTAAACCATAGGGGCTAATATAGAAAAAGAGGTACCTAAAATAGTTGTACAAGCATTTTCTCTTCAACGAGAATTCTTTTTATCAGTGTTACTTACAGTTATTATAGCCTATGGTCATTTCTTTAACGATCAAATTAATTTTTAAAACCAAAGCCGGAGAGGAAAATCTTACAGGGTGTTTCCACAAGTCACAAGGTTTGACACAAAACAACAATGTCGTGTTGAGTGTGACACTAAAGGGACACAAACATGTTTTCCCAGTTCAACAGCGTGTCGTATTTCATGAAATATTTGCCAGCATAATTTAGCTATCTAGGGCCTTCAAATTTTTGGTCTACTTAGTTAACGTCTGAAGAAGACCTACTGGTGCACAATGAAACACATTTTTCTCGATGCAAATTACAATTTTATTTTCTTTAGGATTGTTAGGTTTAAAGTTGTTTATTTACTTCTTTTTGTGTTAGTTGAAGAAGCTTTAAAATAATAGCTGTTTATGTAACCAGTTAGGAAATGCTTTACTTTGTTTAACGAGTGTAATGTTTGATGGACGAGCGCAGCGAGATCTCTCAAAATTATACGGGTTAAACAAAATTGCATTTCCTAACGTGTCTTATACAAGATTTTTTCTAATATTGACAAAAATATGTAAATAAAAGTATTGATTTTAATTATTGTATCAAAACATCTAAGTAGGCATCACACGAAGAAATTTTTATTTCCTCTAGCAGGTACCTGGTAAAGAGTGGTCTGGGTTGTCATGATGTCGTTTTAAAGTTTTATACTTATACAATTGTATTTTGTGTGTTGCGTCGGAAATTATATATTTTCTTTTAAAAATATTGAAAATTTCCCATTCCAAGACCCCAAGTCATATTAAAGACGTAGCTCAAGAGGCGTTATCTTCTGTTGTACCCGAGAAATGAAGAGAAAAATACGAAATATTTCTATTTTTGTGTTTCATTTTTTCATAACTAGTTATGCAATTAATATTTCACCACCAGTTAGGAAATATTTTACTTTTCGTAACTAGTGACGAAAAATAAGATGTTTCAAAACTGTCATCGCCTTTGAAAAGTGTCACTTTAATGTCAAAATTAGAAAAAAATTATATTGTATTTACACCAATTTATAATAATCCATTTAAGCAGAACTGGTGTTAAAAAAATTTCATAACTAGTTATAGAATAGTATATTCTGTAACAAGGTTAGAATGAAAAAACTCAATACGAGTGGAAAATTCCGAACGCGAGCGCTAGCGAGCGTGAGGAACCACGAGTATTGAGTTTTTTCATTCTAACTGAGTAACAGACTATATTTTCTCCACAACCAGAAAGTATAAATCAAATGAATGAATGTCAAATTCTATATCTGATTCATTCGATTTTTCACTCATTATTTCATTTAAATTGAAGCTTTTCTGACAAAACTTATGATGCCGCCACCATTTGCATCTGTCACTGACAATTTTGAAATCCACGGCAATCTATGTCGTTTGGTTCGATTACAGAATATTCATACCGTACCTTGTTATGGAATGAAAATACATGCGAAACACATAAGAAGTAAGTGTTTCAGAACAAATAATATTCTAACTCAAGAGTAAGAATGTATATGTTCTATTATTAAAAATGATTTCGGAATTTCTACATTCTTTAATGGTTGTGGAGAAAATAAGTTACTAGCCAACCTCAGTCAGTTTCGATAAGTAGTGCCACTTTTAAGGTCAAAATTTAAAAATAATAGTTATTTACATACGTATTACCTATTTTCGCATACCATTTTGGTTTTCAAAACAACGCTGCAGAACAGTTAAGAAGTATAAACATATAAAATATTTATAAATGTTAAAATATTCTACTTGAAATGTAAATAAATTTTTCAACGACCGCTTAAAAAATCGATGTAGGTATCTTATTTATATTTTGTTATTTAAAAATACATTGTCAATAAGAGTGAATGATTTTAAGGAAATGGTGCTTCAAGGATGACGTAGATATATATCGCGAATGAGAAATTGTGCTTAATGAAATGAAGAAAACTGATTATGCCAATGTTAACTGCTTCATTCTTTCTAATAGAGGAAATATTTTTCCTCCAACGATTTGTATACATTGCCTTGTTTGGAATATATATTCGGCAGGAGTAAAAATTAATTAGCTTCACAAATTTTCAAGATAATGTCGGCCTTTATTGTGTGTAAATGAGTTATGCGTATTTTTAAGTAAAAGACTTTTTCTCATATTATGCTTATACAATATCTGGTCCAATAAGTTCCAATTTTGTTTAGAGGTTTAGATTAAAGGTGAAGTCCCCACCTTTTGAGTAAATTATTTAGTAAATTTCTAAATTTAGGCTCGTCTTTGCATCGAGATACCTATTGAGTTTTACACGGTTATTCAAAAAATCTTAGTGAAAAAAAATTTACTTTCACATTTTGTAAAAAAATATGGTTCAGGGACATGAGAAGCTTTGACAGATGTATCGAACTTTTGCGGGGGGGGGGGGGGGCGAATTAAATGGAACGGTATAGAGTTTTACGGCCAAATTCACAATGGCTAACACAAGTCTAATTTAATAACCAAGAATGTAAATTGACAAATGTAAGAATAGACAACTACGTTTTGTATTATGGAGTTTTTCGCAATTAAGAAAAAATGGCAATTTAAGTATCTATTTTCCACTTGAAAAAACTAAACTCAGTTTAGGAACAAAGTTTTAGTTGGATATCACTGGGTATCGAGAAGCAAGACCATGTTTTAGAAAATTCAAAATCCTTACACTTTCATCACAGTACGTTAACGCGTCACTGATTTATAATAATAATAATAAAAATAATAATAATAATAATAATAATAATAACAATAATAATAAAACTTTTTTTCTTTAATTAAAAAGTATTAGATACAATAAAATGATTGAAGAAAACGTCACGATAATGTTAAAAATTTACATCAAACATAATATAGTTTTTTTTTAACAAGTGAAGGGAATAGCAATTTTTCTATAGTAAAAACGTAAGCCTATTCTTAAACAAGTTAATACTAGAATTTACTATGGATAATTTGGAATACATAATTTGATCTAGTGGCCTCAAGCAAAGACTTATTCGTGTAGGCAAATATGCACACTTTACTTATATAAACATCATAGAACGTTACCTGATAAGAATATAACAAAATGAGTCTTGCTTTCATTAATCATGAAGTTATTCTTAAGAGACCACAGCCTAACCCTATCATACACAATTTCGGCTGTGGTCTTCAAAGACACCAAATCAGGCATAAGCAAAATATTGGTGTCATCCGCATAACTGATAGTTTGCCCATCTTGGATAGTCCTGCTTAAGTAAAGAATCAGATCATTTGCAAAAATTATGTAAAACAAGGGGCCAAGTATGCAGCCCTGGAACACCCTGAGTCACTGGCAAGGGTCTGATTCTTTGGCCATTCTAGACCACAAACTGATAACGATTCTCCAAGTAAGATATAAGTGGTTCGTCCCTAATGCCGTAGGTGCCTCTCCAAGTTTGATAACAGTAACTCATGATCAACCATGTCAAAAGCACGGGAAAATCAATGAAGAGACCCATTGCATACAATTTGTTATCACTTCCTATCTTATTCTGAAATGAGCAGAGGGCAGTTTCCGTGCTGTTCCACCTGGTAAAACTATACTGACCCGCCGAAAGAACCTTGTTTCTTTTAAGAAAAGGTAATATTTGGTTCTAAGGTTCATTTCAAAAATTTTTGAGAAACAGGTTAATGGCGCGATAGTCAAATTATTAGAATCGCCCTTCTTATTATCTGGAATAACCGTTGCCATCTTCATCCAACCAGGAAATACGCCCTCCTGTGTGGATACATTTATAAGAAAGGCCAACATATCACAGAAATAGTATCTGCATTTCTTCAACAAGTCATTGGAGATCCTAAATTAGAACCATATGCATCACAACTTGAATAAATATGAAAGAGCTGAAAATTTGCACGAACAGGGACCTAAAAATTGAGTTTCTAAAACTGAGGAGATCCTGGAATGCGACCCTGCACTTTGCACCAGCCTTCTACAACAAGGTACCCATCAGAATAAGGGAACTGCCAGTAAAACTATATAAAACTGTGATTAAAAAGTATTTACTGAGAAAGGCTCTCTACAACTTTAATGACTTTTTGAACTGTGATATAAATGAGCAAGATTTTTAGCGTGTGAACTTTTCCTGGTGTTTGTACTATTAGTTTGTATCCGAACGTGAACTA
This sequence comes from Philopedon plagiatum, assembly GCA_963971165.1. Classification (NCBI taxonomy): domain Eukaryota; kingdom Metazoa; phylum Arthropoda; class Insecta; order Coleoptera; family Curculionidae; genus Philopedon; species Philopedon plagiatum. The sequence continues at coordinate 17,318,303 of OZ020190.1, read as the reverse complement.
TATTTGTATTCATGATTTTGTGAATACATTAGGATTGATTTTGGTGTTTATTGTTATTTTAAACTGTCCTAATTTTAACTGTCCTTTTTTTCTCGTATTTACATTTTGTATGACGATTGTAAAAGAAACTATTTTTTTTATCATGAAGTAAATTCTATTCTGTTCTAGTACAAAAATTATCTGAGGACCAAACAAATCGCAAAAATAATAGAATAACTCATAAGTTTTTAACAACGATTTATTAACAGCGACAGGGCTTTACTTGACAAAATGTAATTGGTCAACTGGAAAGTTCAAATTCAAACCAGCACTGAGTGTTCAACCTTTTTAAGGAATCATAATGGTGTTGATTTCCTTAATGCATTACATGCCTTTTTTATGTGTCTACACTGGAAAGTCAATTATTAAACTTTGAGAGCAAATAGCTAAGCTGCTAGTATTGCGAGCTAAATGCTAATTCATAAATGCGAAATGTCTCTCATTCAAAACAAATTCTTACTTTTACTATAAATGTCAAAATTTGTTTGTTTGTTTGTTTTGTGTCAGAGCTATACTACTAAAAATCATTAAACCAATTGTTTTTTTACAAAAAGAAGATAGGTTAATTTGTCATGATAAATAATACGCAGGATACTCCACAAAACTTAGTGTTCAATAATACATAAAGAATATAACTTATATTCGAGCGAGACCGCGGGTAAAAGCTAGTATTCTATAAATGCAAACAATTTAGGTGGTTGAATAAAACGCTTGTAAGGAATACGGCATCTTATGTATCTATTGCAGAATAGGTGAATTCTAATTGGAGAAAAGTAATTGCACCGGAAGATAATGGCCGATCACCGGATTTTCGGTTTAATTTAAGGAAAGTTAAAGCCGTAGCCTAACAATTGCAAAAACAATTACACGTAATTGTTTTAGTGATTGACATGGAATAGATTAGAAAAAGTTCGTAGTATAAGTTAGACGTGGTAAAATACGTTGAAATGAATTACATTGAATTATTTCCTTAAAGATGGTAGTACATATAAACATGTTAGAGATGTTGAAATAACATCTATTTCATCAGCTTGATCTATATATTAGTTGTACATCATATCAAGTGTACGGAGTGCGCCAAGCCAAGTACACGAACAATCTTGAGCACTTTTCGACCCCCCCCCCCTCTATATTCGAGGCTAGTTGCGTTACAGGACTAAATTTTTCAGGGGTGTTAAGGTTACCAAAAAGAAGCAGTATTCCAAATTTCATACGTTTAGGTGGAATAGTCTCCAAAATGCGAGAGTCCAAAAATCACAATTTCAGGCACTCACTGACTGACTGATAGATCATCATAAATCTAGGGTATTTCCTTCCAATCGAGCTAGAGCTTGAAATTTGGAACATAAATAGTGTTTAACGTGATAATTACGAGAAAAATCCAACATGGCAGAAAATCCAACATGACGGATTCTGACACGAAATAGGTAGTGACTTCTGATTTAGAAAGTTAAGTGTGTACGTAGTGTAGTAGTGGTGATTACATCCGCTGAAGGTCCCCGGTTCGATCCCGGGCGGAAACAGACTTTTTTTTAAATTTCTGATTTACTTTCAAATACCTCTATTTTATGACAATTGCAACAAACAGAAATATCAGGAATTTATGCAACCTTATCGACAAAAAGCCATTATTAAAACTTCTTGCTTGGAGAATACACATATGCTAATAATAAATAAATATCATTTGGTATCTGAACAAAGTTATGAAATCCTACCAAAAACATACATTTAAAAAAACAGGCCAAGTTCTTGTCAGGACTGTGTGTTGTTATCTGAAAAAAATAACTTAAATGTAAAAATTATGCCAATTCATTAAGGAACTGAGCAATATTGGGACCCTTGAAAACTTTCCAAGTTTGGTCTATAAATTTATCAATTCACACAATATTTCTCTGTGCTTATTAAAACACTGATAATATCGTGTAGGCAAGGAACTTGACATAATTTCTACATTTCAGTTATTTTTTTCAGATAACGAAACACACAGTCCTGACGAGAACTTTGCCTGTTTTTTACATGTATGTTTAGGGATATTCTGTACACCATCACTCCAAAGCATAAATGCACTACCATATTGGCTTTTTCCGTTATTTTTTTACAGTTTTGCTTCAGATCTTTAAGAATTTGGACATCTGAATGCCTACAGTGTTTTTTAAATTAGAACAGGTAGTTATTTTGGCTATCGACATCAATGAATTTGTCAATGGTAGCAATAAAATGATAATTTACAGCAAAGACATCTTCAAAACATCAAAATATCTGAATATTTTTTTAAATGTTAATATAACGGATTCTAGACAAATTTTAAGCTGCGTAGGACCTAGCTATAAATTACAAAATTTTATTTTAGATAATAAAAGTAATTTATTACGTTTATGATTGAAAATTCTATTGTTAAATTAAACGAAAATGTCCTTTTAAGGGGAACTACCTTGATTTCGATAATATTTTGGTTACTTTTTTATATGTATTGTGTCTATAAAATCAAATAGAAAATCTATGTGTTGTTGGATGCTGTAATCGCTAATATCGAAACAGTTTTATGGAACCCCAGCGGTTTGTCCATAAATATTTCTTGTTTTTTAAATGAGTTAACCTATCAAATAATTAATTACTGCGTTAACAACTTTGGGCGGAGTAAAAAGATGACATTTTACAAAAAAGATTTAATAGTCATTTTATTAGGTAGTTATTTTGAGGTCACGCGAATAGTCGTATGATTGAGGACCCAAGTCTTGAATTTTTTAGGTCATTTGTTTTTGGTTCTGTAATGATCAAAATTTCCTAATTTTCTATGATTTGGGAAACGGATTGATTGTGAATAGCATAGATAATAATTATATAGGTAAAAAATAAAATGTGGGGCGCTTTCTACCAGAATTTGGCATATCTCTCTTCTGACTTTTTTTATTGAGTTGTTTAATAAATAGTGAGTCTCCAAATTCAATATATATTCATTAAAGATATACCTGAAAGGTGTGAGATGAATCAGAATTTATTTATAAAAATAAAATTAGCATATATTTGTGAATTGTGAAATATTTTATATTTATTTCAACTGGAATTTATATGGCAAAGTTTATAAGTATCATTGGGTAATAATGCAAAATATTAAGAAATTATATGTAAGTGGTAAAAATGGTGGAGTTTTCTTTGCAAGCATGGCGTTACAGCAAAGACAACAACTCGAAAATAGTTTATGTTTAGTCATGAAAAACACAGGAAACCTAAAAAGACTTGTTCGATTTTTCACTCCCTCGCCGCTAGGATATCCGTGTAATTGTTTTAATTGAAATGGCGTGTTTGATATATTGTTTAAATGGTTACTTTCTGAAGAAGTTATCTACATAATGCTCTTTAAAAATATACTTAATGATGAATAAGAATAATTACGGGAAAATACATATAGCACCCGATAATTTCTTTTTAAACTTTGTCCAGACCAGCAATTGAAATAAAGGTGAGTTCGTTACCAATTTTTATTGAAAGATGGTCAAAAGATTGTTAAATCTCTTACTTTGTTCTGATTGTTTCTCCGTCATAACTATAATAAAATAGTCAGAATAAACAGTAAAAAATTCAAATGAAACTGAAACAAGCGAATTTCGTTTTGTCCCAGCGCCAAAAAGAAAAATTAGCAAAAATGTTGTGATCTTGGCCACCAACTTAGGGCAAAACGAAAAACTGTTAATTTTTTGTAATTTTTCTATTGTTTATTATATTATTACTTTATTTATTATTATTATGTTTATTTATTCATAGAAAAAGTACGTTTAGTTTGACTGTGGGTCTGGGTAAATTAATAAAAACATTAAAATAGTTTACTCCTATATATGAGTATATCCCTAATAGAGAATATGCATATAGGTAACCCAAATAAATCTGTAATAATAATAAATGATTATGGCGGTTGCTGTTATCCATTTATTTTTGTCGTTATTAACAAAAACAAAGCATTTTCTACTGCAAATTTTCGCGCGAATTTCGAAACTTGTAAACCGTGATCCCATTGGCTGTGTCGTCGAAAGTGTTGATATGACTCATAATGAGTACATGGCGAATTCTAATGTCGTAGGGTCATCGAAAAATCAATAAGAATGGCATTTAATGCGTAACTCATCCAATGAAATATCCCTGCGCATAAAGTAGAAGGTTTCCAAAATCTTATTCATGTATATTTCAAGCCAAAATCGGTCCAGAAACCTTTTAGTTTTGCAACAAAAACTGTCATTTTTGGGAAATTTTGACACATAGTAGTAAATAAACTGCAATTATTTGTTTCCATGGCTATCTTCGAAAATTCGAAAACTCAAAAATTTTCAAATTTTGCATGTCCTCGATGCAACTAAACCTATTTATTTATAACTTTAACGAAAAAAATAATGGATAAAATAAACCCAAAAAAAAAATCACTAAATAAGGAAAATAGTGAGGAATTATGGCGGTTAAAAATAGGATTCGTCGGAAAAGATCAAGAAAATTCGGTTTTTACCCCTTAAATACGCTCCTGGATGACCCATTCGGTATTCACTTTAAAGTGTGATTGTCCCTTTTTAAGATAGTGGTTGAAAAGTTGGAAAAAATTAAATAGAAAAAAACACAGAGTGATTCAAATGTACGGATGTCGAGGGCAAAAAGTCAACTAATCGAAATTTAATCGGTGATTGCTCCCTTCCTATAAAGAATGAAGAAACTTAAGAATATAGATATCATGTATTTCGACGAGCTCTTACCGATGACGTATATGGGATTTTAATTTGAACCATTTTGACCAAACAAAATATTAAAAACCGTAAAATATTTGGGTCAAAAATCGAAATTTCCAGTTTTTCCCAAATATATCCATTTTCCCGAGGTTTTAGGTTTAGATAAATGTATTGCAAAAATAAAGTATTTGAGACTTTAAAAATTCACTTATGAACCCGTTTTTCGATCAGACGCGACGTTTTGTTTTCGAGTTATTAGGTAGGTACCAAAGAGGGGCCTGCAAATGGCATTTTTCGACAAAAAAAATTCAAAAGAATTACTTGCCATTTTCCGATCAGCACCAGTTTCAATAGAGTTCTGACGCTCCGGGTCCTCTACAACCTCCGAAAATTTACATCGATTTAATTCACTTTCGTGATCTGTACCCGATTTCAAAGGAAATCGCGGAAATTTCGATGTTGACGTTTAATAGCTCCGAAACGAAACATCTTGTATACCTGTTGCTTTTACCGAAGCACCATTCCTCTATCAACCCAAAAAATTGGATTGCTCCAATTCTGACTGTTTCCGAGAAAACAAACCTGATCGACTTAGGGTTAAGCTTTACGTTAACATGTCGATTGACACTTATTTTTGCTGATCTCTTGACGTCATTATGTACTAAGGACAAATGGCTGCTTTTTAAATTGTAATAAATTATACCGAAAAGTAAACATTTTTTGTAGGTAAATTATCCTAGTAATTTTCTTCAAAGTTTTTTTTGGGGTTTGTAATAACTTCCTTAAACGATTTATGCAATAAAAAAATAAGTGCAAATTCCTTATTGTTCTCCATCATTAAGTATAACCTCCAAAAAATACCACATATTTAATTAAATGAGGTATCACCCATGGTGGTATTAAAAAAATGAGGTAGTTCTGGATGGACACAACCCTACGGAAATGTGGAAAATAGTATGTTCTTTCTTGCAAATATTTTTACGTGACTTATAAAAGTAAAATGTTATTTGTTGTCCAGGTTTTCCAAAATTAAGCGAATCAGTTAACCTATCAAAAAAAAAATAACAATAATTATAATTTTTTAACGAGGAGCAACTGCCAACAGGTTGCCATATTTGGAACTCCTTAAATTTTACCGAAAACGTCGTGACACGGTAATTAAATTTTCAATCGGTAACTAATCATTCCAAGTTTTCTGTCATCTTCGAACAACTTTTTCTATTACAAAATATTACCTATTACTTACCCAATAACATTGAACACTCATCCCTAGATCGATCACAGGATCGATTTTCTCTGCCAGGTTGCCGCTGCCTATTTCAGGGAATCCGTTTGAAATGTACGAATTCGAATTCGGGCCCAGTCACCAGTCAATGACGCCGTGCAGTGTTGCCGGATCGTTTGGCAATCAGCTGAAAGCAAATGCGGAAATAAGGTTTAGTATGTTTTGCTTGGGTAAACAGAATGTTGTAAAAATAAATAAATTTGCACCGGTAGATACGCCGGGTTGTCTAGGTTCTAGATAAACGAAACCAATGTTAAGGTGTTTCATTTTGTGCAAATTCGTTTAGACGTTGTATTCAAATCATCAGTTTACTTTATATATGTAAATAAAAATGATAAAATCAAGAGAATTAATATCTGTGTTAAAAACAATGTAATGATAACAATTTAGATATTTGCTATTTTTATTAAAGAAAATGTTTATGTTTTTATTTAAGGTAATATTATTCCTTTAGAAGTAGACCTGCAATTGATAGAAAACATTTTTTCTTATTTGTCGCCCCAAGTTGAGCGCCAAAAATTCATAAGCGCCAAAAATTAAAAAAATGTGAATTTTTGGCAACTAACGTTCTACACAGGGTGTTCATTTTATTATTTTTCTTTCAGGAGTAGCTCAGAACTGCAATTTAAATAGAACATTTTTTCTATAAAATTCATAAGCGGTTATTTCTTTTGTCCCATGTTGAGTGCCAAAAATTTTGTTGTAATTTTGGAGGTGCTTATTTTTCCACTTTATTTTTCTTTTCGAAGTATTCCAGACCTACTATTATTGGGCTATAAGATTTTTTTATAAAGATATTCGTAAAGGCACTACGAGTATAAGAAAGTTTTTATTTGTTTTGACCCAAGTTGAGCGCCAAAAAATCATAAGCGTAAAAAATTAAAAATATTGTAAATTTTTGGCCATTAGCTTTTTGTACAGGGTGTTAATTTTTTAATTTATTATTTTTCTTTTAGAAGTAGCTTAGACCTGCAATTTAAATAGAACCTTTTTTTATTAAATTCATAAGCGGTTATTTGCTTTGTCCCATGTTAAGCGCCAAAAATTTTTTTGTAATTTTGGAGGTGCTTGCTTTTTAATTTTTCTTTTCGAAGTATCCCAGACCTACAATTGGACTATAATATTTTTTTCTATAAAGATATTCGTTAAGACACCATAAAAAGGTTATTTGTTTTGACCCATGTTGAGCGCCAAAAATCGGGACATTTGTGATTTTTTCATGGTATTATATAGGATGTTCATGTTCTCAATTTTAATATTTTTGTTTTAGAAGTAGCTAAGACCTCCAATTAAAATGAAACATTTTTTCCAATGACAAAAAAAACAAGAAAGCTGTTATGTTATTTTCTGCCTCTTGTTGAGCGACAAGAATTGCAACAAATGTTTTAATTTTTCTCGTATTATTAGTAACCACACAGCAACGAGTATTATAAAATCCTAGAAAGAAACAAAATTCATTACAAAAAAGAGAAAAAGAAAATTAATCAAAAAAACATTAATGACCAAGTGGGAGTGGCAAGAAAGAAGAGAAAGGAAGATTGTTCTAACATGAAAGGTAGTAAAAGTAAAAGAATAAAATAATTGCAAAATATGGTGGTCGTCATGAATATCTTTTGCTGCTTTTTTCTATTTTTTTAAGTTTTTAGATTCAAATATGGAGCCATACATGAAATACGGCGAAACTCATTGACACTACTATCTATACACCCTATGACCATAATTATTTTGAGACATTTTTCTTCTATAGCCTACAAGCTTGAAAGTACACGATTTTTTTATTAGTTTTAAAGCACTTTCCTAGTCACGTCATTGATAGATGCTTCAATTTCTAGACGACTATTATTGGCGAAATAAGTTCATCGCCTACACCCAGCGCATATTGGATTTGATCTACGTTTTACAAGTAATTATTTTTTTAAGAAAACGGTAATAGTAGGAAGTTTACGACCATTCTAAAGGTTAAGTCAATATATTACGTGATTTTTCAAGAAGGTTCTTTCTCAATTTGCCCTTATACATTTTGGTTGAAATTTCATGTGCATAATATTATGACCTTCACATTATTAATTTAGTTGTGCATTAATCCAAACCGGTTGACATTTAGCGATAATAGACAAATCATATTTGTACATAGATTATTATCAAAAAATATAAAGCATATCTAGAAATAAATAAGACATGTTTAGCTACTGTTGATAGTACAATATGTGTCTATTTTTGTTTAGGGTATAGGCGGCGCTGGTAAACACAAAATTTTAAAATGGTTTTCGTTTTTAGAGGATACGCATGATTTGATTAAAAAATAATAATGTTTTGAGTTACTAGAGTGCAGAGAACAACGAATTTAAAGATTTGGCTATAGTATATCAATGTGTATTCAAGTAAACAACTGAATATTTCTGTTTGATTTCTTGGTTAATTTTAAGACGAAAACATGGTGTTTTAATGATTTTATTATACCAAAAATTTTTGTTTCCTCAATTTTAAAATAAATCTTGGAAACAAAGCAAAAACGACAGTACTATGTCTAATATTAGAATAAGCAGATTTAGATTTACTTAAAAAGAGATGTATGGCAATTTACCCTTATAGTAAGTGGTAGGTATTTGTAAAAATATAATAAAGAAAATAGCACTCTTTTTTTACACCTTACAATAAATGACTTTTTGGTTTAGAAAATTTATTTTATTTCTAATATTGGCGTAAGCATTACGAACTTCCCACAATTAGGATAATACGAGAAGATTTATATATTAATGTAACGTGGGGACAAATTTTTATGCAAATAAGTAATGAACAACTAAACATACTCTCTTCTTACTAAGTTAAAAACATAAAAATTGTTACAATTATATTTTTGTTTAGCTGGTTATAATTTTTTTTCTTTCCAACATGCAAAAACTTAATACCTGTGACATTTTTCATTATTCTTTCAATAAAATCAAATTAACAGTTGTTGCAACTTAAAATTCTAAATCTCTTACCAAAAAATTAGTGTACAAAAATCCAGATCACTTATAAAAATGCGACTATGTACAGTATTTTAAATTCTACTGAAGTCGAGACCAACTTGACAACACTGTGTGACGAAATTTCGCGCACCAATCAACCTGCGAACACCGTAATGTTGCTGTCCTGCTGACCGCAGGAGACTCAACTCAAGTTGTCGCGGACGATACGCGCGCGTTGGATCAAATGCCCGGAGCGCGCAAGAAGTGCTGCTTAAAGTAGGATGGCGAGGTTGCCGGTTGGTGGGTGGGTGCATAATAAGGTCGTTGCAGGATTACGTAGCTGCATTGGGAGAGCTTTTTTCAAAAATGTGGCTGTATAAATTAGTCACAATATCTTAGCCCTGTAATGTAAATATGCTGATGTTTAAATTTCAGTAACGCTTTTTTGAAAGCAATATTGAGCGGTCATTACTACTATTTTGGCGTTTCTAACATTGTGTTGTTGCTCAGTTATTTGATGTTAAAAAAAAATAATGACTTTCCAGTGTAGAGACATTAAGAACGCATAATATAAGTCACTAGAGAAATCAAAATTTTAAAGGGAAAGTACAATAAATAAAAAATTTATTTTGTACTTTTCTATTAACTGTTAGGTATGGGTCTACACTGGAAAGTCATTGGCTTTTTATAACAAATAACTGGGCAAAAACTAAAATACTGGTTTCAAGTTTGAAGGAAGAAAAAGCGGAGCGTCTAATGGTCTAAGACAGTTGTTCCCAACTGGTGGCATGCGTAACACTGGTGGTATGCTAGAGCATTTGGGGTGGTACGCAGAAGGGTTCATTAATAATACAAAACAAAAGTACTGGGTACAAAGTTAGAACTTCCTGTTTTATTTATACTTAAATACATTTCGTAAAGTTATATTCACATGTTTATCAATGTCGATGTCAATTCATTTATTTATATGTCATGAGGAAGGCAATATTCGTCTGAAACAGGTTTATCTAAGATCTGGAACATTCTATTTCGGCCGAGGAAGTTACCATTAAAATATATTTTTTTCCTTTCCACACACCCTATATAATATAATAAACTTCGATTTAAAACTTTTAATATTTTGTTACAAAAAGACAAGTCATTTATATCCATTCTTTGTCTTCGCAGTTTCTTCAGTCGAACAAGAGTCTGATTATCTTTCTTCGTTATACGCCATCCAAGTCGTGTCTTCCGTGACATGGCGAAAGGGCAGACCTTTTGCAGTTTTGGGCTCACGGCAGCTCATCTTGAGGTCACGGCTTCCTCTGGGTCTGGTGATTGACCTCTGCGGAAGGAAGGAAAGTGGGGAAGCGCGGGACAAGGTGACGCCTTCATCGCGTTCGGGAGAGACCTAGATCCGCAAAAATGAGAGGCTTGTTGCCAAAGTTGGAATAAAATGTATTATGTTCATTTTTCCGATTAAAGAAAAGCTGCTCTTCCAAGACTACATTGTAAATATAGGTAATATAAAGCAAATTTTTTTGCAAAATATTAAAACTTAAGTTTGTTCGTTTGTTCGTAATGGGATTATCTTATATAAATAAAAAAAATAGTGTAGGTTAGTGCAATTTCTTGCAGCACAAATGAATAGATTTTTAGAAAAATTCACTGTTATTAAAACAGAGAAGGGTTTAAGATTACAGATTCAACTAAGTTTAGTACTATAAATTTATTTTTGAGTTATTTCGCAAATGCATGAAGAAAACTGTCATTTAAGTTTGTATTATCCACAATAATAGAATTAAATTAATTTTAGGAACAGCTCCGATAAAAATCATTTGTAAACAAGATAAATCACAAATAATAATAATAAAATAACTAATTAGTTTTTAATGACTTATAAGCAGTGACAAGACAAAAGCTTGTGAAAACGGATGTGATTAACTAGAACATCTGATTTTAAAGCAGTGCTAACCTAAACCCGTTTAGTGAAATCGGGGTCCGAATTATCTGTTACCAAAAACGTTTCTCTCTTTACCGCCTGTTCATGGTATTTTGCAAACAGTCCTAGGGACGTTAAAATTTATCATCCAGCTTTTCTAAATAATTTTTAAATATATTTTTTTGAAGACTAAAAAGTGTCTCTTGCAATCTTAAAACTAAATGAAACTAGGGTGGAGACAGCCCAATCGGCCCCCAGGAAGCTTTTAAGATTATCGCTGTCATCACTTAAAATTTCATATTTCTAGACCGCGCACTAGGAAATATATCATCCCTCCGGACTGATGATCGAGATCAGACCACATTCCGTATGCTACATCCATACATACACCTATAAATACACTAATACATACATACAAACATATATACAAACACATTTTCCTAGATGATTAGAAATTAAAAAAAAAACTTAAGAAAAAAATGGTACACCATAATACCGTTTAATGACAGGTTTTCACTGAAAAAAATCAATTTTTAAGCCCTAAATTCGCTTCTGAATGTCCCATTACATATGTTCTAAAAACTGTAAACAAAAATAGACATATAAAATATTTTTTTTCAAAAGAAAACGAATTCTGGCTGGTTATATGGTAATATACAGAATGTTGTATTTTGAAAATATCTGATGACAATTCACTGCGTTACAAATTGAAATAAAAATCGTGTACCCTCTTCAAATTATCGTATTTATTTTATGAACTTGCTCTCTTATTAAGAATACAATACATAGTGTTTCGTTTTCTATCACGTCCCATTGGTTAGGTACAGTCAACAGCAACAAAACAAAATGATAACACTGATTTAAATGTATCGTTATCAACTTTTTCCAATTTTTAAAAACAAATAATTACACTAGAGTTAACAAAATTATTTTTTGAAATAGTACTATTACAATTCAAATAAAAAAAAACACTGAACTTGGACGAGAAGTAAGAAATTGTTAACTTTTTCTCTTATGGGACAAAGAATCCTCTTTCTTTAGACGCAAGCAGTAAATGCCTAACATAGCTGCATTCCAACGACTTTGAAACCGCTCCTCAAGCCTCCGCTCAGCAACCGCTCCTGGTGGAATCGCTTGCCCTGTTTATCGAACACGGCTCTAAGGTTGGAGGGGAAAAATCGAGAAAATAGATCTTGAGCGAAATTCTGCATCCAATCTCTTTGTAAGTATGTAATAAACTGTTGACTAAAATTTCCGTATTTTCGGCTCTGTGGTTCCCTAAACAGTCAGTGAAATTAATTTTGCTTCACTTAATTTTGTGAAAATCGTTAAATCGACTTGAGATATAAAAAACCTTTACCGCTCTTATCCATTGCCTTCACAAAATTCTTCATCAAACCGAGCTTAATAGAATTCAGTGGAGGTAGAATGACATTTTGTTTACATTCTTCACATTCATAATAAATAATAATAATAATAAATATCAAACTAATTCCATATATTGATCAAACAATGTCATTACGCAACATTTTTTAACATTATAATGACCCTAAGCAGAGGTTTAAAGTTTGCTGCAAGAGAACAACATCGAAGTTTTGCCCTGGCCATCGCAGTCACAAGATTTTTAATCCTATGGAAAACATGTGGGACTACGTTGACAACCAAATATGGCATAAAAGCTACACCAGTCCCAGTGAACTCTTCACAGTATTGGAGGAAACCTGAGAAATTGAAAACATATCCTATATTCAAAAACTGAGTCCGTGTCACGAAGATGTGCAGACGTTGTTAGGCAGAAAGAATACTACACCAAGTATTAATATAAAATTATTGGTACTTTATTCACACAATAAAAACTAATTTTTTGTTTAAGTTGCTATAATTTTGTTTAGTCTAAAATTAAAAGATATCTGTAAATTTTTATATATATAAAAAGAGATTGTCCGTATCCGTCATACAATAATTAACAACAAGTCAAGTCGACGAGGGCTGTTATGGAAACATTTTTCAATTTCTTAAAAAGTTTCTATAATTATGATCACTACTGAATATGTAAGTTATACAACACCGCAGTAACTCTGTTAAATATCTAGCATTGTTTTTCTGTTTTATATTTTGACTTAAGGTTATTTTATTTTAAGGTTAAACTTAGATTATTAATGGACTACATAAATTGTTAACAATTAATATGGGCCTGGCTTTCAAGATTTTTCCCTAAATAACATATCAACAAAAAGTCAAGTTTAATTTACATACACATTTGTCTAAATTTGGAGTCTTTAGTATATTCAATGCCAAGTCAGTCATAATATTTGTAAGTAGTTAAATTGTCTATTGTGTATGTGAAAAAACTATCATGGTTTATTTGTTCAAATTTGAATAGACGTGGAATCCAAAAATGGATATGTAGGAAGGATTTGGTAAATGAAAAACATAGCGTAATATTTCAATAACCTGTATAGGTAATACGGCGTAAATATTGCAGACCACTAAAGTCGAGCATTTATTAAAAACACCATTAATCAATCTTTTAGATTTCAGATGATAATATAAGGAAGGTTATTAAGTATTAAGCTTTTGGGATCTAGGGAAAATTTTCGACACCAAATTTTTCAAAAAAAAAAAAATTTCAAATGTACAATTTTCCGACAATACGTTTTTTCTCAAAAGATTATCTCTGGAAAATGCGTTTTTTTTTCAAAAGATCATTTCTCAAAAATGCGTCTTAAAAAAAAATTATTTGAAAAATACTTTGAAAATGCCGTTTTTCGAAAATTAAACTTTGAATTATAATGGCCCAAAAAATCCTAAACAACCTGAACAAACCAGAGCAAACCTGCAGAGATTCGCCTGTTCTGGGTTTGGTCAGGTTTGCTCAAACTGTTTTTCTGTCTCTATTATAAACATTTTCCAAATTAATAAAATCTGATACTTGCTACCTACCCCAACAGTAGGTATATTCTGAATACATTAAACTTTTTCAGTAGACCAAAATTTCGTTGTTCAATAATGTATTTTCAAAGAGACTATATTTTTGAAAAAGGCATCTTTAAAAAAATGTATATTCGAAAAAAGTATTTTTTAAAAAAATGTAAAAAAACCTTTAAAAAAACGGGTTTCCAAAACTCCTCACAGATCAGAGGATCTGATTGTTTTACAAGAGTCTACGATTACAGGTAGGCAGCGGTGCACCCAGGGGAGGGGCTGGGGGCTACAGCCCCCCCCCAAACCAACATTTCAGACACACAAAAATTTAAAAAGTGCACTTATTATTGAAGCAATCCGCACAATTCCAGAAATCCACGACAAAATCCTGGGTGCGCCCATGCAGGTAGGTATTTCTCGAAAATGTTAAAGGGTTTTTTCAGACTCTTCAACTGCTTTAGGAGTTACACACATTAATTATATTTTGTGCACCCAGGCAGAACCGGAAAAATTAAAATGTTAGCAAGACAAGATAAATCACCTTCTTGAACCTTTTTATAAGAAATAACGAAAGTATCTTTAATTTAAACTTTGTAGAACATCGCTACAAAAATCTTGTAACAATATGTACAAACCTCAACGGCGCATGTGACGAACCCCCCTCCCCCACGATATCGACAGTTTTGGAGTCCACGCAATACAAAATAACCAATCATAGGCTTTTGCATAAAATAAACACATTGATATGTTTTATTTCAATTTATTCATTTTACAGTAGTTAGTCGAAGAGCCGACTGTCAAACTTTCTATATACCCAACATACGGTCAGTATCATATGGGATACCAGACATCATCCTACCGTAACCACTTGGCAGCCCTCACATTATAAAATCATTATGAAATTAGGGCTGCCAAGGGGTTGCGGCAGGGCGAGGTTTGACACCCCGTGGTCATATCTCATCCCCTAGATCTGACACTTTGTACTCTTTAAGACCGACATTTTGACATCAATCTCATTCATGTGGTCTAGAATAGTCAAAAATGTAACCGGAAGTGACGTCAAAATTCCATGTTTCCGCTAAACTAGCATCATAATAATGATGGCTCCACGTCCGTCCATGTCATTGCTAACTCACAGAATACAAAGTTTGTTGTATGTTTTATACATAGATAGTAAACTTGATGGTCGGCTCTTGGACTAAAATTGTTATAATATTTGAAATCAAACAAAATTATTATTATCACAAGCATCGGATCCAGGAAATTCAAAATTACAAGAGTTATTCTTTGATGATCCCCCAACTACAACGTTTTCCCAGTACCAATTTTCACATCCGTTATCTGCACAGAGCACATAAATTTTTGTAGCTGTAGGTTCCACTATTCCATAAAGGTTCTTAATGGTCAAATTTTTAATGGGTACGTTGTTCCTTGCTGGCTGACCTGGATTGGGGTAGTTTTGTTCAATATTTATCCCATTTGTGCTGGTGCCTAAAAAAATAAGTGTAGTAGCACCAGTAATAAAAAGTGAATCAAAACCTAGAGGACAACCGTCCTGCAATACTATTCCTGAAATAAGTAAAAAAGTCAGGGATAGAAGAAAAAATACACTATGAAGTGAAATTATCAATAAATTGACTTGTTGTCAGTATAATTGATCATGTGAAGGAGTGAAGGCTAAAGCAAGAACTGTTGCAAGAAACCAATAATTGTGGACACACTAACAAAACTAACAAGAAAATAAACAGTTACTATTACCATAGACTAAATAGTACATAGACGAATACTGCCGTGCAACGAAATGCGGATCTCCCTTGAGACATTTGGTGGGTTTACTGGTTTATGGTTTAAAAGTTTGTTTGTCTACCATTATATAAATATGTATACCATGTATCTACATGTATATAAAATGGTGGGCAAACAAAGTTTTAAACCATAAACGAGTAAACCCACCAAATATTTCAAGGGAGATCGGCTTTTCGGTGTATTCGAGTGTCTGTCTATATTCTTTATAGTCTCTGCTGTTACTGACTTTAAACGAAACTGCAACCAGGCCTTAATCAGGTTCAAAAATTAAAAAAAAAAATTTAATGTACACGACGGACCTATACTTTTAATGTTTTCTATTAAAAGAAGATATTGGTTTTGCTAACTTTACTTTTATTTTACTTTTTCCTCACCTAACAAGAAGATATTCTCATACGTAACGTTCTGTATAAGTCCAAGTCCGCCCTGATTGTGTGTCTTTATATGAATTCCATTTAAACCACCATAAAGACTCGAATTTGCAAAGTAAACATTAGTAAGAGTATTTAGGGGGTCAACAACTCCAGTGTCATTAATAAAACCCACAGATATACTTAAACCATGGCTATTGTAACATACTAGGTCGTAGACGGTAATGTTTGAACCTAAAATTACAAATTGTTTTATTAAATCCATATTATGTAGAAGTTGTTTATGGTATTGGAACAAATGTACAGGTTCGGTAGAAGTACGTCAACAAATCGAAGCCATTTTGGAACGACAATAAGTATAAATGCTAATGCAACTCCCGAAATTCCAGAGAAAATGGGCAAAATCTGAAGTTGCATTGCACTCACCCATCGCCGCCCCAGAATGGCTTCTTTATTGCACTACTTTGAAACAGATATAAAAAGTTTAAATTGTCAAAATTAGCTCGTTCGGCAATGCAATCTTTTCCATCGTTTTGCTCGGAATCTTTGACGGTCACATGACCTATTATTGTAAACAGTACGACCGATCGCGTGCCTGTCAATAATTCCGAGCAAAACGATGGAAAAGATTGCATTGCCGAACGCGCTAAATGACTGCACCTATCAGAATTATTCATTTTGTATATACCGCATCTTAGAGCCACACAATCATCCTGATTATACACTAGAGCATCGTAGATTAAAACATTTGTTGAATTCCACACTTCAAATCCATCAGTATTTCCAGCGTAAGTAGTAGGACGTTTTTCCTGAAAAACCAAATGGACACCGAAAATATCAATCTCTTATTGCATAATAAAAAATATGTATTGCATATACATTTTAATACATGAGGCGGTCCATTCCAAAACTGGCCTTATCCATGTTAGATGATTTTACAGTATTAAAGAAAAACGAACTATTTTAAACTGCTTGGTAGTAAACAATTAAATTTAGGCTAAAACTAGTCCGTTGCTTCCCTTTATTCATTATTTTGGTATGGCATACGTTTACTTTCCCTAATAAATCCACAATTTGAATTATTTTGATGGATAAAGCTGGTTTTGACATAACAGATTAGATAAAGCAAGTTTTGGAAAATTAGGTTGATACAAAAAATGTTGGGTCACCAGCTCTTTTTATGCCTCGGCCAGGAGGGGCCAGGTTAATTACACTTTCATCATTTGATGATAAATTCATATATTTTTTTTAAATATGACCAACATTCGCCAGGTTATGACCAGTGATGGGCAAATACCGGGTATATTGAAACTTAGGTAAATACCTAAGGTATCTAACCGGTGTATACCTGGTAGATATCCAAGTGTCGCATTTCTTGTAATTTTATGGTATTTTAACAAGTTATTGTAGTTCGATTCGGTCGATTAAAAACAAGAAATAATGTACAAAGATTTACCTTTAAATAAATCACGAACAGAGAAAATATTTAATAAATAGAAATAAAAATGACAAATTAACAAAATTAAATTTTTTAATTCTAAAAAAATCATAAGCAAAACTGCATAAATATATACTTTTACAAAATTACCATTCTTATTAAAATTTTTGTCGGCTTGTCGCTGTAACAGCGGGGCTATTTCGTAGTAATAATAAATAATACTAATAATAAATATCGGGAATAAACCAGGTATATGTATATTGTGTATAAACCAGGTAGGTATACAGGGTGTTTTCTAATTGAATGTCAATATTTAATGGGGCGATTTTGGGGTCCATTTTAAAAAGAAAACTTCATATGAACGTATGTCCTAAACGTCTTAACTTTTGAGATACAGGGTGGTAAAGTTTTAAAAAATAAATAGTTTTTTATTAATATCTGTAATACCACTTTAGATATTTTAATTAAATTTGGCATACGTGTGCAATGTATCAAGAGGCATTATTTAGCGTACCACAATTTTTATTATTTCCACCAGTGGCGTTCGTACGGAATTTCAACTGCCTATTTTGGCAGACATTGTTGGTACGCCACTGATTTCTCGCAAAATTAAAATTATTCCTGAAATCCCCAATTATTCTAAGCAAATTTGATCTCTTGAAGTTTTTTAATCCGATGCACGGTTTTCGCTTAAAAAAATAAAAACCTTTTCTCTGCATGATCATAACAATATCGTTAATATGACAATATCACCATGCAGAGAAATAGATTTTATTTTTTAGATCGAATTTGCTTAGAAATTAATAAGGATCTCAAAAATTAACTTCCTTATTCA
Source organism: Philopedon plagiatum (assembly GCA_963971165.1). Lineage (NCBI taxonomy): Eukaryota > Metazoa > Arthropoda > Insecta > Coleoptera > Curculionidae > Philopedon > Philopedon plagiatum. Next base: position 17,300,026 of record OZ020190.1, on the reverse strand, counting down.
TTTCTAAGCAAATTTGATCTAAAAAATAAAATCTATTTCTCTGCATAGTGATATTGTCATATTAACGATATTGTTATGATCATGCAGAGAAAAGGTTTTTATTTTTTTAAGCAAAAACCGTGCATCGGATTGAAAAATTCAAGAGATCAAATTTGCTTAGAAATGATTGGGGATTTCAGGAATAATTTTAATTTTACGAGAAATCAGTGGCGTACCATCAATGTCTGCCAAAATAGGCATGTGAAATTCCGTCTGAACGCCACAGGTGAAAATAAAAAAAATTGTGGTACACTAAATAATGCCTCTTGATACATAGTACATGCATGACAAATTTAATTAAAATGCCTAAAGTGGTATTAGAGAAATTAATAAAAAACTATTTATTTTTGAAAACTTTACCACCCTGTATCTCAAAAGTTAAGACGTTTAGGACATACGTTCATATGCAGTTTTCTTTTTAAAATGGACCCAAAAATTGCCCCCTTAAATATTGACATTCAATTAGGAAACACCCTGTATATCCAATATTCTTTAATTGGTATATACCTCCCGTCGGTATATAACCAAATTATATTTACCTACCCATTAGGTATTTATTTACTCACCGCCCATCACTGGTTATGATGAGTAGCAAAAACTACAATAACATGTCGAATGTGTTGTTGGGAACATGTGATCAAAAATCGTGGCTTTTTATTGGTCCTATGGATAAAGCAGGTTTGGCATTGATACTGATATTTTAAACGCTATTTTAAAGGTAATTTAAGCCGTTTTGACAAAATATTATTTAGTTAGCCGATAAAGATCAAAAATAAGATTTAACTGGCAATAACATCTCACGTTTTCAATAAAAGTGGAGTAGGCAAGTTTTGGAATGGGCCGCCTCACACATAACATGTATAATATTTAAAGAGCAGTAAAAAAGTTCCTATTAGCTTAATCATTACCCGATCTCCAGCCGAATTATTGTAAAACCAGTTAGTGTACGTAACATTATCAGAATTTGTTACTTGCACCAGATCATGTGGGGCATTAATTACACTTATATTTCTAATAACTGAATTGAAGGTTTGAATTGTAAAAAAGTTGGGTTTCGCTACACCTCCACCACCATGCCCATCCCAGTACTTTTCGCCTTGTCCATCAAAAATGTGACCTAAAATAACGCTATATATATAGATGCCCCTAAACAATGGGAACGCAATTAGAAAGAACATCTAGGAGACTGTGTCCGCGCAATGGAGCCGCTCTTGCCCTAACGGCAATTAACTCACTTGAATTTTCGCTGTTGCCCGATCTCCCGCTGCCTGGATTAAGACAGTGCCAGTGGAACAAGTGACTATATTGTTGGTCAAAGCGAGACTCCATCGAGCGGGCAGTTTTCTATTAGATGATCCTTGCAGTGGCTCAGCCCGTTATATTCTTTGGTGTTAATGGATGATTACAGTGATAATCGTGCAGTACAAGCGGTACTAAAAACTATACCACTGGTGCTGTATAGCCTGACATCACCTTTTTTATTGTAATTACAGTATTAATAACTTACCTTCGTCTCCTTGAACAATGATTCCTGTCCCATTAATTGTCACTAAAGGTCCGTACCAAGGAGTAAACTCAAAAGTAGTTATTCCCTTAAATGTTACTGTGGCATCATTTGTAAGGTTAAGTTTTAAAGTTTTACCTGCCGGTACCGTGAGGTTCTCTATAATAATATCTTGACAGCTTCTGGTTGCATTTAGTACTTGGTCAAATGCGGTCACATGACAAGATTGTGCAAGATATTGGGGTAGAGTTACAAGTATTATTAACAATGTTAATTTCAACATATCGATATAGAATTTAACTTGTAATAACAGCAAGCGGTAAGTGTTGTTTAATAGTCACTATTCAACAGTATTATTTACTACGATAAAATTCTATAATCTTGTACTTGAGTACCTAGCAAGTACCAATAATTTGAGATAATATTAAAATATTTTAATTATCATTATTTATTAAAGTTAATAAATAAGTAAGTAAATAATTGAATTCTAGGATTTTGCATCAAATAAACACATTGAATATTAATATTTTATAATAATTTATTTATTTTACCATTTCTAACATTATTAAACTATACTTAAATAATAGTTTAATTATCACAAGCAGATGATCCAGGAAATTCAAAATTACAAGAGTTATTCTTTGATGATCCCCCAACTACAACGTTTTCCCAGTACCAATTTTCACATCCGTTATCTGCACACAGCACATGAATTCCTGTAGCCTTAGCTTCGACTTGTCCATAAAAGTTCTTTATTGTCAAATTTTTAATGGGTACGTTATCCCTTGCTGGTTGACTTGGATTGGGATAATTTTGTTCAATAGTTATGCCATTTGTGTTGGCTCCTAAAAAGTAAAATTTTAATCACTAATAATGAAGCTCATACGAGGTAGAAAATATACAATATACAAGGTGGTTCAGAAGTCCCGCATAAAATTCATATTTCTTTAATGCGTTATTTTTGAGTAATTCGCTAAAACGCATGAAATTATTGAACTTCACTATTTTTTTCAAATGACAACCTATGTCAAATGTAGGTTCGTTGAGAAGCTCGTTAAAGACTGAATTTAATGGTATCAATAGCCTCATCAGAAAAAATAATATTTTGTTGAAATTCGTTATTTTCGTCACATCGTCATCATTTCTTCACAAAACTGTAGTTTTCTATCATAATCATTCTCTAAAAGCTCCTGTACAAGGTACAACTTATATGGGTGATACTTTGAACTTTTTACAAATCTCAAGACGGTTGATTTGGTAGTAAGCCCTCCCAACCTCCAAAGTTTTAAACCCCGTGTCAGATGCCCACGGAACGTTAGCACGTAGGCTTGAAGTTTACGTACAAAATATACAAAAAAAATCTACGCATTCTTGTTGATTTCTCAATACAAAGCCCAGATTTGCCATTTATACATTTTTATAGCATTTTTACAACACTCCAAAAAACCTACAAAAAAAATTAAAATATATATTTTAATGATACTGCTACATTCAGTTATTAACGAGCTTCTCAACGGGCCTCCATTTGACATAGGTTTGCATTTAAAAAAAAATTGGGGTGGCTGGGGGTTTGAAGGGAGGCAGTTGAAAATATTACAGAAAAATGAGTAAACAGTTCAATTAATTCACGTGTTCTAGCGTTTTACTTAAAAATAACGCATTCAAGAAATATTAAAGTTACACAGGACTTCTGAACCACCCTGTATCAAGAAAGGCCATCAGGGATAAAAATTATATTATTACGTGAAAGTGTTACTATTGGGTCGCATTTGTTTTTTAACGAATCTATAGACGTTTTAAGCAAGAATAATTAAGATTTTTGTTTAAATTTTAATTGTTAGTAACTTAACACTAAAGAACTAATAATCAAGCCTATTTATATGTATTTTTGAAATAGCAAAAAAAGGAGTTATTTAAATTATTGTAATAAGATATTTTTTCTATCTTTATAGTTTTCGCTTTAAAATGGCGAGACTAAAATAAACGAAAATCTTGTACATTAAACATTTATTTAATTTATTGTTTTTACTGTTTCTACTTATATTTTACGTTTTTCTTGCCTGACAAATAGATGTTCTCATAAGTAATGTTCTGTATTAGACCAAGTCCTCCCTGATTGTGCGTCTTGATATGAATTCCGTTTGAACCAGCATAAAGACTGGAATTTGCAAAATAGACATTGGTAAGGGTGTTTAGGGGATCAACAACTCCAGTGTCATTCATAAAACCCACAGATATACTTAAACCATGGCTATTGTGACATACCAGATCATAAATGGTAATGTTTGAACCTAAAATTACAAAATGGACATTTTTTATTAAATAAGAAATTTCTTATATCTAGTATCTATTCACGCACATGTACTTTTTCGTCACAAAACGAAGCCTTCTAAAATGGCATCTTCACACCAGCATACCTCAACTTTAATGCACTAAGTACTTTGGTTTGAGTGAACATATACGAAGGTATATATATATATATATATATATATATATATATATATATATATATATATATATATATATATATATATATATATATATATATATATATATATATAAAAAGGGGGAAAAATTTTGGCTAATAAGACAAAACCAGTAAGTTGCGTTCTTGCATTAAAGTACGGGGGGTCCAAGACCTTATGGATAACCCCGGGCCGGTAGACAGTTAGCAAGAACGCAACTTACTGGTTTTGTCCGATTAGCCAAAATTTTTTCCCCCTTTTTATATTATGACGGACGCTAAATCATTTTTTCTTATATATATACATATATATATATATATATATATATATGTATGTGAATTGCCGGGTTCCGGGACTTTGGTAAGTGCTATGTATATAGCGTTGGATGCAACATATATAAGGTCAACTATGTGAAAAACTTGGGATTTTAAAATTCATGCTCAAATTTTTGAGATATGCTACTTTAAGTATGTTATGTCGTGTTCCAAGACATTTTCGTATATAAAGAGTATGTATGTATTTTAGGTTGTGTACATAGCGTTGGATTCAACATACGTAAGGTCAACTAGGTGAAAAACTTGAGATTTTTAAATTCATGCTCAAATTATTCAGATATGCTACTTTAAGTATGTTACGTCGTGTTCCAAGACATTTTCGTATATAAATATTATGTGTATATGTTATGTTTTGTGTTTATAAGAGTATTATTGTACATCGTATTTGCTATTTAAAAAAACGTAAGGTATTCCTTTTATGCTAGAAATATTTAAGTTACATGATATTTTGTACGAATCGTTTATTTCCAGAACAATTTTAAAAGTTAGAAATGGAAACTGTATATATAGGTTTCATTTTATGAATTACTGCACCTCTGTAAATAACTTATAATTAGTAAAATCTTTATTTTTTTTTTCAAATAGTACCCATATTATGCATCTAAAACTGCGAAATGCTTCATCTCGCATTAGCTTTTAGATACTCAGGGTGCCACATTATTGTTCAATAGATCAGTCTCCATTACAATTATTATTACAGAGTAAACGTCCTAATGAAAAGCTGTGGAATCAGAAAACCTATTGTTAAAAATATTTTTATACAGAGCGATCCAAAAATTTATGACAATAAAATAAAACTTTTTTAATGAAACGAACACCCTATACGTATTTTTTTAAAATCTGCAATAAATTTAGTTATATTGTGGAGCTGCTAAAGTTTAAAATGGTTTGTGTAGCCCCTTATTTAATATAGTGTGTAAATTTTAAAAACAAACATAAAATACAAGGCATTTCATAAAAAATATTTTTTTTTTATTATGATGATAATCAAATAGATATTACGGACTCTAAAACTTCTGTTAGGTATTTTTTTCTGTAGACATAGTAAAAACTGAACTACGGGACAGATTATTATGTAACTTAAAGGGTCGGACGGATTCGAGGGCTGTTCCTGAAAAAAACATGTCAAGGTTGTCGTACCGATTTGTATACCTACCGACTATTTTGGAAACTTGGATAAATGTATGTTCGTGTGAAAATTAGAGATTAAAATATAGTAACCCAAATAAATGCAAGTACTCTCTTGGAAACCTATAGTTTAAAGGCTGTTAGTAATGAGCTACAAGATGCAGTCATGTTCAATTTTATTGTAAAGTTCTGTTTTTGAAAAATATTATTGTCTAAAAAACCGACTTAAGTTACAGAAATAATCATTTAATGTGTAACTTTGCGCCTGATTTTAAGTTAATTTGAAAACAAAAGTTCGTTTTGTAACCCACAACACTTTTCAGAGCGAGAAACTCTCATTAAAATTGAACTAGGAAGTATTTTACCTCATGACCTTTTGCGACCAAGCAAGCAAGGTTCCTTTTACAGAAATGTTTTTTTTTCTATTATAGTGAATTTTATAGGTAGATTTTTTATTTTCTTTCGTTGTGCTTTGATTCCTCGCCTTAAGCTTTAATCGCATAGCCCTTTTGTGGTACCCTAGTTTTCTTGATCGACTTTCACTTCCCTCGCTGGAGGAAGTGTTGTTTTCTTAAAAAAACCTCCTCTCGAAATTTTTTCAGATCGTCACGTTTTGGGATCCCTACATCACGAGCAAATATAGTTTCCCATTTCCGTCGGTGTGCATGTCTGTCTGTTGGCGCGAAGACTTGGAAACTCGAATAGAAAAAAATTAAATGTTGCATATGAATCGCTTTCATGTTGACTCTAAACCTATGAAATATATCCACGGTGAGCACCTTAAAAAAATGAATTGCTATTTTTTTGCTGTACCTCAAAAACGATTGTTTTTTTAAAATTATATTTTGTATGCTATAGCTAAGGCTTCTGTCGCTAATGTAAATAAAGGTACTTTTAATTTCTCTGATATAGGACGAACAATTAGAAAATTAGATATTGTCTATTAATTAAAGTAAGTACTATCTATCTGAGACACATATTAGTATTTACATATTACATATTTTACGTTAGTACCTACGATTCTATTTTTTTATGAAATTAGTTGCGCTGTCATACAGGGTGCGCAGTTTTAAATAGCATTTTATTATTGCTGTTTTAATTCAAAAACTTAGCATTGAAAAAAGTATTTGGATGAACTCAAAGCTTTCAGTTACACCTTAGATTTTTGATACAATAAGGGGTAAATTTTTTTAAAAAAGACATGTTTAATTTTGCAATAACTCTAGAACACTGAATCAAAATAAATAAGATTTTATACAAAGAGATTTTACGTAGAAAATAAACTTACAATTTTTATACAGGGCGTGAAATTAAAAAATTCTGTTTATTTTTCCTATGGATGTGATTGGTCAATGGACTTTTTCATAAGTAGCTTTTTCATTTTCAAAAGACATTGCACATTTTTTGATCTGATATACGGAATAAACAAATATTGTTTATTCACGCTTCTCGCTAGAGAAAAGTAGGGTAGGTACTATAACTATTAGAGGAAGTAAGTATTGTATTAGCGAAAAAACTTTTAGAGTTTTTTTAGATCTTCAAGTTTTGGGGTATCTAGACCACGTTGTCTGTTGTTTTAGAAACTTTAAAACTACTTAATCAAAAAGAAAAAGGTATAATTTTACCTTAAAATTATTTTGTGTTTATACAAGTAAAAGGTTTTTACCGTTGCGACATAAATATTGTTGGTTTTGTTCTAACTAGGTACTATACAAATATTACTCATACAGGGTGTGAAATTTTATAATTTTGTTTTTGTACACAGTGTGTGTAACATTTCGCAGAACATAGTTCAAAATGAACATTTTCAAGTATTTTGAAAATCCTATGTACCTTAGTGGAAACTACCCACACGAAACCAACTAAGGTATACATTGCCAAAAGTCAGAAATTGGTTTTCCTTGTTTTTACTTTTACTCGGTCTCGCTGCCCCAGTTACTCCGCCTATCGACTTTTAAGTTGTAGTAACATCTATTACTCGACCATTTCCACACCATAGTACCTATGTAAAACGTACGCATTTTCAATATATGTTTTTACTTTTACCATCCGTCGCTTCCCCATGTGCTCCGCCTAACGAATTTCAGCGTTTTAACCAAGTTTATTTATTACACAAGAAAACGGAGCAACCGTATCTATGTAACTACAGTTTGCCATTTTGTCAGGAAGCTAGGCTGACAACCTTTTTTCGGGACACAGTCTTTGTAAAGACTACCAATAAATGTTAAATTTCATATTTAACTCTAGCGCCACTGGGAATACTCTAGAGTTTTGACGATGAACCAGTTAATATATGTATCCAAACTAGTCCATTTTGGATTTGATTATATTTATCATAAGTGATTAAAACTTGAATCTCGGAAGTTTTTTAGAACATTAACCTGCTATCCCTAGGCACAAAGAATCCGTTTTGTTTTCTCCAGTTCGGAAATGCGAGGCGTCGAAAAGTATTCTAAGTTTTTTCGATAAAAGGCTTCATAGTGAAGGTTGGAGGCACTATAGTAAGTACCCTCGACTTAAAAAAATAAACGTATACTAAAGCTAAAGATAGGTCGGTCCTGGAAACACACATTAGCTGAAATATTATGTACCTATTATTGCGGTCCCGGAACTCGACGTTAAATATCAGTATAATTTGTTCTTCGCTAGAATTGTTTTTAATTAGTATATATGCAATTTGCACTAAAAAATCTGCAAAAATTTTCGGGGATAATACCACGAGAGCTTAAAAATTACCGATAATTTTTCACGATTGCGTGTTTTCTATAATTTCACGAGTCCGCAGGACGAGTGAAATTTGCAAAGAAAACACGTAAGAGTGAAAAATTATCAGTAATTTTAAAGCTCGAGTGGTATTTAGGGGATTATTTCACGAACAAAAACACAAAATGCTCGAGTGGTATTTAGGGATTAATTCACGAATGAAAAGAAAAAAAATATGAATTGAATATTTATTAAACAATTTAAACAACAAACCTTACTTTTAAATTAAACTAAAATTTATTTATTATTTATTGTATAATAGAAATTACAGCCGTGGTAATTGTGAATATAATATGACAACCAAGAAAATGACAGGAAAAAATTATCGGTGTAATTTTTTTTAATTGATGTAACGTCAAAAAATTATCGCTGTAATTTTAAAAAACTTGACACATCTTACGGGACTTTTAACACATGAGTGAAATAATCCCCGGAACTTACCTCGCGAAAACAAGTTAATTAAAAAAAACAATTATTAAAAATACACATCATTTTTTCGACAGAAATACCGAAGTTTTGACAGGCTCATGATCAGTCCAATGGCGGATTTACGTGGGGGGAGGGGGTAAAATACCCCCCCCCCATGAATTCCAAAATTATTTTTAAAATTATTGTCGAAATAAATATTTTAGTTTCTCTTACTTTGTAATGCACTAAAATTTATTTTTCCAAAATCCCAGAACTTAGAAACACATGGATACCTACAAAACAAACAAGTAAATAATATACGGGGTGTTAAAAGTCTGGAATATTGCAAATATTTCAAAAACTACTGAAAATACATTTTTAAAAACTGGCACGTCTCTATAGTTAAAAACGGCACACCTTGGAAGGATAAAACCGTTTCTGTCACTATACAGGGTCAGTCAGAAAGAATACTAATTTTTTTATTTTAAACGGAAAATCCTGTATATTTTTGAAGATTCAAATAGTCCCATAAAAGGCAAATTCAATGATTTATTTATCAAAATAATAGATTTATGTGAAAAAATTACATTATTCATTAATTTTTCGAAAATAGAAAGGTGAGAAAACACTTTGGAATCAGCTAGGTATTGTCAGGTGATAAATAGACAGTTATCAAATCTTCATTCGTAAGCATCAAAAACTAGAAATTAGGATAGTAGCTTTACTAGTATTTTCATTGTGTTCTTGTCCATTTATTTAAAATTAGTGTTCATATGTCATTTTAACAAATAAATTGATTGAACCCTATATCATTGAATTTGTTTTTAAGGGACTATTTGAATCTTCATAAATATACAGGACGCTCCATTTAAAATAAAAAAATTAGTATTCTTTCTTACTAACCTTGTAGAGTGACAGAAGCGGTTTTATTCTGCCAAGGTGTGCCGTTTTTAACTATATAGACGGGCCCAATTCTCAAATATATACTCAGTAGTTTTTGAAATATTTGCAATACCTATTCCCGACTTTTTTGACACCCTGTATAATATCTATTACTTCACGATTTAATGAAAATACGCTTGATAAAAAACAGACGTAGTTACTGGAAAAAATTTATTTACTGCTTAACAATTTTAATACTGCAAGATTCAAAAATCGTACTCATCCCAGAACAGATGTTTCCAGCTCTGGAGTCTGGATGTGTGAGTCGGACTTCCCCAGTACACCACGCACGGTACAAGGTACTTAGACGTCGGTCTTCGTGGGCTGTCAGAAATAAAAAATTACCCCCCCCCCCCCTCCTCGACAGAAAGCTAAATCCGCCCTTGGATCAATCGTATCGTGAAAATGCTTCGTAGTGAAGGTTGGGGGCACTGCACTAAGCAACCTCAGACTTAAAAAAAATAAACCTAACCACATGGCATATTGTGGTATCCATACACTGGGTGAGTAAAATATTTTTCTATTACTTTAACCGAATGCTTTTCATATTTTTATTTTCAAATCACCAAATGTAGGTAAAAAAATATTTGCATTTTATTTTCAAATCGGATCCTAATTTTATTTTCAACTAGTGTAGAGACGGTCCTGAAGTACAGGTGCAACTTCTTTTGAAAATGAAACAGCTAATTATTAAAAATTACATTAAGACCAATCACATTCGTAGGAAAAATAAACAATTTTTTTAATTTCACACCCCGTATAAAAAAATTTAAAGTTTATTTTCTACGTGAAATCTTTAACTGTGTATAAAATATTATTTATTTTGACTGTGTTCAGAGTTGCTGCAAAATTAAACATATTTTGTTTTTAATTGTTTACCCCGTACTGTATATATGGGAGATTAAAAGTACCTCTATTTACATTAGCAGCAAAAGCCGTAGCTATAGCATACAAAATATAATTTTTGTAAAATAATCCTTTTTGATGTACAGCAACGAAAAATAGCAATTAATTTTTTTAAGGTGCTCACCCTGTATATATTTCACGGAAAGTGTAGCCGGTTTAGAGTCAGCATGCAGCCGATTCATATGCAAAATTAAATTCTTTTCTATTCGAGTTTTCAGGTTTTCGCGCCAACAGACAGACAGGCACACCGACGGAAATGAAAAACTATGTTTGCTCGTCATTTAGTGATCCCAAAACGTGGCGATCTGAAAAAATCTCGAGAGGAGGTTTTTTTACGAATACAATACTTCCTCTAGCGAGGGAAGTGAAAGTCGATCAAGAATAATAGGGGACCACAAAAGGGCTATCGGCTATGCTATTAAAGCTTAAGGCAAGGAATCAAAACACAACCAAAGAAAATAAAAAATCTACCTATAAAATTAACTATAATAGAAAAAAAAATTTTATGTAAAAGTGACCTTGCTTGCTTGGTCGCAAAAGGTAATGAGGTAAAATACTTCCAAGTTCAATTTTAAAGAGAGTTTTTGGCTCTGAAAAGTATTGTGAGTTATAAAACGAACTTTTTGTTTTCCAAATCAATTTAAAATCAGACGCAAAGATACAATAAAATTAAATGATTATTTCTGTAATTTAAGTCGGTTTTGCAGACCATAATATTTTTCAAAAACAGTAGTTTACAATAAAATTGATCATGACTGCATCTTGTAGCTCATTACTTTTTCCGGTCGAGCAAAACTTGTCTCTTTGTACAGAAATGTTTTGTTGAGATTTATAATTAACCGGAAGATACTATATTTTTTATCTTCTTAATAATAAACTAAAGTAAATTCTATTTTATTTATCTAGCTTCGCTAAAGAGCAGATTGAAATACTTGATACTTGCAAATCTTCATATCTCTGTGTGGTTGCCAGCAGTTTTCAAATTTCAGGTTTCCAAGAGAGTACTTGCATTTATTGGGGTCACTAGATTTTAATCTCAAATTTTCACACGTACATACATATGTATATTCAAGTTTCCGAAATAGACGGTAGGCATACAAATCGGTACGACAAATCTTGGCATTTTTTTTTCAGGAACAGCGCCCGAATCCATACGAGCCTTTAAGTTACATAATACCAGTTGTGGTCCAGTTGTTCCGTTTTTACTATGTCTACAGAAAAGAAATTACCTAATCCTGAATTATAAAAACCTCTAAGGCACCTACTTAAAGTATACCTAAGTCCGTGTCATGCGTCTATAGAAGGACGACTAAGCAAAAGCAATACGGTTTCATTTGGGCGCAAGCAAAACCGAAGTTTAAACCAAGTGGTAGCCATTTTTTATGTTTTCCATATTTTTACTATATTGTCATTTTTGCTGTGTAATATATAATTTCAATATTATACTGTCCCGGAACTGAACGATTGACATATAGTGGCCGAACTGAATTCCGAGACCGTCCTGGAAACAGGCATTAGACATATAAAATTTCCAAGACCGTCCCGGAAAACGACAATTGTCTTGGAACTCGTCATAACGTCACAAAAAATGTCTTGGAAGTAAACGCTTGACATACATATATATATATATATATATATATATATATATATATATATATATATATATATATATATATATATATATATATATATATATATATAAATATATATATATATATATATATATATATATATATATATATATATATATATATATATATATATATATATATATATATATATATATATATATATATATATATATATATATATATATATATATATATATATATATATATATATATATATATATATATATATATATATATATATATATATATATATATATATATATATATATATATATATATATATATATAGTAAAAAATGGGAAATTTCTTCGGTCTATAGATAATATATTAAATGTAAATGCTTAACTTCTTCGCTAGTGCAGAACAAGAAGACGGTAAAATGAAAAATAAAAATAAAATAAGGACTATTTTTGATTCTGGTCTGGGTGCCCTGTCTGGGTTTATTTTTATTTTTCATTTTACGGTCTTCGTGTTCTGCACTGGCTGGCGAATCTTTGCATTTACATTTAATATATTCCTAAAGACCGAAGAAATTTATCATTTTTTACTGTTGTCGTACAATGGTGCATTTGTACTGTCGAAGAAATTCGACATATACCTACTTATTGGCTTGTGTTAGCAGCCGAAAATTTTTGGAGCAACACTGGGTGAACTAGTTGGCGTGAGCCACTCTATTTTATCCATCCCATTCGAACCGATGGGTATAAAGTCTTATTTTGATTCTGGTAAAAATGTTCTTCAGACGCCCTGGGTGTGAACCTGCCTGATGAAGGGTAAGGGCCCAGAAATCGCGCTAGCAGGAGGGCGCCCAGACCAGAAAAAAACATAGTCCTTGTTTTATTTTTCATTTTACGGATATACCATCGGAAAGCTGAGAAAAAAATACATTCAAAACTGTGTTTCAGTTATTTTTTTAATGGCGTTTTCATTGCGAGATCATAAGTTTAAAACTGCATGTTTTCAGAATCGCGCACCGCGCTAGGACATCTGAGGCGACTTGCCCCATATATATTCTATGTATATAATTACCGCATCTCAGTGCCACACAATCGTCTTGATTATAAACAAGAGCATCGTAGATTAAAACATTTGTTGAATTCCACACTTCAAATCCATCAGTGTTTCTAGCAAAATTAGTTGGTCTTTTTTCCTGAAAAAGCAAATAAACACTGAAAATATCCATTTCTTATTTACTAATAAGGAAATGTCACTTAATCAATATTTGGCACATAAATTTATAAGGATTATTATTTTTATTAACTAAATATTTACCCGATCTCCAGCTGAATTATTATAGAACCAGTTAGTGTAAGTAACATTATCGGAATTTGTTACTTGTACCATATCATGTGGGGCGTTAATTACACTTATGTTTCTAATAATTGAATTAAAAGTTTGAATTGTAAAAAAGTTGGGTTTCGCTACGCCGCCACCCCCTTGCCCATCCCAGTACTTCTCACCTTGTCCATCAAAAATGTGACCTAAAATAACGCAAGGTCATGAAGAGCCTCAACAATCACTATTACCAAAGAATATACGATTAGAAAGAACATCTAATAGAAAGTTTTACCCCCAAATGTAACCCAGCTTGCCCTATCAAAGGACAATAGGTTTACTTAAATTTACCGCGATGCGTGGTCTCCTTGCTTTCTTTATTGAGACCGTGGAACAAGTTGGTCACAGCGAGGCTTCATCGAAGGAAAAAATTCTATTAGATGACGAGTATCTTATTCTTAATCGCGATGCTGATAATCTATGCTGAGGTCCTACTTACGCTATAATATTAATTATTGTTGTCCGAATTACTAAAGCGATCAGTGCTAGCAATTAAAAAAAAAATAATACCAATATCACTGGTGATGATGTATGGTGCGGAATTCCGCTTTTCGTAATTACACAAAGGTAGAATACGGTTGAAAACTTACCGTCATCTCCTTCAATAATGATTCCAGTTCCATTAATTGTCACTAAAGGTCCGTACCAAGGAGCAAACTCAAAAGTAGTTCTTCCCTTAAATGTTACTGTGGCATCATTTGTAAGATTAAGTTGTAAAGTTTTACCCGCCGGCACCGTGAGGTTCTCAATAACGATATCTTTACAGTTTCTTGTTGCATTCAATACTTGGTCAAAATTAGTCACATAGCAAGACTGTGTAAGATATTGAGGTAAAGAGACGAGTAAAATTAAAAACGTTACTTTGAACATGTCAGTATCAAATTTAAAATACCTAACTTGTACAGGAGCAAGCAGTAAGTGTGGTTTAATTGTATAATATTCCACGTATTATTTATTTAGATAAAATCTATAAAAAAATAATAATCTTTTACTTAAGTACCAATGTAACTAGTAGAAATAATTTAAGATGATGATAAAATATCTTGTTAATAAACAACACACATAATAATATGTTTCTATCACCAGAAAGCCCTACCCAGCTTCGTTCAAGTTAAGCAGAATTGTTGCTCAGGTTTCGTGTTTTTGAAAAAATGAACTTTGAAAAATCCAATTTTCGAAAAAATATTTTTCTAAAGTTGGTTTTTGCAAATTTTTGTAGGCTAGAACCAAGTAACATGTACTTTCAGACGGTGTGATTGGTTTTACGAAAACTTTAATTTTTCAGTGAGTTTTATTGGCATAAAGTTGACGTTATCTCGAAAAAGATGAAAATATCGTTATAAAGAAATTGATATAAAATGATAATGAAAAAAGATAATCATCTGAAACTTGGTAAAGTTGAGTATAAATATGTCTTCTATTGATATTTAACCATATTTATGGTCGTCTTTACATATATTTTCGTAAATTTCGTTTTTTTTTTGTAGACAAAACGTGGTTTTTCATATTGCACGGCAGTGTGTATAACCCATTCTGAAAATCAATGTAGCTCGGATAGCGATTCTGAAGAAGAATGCGATTCCCATTCAGATTAATGTGCATATAAAATATTATTACTTATATTGTAAAAAATTATTGTATACGACGATGAAATGTTTTTTTATATTTGTAATAATGATATTAATTGTATGTTTAATGGAAATACTAGATTACGTATAAAAAAATGCATAAATCAAGATGTATCGATACTTGATTTTTTTTTTCTCCCTATGACAGCGATCATTGCAAACAAAAGTTATTCATTTTTAGTATTTATTCTTTAAAAAAAAATGCCACCGACTAACTATTTAAGCATCTAAAATATCGTCTCCTATAACATTCTCAAATGTTTTACAGAGATAAAAATTAAGGAACATATTTTTTGTAATGCTTATAAGGTAAGTCTTGGGCGCGCAATATGAAAAACCAAATTTTTGGGAAAAAAAAACAAATATATGAAAATATATCCAAAAACGATCATATCTATGGTTAAATATCATTAGAAGACATATTTTCTACAACTTTACCATGTTTCAGATAATTATCTTTTTTCGTTATCTTTTTATAACAATTTCTTTATAGCGATATTTTTATCTTTTTCGAGATAACTTCATCTTTATGCCAATAAAACTCGCTGAAAAATTAAGGTTTTTATAAAAGCAATCACAATATCTGCAAGTACATGTTTTACCTGACATAACTACTGTTTTATTTTTAAAATTGAGAAAGTACAAAAATAATTATTAGTTCCCCTAAGCGGCGAAGACGCGAAAATGCATTTTTCGTAAAACAGACAACTGAAAATTTGTCGTCGAAAAAAAAATAAGAGGCCTGTGGATACACCCGTCACAGAATTCGTAGATAGTGGTCTCAAGAGAAGACTACAATACTTACTTTTTAATTTTTGAAAATTTGTTTAATAAATACAGAGCTTGAATCAACAAAGTGGAAAATCTTACCCTTAAACAAGAATACCGGAAATTCAAACATTCGAAATACTTTCAAAATATGATTAATTGATTGCCTTGGCGATTATCTATACGTGCAATTTTGTTTTATCCAAATATCTTTAATTAAGCAAAAGTCATGAGCATTTGTATAGCGCGCGACGCTTATGCTGCATCCGCTGCGCACTCGCGCGCTTACTTCTTGAGCGTTTTTTTCTTATTAAGTACTGACGAATGTATTGGTCGTAGAAAAAAGTTGTCAGAAGCGAGATTCTGTAGAATTTTCTTATTTTTCCGATGGCGTCAACGGCGTTCCGCTATTTTAATAAATAACTGAGATATGACGGAATAATCGAAAAAAGAAATGAAAAAGAAAACGACTTTTTGTAAATTAATTGTTAATAAAAAAAGTTAGGAACAAGATATTTTCATAAAGAGTTTCATACGATCATTTGAACACCTTTAGGGATCCATATCAGTTAGTGTCATCCATTGCACAATTTTTTTACCTATTTCAGCCCTCCAGATCTCACGTGCCTCCTCTATAGTTAAACCATTTTTTTGTTGAAGATGTAAGGATAGAGGTACAGACGGACAATCGTTGTATTATCCGTATCAAGCCTTTTAATATAAAAAGCTGTATTACTCTAGTTCTAATAAAATGCCTATACAGTAAGGAAATTAATTATCTATTATTATAATATATAATTATATTATATTTTATGTCTAATCGAGCAACTAACCTCAGGTAATGTTTAAGCTAAACCTATTTAAACTTGCGATCCACAGTATGGATAGGATATTGTCAGTTATGAGGAAGTAATATGTTACTCCTATTTCATATTTTGACATATTATGAATTAGATGCAACTTGCGATTTTAGTAATTATTGGAAGTGTCGGAAATTTCAGCGTGATATAAATGATTATTGATGGGAACATAATTTTGCAATAATTTTAAAAGAATATAAAGTTAATAAGAGAATATAAAGCTATAATCATGTATTACAGAGTGCCAAGCTATAAGTAGGAAAGTACGTAACAGGTATCTATCCATACAGCAGTATTTTATAAAAGTTAAAAATTTAGTACAATAGTTTGATTGTACTAAATTTGTAAACGAATGAACAAAAAATTGTAGGCATTTACTGTAAGGTCTTGGCGAGTTTTTATAGTGTCAGTGGTTAAAACTCGCTAAAAATATGGAAGACAGTTTTATCCTCCTTTAGCACTAACAGGTTCCATTTTCAGAGACAGTAGATTCGTTAGTTTCTTCCCAATCATCTTTTTGACGTAAAACTACCAGTGTTTTGTTGGTTTTCATAATTAATTTCGAACGCGATTAAACATTTTTTGCATTTTAGCTTTTTTGTCACTGCATGAATGAATAAATTACTAGGATTTATTGGTAATCATCTTTGCGAGTTTTTTCTGTCTCGCTGGTTTAAACTCGCTAAATGTATAGGAGACAGATTCATTCTCCTCTAGACATCCCTTCCAGCACCACCAGAGACAATAGATTTATTTGTTTCTTCCTAATCAGTCCTTTGGCGTAAAATTACCTTTAGAGCTCTGTTGATGTTCAAAAATGTGATTTTTTTTGTGGCTTCATAAATCAATACATTACTGAAATTGACTGTGGGATAATAATCTTTGCGAGTTTCCCCAGTCTTGTTAATTGAAACTCGCTAAGAATATGGGAGACAGATTTCATCCTTTTCTAGACCAGGATTCATTTCCAAAGACAATTGACTCATTTGTTCCCTTCCAATTTTTTCTTTGACGTAAAATGAAGAGTTTTGCTGGTTTTCAGAAATGGGATTATATAATCTGTAAGAGTAGCAACTGGCAGTTTTTCGCACTACAGTTCTTCTTGCAGACGATTAAACGAATGGATTACATAATTTAATGTAGGATGATCATGTTTACGTGTTTTTACAATCTGGCTGGTTGGAACTCGCTATGGGAGAGAATTTTATCTGTCTCTACACAGGCACCATCTTCATTATAACCAAGATTCATTTCGAGAAACAACAAATTTACATGTTGGTTGAAATTTTTTAAAAATGTGGGAGAAAGTTGCATCCTCTATAAACCACCTCCACCACCACCAGAATATATTTCTAGAGACAAGAGAGAATCGATTCACTTGTTTCTTCACAATCGTCTTGTTGACGTAAAATTTCCTTAAGCGTTTTGTTAGTTTTCGCATATTAAATGTATGTATATCGCGATTGACAATTTTTTACACCATAGCTTCTTTTGTGACTGAATGAATAAATTACAGAAATTTACAATTGGATGGTCACTTTTGTCCATTTTTACAATCTTGCTGGATGAAACTCGCTAAGAGGCAATTTTATCCTTCTCTGTGTAGGAGGAAGGATAAAATACAAATGGATGTTGGTAATAATGGATTTGCATAAAAATACTTCCATTTGTATTGGAAACTAGCAGTCATATTCTTTAATTTGAGTCATCGTATACTTCTTAGCACCTCTTATTCAGAAGTTATAATGGTTTTAAATGGGCAAAAACGCTATTTTTCACCAATACCTCTTCATTTTTCTTAAAAACTGAGAATTTTTACTGTTCGATTCGTAGTCAACGACTAAAAGTGTTCCGGAAATGGTTTAGAAAGTACCTATCTGAGAGAAAATCGTATCGAAGATATATAAAATGGTATGCTTATCGTTTATTTTAAAGAAAATTTTCTCAAAATTTTTTTAAAATATAATAGAATAAGACATTTTGAGAAATTATACGTGCGAGTGTAATTAAAGTATTTATATACGCCAGAGCAACTAAACTGCTGGCCACTCGAACTTACACATAGAGATTTTTAGGCAAAATTTAAAGTTCAATATTTTCAACAGGAATGCAAATTTTTGAACGCGTCTTGCAGATTTTAAGAGCTAGTTTTTTTCGGATTAAGCTGCATGACATATATTTATCGTAGGACCATGGGTTTATTATATACGGGGTGATCAATGAAGTCATGCAAAAAATGAAAAAGTTTGTACGAGAGCAATTTCCGCAAAAAATTTTTTTGGTCGTTGCAATATGGTTCGTTACTAAGGAAACATCAATATCGCTAGACGTTTTTGTTACTTTTTGGATTAAGGCCCTTAGGTCTTGTACACACTACTAAACATAAAATTTGGGTTGCAAAATTTTTAAAATGCTATAACTTGACATTGGATTGACGGTTCTTGATGATTTTTACGGATTTGGAATCCTTATTTCACGTAGATTTTCTATAATCTAAGCATTTTATTGGGGGGTTGAAATATACAGGTTGAAATTTACTCATTATACCGGGTCGATAATAGACAAAAACGTAGGGTACGACGCGCTCTAATGTTTGGCATTATTTAAGTTTTTGTAAAAATAAATTCTCACCTCAAGTTGTTTTTGTTTAATGTCTTTCTGACTGTTCTGTCCAAAACTTTCACCACAGTTTATTGTCTCAAAGAGTCATTCAGTTTTATAGAGTTCTTTGACGTACAGTGTGGGGAGGTATCATAAGAAATGGTAAAACCGAGCTATTCATTACCAACCAAACCGTTAACGCTACTGTTTATCAGGAGGAAATTTTGGAACCTATTGTTGTTCCTTTTGCTTGAAATTACGGCCCAGAATTTCTATTGGTGGATGACAACGCTCGACCTCACAGAGCGCGAAGGATCATAGAGTTTTTGCAGGCACAGAACATCAATAGGATGGACTGACCTGCAAAGTCTCCGGATCTTAATGTCATCGAACACGTTTGGTGTTATTTAAATCTTAAAGTAAGATCGCGTGATGTACCCCCTGAAACCTTAGAACCACTTAGTGAGGCCATTCGTGAAGAATGGGAGAATATTCCACAAGATTTTATAAATAATCTTGTTTATACTCTACCAAATCGATGTCGGGAAGTAATACGTCGAGCAGGAGGACCAACAAAATATTAGTTCCTCTTTTTTATTATTAATGTACCTACTTAATTTCGAATAAATTATTACCAAAGATTAGGTATTTAAAGATAGGACACTTGGCAATTTTCCATTGATATTTGACGTTTTTTTAGGGATTGCAGGAACCTTTA
This sequence comes from Philopedon plagiatum, assembly GCA_963971165.1. Taxonomy (NCBI): domain Eukaryota; kingdom Metazoa; phylum Arthropoda; class Insecta; order Coleoptera; family Curculionidae; genus Philopedon; species Philopedon plagiatum. Next base: position 17,279,995 of record OZ020190.1, on the reverse strand, counting down.
AATTAGGTTTAGAATCAGAAATTTTGTAAGAATTGAATTTTTGGTCGTTGTTAACCAATCTTGTATATTGTAGAATATAATGTAATAAACTTGTTCTTGTCGCTACGTTTTTGTCTATTATCGACCCGGTATAATGAGTAAATTTCAACCTGTATATTTCAACCCCCAAATAAAATGCTTAGATTATAGAAAATCTACGTGAAATAAGGATTCCAAATCCGTAAAAATCATCAAGAACCGTCAATCCAATGTCAAGTTATAGCATTTTAAAAATTTTGCTACCCAAATTTTATGTTTAGTAGTGTGTACAAGACCTAAGGGCCTTAATCCAAAAAGTGACAAGAACGTCTAGAGATATTGATGTTACCTTAGTAATGAACCATATTGCAACGACCAAAAAAATTTTTTGCGGAAATTTCACTCATACAAACTTTTTCATTTTTTGCATGACTTCATTGACCACCCTGTATATAATAAACCTATTGCCCTACGATAAATATACGTCATGCAGGTTAATCCGAAAAAAACTAGCTCTTAAAATCTGCAAGACGCGTTCAAAAATTTGCATTCCTGTTGAAAATATTGAACTTTAAATTTTGCCTAAAAATCTCTATGTGTAAGTTCGAGTGGCCAGCAGTTTATTTAGTTCTATCTATTGTATTCTTCAAAAGTATTTAATAAGGTGAACTTTAAAAAAATTGTAAGTAATAACAATAACCACTATACCTACTTGATTTACTAAAATACTGATAAAACAACAATTGTTATGCCATTGTATTTTTTTGAACATAATGGAATAAATCACTTTAAAATAATGTATTATTTTATACTTCGTTATCACAAACAGTTGTTGTTGAGAGGGTCATTGTTTTTACTAGAATATAAGTAAAAATTCTTAAAACTTGTTTTAAATTATTATTTTATTTATCTCAAAACTTGTTTAAAAACACAATATTTAATTATCACAAACAGATGAACCAGGAAATTTAAAATTACATGAATTATGTTTTTGTGACCCTTTTACTGAAATATTATCCCAATGCCAATTTTCACATCCGTTATCTGCACAGAGCACGTATATAGCTGTTGCTTGAGCTTGAACGTCTCCAGAAAAGTTTTTTATTGTCAAGTTTTTAATGGGGACGTTATTTTTCGGCGGGTCCTCTTTGTTCGGGTAGTTTTGCTCAATTACTATTCCTTTAAGTGAGGCTCCTAGAAAAATTAACAATTTTTATTATTAGTTATACCACAAATTAATACTGACTAGGGATATAGATTGAGAGGCTAGCCTTCACAAGCGACTTCGTCCGCGGTATAATAATTTTACTCCATTATAAATTTTGAACCTCCATTTTACCCCCTTAGGGGTTGATTTATTAAAAACTGGAAAACACTTGTTTAAACATTTACGCTCAGATTCACTAAGAAGGTTTAAGATTTAATACTGGTTTACATTAAGATCTTCTAGTTGAGTAGTTACGTTTTGACAAGTTTTTGTGCTGTCATTGTTAATAGTCAGCATTAAAATCGTAGGAATACTAATATTTTAGCGATTTGCTTGGTTTCCAAATCACTTTCATCCTGGAACGGGTTTCTAGAATGTGAATTGTATTATTGTGGAAAGAAAGTACTAAAATTGTCCTTTTCTTTATAAATTTGTGAAAACACTCAGAAACAAATTCATAGTAGAAAACTTAGTTGTATTATTCTTTGTCAGTTTAAAACTTTGGTTATCAAATTAGATCGGACTAGCGTTGAAGAATCTGGCCATTATTTTTTAGAATTTGAAGTTACGAGTTTCTTTCTCCAAAGAAAGTTTAACCCCTGTTTTACCCCCTTAGGGGTTGAATTTTGAAAAACCTTTTCTAAGTGGATGTCCAGCGGTAGACCCTGCAATTTCAATAACTTAACATTTAACATTAGTCTCTTTCTTACCTGACAATGTAATATTCTCATAAGTCACATTTTGTATTAATCCAAAACCTCCCAGATTGTGTGTCTTAATATGCATACCATTTTCACCTCCAAAAAGGCTTGAGTTGCCAAAATAAACATTAGTAAGGGTATTTAGAGGATTGTCTAGGGCAGTGTCGTTGCTAAAACCGACCGAGATACTTAAACCATGGCTCCCGTAACATGTTAAGTTTTTAACTGTGATGTTGGAACCTAAAATTGTCAATAGTACAGGGTCTTTGATTATATTTACGTGGCTATCTGGAGCCTTTAGTTTTGAAGATAGAATAAAATGTTTTATATAAAAATTGTAGTTTTTTTCCATATTATCTTTTGAAATTATCAGTAAAAAAATATCGCATTAAAAAAATGGAAAAATATAGGCAACTTCAATTTTTTTAAATGGAACACCCTGTATATTATGCGCTACAACGAAAGATCTTTTTATTCTGATTTCAAATATATATATATATATATATATATATATATATATATATATATATATATATATATATATATATATATATATATATATATATATATATTGATGATATTTGGGTGAACCATTTTTGAGATATTTTAGCTTAAACTATAAATAAATTGCAAAAAAATTTCATATTGGTATCAAGAAAGCCATGGAAACAATAAAATTGTTATGTTTTATAAATTTATAGTTTAGTTATTTTGTACAATTTGATTGTTTCCATGGCTTTCTTGATACCAATATGAAATTTTTTTGCAATTTATTTATAGTTTAAGCTAAAATATCTCAAAAATGGTTCACCCAAATATCATCAATATATATATATATTTGAAATCAGAATAAAAAGATCTTTCGTTGTAGCGCATAATATACAGGGTGTTCCATTTAAAAAAATTGAAGTTGCCTATATTTTTCCATTTTTTTAATGCGTTATTTTTTTACTGATAATTTCAAAAGGTAATATGGAAAAAAAACTACAATTTTTATATAAAACATTTTTTTCTATCTTCAAAAATAAAGGCTCCAGATAGCCACGTAAATATAATCAAAGACCCTGTACACTGTACACGGCAGGTATTATTAACCGGTCAAGTTTGGACAGTCATATTTTAGTAACAAAATTAGAGAAAAGTATCACCGCATCGTAACGCCACACAGTCATCTTGATTGTACACTAAGGAATCAGAGATAAATACATTTGTTGAATTCCATACTTCAAATCCATCAGTATTACTCCCAAATTTACCATCTGGTCTTTTATCCTAAAAATAGTAAAAAAGTAAAATAACCGAAAATTTAGAAAATCATTAGTATATTGTCCCACATTGTTCACAGAACATCCGTTTTATTATACGTGATACTTACCCGATCTCCAGCTGAATTATTATAGAACCAGTTAGTATAAGTAACATTATCAGAATTAGTTACTTGCACCAGATCATGTGGTGCATCGATTACATGTATATTTCTTATGATTGAGCCTCCAAAGGTTTGTATTGTAAAAAAATTGGGCTTCGCTATGCCCCAGTCTCCATGGCCATCCCAATATTGCTCACCCTGTCCATCAAGAGCATGACCTAAAATAATACCTTGAAATAAATAATAGCCTAAAGTTAAATAGCATTAATTCTTAGTTGTTGGCCTTAAGCAATAAGTAATAAGAACCTTACTGATTAGCTAGCATCTAGTCAAGAACTTTGTCACAGTAAAGGCCTAATAATATGTATATGGCCAATAACAGATCATAAATATCGATACGTCAATACGCCAACATGCACAAAACAAATGAAAAACGAGGCATTTGCATACAGAACTTACTAACGTAAATTTGTAAAGAAAATGTTGAACTTGCTCAGTATAAGGTATTCAGATGAACCACTGCTTATTTAGTAAAGGCTGGCAGAAAGCTAATACCTATAGGATCATATTATAAGTACCAGGACATTCACGGATCCGTGATAACAAAAAGGCATATCATCTGGATAGAACGGGGTCAACAAGAGATCCTTAAGAGCCTGAGCCCATCACTGTCATCTCAACATCAGAGTTTATAGAAAATTGGAGGAAAGTTCCAAAGGTAAGACAGACTAGGCAGGAAATGTCTTCGAAGTTGATACGTAGTTGGCCTATTGAGAAGCCACTTTCGTTTCAAACAACATCGTTGCAGAATCATTATTGGAGATGGTGTATAGAATCAATCTAATTTCCATATTCTTAGTAATCAATCAATATTCTAATCAAATTGAGGAAAGATTATTCTGGACACAGCATGAAAATTCGAGAACATAAAGCAGGCCCGACAAACCAAACTGTTAAAATTAGCAAAAGCGATCAATTTATAAGCTAAACACTTGTATTAATAGAGAGGATGTACCCGTGAAGTCTACTCTTACCTTCGTCTCCTTGAATAGTGACTCCAGTTCCATTAATGGTCACTAAAGGTCCATGCCAAGGAATAAACTCAAAAGAAATATTTCCCTTAAACGTTACTATAGCACCATCCGTAAGGTTAAGTTTTAACGTTACACCTGCCGGCACTGTAAGGTTAGCAATAATAATGTTGCTACAATCCCTGGTTGCATTCAGCACTTGATCAAAAGTAGTTACAAGACAACTCTGTGCGAGATACTGCGGTAAAGTAATAAGCAGAAATACAAAAGTCACTAAGAACATTTTGGGAAGAGTATTCAGTATAATTAAGTATTAGAAAATTATTTGATTTAATATCGTTCAACGATATTATATATTTTATTAGATAAGCCGTCTGTGATCATTTTATGAAATAACAATACAAAGTATTTAAGATAAATTAGTTTCGAACGATGTTCGGTTCGAGGAAAGATAGCGATATTCGTGTACTGTCGTCATATTTTTGTAAATACATTTTGGCACCAATGTCACAAAAGAAGCAACGTTAATTGCACTAATTGCACAAAGAAATAGTATTGAGTTAATGTTTTTGTATTAACTCTAAAATTATAACGGCTAGATTCACTATCGCTAGACCGAAGAATTGATCTGCGAGAACACTGAAGAGGAAGTAAATAAAGGTAAGGTGGATGTGCCGTATAGAAAAGTAATACAACACTTTGTAAATAAATCAGTTGAACGCAATATCCTATGAAATGAATTGGGTAAAGAACTTGCTAAATCAAAGGAAAAAGCCCAATGATAAAAATGCCTAGGCCAGCTTTATGGAAGACAAGGCTAACGAGGTCAAAAGATCTAAAGAATACAGATGAAGAAGAGTAGGAAGATCAGATTTTTAGAGAAGAATTTAATTAGGTGTTGAAGGAATTAAGAAGCAGTAAAGCCGCAGACATAGATGAAATACTAAGACAAAACAAGGTAATAAAGGACAAATTATGCAGGTTGGTATACCATATTTATCAAGAAGGAAATGTTCCAAGGTAGTACCAAACGAGTGTGCATGATAACATTACCAAAAATAGTGGGGATCGATTGTTGTGATCGGACGATTAGTTTATTAGCACACCCTTCAAAAATCTTAACACGGATCATTTATATACAGAAATAGAAGGCAAGATAGAAGAGAGGCTTGTCGGATGACCAGTTTGGATTCAGAAAAAGAACAGAGAAACACGGGAAGCGATAGTCGCTTTGAGTGCAGTAATAGAGAAAAGATTTGGAGTTGAGAACTTAACGTGCATTGTGATTGTAGATTTGGAAAAGGCATTTGACAATGTGGAGTGAAAAAAAGTGTGTACTAAAAGCTGTGGGTATAAAATTTAAAGATAGGCGAGTAATCTATAACCTATACGCAGGTCAAGCAGTTGTAATTAGGGTGAATATCCAGAAACAAAAAGCAAAAATAAGTAAGGGTGATAGGGATGCAGCCTGTCACCTATAATTTTTAATCTATACATAGAAGAGGTAATGAATCAAGTCAAGGAGAATTATAACGCAGGCGTCAAAACACAAGGTGACGACAGCTGCTTTAATTGAAAGCGAGAAAAAGTTGCAGAACACCTTAAGCCAAATACAGGAAATGTACATCAGACTAGGAAAACAGACTAGAGGAAGTTAAATAGTTCCAGTAGCTACAGGGCGGAAAATTAAAAAATTTTGCTCTAACTCAACTATTATTGAGTAATAATAATAATAATAAAAAGTTTATTTGTGGTATTTAAGCAATTAGAATTTTGTATACATTTGTTAACTAAAGTACAGTGCAAAATTAGCACAAAAGAAGCCAAAATGCAGTAAGACTGATTCTAATATTTTGGCTCCAAAAAACAATAACAAGATAAATTTATGCTTGGTTAAAAACATATTTTACAGCCAGAAGGAGCTGAGCAGAAAGCAATACCGAGGAAGAAAAGAGCGAAAAAAAGAAAACAGCAAAGCATACCTCAGGGTCCGAGGTGAGGATCTAGAAAATGTTAATATAAAGTTTTTTGAATCTTGGTAAATTTAAATATTTTATTGTTTTTGGAATACTGTTATACACTTCATATATATATTGAAAGTGAAACATCTTTCATAGGAAGCAGACTCATGGGGTCAAGGAGATAACAATCCCTTATATCTAAGATTTAAGGTATGAACATCCGAGCGGAATGTTATTTTATTATAAAGGTATGGAGGATGCTTAAACAACATTATTGAATTTCAGTTTCTTCCAACCGAATTGTGGTTACGCTATGAATAAAGGGCATTAGTTTGATAGGAACATTATTTTAGTGGCATATAAGTAAGAATTTTTAGAACTCGGGTTTTTAAATTATTTTATTTATCCAACAATTTATTACATTTAAAAATCATAATATTTAATTATCACAAACAGACGAACCAGGAAATTTAAAATTACATGAATTATTTTTTTGTGACCCTGTTATTGTAATGTTATCCCAATACCAATTTTCGCATCCATTGTCTGCACATAGTACATTAATTGCTATAGCTCTAGCTTCAACATCTCCAGAAAAGTTCTTGATTGTCAAATTCTTAATGGGTACGTTGTCCCTTGGTGGATCACTCGGATTGGGGTAGTTTTGCTCAATCGTTATTCCCGCATTTAGAGCTCCTAAAATATTTTTATAATCACAGACTGTAATAAAATTTTCTTCATGAACCATTGGGAAAATTATGGGAATAGTTGGTAAAAAGCTCTCACGCATATTACCAATTTTAACCAAAAAATAATTTCTCTTAACAGTTTTAAATTAAAATTCAACCGTTTGAAAGCATAAAAAAATTTCAACCCACCGATTGGAATAAAATTAGGTAATATTTTTCTGTTTAGTATCTATTAACTTATTTCTTACCTGATAATGAAATATTCTCATATGTTATATTTTGTATAAGTCCAAATCCTCCCTGATTATGGGTTTTAATATGAATGCCATTTGAACCACTATAAAGTGACGAATTCGCAAAATATACATTTTCAAGAGTATTTAAAGGATTATTTCGTTCAGTGTCGTTAATAAAACCGACAGAAATACTTAAACCGTGGCTATTATAGCATGTAAGATTGTGGACAGTAATGTTTGAACCTAAAAATATCAAAAAAATAAAGCATATTAAGGTTATACAGGGTGTAATGAAATTCAGTGCATATATTGAAACCGGTAAATTCTGGTATGAATTCAGATAGGGACAAATTAGTCATAAATGGCGCTCCGTGATAATAAGCTAGATATCGCCACACACATGGCCATAGAAAAAAAAGAGAGCTAGGTTGTGGTGTTGCCAAGTCTCTTAATAATTCTATGTAACAAGTTGAAAGAAATAATATTTTTGTTACCTTTAAAAAAAGAAATCCTACTAAGTCTCCCAAAAGCCTCTAATTTTAAAAGTTAAAATTCTGTAACACAAATTAAACAATCCAGAGAACAGCTGTTCAAATCAAAACTAAATAGCACCCAACTAAACATCCGGAAATGCTGTGTTTTACTAAGTTATAAATTATAATGCAAATCACTAACCTCGTATGACATTTTGTTAATACTATAATAGCACTAATAAAGTGCTGAAAACTATTTTTTTCACTAATTAATAAACAGAAAGCAAAAAATTCACACGGCGTTATTCATCTCATCAACAATAATGTTACTAACTTCACTTCTGTCATCAAAGCAGCACGTGTTGGACCTCTGGCTACCAATCAGATGAAGGAACGGCGAGGCGGCGAATTTAAAGGCAGATAATTTTTTTATTTCAATTGCATTTTGTCAACAAACAAGATATAAAGTAAAAATAAACAAAATAAAAATACGTGTATTATCTAGTTAAATCCATATTTAGTACTAACCCCGTTCTTTAGTTATTTATTTCTAATATTATTAAATAGAAACGCTTAATTACCGGCACAATCTCGTCGCCATAACCTGACTTATACGCGTCTGACAACGATCGCTAATCGCTCATCTTCGTCAAAGTTCGAAAACAAGCTTTAGTCAGGTGATCAGACATCTTTGCACACCTTTTGCATTTAAGAGAATAATGTTTTTTTTACAAAATTCCCTGCTGTATTGGATATAATTTTATAATAACTGTGTAGCTGTTCTCAATTAGCGTGATAGTAAATTATGTGAATCTCTGGAGCCACCCATCGGACTGGATGTGTTAGTAAATTATGAGAGGCTTGGCGGCGGCGGCGGTGGCGGCGGATAATGTTTACGTTTTGATTTTTAGCCTTTTTAGTAGGAATATTTAAATGCATAATGCTTATCTCATTATTAACGTAATAGGTAAGTAATAAATCATTGTATGAGTTACCGTAGCCTGGTTCGTTCTGCTGACAATGTCAAACTAACTAATTTCACGAATGTATGGTCCATATTTTCCCTCACATTAAGCAAAGAAATTGCTATTAAATTAAAATACACATTTTAAGTAAAATAAGACTTTGGAATTAAAAATAATTTGGATTATTTTCCGTTTTCGCTAAAACCGCTAAAAAAATGAGATGTCAAGGTAATATTTATTTTAAGTTTGGCTACGCCGCGGCTGGGTCGTCTGTTGCCGCTTTAGCCCATGACGTCATGCCTTTAAGAAGCCTCGGATAGAGGTTTAGGGTATTTTTTAAAATAAAAAAGTGCCTTTTGGGGGGAAAATGTATTGGGTATGCCTGTAGACTCCTCAGGGGTCACCTAGTCCAATATATGCAGTGATTTTCATATTATGTACTTTTAGAAAAGCTATAAATTTCTTTCCGGTAAATTGAAATTTCCAACAAAATGGAATACTGACATTAATGTTTTATGATAAAAAAATCCTCCGGGATCCAACTCATAAGAAATTAATTTTTAGATGTCTTCGTTTTAGCTTAATTTTACTATTACAGGCACAGGATTATAAAAATGTATTCTATTTCACTTAATGCACTAAGTAACAAAGTATTACCGCATCGTAAAGCCACACAGTCATCTTGATTGTAAACCAGCGCATTGGAGATGAATACGTTTGTTGAGTTCCATAATTGAAATGCATCAGTGTTTCTAGCAAACTGGCCATCAGGCCTTTTGTCCTAGAAAATAATGAATTTAACAAAAAAAAAAACATGTTGGCATAGGCTTAAATTACGTTAGGCCTTCACATTGAGTCTGGGTCGGTCGCAGTCCGCTCTCAATCCGATCAAATCTATATATCACTAAAGAGAATCTGAGTTTATTTATACATAAGAGGTAATCTTAGGAACATCAACATAAACCGATTGAAAAAATTCTTTTACGGGTATGTAGCTAGCATCTTTCTGAGTGTCATAGGCTATATGTGATTGTTACCTCCGGCTTCGGTCACGTTAAACATGTTTGTTTATGTAAGAGGCAATCTTAGAAACTACTGAAATGACTGAAGAAACCTATTTAAAACTGTTACCTGCAGTTTCATTCACGAGGAACACGAAAAAAATAAATTGTCATTACTAAACCAGTTTGATCAAAACTTTTGCGGCTCGATATAATCAAACTTTCTAAATGTGGTAGGCTATTATATTCTACATACAATTATTACCCGTGACTTGGTTCACGTGGAATACGAAAAAAAGAATTTCCAGGCTTCTAAACTAGTTTAAAGAAATATTTTGCTGCTCAATAAACTAAAACTGACTTAGTGTTATACACTATATATAGGCCACACACAATTGTTACCTGCGACTTCGTGAATGAATGATTGAATTTGAAACCAGTTTGAAACAATCTTTGGCTTTCCAATATACCGGAATTACCGGAGTGTTAAAAACTTTATCATATAGATTATATATAAATGGGAATGATCATGACTGCACCGAAATGAGACTGGAGCGAAACTAGACCTGAACAATTAAATAGTATTTGATCGGACTAGGAGCGGACCCTGCTCGAACCGTGAGTGACAGTATAGTGAAGGTTGAGCTTTATTTGTCAGATTATTTACACAAAGATGGAAATATATTTTTTAACTACAGAAAATTACCTGGTTTACAACTTAAACGAAATATAGTAAATAATTATTACGGATGAATCCATAGTTCCGCATTTTTTTTTTTAATTATTAAAGTCATATTAAAATAGAACTATATTTCGAAGAAAATTACTGGATGGATTAAGAAAAAATATTCCTATTTTTAGAACTGTTGAAGGCGAAGAAAAAATTAGAGCAAGAAAAAGGCAACCGTTTCGTAAACCAAAAAAGTATGCATTTTGAGGAAAATAACAACCTTCTCATTGGTGTTATATTTACCCGATCTCCAGCTGAATTATTATAAAACCAGTTACTGTAAGTAACGTTGTCAGAATTAGTTATTTGCAGCATATCGACCGGTGCGTTAATCACATTTATATTTCTGATAATAGAACCTCCGAAGGTTTGGATCGTAAAGAAACTGGGCTTCGAAATGCCACCGCCTCCCTGTCCATCCCAGTACTTTTCACCTTGTCCATCAATAATGTGACCTAAAATCATACGTTGCGTCATTTATTTTTCAGTAAAAACCTCAATCTTACAGGGATCTGAGAAAAATTGCTTAACACAATGTTTCGGAAATGTTTTTTTCGAAAAATTAATTCTTGAAAGTACATATTTTTGGAAATACTTTTTTACAAAAAAACACGTTTTTTAAGATTTCAAAAGTACGTTTTTCTAGTTTTTCAAAAACTGAATTTTGAACTCTCGTAGTTTAGAAAATGTTAGAAAACAAAAAGCAGAACAAATCTTGGCAACCTGCGCATACTCGTCTGTTTTGGGTTTGGTCACGTTTGTTCAGGGTTTTCCTGTGTCTTTTATTTACATTTGCTAAACTATTCAAACATGATACTCCTATAGAAAAATAGTCAGAAACAATCAAGTCTAAACACTAATAAACAAATAGTAGATCATACTTACTTGTTCACAATGTATTTTCTAACAAAATTATCATTTAAATTTACTAAAAAGATTAAGATTAAGTACTGGTTTAAATTAAAATCTTCTAGTTGATCAGTTAGGTTTTTACAGGCTTTTATCCTGTCATTGTTAATAAGTCATCATTAAAAAATGAGTTGTTATAATGTTTCAGCGAGTTCCCTGGTTTCAAATCATTTTTCATCTTGGAACGTGTTGTTAGAATGAATTAAGTTCTATTATTGTGAACAGTACGCACTAAAATTGCCATTTTCTTTATAAATTTGCGAAAAAACTCAGAAACAAATTCATAGTATAAAACTTAGTTGTCTTATTCCTACATTTCTCGGTTTAAAACTTTTGGTTGACCAATTAGAGCGGTCCAGCGTTGGTGAATCTGGCAGTATTATCTTTTGAAACAAGCACCTTTCGCAAAAATGTGTATTTAAAAAAGGTGTTTTTCAAAAAAATATATTTTCCAAAAAATGTTTTTCAAAAAAAATGTATTTTCGAAAGAATACATTTAGAGAATTTTTTGTAGATCCGTCTTTAGTATCTTAAACATTATTCGAAACAAATAATAAAAAAGCATTAAGGTACTAAATATTCTGAATACATACCTTACAATACCTTAAAATGAAGTACCACTTGCTATCTACGATTATAAAATCATATCTAAGGTAAAGCTTTATTATTGTACCCTATTTTGTTGATTTTCTTTTTGAAAAGATAATCAAATATTTATTTATGACAGAAATTCCATTGGACGCTAATAAAGCTAACTTACCGTCATCTCCTTGTACAGTAATTCCAGTTCCGTTTATGGTCACTAAAGGCCCCTGCCAAGGAGTAAACTCAAAAGTAGTTCTCCCCTTAAATATCACTATAGCACCATCTGTAAGGTTAAGTTTCAAAGTTAAACCCCCAGGAACCGTTAGGTTCTCAATAACAATGTCTTTACAGTCTCTGGTTGCGTTTACGACTTGGTCAAAAGTAGTCACCAGACAAGTTTGTGAAAAATACTGAGGTAAAGTAATAAGCAGAAGGAAAGATGTAACTAAAAACATTTTTGGAAAAGATATTCAGAATAATAGGTTTTAATGGCAGTAGGATTATTATTTGATTTCAGAATATACAACATTATTATATATGTATTTAGCTAGATAAGAGATATGTCATTGTATTATATCATACTAGTATGTTAACAAGAAAAAAATCAGATAACTTATAATTTTAAACGACTTGCACTACGAGTAAAGATAGAAAAACACTTATTTTAAATAATGTTAAAGAATATCTTGTTTATTTATTTCACAATTTTCAACAATGACGTTTGTACCGTTGTCATAATATTATCAGTAGGATTTCGTGCACTCCAAAATTCTAGTAGAAACTAATTTGTATTGCTGTACTTTGTATAACAATCGTTAATAAATAACTGTCAGGCAGAGATGAAACAATAGTTTCATTTCTATTATAGATAACTATAAGGTAGGTTCGCCAAATAAGGCCCGGGTTCCTAATAAGGCCCATGCTGGTAAAAACCAATACTGGATAAAAATTTGTTAACTCTGTCGCAGCGTCCTAATAATAAATTTCCATCTAGCGTCAGACAAGTATAATTCGCAGCGACTGCGGGCGCCGCGCCTGGGCCGTTTTATATTTTCAGTTTCATAGAATTCGAACAAATGGAAACATGTGATATAATTTAAAGTAGGTGCATTATTTCATATTGTTACGTATCATATTACCGAATTGCAAATTATTGTGTGCTATTTTTTTAGCTTAACCTTTGTAGATTTAAAGTACGTACATAGTTTTTGCTTATAAAATGTCCAAACTAAAAAAAAAAATGAAAATGGGGAATGATGTAGGATGAACCTAATAAAGCCCGGGTGGGCTTGTTTGAAACACGGATTAGAACAGGGCTTTTCTATTTGATTTAACATTTTTTTGCTTCACACCACGTACCCCATCTATGTATATAGGTACCTTTTTTTAGATAAGAAAAGCTCAAGATGCCGAAAAAAGAAGTTTATGGACTTCGTCTCAAATGGCACAGGCATTGCAAGCATAGGGAATGGAATATCTACACTACAAGAACCTTAATATTTAATTGTTCTTCATTTTTTAATGTTCAAACCTTTGACAAATACTTCAAAATAAAGATTATTCGCAGATTTTAAGCCTTATTATTTTTAGGCACATTCTAACTAACGTACTTTAGCACGGGCCTTATTAGGAACAGGGTGTTCCTAAGAAGGCCCCCATACAGTCTTTTTTCTAAAGGCCTTAAAACCAGGGTAAACCAATTTTTTTATGCAAAAATTGAGAAAATTCTCTAACCACCTGAAAATTCCTTATACAATAAGGATTTCAACAAATAATGGTAAAACAGCTATTCTCCGGGCTATATGCCCCTCCGAGCGCTGAACTACTTACCAAAATTTGCTGTATTTTCTTCTAACACAGTTAGATAAGAAAATACTAATGTTTCCAATGCAATAAACTACCAGGAAGAAGGAAGCTTTTTCTTTAGTTAGAATGTCGTCACCTGCAGACCGGTTTCGAACTCGTTATGGTAAACTCTACTCTGAATGCTTGAAACTGCTAATGGATGGCGCTGCCTGTGTCTCACTGCTTATGCAGTACGACAGTTGTAGCTTTAAGGGATTACTTTTTCGGAAGGTTGGTATGTTCGTCTATCCTGTACTGATGAGAACCAACGAGTTCGAAACCGGTCTGCAGGTGACGACATTCTAACTAAAGAAAAAGCTTCCTTCTTCCTGGTAGTTTCTTGCATTGGAAACATTAGTATTTTCTTATCTAACTGTGTTAGAAGAAAATACAGCAAATTTTGGTATTTAGTTCAGCGCTCGGAGGGGCATATAGCCCGGAGAATAGCTGTTTTACCACAATTTTTTTATTTTAAATTGCAGTTGATACTGTTAGCCAGGTGTATAAAGTATCTTAACCCATAATAACGAACGCATTTTTTCAGTGCAACCCAAAAAAAAAAAGCAAACTTCTCTTAAGTGGGCCTTATTTGGCGCACTTACCTTAGATATTATACAGAATCCGGCTTCTAAAGCGCTTCTGGTCCACTTTATGGACAAATTAAACATAAGGCTTGTCCCAAAAAGTTTTGCACTATTTTCAACAAGTTTTGTTAAGTTGTCAAATCGAAATTTTTACGAGGTAAGCTATACAGTAGTCCATGGTCTACGTAAAGATGTTTTTGTTTTGTTGTTTTGTTAGTTGTCAGAATGCCGTTAAACATACTGGAAGTGAGAGCGAGAATTTTGCGAATTGATCCTGAGAATCCGCAAAAATTATGATCCAATAAATAGAAGGTATGATACCAAACCGTGTCAAATTCATCCGGGTTCGCGCATGACGTCAGGCAGTGATATATTTTTGAAATTTATAAGGCACAATATAGAGTTTACGTTAGTTAAAGGCGATTTTATATAAATCCTATTGGCAATATACTTTGCCTCCTGCTTATAATACGAATTTTATAGTATATGATTTAAAATAATCACATAAATAAAGGGATAAATACATAATACATACATTGATTACATTGATTGATTGATTGTCCACATCACAACCATACACAGCAAATTTCATTTTTACTTTTGAACTCCTAAAAGTAATATAAAAACATCAAAAAATAGTTGAAAACACAACGCGATGTTAAAAAAGACGTGTTTCGTTTATAAAATGTAGCGGAATTAATCACCGGCGCGCGGCGTGACGTAAATGGCCACGCCTACCTACGCGGTATCATATCTTCTTTTATTTCTATCATGCGCAAAAATCAGTAAGTTTAATAGCAAAATAAGCTAATTCGGCACGATGGACAGTTAAAAGGGTGGTTAATTGATGCATTGAAGATGGGACATTGCAAGATAGGCCAAGAAGTGGCAGATCAAAAGGAACAGCGGATAAAAATTTGGAAACGAGGGTAATAAAGCAAACTAAGAACCAACCGTCAATATCATTAAGAGATTTGTCAAAACATTTAGAAAAAGTAAGTCAACTGTTAACAGAATCAAAGTATTTGATATTTTATTTAGAAAGCGAATAAAACCAAATAAAGGGCATGTGGTAGTTAATGGTAGGTATGTTTTAAAACAAAGTGAATTAAAAGATATTAATCTTTCAGGAGTATTGTTATAATCGAACTCAAGAAAGAACTCGTGACACTATCTTTTTTACATTCTTTATTGAACAAGTCATTACATAGAAATAAAAATATTATACATATTTAATTATCACAAACTGAAGATCCAGGGAATTGATAATTGCAAGAGTTATTGTGGTCGGATCCTATAACTGAAATATCGTCCCAATACCAATTTTCGCATCCATTATCTGCACATAATACATAAATAGCTGTAGCTTTTGCCACAACGTCCCCTGAAAAGCTCTTTATTGTCAAATTTCTAATGGGCACGTTGTTCCTTGGAGGTTGGCCTGTGTTGGGATAATTTTCTTCAATAATTATTCCAGCGTTTAAGGCCCCTGAAAAAATTTAAATTGTTTTTTATCAATTACTGATTGTCGGTTGATTTTTCTTTACAGTATGTTGCAAATGCTGTGAAGGCCCCTTAAAAGTCTACCGACAAAATTTGACAGGTGCATCTTTGGTCACAATCAAGAAAAAATCTCTATTTTCCTTAAACGATTTATGCAATAAAAAAAGTACATGCAGGTTCCTAATTGTCAACACGTGATCTCCATGTTAAGAGAGGATTAGAGAACACCCCAAGGTATCTAATACAGTCTTCGTTATTAAAATTAAAGGGATTCTTTTTATAGTAAATACCCATCTGTTTTTATTAAATATTTCCCCATTCTTGTTGTAGTCTTAATATCCATGTTGCTTACCGGACAATGTAATATTTTCATAAGTTACATTTTGTATATATCCAAATCCTCCTTGATTATGGGTTTTAATGTGTATACCATTTGAACCCCCGAAAAGACTCGAATTGGCAAAATAGACATTGGTTAGAGTATTTAAAGGGTTAACTGGTGCAGTGTCGTTACTGAATCCAACAGAAATACTTAAGCCATGACTGTTGTGGCACAGCAGGTTGCGGACAGTAATGTTTGAACCTAGAATTGTAAATAGGTACTTTTTGACTTTAGAAACTACTTGGGGTAAATTTTTGGACACAGTATAGCATACTCCATATAGGATTACGACGACTTGATTTCTCTGATTATCAAAAGTTAAAAATTCCAAAAACATGTTTCTACTTTTGCAGGGAGTGGTGATTTTTTCATCTTATTTCGAATTATAATTGATAGCCAAATGCTCACCCGATTTAAGCCCTACCGTTCAGATTCGCCAAAAAGGTTTAAGATTTAATAGCTAAATTAAGATTTAGTTGATCAATTAAGTTTTGACAGGTTTTTGTCCTACCATTGTTGATAAGTCATCATTAAAAAGTTATGCGTTATTCTAATATTTCAGCAATTTCTTTGGTTTCCCAATAATTTTCATCTTGGAACGTATTGCTAGAATGAATCTAGTTCTATTATTGTGGAAAGTACATACTAAAATCGCTATTTTCTTTATAACTTTGCAAAAAAAATCATGAACAAATTCATGGTAAGTAATCAACTTACTTATCTTATTCTTACTCTGGTCAATTTAAAACTTTTGGCTGTCAAATTAGACGGGTTTGGTATTGGAGAATCTGGCCTTGTATGTCTACTTTCTGTTTTTAACTGCAATATTTGTCAATGTTTTCATAATGGGATTTTCTTGTCATTTTAATTATTTTCTTAACATCTTGTTCATTTAAATCTTTTCTAAAAGAATGACATGACATCATGTCATATTTTTTTAAATAACACCCCGGTACTTTTGTGATTGTATTTTTATTCAAATCTGTTACGAAAATTATAAAAATCATAATAGCTCCTCAAGTAAGATGGCGCAAAAATAAGGAAAAAAAATAAAACTCTCCAAAGATAATAAAAAAAAGTAATAATAAAGATGATAATAATAATAATAAAGATGTTTTTTTATGCCAATAAAACAATTAAAAATATAAATATAAAAATCATAAACTAAAAAAGAAAACCAAAAAATGACAGTAGTATACTAGTTGGCATAAATAGGTAGTGTTTTGATTTATAAAAAATCATTCTTCCAATCCTACCCTTACTAAATAATTTTTTATATTTTTTTTGAAAGTTATATAGCTTAAGCCCCTCAGACTAGAAGGAATATTATTATAAATTACAGAAGAGGTATATTTAAACGAAGACTTATATTTTTCAGTATGATGTTTAGGTATTTCTATTGCGTTCTGATTTCTAGTATTAACATTATGAATATTATTCCTGAATTCAATTTTTTCAAATAAATATCTTGGTTTCTGAGTTAAAATTATTTTATAAATAAAACAGGATATGTGGATTTCGCGTCTTTTTTCTAATTTAATTAAATTATGTTGGTCAAAACTAGGTGATACGTGATCATACTTTTTTAGCCCTATTGAAAAACGAACACAGTTATTTTGAAGAATTTGTAATTTAATAAAAGGTGGTAACTGCAACTCTAGGGTTCAGTAGGAAAATTACCGGAAAGAACAAGGTGTCATATTTTAGCATCTATGCTTCTTTCATTTAATTTTGTGTAACTCAGGTGGCCAGAAGTAGAAAGTAATGAAAGTAGACATATAAGGCTTTCATTTGAAAATATGGTTTTTAAAATCGGACATGAATTCGGTTATCGATGGAGATTTGAGATTAGGTGAAAAATATTACCATCCGTTCCATTACAAAAGTTAAGAAGTTTAAATATGGTAAGTATAATTATTGCATACATTTCTGAATATGATTGTCTTTAAATTAAAAACAAGTTAATTTTTTGCTTATGAATATTTGTGAAAAGAGTTATTTCGTAAAAAATTTACGTTATGTGAAATTTAAAATGTTCATCAACTAATAAACAGAAAATCATTACCGCATCGTAATGCCACACAGTCATCTTGGTTATAAACCAAAGAATCGGAGATTAAGACATTTGTCGAATTCCACACGTCAAACGCATCCGTGTTTCTACCAAACTTGCCATCCGGATGATTGTCCTAAAACATCACACTAAATAACAAGTATATACGAAGAATTCTCGGAAACCAATTTATCGAAAAATAAATTTTTAAAACCACTTTATTTCGAAAACACCTTTCTTGGGAAACACAATTTTTCGAAGAATATTTTTTTTCTAAAATACAACTTTCCGAAAACAGAAATGTAAACTCTAGTAATTTAAAAAATTTTGAAAATGGCGATGAAAACGGAAGGAAAAACAGTCGGGAAAATGTAAGTTTTAGTTATTTTATTATTTTTTTATCATTTTTATATCATTATTATTTATTTATCATTAAAATGTTAGTTTACTAAATAATTAATGACAATATAATCTTTTTTAATATTTTGTATCTCTCATTATTAGAATAACTCATTTTGCATAAAAATGAAATTATAAATTCACGGTGACTAAAGTATTATTGTCAACCTTGACATTAACTTTGACTTACCTATGAAGAAAATTTAAAAATGTAGAAGGTATTTCGTTCGCAACCCGGATAGTTATGTTTAAAGTATATTTATGGGAAATAATTTTTAATTTGAAATATTTCAAAAACGATTGAAAAACCGCATAGGGTATGTTACTCCTTGACGACCACATACAGAAAGAGTTGGAACCATACCCTACACTCAACGTTTTAAAAACGTCCTATTCTAGCAGGATAATGCACGGCCACATTATTGCTCCTATAACTATGGCTCGTCTAGAACAACTTAATGTTAATGCGGTTTCTTGGCCAACACGCTCTCCTGATCTCCCCCCAAGAGAACACATATGGGACATGGTAGGGAAAAGACTTAGCAGATTTCCTAACCACCAAGTAGTTTACCAGAGTTGAGAATGAAATTCAATTC
This sequence comes from Philopedon plagiatum, assembly GCA_963971165.1. Lineage (NCBI taxonomy): Eukaryota > Metazoa > Arthropoda > Insecta > Coleoptera > Curculionidae > Philopedon > Philopedon plagiatum. The sequence continues at coordinate 17,260,758 of OZ020190.1, read as the reverse complement.
AAGAAATTGAAGCCTAGGATACACTACCTTAAGAAAACATCCATCATTTGCTCAGAAGCATGCCCATACGCATTGTTGAGTGTGTAGTAATACCCATTATTAGGATATCGAGGACTTCCGGTATTGCCGAAATAAGTGTTTTTGTAAACAAATTACGAAAAACTGGCTCCCGAAAAATTAGAGAATATAGGCAAATAAAAAATTTAGAAATTGCTTATTTTAGGTTTTTTTGCTTAGTAGCGTAATAATATTTACCCGATCGCCTGCTGAATTGTTAAAAAACCAATTGGTGTAAGTCACATTATCAGAATTTGTCACTTGCACCAAGTCATGCGGTGAATTAATCACAGTTATATTTCTAACAATTGAGCCTCCGAAAGTTTGTATTGTGAAAAAATTGGGCTTCGGTGAGCCTGAATCTCCATGTCCATCCCAGTATTGTTCACCTTGTCCATCGAAAATGTGACCTAAAATTATGTGTTGCATCAGTTAATTTTAAGTAGAAACCTGTACCATCAAATTCTTAAACGTAATGATGAAAAATAATAAGAAAATTTTACAATACTCCACTGTCTTTAGTTATAAAACGCCTGAAAGAGAAACGTGCCTCGTTGTTCGGGCTTAAAGCATCAGCGAAGGTAATATTTTATTGTAATGCTCTACTCTATTCTGTTGTATCTCCATTCTATTTCAACGATAACTGCGTATGTATTTATGCCAGATATTCGAAAGAATGCTATTAAAATTGACTTACCTTCATCGCCTTGTATGGTGACACCAGTTCCATTAATGGTCACTAATGGTCCGCGCCAAGGAGTGAACTCAAAAGTCGTCCTACCTTTAAACGTTATTGTAGCACCATCTGTAAGGTTAAGCTTTAAAGTTACACCCGCCGGAACCGTGAGGTTCTCAATAATAATGTCTTTGCAGTTCTTGGTTGCATTCAGCACTTGGTCAAAAGTAGTCACAAGGCACGTTTGTGCAAGATATTGTGGTACAGTGACGAGAAAAACTAAAAGTGTCACTTTACACATATTGGGGATAATATTTTCTTTCAAGTTGTTAATATTAACAAAACACAAATAGTATTGGTTGCTTGGCGGTACTCAGTGACTTGTTTCGTAAGATAAGATCCCGGGAGAGTATAGTATTAAACAATTAATAATAACAATAAAGCATTCAAGATAAACAGTTATTTTTCACTGATTTCTAATTTACGTAAATACAGTCTTATATCTTCCATATGTTTCAATAAGCCTTTATATTGAAATTTTATTTGGTAATTTTCCTTTAAAACCACGCTCCGCTTAAATGTCTGTCGAAATTCTGCGGCATTAAGGAAACGGCACAAATCAAAATTTTATGTTAAATTAAATGTTATATGTTTTTTTACGGAAAGTAATTTTTTTATATCGAATAAGTGAGCAACAATGACGTAACAATAATAGTAATCATAGCTGAGTACTGCTCTTAAACACAAATGTCAGTATCTATAAATGAGAGTTTAATTACAAAAACGGTTATCAACTTACGTCAAGCACTTGTAAAATACAATAGATTTTTTATGAATGACGACCAGGACAATGTATTTATTATTTTTTAATTTAATGAATCGAATTTCATTATCTTCTATGTAAACTTGTTTAAAAACAAAAAACAGGATCTGGAGCAGAAAATCAGAGTTTTGAAATCATATAAGGTTAAAGGAATAAGTGATTTTTGTTTTGATAAAACGAAAAATAAAAATTTTTTCCATTTGCCTCCAATTTTTTGGGGCACGCTATAAATAGTTTTCAAAACTCACAAACTTCTTAACACGCGGTCTTAAGGCCTGTCCGCACTTAGTAAAATGTTATAGAAACTTGTTGCGGAAACATATTTCTATAACTTGTTGATAACTTCCTGTCCACACTTAGTAACGTGTTATAGAAATATATATCTGTAACTTGTTGACAACTTTTAAGGCCGGTTCTCACTTGCTAGTCAACATCGTTATCAATAAAGTTATTCAACATGTTGTCGAAATTTCGATAAAAACAAGACAAGTTACTTGTTATTTCAACAAGATATTTTTACCGGTTGGTGAGCGGTAAACTTCAAAGAATGTTGGCAACAGTGTTTTGGTAACATGTTGCGGCTGCGTCCACATTAACGTTTTCGTATTTAATAACATCAAAGTTTGTCTCTACACATGCTGCAGCCGCGAGAATAACATCCTTTTCGTTGGTCATGTTGGAATGGACTGTTGCAATCCAAATCCTTAGTGAAGACGTCTAGAAGTTGTCAACAAGTTATAGAAATATGCTTCCGCAACAAGTTTCTATAGCATGTTACTAAGTGGGGACAGGCCTTTAGACGTCCTCATTAAGTATTTGGATTGCACTCCAACATGTCCAACGAAAAGGATGTTTTCTCGCGGCTTCAGCGTGTGTAGTAACAAACTTTGATGTTATTAAATACAAAAACGTTAATGTGGACGCAGCCGCAACATGTTACCAAAACACTGCTGCCAACAATTTTTTAAGTTACCAACCGGTAACAAATATCTTATTGAAATAACAAGTAACTTTTTGTTTTTATCGAAATTTCAACATGTTGAATAACTTTGTTGATAACAATGTTGAGAAGCAAGGCCTTTTAATTTAGACTTTCGCTTTTCAATTATCGGGGATAATACCACGAGAGCTTAAAAATTACCGATAATTTTTCACGATTGCGTGTTTTCTATAATTTCACGAGTCCGCAGGACGAGTGAAATTTACAAAGAAAATACGTAAGAGTGAAAAATTATCAGTAATTTTAAAGCTCGAGTGGTATAGGGAATTATTTCACGAATGAAAACACAAACTGCTCGAGTGGTATTTAGGGATTATTTCACGAATGAAAACACAAAAAATATAACAAATCATGCCGACGGTTGCTAACAATAACTACGGGTTTATAACAATTGCAAGCCATTTGTTTGTATCGAAATTAATATGACAACCAAGAAAATGACAGGAACAAATTATCGCTGTAATTTTAAAAAACTTTATTCATCTTACGGGACTGTTAACACATGAGTGAAATAATCAAATAAAAATATTTTAATTCAATCAGGCGAGTACATGCAGTTTTAATTGAAATTTATTTTCATAAATTTACACCGATTATTAATGTAAGGAAGATAATTGCACTTAAAAATAGAAATGATGCTTATTACTATTACTTCCCTATGCCTACATTTATCATTACCAATTTATATTGAATCACCACCATTTATCAATGCTACAGTAAGGAAAAAAATTAATTCCCGATACCACAGAAGAACTTAAAAACCAGAATTGTTGCTGATTCTTTATCTGAATTTTAGTTCATCTGGAATTTTCTAAACATTTTTTACATTATATTTAATTGATTTGTATAAAGCAAGAAAAATTAAATGAAATTATCTGCAATAAACCTAAAATGTCCAACAAAATGTTATTTTGACTGCAAAAGCACTAAGCAACTGTTTTAGTTAATATTTTCCTTGTAAATAAAAAATAAACCAATTCATCTTCAGATAAAATGTATGTTTTTGTGGAACCCTGTATAAAAAATATGTTTTCTACACGTAAATCGTATTCTTTTCTTCCAGGAGTCTTCAATCCTGTGATTGATTGGACGCAATTCCCCATCCTTGGCGATTCTGTGCTAAATTTTCGTTTCCATATAGCTAACTTACCTATGTACTTTACTGTTAGACTCAAATGACTAAGCCAAGGCCTACTTCATCTTTGAATACTCTGTACCATTCCCTCCACAGTCAATTATGTTACACCGGCATGTCTCAGAATGTGTCCGATCATTTTGTCTCTGCTCTTCTGTAATGTTCTCGAATCCAAATGGCTGTTCCCTTCCTGACTCGATTCAGCAGTATCTCATTTGCGACCCTGTCTACCTAACTTACCTTCATCATTCTTCTGTAGCACCACATTTTGAATGTTTCTATCTGACCTTCTTCTTATTTGCACTAGTTAGTCATACGCACACCAGTATAAGGCAATACCCTACACGTGTGCTTTCAAGAAACGCTTTTTAATTCCCGTATCTAAAAGTCATTTTTTTGACACACTTATCAGCGATCTAAGTGATAGAAGTGAAAGTGGCTACTTTATGTTATTTTAAAAATCACATTTAGCTGTCCCGGTGGTTAAATGATCATGATCAGTTGAAAATGATCCAAGAGAAGTGGTAATTTTTGTAAAGAAACAATATGAGTTGCTTGTTAACAACTGCATTTTCTCTGCCAAAACCTTCTTTGCGGTTGCACTATTTTTCTCTTGTCTCTAGTTATGATGCTGCCTGAGTAGCGAAATTCTTCTACTTGCATTTTCTTCATTTCTCCGAGTTTGATGTTAGTTTTTCTTGAACTGCCAGTTTTCTTACATCTAATGATCTTGGCCTTATTATTTATCCTGATCTTGTACTTAAACTTCCTGCATGTGGGTTAGGGTGAAACTTTTTCTCACTTTCAGCTATAACAGATATGTCGTCTGCAAACCGGAACATGGCTATCTTCTCACCTTCTATTTTGGGGTTCTCTTGGACTTAATTCGTTGCCCCTTTTATGTATAGATTAAACATTATGGGTGGCAGGCTGCACTCCTGCCTAATGCCCTTACCTAATTCGTATTCTTTTACTAAGCAAAAATCTTAAGAACGAATGAGTTTGTCTCGAAAGATCAAAAATAAGTCCAATTGTATTACCCTTTGAAATATTTAAATAGGCTCAGTTATTTATTAAAATATCAATTCTATCATTACCCCACACCATTTTTGATGGTTCAGATCGATTCATCAGTCTGTAGTTAGTATAAGATCGAACATTTTCAACGAACGAAAGCGAAAGTTCTGGTTGCTAATTATTCTGTGATATTTGTACCAACAACCATAAAGACTAAGTCATGATTAGCAAAAACTTAAAAAAATAAAAACAATATTATTGATAATCATCTTTAATTTTCAAGGTAAAGCGTTTTTATACCTTGATCGTCGGTATCTTGAAGATGGAATCAACATGGAGTCTCTTGTAAAGTACATTACAATGACTAAAATAAAAGAAATGCTTTGAAATGGAATGAATTAAAAAGAAAGACAATACGACAAAGTATACCTTTAAACGACTATAACATTGCGTGGACTCGCGATATGGGTGATTGGGTGACAACTGAAACGAGTTCTTTGGCACTGGCTATATTTTTAAAGATAATTTATATCTGATGCAGATATATTTTATAGCTTGATCATACGCCTTTGTTTCAAAGTATTCGTCTTCTCATAAGAAAATTAATAGTCTGCTTCGGATTATCGAGGTCGATATTTAAAAAACGATCAGTCTGAGAAAAATACTTTGGTTGCCATGCGTCTGTGTTACGATTCTGAAAATGATAACCTTACGCCCTTTCGTACCGCAACATACACACATACTGGGGGTAAAATTGACCTTTCTTCTATAGATTTGCTGGAACCCCAGAAACAAAGTCCTAGTACAAAACTTAGTTGTCTTCTTGTTACACTTCAGTCAGTTTAAAACTTTTGGTTGTCAAATTAGAAGTAGCGGCTCCTGGAATTTCAGATTGTCGTATCTCAGTTCCTACGCATGGGACCCACGCCAAATTATAAGATTCTAATTTTCCTTAAAGAAATGACATTTTCAATTATTTCTTTGACAAACTATTGTAGGGTAAAAATTTTAAAAACTAATTAATTTCAGGATATTAAAGGTAATTCAATAAAATTTGAATTCTATTGATAAAATTTATGAAAAAAACATGGAAGTAAAATTTTCTTCAGAACTTTCTCAGATCTCAGGTGAAGCGGCAAAAAAATTAACTTGTTTTCTAAAATTTTAAAATTAAATATTTTTTACGAAAATGTTTCTACACTGAAAAAATCGTTTGGACTTTTCTTCACACAAAATTGTAGCAAAGTCTTTGTAGAGCAATTTACTCTAATTGGATTATTAGCAACAACAATTTTTATACATGTTCCTACACTTGTAGAAAATTTTGCTACAAATTGGTCTTGGACGTTTTTAGGGACAAATTGTAGGAGAAAGATACACAGTTGTAGTGAAATGTCCTACAATGTTTTTTCAGTGTAGAGTATACAATAGTAACATCCTACAATTTGGCGTGGGTTCCATGCGTAGGAACTGAGATAAGACACATCTAAAATTTCAGGAAACGCCGCTGCAAATTAGATCCTTTTTACAAAGTTTTTGTTTAGTTATTCCAAATATCACCTGTCAAAAACCTATGTCTAAATGTTCTGTATACTGTATACATATATTTATAGTAAATGTTAAAAACTCGAGCTTTTTTGAGCCCAAAAAGCGTTTTATGTATTATTTGTTGTATGTAGCAAAACAGAATTTTCTCGCCTTGAATTTGTTGACTGAATTTTTGATAATTCTGTAAAAAATTGGTCCAGCAAAGGATTTACCAAATTACATAACTGAATGCACGAATTGCCCACAAGTTTATTTGCAATAAACATTAGAAATAAATTCACAGTAAACAGCTTAAATGTTATCGACCGATTGTAAGTCGACCGCGACGCCTTGTATACCTTCCGCTCTATATATGAAGGAAATGTATGAAAATCATTTTTAAATAACTTCAAGAATGAATTTAAACATAAACCAATTTATTTTAAAGCTATTTTTATTCCTACCATATAATTGCGCCCTATCGATGTCATTATGACATTAAACAGACTACAAATATGGAATTAACAAAGGAATGGCGCTTAATTTTGAGTCCTTGTCCTTGGCCAAATCCATTAACACCTTTAATTACACATCAATCAAGCGAAAGGAACAAATATATTTCCCATTCTCTTTAAATATACAGAAACACAATATATTAATATAATAACAATGTTTGAAGATCATTAAATTTGGTACTTGCGGTTGTTAATTATTATAGGCAGAGGTCAGTATTGAATGATTCAGTGGTGGATATAATACAAAGAATTTATCATACGAAGCATGCTTTATTTTAAGGTTTTTTTTCATTGCATATATTATTTATTATTAAGGATTTTTCAGGGGCGCAACTGCCAAAGCTGGCGATGAGGAGCGAAGAGCTCGGAGGGAGACTGCAGCCGGATAGCTTTCCCTAGTGGCGGAATTTTTAAATTGTAAATTATAATAATAATAATAATATTTATTTATTTGTGCCAGTAAACAATAAACAGTGTAAAAAGTAACAATATAATATCATGCATAAATATTTTACAAAAATGAATAACAATAGTAACACACTAGTTGGCACAAAAAGGTAGAATTTTGATTATATATAATCATTCTTATTATCTGTACAAAAATTATTTTCCCATATCAGATTTGTGTCCCAATGCACACCAACACCAAGGCTAAAATATGAAGGTGAACTCTGTAGAAGCATTACATTTTTGTCTACAAACATATAGCTAAATATAGATATACGGTATCTGGAAATTCCATTTGCAGATTTCGAGAGGTAATTCTACACAATTTCATGAATCATCGTGCCATCAGCAGTGGCGGCTGGTGAAATTTTAAAGTTGTATATCTCTGTTGCTACTTACGGGACACATGCCAAGTTCAGGGTTTTACTAGTGAGTCCACTAGGAATGTTTTGGTAAAGAAAAAAATATTTTGTAACTTCCGAAAAAAAGTTCAATTTTTACTCTGCCTCCTCTAGGAAGACAATTAACACGTTTAGGTATTTATTTATTATTTTTTCCAAACAAATTTTACATCATTGTGTCGAAAATTTTCAAATTTTAAGGGAAAAAATGTGTTAGTAGAGAGATATAGTCATTTGAATTTTTTAAACTTAAAATACAATTTAAAAAGAAATTGAAATGCATAACTTTCTACTAACACACTTTTTTCTCTTAAAATTTAACAATTTTAACAAAATGGTGTAAAATTAGGTAGCAACAGAGATATACAACTTTAAAATTTGACTAGCCGCCACTGGTCATCAAAGACATTCCTATAATAATGTTATGAATAGAGACCGCAGATCAATATTACATGACGCAAAAATCGGGGTCGGAGTTAGGTAACTGATAGAAAAGGTAAATGAAATGAAATTAATATTAGACTTTGTCAGGTTGTATTTATGAATTATAGCTCCTAAAAAATAATATTTTTTTTTCAAATAAATGAACCGACTACACAAGAGAAAAAGCACTGAAAAGTATGAAATAATATTGCTACGTATTTATTACAGCGGTTAATGGTCAACTTAATTTTGTTCACTTTTATGAAAAAAAAATATTTCTTTCTTATTAGTGCACCTATTCTTCCCCCCCCCCCTCCTTCATCTTATCACCCTCTCTTTAAATCTCGAATGTTGTTTTAATATTAGATTTTCTGACCTCAATAACACCAAAAATGACATATTAGTTAACATTTTTGAACAAATTTCCACCCGCCGTTAATTTTATATCACCCGGTACACAAAATAAGCTTTTCGGTCCTCAATAATCCCGAAAAGGTCTTGCTACTTAATATTGGTGGAGAAATTGCCGGTCGTCCCCCCCCCCCCCCCCCGTTAATTTTCTATACTTCAATTACACAAAATTATATTTTTTGACCTTAATAATAATCAAACCCGAAAATGAAATAACAGTTTTGGTGAAATCGCCGATCGTTCCTTTTTATCCCCCCACCCCCCTCGTTAATTTTCTTACCATCTGTTAGACAAAACTAGATTTTCTGACCACGAAAATGTCACATTTTTTTAAAAATCCCCAGCCGCTTCTTTTGACCCCCCTTCCCATTGTTAATTTTTTTAACATATTTTAGACTAAATTAGATTTTCTGACCTCAATAACTCCGAAACTGACATATTCGTTAACATTTTTGGAGAAATTTTCAGCCGCTCCCTTTTATGCCCCCTCCCTGGTAATTTTTTTAACATCTCAGTATGCCTGTCAGGTATGACAATGATGAATACACCCTCATACCCCCAGTTAATTTGTTGTATAGATGGTTAGGTGACTTAACGAGAATTTGTTTAATAAAACATACAAAGCGTATAAATTTACTTTTTATGACCTTTAACATTAGGGACCATTCATAAATTACGTAACGCTGAAAGGGGGGAGGAGATTTATCCGGTCATTACTATAGCCGTTACGGAGGGGTCTGGGGGTGTTTAACGCACCGTTACCTAACTTAAGCAATTACAGCTCAAATACGAACTATCTTTTCCCCTTATTGCAGATTTTTAATAAATGTAAACACTAAAAAAGAAAATAAAAGAATATATATATATATATATATATATATATATATATATATATATATATATATATATATATATATATATATATATATATATATATATATATATATATATATATATATATATATATATACATTATATACAGTAATGTACGAGCATTTTAATGGATGCATGGTACCTATATAGGTATAGCTGTTATTAATACAAAATAAATTTAATTACATTATAAACGATAATAAACCAATAAAAAGCTATTCATTTTATAAAATTGGGAGGGAGTAAGGATTTTGTCGTTACGTAACTTGGGGAGAGGGGGTCAAAGGGTGCATTAAGGGATCGCTACAATGGGGGAGGAGAGGGGTAAAATTACTCAAAATTAGCGGTATGAATGGAGTGATGATGAGTAGATCACGGATGAAGGGAGTGATATGTGAGAAGCGAGGAACATCCATATAGCTGAAGTGGGATAAGACAAGGGACACAGCTAGAGTTTTCCGTATGTTTATGTCTAGCAATCTTAATCGTAAATGGGAAAAGATTTCTAAGATAGATTTCTTTGCAGATTTGATTGACATGGCTGTTAAATTTTAATTGGTCATCCAAAATTTTAACACAGTTGGTTTCCACAATTAGCTGTTGATCTATTTTGATTTCAAATGAACCAATATTTTTTCATTTTTGATAGTACCAACTAACATAATATATTTACATGTTGAAGGATTCAGTAGAAGACTATTTTTATCTGCCCACATCCTAATTAGAGATCGCCTTTTTTATTCTAGATCAGTATTAATCGTATTGTACGCGTCCTGCTTATCACCCATATCAAACTATAAGCAGCAATTAAATATCATTGGCATACAATTGAAGGCTGCAAAATCTCACATCTCTGTCATGCCGAGCAAAAAGAGCAGCTGACGTCATTTATACTTTACATTTTCTATGAATTTTGGGCTTTTGATGAAAATAAATATATTATCATTATATTCTTGCATTTTGGAAAAATCGTTTTCTCAAAGTTTTTTTTTAAATTTTAACTTATATGAAATAAACCCAGTAGATCGCGTCCAATTATATGGAATAGCCCATTGTGACTATTAAATACGTTCTTCCGACTAGACACAGACCTACTTTACAGTACCTATCTACCTAGATAGATAGTTCGTAGATATTATTAATAGACAATAACAACAAGAAGTAATTGAATATCCTGTATTGTTTAAAATTTTTAGCGTTTTCAGTTTTTTTTCAAATGTAAATTTCCGAGAAAGTGATGAAAATATAACAGTGAATAGCAGTATTTGCTGTGTTTATGGAAGTAATTTCTGTGAGATTCCTATCTAATACACATACGTACATCTATCTCAGTACATTATGATGTACTTTCAGATGTCATCTTTGATCTAGTCGCAATACTGGATGTTGACAAGTTGTAAATAAGCTAGAATATGAAAAGGAATTAACTAAATAATTTTTTATTTTTTAACTATTTCTCATTACGAAAATATCAAAACAATTATATACATTACTATTTTTAACAACCGGTTATTGTACGTATACAGGGTGTCCGAAAAGTCTTAGTATGGACACATATCTTTGTTGTTACTAAAGGTAGATACACCATATTTTAGGTGTATCTTATTGGTTAATAAATCTACTTTTTAACGTAATTTAACTTTTTCAACCCCCTTGAGGGACGATCTTAGCGAGTTTAGGTCAAAAATTTTAAATGCAGCCCTATGCCGTGTGGTAACTCATTTTAAAGGACTTCAAAAAAGAAACATTTTAACGCAAACCCGAGATCCGTATCTTCGGCTTTAAATGGCAATCCGTTAAAAATTAAAAATTGTGGAAAAAGATACAAATTTAAGTACCTTTCTATTTTATTTTCTTTATTTATTTAAAAATTATTTCCTTTATTACTTTAAGAACCACTGCTACTTTATTACTGCCATCTCTTGGCAGTAATAAAGGCGATTTTGGAGCTCAGCCGACCAGTAAAACCTTCCATCCTTCCAAAATCGATTTTGGTACTGCCAAGAAGTCCAAGGTGGTCATTTTGAAGAACTTTTAAAGTAATAAGAGAAATAAAGGTATTTAAATTTTTAATTTTATTTCAGAATTTTTAATTTTTAAAGCTTGTCATTTAAAAACGAATAAAGGTACAGACCTCGGGTTTGCGGTAAAATGTTTCTTTTTTGAATACCTTTAAAATGAGGTACCACAAGGCATATGATTGCATTTAGAATTTTTGACCTCAATCCCTAGCATCACCCCTCAAACGGGTTAAAAAATTAAATAATAAAAAAGTAGATTTATTAACCAATAAGATACACCTTAAATTTGACGTCTCTATCTTTACTTATAGCAAAGATATTTGCCAATACTAAGGCTTTTCGGACACCCTGTATATTAAAGGTTCTCAAACCGATTTTTTATATCTACCTATAAGTCCAACGAAAATTTTTCAAAAAATAGATGTTTCGAAAGTATCTGCATTGTTTCATCAAACCCAAACAAACTTTTTTAATGGAAAAAGCTTTTTTGAAAAACTAATCTTCCACAATGCATTGTAGAAAGACGTAGTTATGGTCTACTGGACAAGTATAATGTGTTTAGAATTGGGATCAAAATGATGTGTTAGGGCCCTGGGTCACTACATTGGTCGTTAACGATGTTAGCCATATTATTCCACCATAAAAAAAATTATGAAAAAATAAAGCTCATATTTTATTTTGTTGACATGTCAGTCTCCATCCCAGAGCATTCTTCATGAATCCACTGATGACAATAAACACACTGAACCTAAGTACAAGTATTTTGTAAATACCGACATTGACAGTATAAACGTAATACGGCATTTGCACTACCATCATTATCACGGCTTTCATCAGAAGAACTACTCGAAGATCTTTTATTATTGCTCTTAGTCGGCTTCTTCGGTTTCCTATCTTTCTTTATTTTTCTCTCTGTTTTTGGTGTTCTTTTCTTGTTAGTCTTACTAGATGCCTCTTCTTTCTTTTTTAATGACTCTTTAGGTTCTGATTTATAGGGTGACCCAGTCAACTATGTAAATCTAGCAGCTTTGCGATTCCGATTACTGACTTTTCTTAAACAAATTTTATTGATAAGATATAAAAGAAAGCGTTATAAAATTATCAGCTGTAGAATTTGAAGGCTGTGGATACATAAGTCTTCATAAAGGATGATATTCAGCTTGCGTTGAACACCAAACCGTAAAATCACGATATTTATGTACGATAAATATTTAAGTAAATACAATTTTAGAATACTTAAATTGAGCCCTTTTAAACGGCAGTCTGGGGCATGTTCAGAAAAAAATTTTCGCTCATGTTTTTAGCTTTACTCAGGATTATTTTCAGTCTTTTTTTTTAGTCATTTTCTTTATTATTTAAAAGTCAATTTTCGAGAAAGCGTGTCGTCGAAAAATTGTATTCGAATTGTGCTTTCGAAAAAACATTTTTCGAAGAATTTTTCATGGATCCGTATTACCCTCCTAGTTTAGCTAAATTGTCATTTCTCGTTAATCTATATCCGCCTCTGCAACTTTTAAAATCATCTAGGGCTCTACAGCTACTACAGAAGAAAAACAATAATTTAAAGAATCCATATCGCCTCAGGCGCGCTAATGAATATAAGTAATACCAGTAGTAGTACTGACTCCGAACCATGGCTAATGGCAGAGACAACATTACAGAACAACGTAAATTAATAAAAAAAACAGCCGAGTTACTATTAGGTACTACAAATTCTACCTATTTCTTTAAAAGTTTTTCTTACTTCATAATAATATACCTTGCACTCCTAATATTTTTTTCTGTAGGTAATATAACTATAAAAATAAATGTGTACAAAATCTTTTTAGATCTGAACGCATACTATTACAGCTTGAAAAATAAAATGTGTCTTCATTTAGCTCATATAGTTTTTAGACAGTAGAATTGCAAGAAAGTAAAGTAGTCAAGTAAAGTAAGTCAAGCTACAATTACTGCATCTAAATAAAAGGTACTTTTCGAAACAGTTTGACATAAACCTGAGCAAACCATGTTCCAGGGCAAAGTAAGGCTCAATGTTAATCTACCAAAGACATTAATCAAATGAGTCCTGAAACTGAGCAGGAACAAACCAAGCTTTTGTAGGGCCCTGATAACCAATCAATGCCTGTAACCAAAACTCTATTCTTTCGAAAATTATTACTTTCAGTTCGATCACTTAACTTATCATGATCAAGTTAAGAAGTGTGCATTTAAATATGATGTTAAAAATAATACAAAGTGATCCCTTTCATTTTGTTAATTGTCCCGAAAGAATACAGCTCAAGATGAATCCTGTACGAATTATCCAATAAATTACAAGGAAATATCATCTCCTAATATTTGTGAATCCGCTGTATTAACTTACTTGAGCCTAACAACTGATCGGGGGGACACTGGTCCCCAAAAGGCCTTCTACATGAGATAGGTAGGTAGCTGAAAAGATTTCTTAACAACTCGTTAACAAACCTGTTCAAGATGATAACTCTTAAAAAACGCAAGGAGTATCTTTTCTACAAATACTGTTAAAAGTTGACTTTTTAACATGTCAAAAGAGGCACTTTTAGCTACCGGTTTTAAACATTTTTACTTTTACCACTATTGAAACTGGTATTAAAAGTGCATTCATTACACCGTAAATTTTCTATTTGCAATTTCATACTGTTCCCTTGATTTTTTGGCAGAAAATCGAACTTGATCCTATTTGGTCGATTTCTGAAATTGGCGGATTTTCTTTATTTTTAACCATAAAATAGAAAATTTTGGGTACAGAACAACTTTATGTCACTATGTTGACAGCGTTTCCGTAACTATTAATAACAAAAGAAAGGTTACTAAGTGTCAGAATCATAAAAGACGAGATTTTTTAATTATTTTTTTAAAGTACACTAGGGGTTTAATTTTTGACCATTTTTTTACAATTTTTATGTGCCAGAGTAGTTGTATATATACAGGGTGTCCGAATAGTCTTAGTATGGACAAATATCTTTACTATTAGTTTTACTATAAGTAAAGATAGAGACACCAAATTTTAGGTGTATCTATATACCTATGTATATAAAATAACATGTCCTGACTGATTGATCATCGCCGAGCCGATACCGTTGAAATTGAAATTTGGTCAGTAGTTGTATTTTATAATGTAGAGACTCACTAAGAACAGATTTTTTAAAATTCAATCGCTAAGGGGGTGAAACAGGAGTTCAAACTTTGTATGGAGAAAAACAATTAGGGCTATTAACTCGAAACTTCATAGAAGTACTTTAAAAAATAACGTTCAGATTCACTAAGAAAGTTTAAGATTTAGTACTGGTTTAAATTAAGATCTTCTAGTTGATCAGCTATGTTTTGACAAGTTTTTGTCCTGTCGTTGTTAATAAGACGTCATTAAAAATTTATGAATTATTCGAATATTTCAGCGATTTGCTTGGTTTTCAAATGATTTTCATCTTGGAACGGGTTGCTAGAGTGAATTTAGTTCTATTCTTGTCGAAACTGCGTACCAAAATTGCCCTTTTCTTTATAAATTTGCGAAAAAGCTCCGAAATAAACTCATAGTATAAAATTTAGTTGTCTTATTCTTACAGTTGTCAGTTTAAAACTTTTGATTGTCAAATTAGACCGGACTAGCGTTGGAGAATCTGGCTGTTAATGTTTAAACACGTGTTTTACAGTTTTTAATAGATCAACCCCAAAAGGGGGGGGGGGGGTGAAATGGGGGTTCAAAAATTGTAACGGAGTAAAATTGTTAGTCGCGGGCGCAAGGTAGTTGCTTAATAGATCTACTTTTTTATTAATTTTATCTTTTTCAACCCCTTAAGGGGTGACGCTAGGAAGTTGAGGTCAAGAATTTTAAATCCAACCCTATTCCGTGTGGTACCTCATTTTAAAGGTTTTCATAAAAGAAACTTTTTACCGCAAGCCCGAGGTCCGTTAGCCCTTTACTTTAAAAGCTGTTAAAAATGGCTACCATGAACTTCTTGGCAGTAATAAAGTCGATTTTGGAACTCACTTCTCATATTTTCGAGAATGGCAGATGTTACTTCTTGGCGGAGTTCAAAAATCGACTTTATTACTGCCAAGAAGTTTATGGTGGTCATTTATTATAAAGTAATAAGAGAAATAAGGTATTTAAATTTTTAATTTTTTTTTACGATTTTTAATTTTTGTAGGCTTGGCATTTAAAAACGAACTAAGATGCGATTGCGGTCAAATGTAGCTGTTTTGAAGACCTTTAAAATGAGGTACCACACGGTATAGGGTCGCATTTAATATTTTTATCCTCAACTCCCTAGCATCACTCCTCAAGGGGGTTGAAAAAGTTAAATTATGTACATGAAACAGTAGATTGACTAACCAGTAAGATACACCTACTATTAGGTGTCTATCTTTACTAATTGCAAAGATATTTGTCCATATTATATATAAAAAGCGAGTTTAATTTGTTCGAGGGGATGAGCCACTCGGTTTGCTCATGTCCCAAACTTCCCTTTCCACAGAATAAAAGGTTAAATGACACTTTTAACACTTGTCATAATATCACATATAATTATTTTATCATTTGAAATACAATCTGACTGTCATCCAGCGTTACTTTAAAAACTAGAGTTTTTTTATTAGTACTTTAGTCACAATTATTTTGTATAAATAAAGAAAACTTGAATTAAACAAAAAATAAAACACAAAAATTAAATGGCGAACATCAAGCTACCGCCAACTAAAGAACAACTTTCGAAAATTATTTATATAACAAGATATAATAATTTAATTTCCGTGCATTAATCAAATAACTTAATATCGTGAAGGTGTGATTTGAACGCAGCTACACAAATTGAAATATTCATTTTTTATGATGAAGTCATCATTTTAAATTAGAAGACTAGTTAGCATAAGTTTTATAAATAAATGTAATGCAACAATATGAACAATAAAAACTAAATTTTTTCTTTTTCTAGGTAAAACCAGTTTATCTATACCAGGAAAAGTGAAAAAGCAGGATATCAACAAATGATAATATTCATCCAAAACTTGCACTGATTCTTTAAGCATCGGACCGGGAGAGACGAAAGTGTCACACATTGAAAAATAGAAAACTGGCATTTAAGCTTCAAATCTAGAGGGTTGCATTTTTGCTATTTTTATGCATAGGAGAAACTGAAAATGGACTTGATCAGTCATTTCGCGTTTTCGATAAATATGTCAATATTATCAGTCAATCCAAACACGCACTAAAAATTACGTTGATTGGACGGATAATAACAAAAATATCGCCAAATTCAAAAAATTCACTTTCCTGTCGGACGTCACCCTGCTAGAAACAACTGAACGTAGTGGGCAATGTGGCGAATCAAATTAAGGATACGGCAACACCGCCATGCGCCCTTTCGGTTATTTTAGTACTATCAGGGAATGTTTATATTTTGAATATCTTTTGTAGCATTCTTTAATTTTCGAATTTAATTTTATTTTGAAACTTTTTTCACAGTGCCTAAGTGTATTTAAATATATGCACTACGACAGAAATGAGAGTAAAAACCATTGTCCCCGTCATTAGGTGAATTATGGATAGTATTTTTTTATGCTCATGCTTAAATATCCTTCTCAGGTTATAAACTATTATGCGTTGACTGTGCCCACAGTTCTCTTAATATTTCTGTGTAATAGTTCAGTATAAATTTCGAATATTACTTGCCTTTATAGTTTAGTCAAAGAGTAACTCCATTAACGTTTAGTTTGATAACATAACCTCGATGACCAACCCGAAAATTTTCTTCAGAGGTGCCAAAGCTTAATTTATTTCTTAAATTTGGGTTAACCATCGGGGGGAATGCATCACTAAAGGCCATGGCGCCCCGTGTTTTATAATGGGCGATGTTTGGTCGCTATTTTGGAAGTGAATTTGGTTAAAAAAAATCTAATTTTTTTGGGATAAGCTTTTCGAATGAAGTAAAGTAATTAAAAAATTGCCCCAACCTAAGCTGCTATAATGGCGAACTCGTATATCAATAATAAAAAAATTCCCAAAACATAAATTAATTTTACTTACCTCTCAATGTCAACGAGACATCAGTGAGATGCCGCACCTCTTCTGGCTCACCACTTATTTATTTTTGGTAAATGGTAAAATAACTGATTTTTATAAAGTATTTTTTAAAACACTAATGGAAACGCACTTTCTAGTAAAACAGGGCTCCGGTGTAGCCAGTATAACAAACATAGGTACAAAGTATTTCAGAAAATTGTGAAAAAATTAAAGGTTGCTCAGATTGTAAAAGAAATTTAAAAATATACATAACAGTATGCTTAACATTTTTGTCTAAAACCATAGGCAATTAGTTATATTGCCTGTGCTAAAACCCACCCACTTATGGAAAACCATGAAATTGGTGTTAATTACAGGAATTATAATTTATTGCAACTAAATTAGTTCCAGAAGAACAAAAAACATGTTTTACCATATTTTAATGTTTTTTTTTGCATCCTGATCAAAGGCGTTAAATAACGGACGCCTTAGAATCCCTCTAAAATATCTTGAACTAATCTTATAAATATATCACTGGAAGGTTAATGTACTGAATACTCAGACTTTTAATAAAAATTTTAGTAAGTTTACTGTTAAGTTTCTGAGCCTTTAGACCATTGGTCGGCAACTAGCGGACCGCGGTCCGGATCCAGACCGCAGAAGGTAGAAAACTGGACCGCCAAAATATTATTTTTAAGGGTAAAAATAAAAATTAAAAAGTAATACTTAATATGAGTTTTTATAATACTCGTTTTTTTCTGAGAAACGAAAATTACCTGATGTCCCTTTGAAGTATCTGGACCCCACTAGAAATTACTTTCCGACCACTGCTTTAGACCAAACGGTTTTATTTTGCATCGCAAGTTGATTCTCTAAGACTGTTTTCTTGCATATGATTTTAAATCAAAATCTGTTTTGGCCTACTTATATACTAAGTACGTCCTACGTGTGTAGAATTTTAGTTGACAAAGTTGACAAAACTTTTTATTATTAATTTTTCGACCAAAAGTTGTTCCTTATAAAAAAATTGTTTCCTTTTCAATACCGAACGGCTTAACTGAAACTGACTTAGCCTATACAGGGTGGTGAATAGTTTACTTTTTTGAAAATGTCAATTTTTTGAACAGTTTTATTATCTATTGGTTTTTCGATCAAAAGTTGTGTCTAATGAAAAGTTTTGCTTCGTTTCAAACATAGAATGGCATAACTGAATTTGGTATAGCCTATACAGAGTCTGTGTAACCAGAGCTAGGCAAAGCCCTTGACAAAATGACTTGAAGCCCCAAGCCATAAGCCCCGTTAAAAAGGGACTGAACCTACCCCTCAAAATAGATAAGAGGGGATAAATGTCAAAAATATTTTTAAATATGTCCCCCATCTCCCGATTAACTCACCAAATTTTCATAAAAATAACAACACTTTAAAAAACTCACCCTGTATACTACAAAAGTAGAGACAAAAAACTGTATTCTTAACGCGCGTATCCATATGTGCCAATACCCCATGAGTGCCCATGACGTAACACCGATCATGTCCGGCACGATGTAGGATGACACGGTTCGCTGCGGAAGTTTTGGCCGTGTCAGTCACCCTGTAACGTAACCGAATGGGGTTACCACACAACACCGCGGTAACCTTCTATAAAATTCCTTACTCCACTCCATGATCAATATACGCGAAAAACAAATGCTACTTCCTCTTTAAGCCAGACTAACGACGACGACTGACAACAGACTGACATACAAATAAATCTAGATTTCAACCATAGACAAAATATATTTTTCTCTATGATTGCAATAGGCAAATATAAACGATACCGCACTCGTCCCAACTAGTCGCCGCGCGTAACGTAATATTCCTTTCGACGGCTAAAAACCGAAAAATGGTGGTTCGTTTTGTAACGGTTACGCGTGTCAAACTGGTCACGGATAACATGCAACAGTATGCCGTCTCCACTAGCCGTAACGTAACATGTTCGGTGTTACGTTACGGGGCATTGGCACATATGGATACGCGCCGTTAAAGGTAGAAACTTTGCGTTTTTCTCGGAATACACCCCCCCCCCTAAAATGCAATGCGAGAGCCGCCACTGACTTACGATAAGCTAGTTTTATACAGCCATTAGCATTGGTAATCATTTACATAGAAGAAAGTTTAGGTACCTAACGTAGGTACATACTTTAAGCCACCTAAACAAATAATTCTCCAGAAAATTCTGGTTCTTGTCTTTCGAAAGTCGGCGAGTCGTTCGTTCATAAATTCGTAACGCACGGTTAGTTTTTTTTTTGTTAAAAATAAGCGGTCGGTGTCGTAGTTAGCTCTTGTACCGGCATTCGCGAATCGTACTGAACAGCAGGATCGCAGTAATGTTAGTCACCCAAAGCGCAGAGGCGTAACGAACGGGGTCGGAGAAAGGAAACTTGCAACTTTAGTCAGATAGTCAGATTCCCTTAAAGTGTTAGGCCTTGAAATTTATTGCAATAAATTTAAAGACCGTTTCGCACCTTCTGCGTCACCTGATAATCCTACGCACATCACATATGTTTTACTTGTGGATATTTTCTTGTATATTATTTACATGTATGTTATAGAGTGGTCGGAAAAAGGCTTCACTAAATTTGAATTTATCATTAACGAAACTTGACTGGCATTAGCTCCATAACTACATCTTACTGTGAATGTTGTGGAAATCAGTTATTGTTAGTTTGTAGCAGATACCTACAACGTGTGTCACAACGAGCTTGCAATAATGAATATAGTGTAAAGTTTATGAGAAAGGACTATGGGTATATTAAATTTTAATATTTGGGCAGTTTATGTTTTTGACTTCACTTAATAACCATCGTCCTAGTTTTTTTGGTTGTCATGGTAACCAATATCATTTGGTTACCATGGTAACCATGCTATATCGACTTGGCAATTTTAAATGGACCATATAGCATATTAATTTTTCAATTTTTTACTTTATGAATTTTCTTTACTACAAGCTTGTCGTATTCGAACTCTTCGAATTCTATATAGAGTGTTTAAAAATTAGTCTTTATCAACGCATAAAAGGAAACCAATTTTTTTAAATGAAAACGTGCTTATTTTTTGTCATATTCGTATTCTACAGAAAATTTCAGCATGCGTTTTTATAGCAAACTATATACCAAAGCCTAACGTTTTTTAAAGTAAACACATTTGTTATTTTGTCGTGTTTATTAATTAACCCTCTTCGTCTTCTAAATCTACATAGTAGTCTTTGATATTTTTTGTAAAAGATTATTTTTTAAAACAGTACTATTAACCAACTATGTATACAGTGTGTAACAAAAATATGGAAACCTCCAAATATCTTCCAAACCGTTCATCCATTGGCATTACATAAATAGATATCCTTATGACTTCCGTCAGCGGTCCATGGATGCCCTGACCCTTTAGCGGCTTTAAAATGGACGTCCATTGGATATCGTTTGCTGTTTGGGAAGAGCCTATATCTTTTACAATATAAAATAAAAAAAACTTCTTATGATAAGATTGTAAAAATGTACCATTTTACTTAGTTATTGTTCACCATTTCGACGATCGCTTTGGACTAGTTGACTCTCCCCACCTACAGGCAGGCGACAGTTCCTGTTGCCCAATGACATAATACATATACAAAACCCGGAAAGAGCTCTAGGCATTTATTTTCCTTACTCCGTCTTTTCTTATCAATACTTTTCCAAAATATTTAACTATGCGAAGATAAAAATTCAAAATTTTAAGGAATTTTTTTTGCAGTCGCTTCCCAGAATGAACTTGACAAGTTCAACATGCAAATTCTTCCCTACAAAAGACTCTTACACTAATTCAGAAGCGTACCTATGGGGGGGGGGAGGGATAAGGGGGATATATCCCCCTCCCATACCATAGACTCGGGCTAAATAAAATCATACTAATTTTTTTGACTGAATACAATACTTATTTTATGACACAAAATAAATATTTTCTTCAATTACTTTTTAATTAATTTTTCATACATTTTCCTATTTTTCGTATTTTTTCCAAATTCCCATACATTTTATCATATTATTTATTTATTTTATATTTCGGAAACCACTTTTTGGCCTCGCAATTATTTTATGAAACCTGAACAGTTTATGACAGGGGTCTTCAACCCGCGGCCCGGCTTTCATTTTTTTGCGGCCCGCATACAAAAAAAAAACAAATTCGATAAATACGTAATAAATTACCCAAATCTTAAAATATTGCCTACTCCAGATCTATTACCTCGTTTGGACGAAAACTGAAAAAAAATAAGTTTAATTGACGAAATTAAGAAGTAGTTTGGTGAATTCTTCACGAAATTTCGCAAAATTTGGGCGTGGTACCGAACATTTTTCGCCTGCGGCGCTTCTCCGCCTACCAGCTGTCCACTGATTCTGGCCCGCCGGTCGATAGGGAAACCCAAACCTGGTCCTTCGATAAGAAAGGGTTGAAGATCCATGGTTTATGGTGTTTGTACAAACTGTTCTTGAGAGATTGATATTATAGAGTACCAGCGAAATGTAAAAGAAAGCGGTGCCTACTGTCGCTACGCGACGGAAAGCAGTACTGTGGTGTCGCGCTAGCAGTACCGGTAGTGCTAGCCCTTCAGGCCGAATAAGTCACCCCATGAAAGCTGCCCATACGCCAACGTATATTAATTGCCATGTAAGTCATACTGATATTGTATACCTGCTAAAAATAAGTGTTTTGGTAAACTTTGCTATATTTTATCGACCCCTATACCTACGTAACATTTGGTGAAGGCGCCGGGTACCGCGTAACATTTTTGGTGAAGGCGCCGGGTAGCACGTGTCATTTTGGTGGAGGTGCCGGGTATCACGTGACAATATCACCCCCCAAAGCTCAAGTCTGGGTACGCCACTGCACTAATAACTGGTTAACTTGAGGGAGGGGGGCCCGGAGCTCCTGACGAATAGGTACTAGGATATAGTTTATATTTTATATTAGCAATAAACTAAGAAGAAAATATGTATTGAACTGCACATGTATTATTTTATTACATAATTATTGTACTCACTAAATTGCTGCAATTTACTAAATTTCTTAAAAAGACAATTTTTTTAACAAATTCAGGAATTTGCAGCATTTTAGTGAATAGAATTCAATAAAATAACACATGAGCATTTGAATATTGTTTTCTTGATTTATTGCTAATATAAAATATAAATACCTACTTAGCATTCTCCAGGAACTCCCCCCTCCGGTAGGCGCCCGAGTCCGAGTACGAGTTGTTTGTGTGGCGGGAGAAGCAACAAACCTGAGCAAACCCAATAGCCTAATTCCTAGCAAATTATCATTCAGTAAAACACTTAGCAGCACCACGGCCTCCTAAAAGTGGTTTGAAGATCATTGTTTACAAGTTTGCATTAATAAATATGCCATAATTAACTTCAACTGATATTATCAAACTTCTTAACAAAAGTGACACCAACATTGTAAAGTAATTTAGATTATTCCATGAACAGTTGCGCAGAAAGCGGTAATTTGAAAAATAAGGGGTGCGTTCGCATCATTATTCATTTTAAAAACAATATTTTTGGTACAAAGTTTTTATCTAGATGTATACACACAATGATAGATGTTTTAAATTTTTTGGCAAAACACTCAAAATCAATGAAAGGGATAAGAACTCCAGGATACGTTTCGTCGTTTTTTGTAGTTCTTAAAGGAGGTCATTGATAAAACTGGCCGCAACTCTTGTCGTCACTCTGCTGGATACGCTCACCATCAGCATCAGCTGTCTGATGACGTTTGTCAGAAATCATCTGATTTGTTTATCAACAATTTCCATTGAATCAAACCCTTTTATTTTCTTTGTTGTGAATAATGTACCTAAATACAGACGAATTAAACTGATTAAGTTGATTGACAAAAGCATCTATTACTCACAATGACAGCATCGAATTATGTTGTTTTGGACTGGAAAATTTTTCTTGTGAGTTTTGGTTTTCTGGGTGCAGTTTTAACCATAAATCTACAAGCTCCCATTCTACCTGTTAGTGGCCTAACATTTATTTTGCTTGCGATTTGTGTATGGTTTATTTCCATGTGTGTTACTTTTATTGGATTGCACAAGCTACTTCAACAGAAAGAACCTATTGCACGTTCATTTTTCCAAGACTACCTTAAATTTTTCGGTGTGTCAAATGCAACACCAAAAGCAAAACTAACAGTTAAGCCAAATGCTGGCAGTATTAAACGATTAACACTAGACATAGATAAGTATTTTATTTCCAAGTGGTATTGCAATATAAGCGATGATCCAGATTTTCCTGAGGAAAGTAAAACCTGTATAGAAGAGGTGTTGACAAGACTTGTGGAAGTTGTGCTTCAAGTGAATCATAAGTGTGTACTTCATGGTGTTTTAAATATTTATTTAAAACATTTAAAAGAGTTTAGACGAAGCCTAAAAAGGAAGGAAAAATATAATGTTTCTGTTGAGGAGTTATTCAGGTAAACATATAATTTATTATTAAGTAAGTAGTTCTATTACATACACTAAATGAGGCAAATAAGGAAGTACTTATAGAAAGTAACAATAATAATTTTTGGCTATAACAGTTCAATATTTTTGTTTATGATGTTACTTCCAAGTCCCTTCCATCCAATTATATACCTATCTCTCCGCTCTCTGTTATCAGCAAAATTATGGAGAAAGTGATCAACTTGCAAATTCTAAAGTACCTATCTAGAAAAACACAAAATCATCCATGACAGACAGTACGGATTTTGTCACCAAAAATCCACAGCTGATCTCTTTACCCTTGTCAGACATTTCCCAAGATCTTCAGTTAGTCTTAGACTGGGGTGCCATGAACCTATGAACCTTGTTAAGT
Organism: Philopedon plagiatum; assembly: GCA_963971165.1. Taxonomy (NCBI): domain Eukaryota; kingdom Metazoa; phylum Arthropoda; class Insecta; order Coleoptera; family Curculionidae; genus Philopedon; species Philopedon plagiatum. The sequence goes on along the minus strand of OZ020190.1, from coordinate 17,236,544 downwards.
TGAACGCCTAAAAACCCCAGGCTTGCTCCCTGCCACACAAAAAATCCAGACAAGAGCTGTTCGACTCATCAATGACCCAGTTATACATTCCCCTTCACAATACTATCACCTCGACTATCACCTATCAAAAGAGTCCATAGTGCTTTTGCACAAATATGTTTAACAGTCTTCCAGTGGGTCTTCAAAAGATACCCTCATATTAAATTTAAAAAATGTGTAAAGATCTATCTTTTAAATGAATGTTTTTATAATGTTAACTATTTTAAAATTTTGGTTTAGTATTGTGTTTCTTCAGAATTACTCTCATTAATGTTCTCTGGTTTATCTAAGTATTTTTAGAATTTTTGTTTGTATTTGACATCATATCCTTGTTAGATGTGTAGACATAAAGCAATTAAATAAATTAATAAAAAATAAATTGCCTGCAGATATTTTTCCTTCCCCTCCCAACCTCCAGTCCTTTAAATCCCTTGTCAATAGATTACATTTCCCTTCTCTCTAGATGCCCATGGTATGTTAGTACATAGACTTGAAGTCTATAATATGGTCTGTCTCATTTAGAAAAATCTTACGTTTATATTATTTACCATACGAGAACTCATTGTTATTCGGGTCAATCTTTTTTTGTTTTTAGAAAGTTTTATACACAATATTTACTCAACTTATTAGTGCCTATATACCAAAAGTTATTATTGCAAAGTACTTGTTTGTAAGAAATTAAAAGTCACATTAATCAAACAACTATCAAAGAATATCCAAAATTTGTGGATGTTTCATATTATAGCTTTAATTACAACATGGATTGCTTAGTTTACTACAAAACTCAAATAAGCTTTGTGGTGCTCTAAATAGGTACTTAATACACTTGATATGAAATAAAAATTTTCCAGTTGTTGGTTTGAATTTATTTGACTTACTTGATACTGATTTTGTAAGTTCTCTATACCTGCTTTAAAAAATCCTATATATGATATTTCTTTCAGGTATTCTCATGTTGTCAGTACTTCAAGTATTAAAAAAACCAGAGACTACTTCCTACATCAGTTAACATCTACTTTGCTGCGGCATTTTATCAATTCAGAATTATGGAACTCATTACCGTGTCACATCCTAGTATCAGTACTGGCTCGAAAGTTTACAAGCTACATACTGACTATGCTATCCAATCCAGAAGTTTTGAATTATATTATTTTAAATTCCTTGGCTTCAGGTAACATTAAGGACAAGTTAAAATTGGCTGAATATGGCCGCATTTCAGTAACAGAGTTTTTTGATGTAGTGGACAAAGCCAAAGATAAAGAAATAAATCAAAATAACCTAACCACTGATCAAAGTGTAACTTCTCAGGAACAGGATAACAATAAACAGGATATTAATAATCAGGATATAGAAAATAAAGCAAAAGAACTGCAAAGGAAAGTGATAGAAGCTAGTAAGCAACATAGAAAGGAAATGGAGCAGAATAAGGGTAATTTAGTTATACAGCCGAATGTTCTAGAAGAAAAAGTCGTTTTAAGACATAAAAAGCGACATCATATTGAAACAGTAAGCACAGAAAGGCTAAGTACTTGTACCTATTGTAAATTTTGTATACCTTATTAATAATGCTTAGAATAATGATGGAAACCTAAGAATATCAGTATTTATTAGCTATTATTTCTAAGATAAATAAGTAATTAGAAGAACTAAATCAGTCTTTAATCTTTAAGGATGGGCATTCTGTTGATAAATCCCCTAAGAGAAGTGAACCAGTAAAAATTCATGAATCAAAAAGTACTGCAAGAACTTGGAGAGATTCTAGAGATTTAGCTTGTGTTTCACTTGGTCAAGATCCTCTTGATGGCTTGACGCCAGAAAGTGCAGGCAAAGTTGGCACAAAACCTGGATTTTGGGAGTCTACAAGTAAGCCTGTATTATTAAATTGTAAGATTCTAATTAGGTTTCGGTGTATGTTGTCACTGTGCTGGTTACCTTTAATCTTTACAGATATATTTATTCCTTAGTTTATTTGTAGAAAACACAAGTTTTGACTTTAATTTTTGCTAGATTTATGTTTTTTAGTGTTCCGTGCTAAAATTGGCAAAACGGAACACTTATGGTGTCCGTCCGTCTGTCGCAGGCGATTTTCTCTGAAACTAGTTGACATAAAAATTTTAAATTTAGCACAGAGGTAGAATGGTGGCTCAATTATAGACGTGAAGTATAAAAAATTGAATTTTGATTCTGGGGGTTAATTAAATGGAAAAAATTCAAGGGCATCGTTCAGGATGTCAAATGAAATCTTATTGAAGGACGAATTCAACCATATACTTAGATGATTTATTTTTATTTTTTTATGCATTTCTTTAAACATTTTTCGGGAAGAACGCTTAAAACTGTTGTCCCCCACCCTCATCGCCAGAAGGATCGCTCAGAAAAATATGAAAAAAATCATGAACGTCGAGAATTAGGTGTAGATTGAGCCAAAATTATCAGGATTGAAAAATTCTAGGGCGATCAATTGTTATAAACAATGTATTTGTTAATTTCCTTATAACTGCTAAACTATTGGTTTTAGAGAAAAAGTTTTCGACAAAAAATATTTCTCACGATGTAAGGAACAACTTTCGTCCTTAAAGGTTTTTCAAGGTTTTTGGCGTTGGTACCATCGGCGCCGTGTAGCGCGGCAGATGGGCGGAGATCGGGCGGCCGAGGTTTGCTCAGGTTAAATGGGGGGGGGGGGCGGTTCTGATGGCAAAGAACACTAATTGTGCAAGTATAGCTTAAACTTGCCGATTTTTTTGCTAGGTATTAAAGCACTCGTTGTCTGTTCACAATCACAACTTTAGTATTTGACTGTTATACAATTAACAAATTTAACAATGTTATCAAATATTCCTAAATAGGCTTTACAATAATTAACAACTTTCAGACAGCTCTGTTTCTTATATGTTTCATAATTTAAGCATCTGTCTAGGGCTTTCAATCCCGGACGTATATTTGGATCTCGGGATTTTCGGGATCGAAGAAACAAAATCCTGGGATTGAGCCCGAAAAATTATTGTAACATTATTTACATTAATAATGGTAAATTATTTTTATTTATATTATTGTAATTTTAAAATAAAAACAAAACAAGGTTTATGCAGAGGACCCATACAAGTATAAAAAGTAAAAATAATCTGAATTCTTTTATATAAATACTTAAATGAATCTTCCATGGTTGCCATATCACGCGTTAAACATTATTTTTAGGAAAAATATTGCGATGATTCTTGAAGCGTTAATTTAATTAACAGCTGATTTTGGAGATGTGTCCATACACTCTTGAAGAGTTTTTTGTTGGTCTAACTATGTATAATGTTTGATTATTTTTATGTTATATGTATGTCAGTCAGTGAATTGTATTTGTATAATCATTTATAAGTGTTCTTGTAAATCTATATTTTATCTATATTTTATGTATATTTTATTTATATTTTATTCAATTAATATTTTATTTACATTTTATTTTATTCAACTAACACTGACATTTTTTTGACGATGCTAAACATTTACTTAAATGTAAGTAAGAAAATAAAGCATTATTATTATTATTAATTAGGTTTTTTTAACATATTTTATAATTTATTTATTCCGGGATTTAAGTGCCCAATCCCGGGATTTTTCAGGACTGAATTTTTAACGGGATCCCGGCATTGCAAGCCCTAAACATCTTCTATGAGTTAAATATCATTGAAAAATGTTACTAAATTTAAGCCCCTTATAAATAACAAAAATTTGCATTTTTTTAGGTGTAATAAAATCTGATGATACTAAGCATGGTTCTCCACCAACTGCCTCTCAACTATTAAATGAAGTTATGCATATGACTTCTATGGAAGGTTTAAAAAGTTCAATTAAACCTATTAGTAAGTACTAACCACGCACCTCTAAATAGATTGTGTATTTTAATTTGGTTGAAACAGAAATAAAATGGTAGCCAGAGTGTATAGGTATGAAAATAGCAGAATAAGTTGTATAATCAAAATAAATAATAAGTACCTAGTAACAAATATTATTTATTTATAGGTGATGCAACAGAGCGTACACTACATAACATAAAAGATCTTCAAGAATCGACAGTGCACAACGCTTTGCATAAAATCGGCGATTTCCAGGTAACTGACAAAAAGCAAATAGAAAATCTTAATTATTTACACTACTTACCACCACACACTCTATTGCATTCTTCTGTTATGTCAAACACTCAGCGTCTTCTACATGCGCAACCGGAGGTATGTTAATTTTTTTGCCTTCTTCTTTGCTTCTATTTTGATACTGGATTTTATTGGCAAAATTGGGGTGCAAGGATTAATTTATAGTTTTTATGATTCCATTAAAATCCAAAATATTGTGTATGAAATACTTTTTTTAATTTCACCTTACTAAATAGAAATATGCTTGGTGGTGGTTTTTAAATAATTTGACTACAAAAAACTTGTTCTTTATGAGGAACGGTACAGTTTTAATGACTTAGTGCGCTTTCCCGGATTCCCTAAAAAGGTGCCAAGCTACTAAAAAGTAATTAGAAACAGAACACAACTAGCAAGTTAAAAATTTTAATGTATCTGGCAGTTAAAACTGGTTCATTAAATTTAGCGAATCCAGGAGTAAGTATTTTTAGAGTTCTTGCATGAAAAAGCATGGAAGGTAAAAGGTATGAAGTGCATAGGTATTTTTAAATGCTTAGCTTTTGCTAAAATATAACCATTCAGAGCATGGATTTATTAAGAATGGATACGGGATGATTTAACATTCTTTGAAGCCAAAACAAACCATTCTAAGCGACACTGTAAACACAATTTGTAAACATTGGCCACATCTTATTTTACCTTGTATTTTTGTACAAAAAATACGTTAGAAGCACCACAAGATTTACTAAAAGTAATAAATGGCCTAAAATATTTTATTTTTCTGCTAAATAATAACAAATTTAAGCTAAAAAGGTTTTATTATTTATAGGATATATTATTTCTAAAGGTTTATTTAAAGTCGCTCCGAGTCATTTATAAATCTATAAATCGCACTTTTTCTTTCCTAGTTCATTAGACAAGGACGTACGTGTAACCGAGTGTTCAGACGGTTTAGCTAAGCAACAAGCAGAGAAGGAACACTTCTGAGCTCCAACACTACAATGCTATTTTATCTCTTTCTACTACCATTCTTGATTCAATTGCGTATTTCCTTAAAGTTTGTAAACTCTACCCCTAGGGGAAATGTTTTCATAACAAACAACAAATATAAGGCTTCACGTTCGATAGGCTCACAGTATACAGATATCGAATCCTTTCTTAATAAATCCATGATTCAGAGGGTTTATTTGGATAATATAACATCTAAAATATAAAGGTAACTCCTGTACATTCATTTGATGTAGTTTTTTGCGCCATCCATCCACGATTATACTCATAACTTGTCAATCTTCACCGCTGCCTGTGTGGAAATCTTTCTCATGAAGCATAATCTTCAAATACTAGCTATATATGTATTGTGCTAATTGTCATAAATATTTCTAAATAAAATTATATTACCTACTAACTTTACGTCATCCTATTTTTCTTCAGTTTTCCTTTTTTTAATGCTCTCACTCACTTATCCTCTTGTGTATCATATAATTACACTAAACTAAGCTCCTTCACGCATCTTACCTTTCTCGCCACTTTTTCCTTGTAATTGAATACCTTGGTGCAAGAAGTTAAAATGAACGACCACTTGCACGTGTGTCTTCAGGAGAAGAAAACTCCGTACCAAAATGTAAACAATTAGCCGCCGTGTTTTGTTTTTTTGCGTTTTGTTTTACTTGCCGCACATATAGTTTTATCTGCTGGAATAAGAGCTAATGTCGGTAGATACGTCCAACTGTTTTCTATGTTAAACTGGAAGATCTAGGATGCAATTTAAACCAAATGTGAAGCACTACCTTGATTAACGCGTTGCCAACCATAACACGCCTCCTTCACGGAATTCTAGTTAGATTCGAATGTTTTTTATTTTTTGAATTATAATAATAAATTATTATAACTGTTTAGAATCAAAGACATTTTCACACAAATTAAAAAGAAAGCATTATTATACATAGTTTTATCACGTTTTTCTGTGTAAAAATTTGATTTTGCGATATTTTGACTATAGGAACGAGTAGGATTTCAATTAAAACGGATTTTGAAACTACTTATACTTATCTATTAAGTCTCGCAACCCGTTCTTGGTGTCATTTCGTCTATACCTATCACTGCTTCAACCACACCGTGTACAGTTATTGTAGAAGTTGGATATCTTAGTAGAGGTTGTAGAAAGAAAGTGAGATATAGGTATATCAGTATTATTATTTTACTTCTGTCTATATCATGAAGAAAGAAAAACTGATACAGCTGGGCCGAAAGGAACCACTCATTAATTTAACCAGTGAATCTTAATACTGTTTAAATTTGTGGAATCTGTCGAAAAATTCCGCATCCTCACTTGGCTCTACCGGCGTTTTGTACGACTTTGTGTAACAAAAAATTTTTTTTTACTCCAATTTGAAGATTTTTCATTGTTGTTTAGAGACACGGCCTACAACTGTGTTGGTGAAACTGCTGAGGCAAAAATGGTATATTAAAAATAACTAATTTTATGAACTTCACTTTATTTCATGAAAAGTTCTTTTCTAACAAAGTAGTTAAGTTTTTGTTTCATACATGAGGTTTTCAAAAGACGACAACCCCCGGTAATATTTGATAATATGCATGGTCCGGCTGCAGGTTTTTACGAGCGCATTCGGAAGAAAGTTTTCATAAGGATTCTAAAACGTATGATACCTATTTGTAAGATAAATCAAGGATAAAACTACGAAGGTAAAATCAAGAAATGAATTGCTTCTCTTGCTTGTCTCGAGATTCTTTGATTAAATTGATTTTGGAAGAAGTCGGTAAATCAACGGATATATCGGTATACCTGGCAACCCTGTGTGGACAGTAATACGGTTTCATTCATTCACTGCTTCAAGAGTCATCTATTGATCTAAAATGCCAACATTAAACCTCCTCACTGTTGGTTGTGTATCTGATTGTGTGTAAAACTACTTCATATGCTCTGCATGCTGAGTTTCCTTTATATTTTAGGTATTATGTGATTTGGATCAGTTTGATTATGCTTTGCCTGCTCTAATTTATCGTTCTTGATTTTTTTTATATTCAATGTTATTGTTAAAATGTACCTAGTCTTTTTCAGGAAAGCATTTAACAAGGGTGATTATTTGTATTAAATAGACTAGATCAGTTAGTGGTATAGATATATTTTTTACATACAAAAAATTGAACACACCAATATTCAGTTGCCGAAATAGTTGTTAGTGATTCGTGGAATTTATGGCAGTCGGAACTTTAGGGATCGGTAGTTGCAGCGGCAATGACATATTATGAAGTGTGAAGAATAAGAGAGACTCTATATCAGAGCCATTCTAAAAGATATAAAAAAACTAAAACCACTGTTTATTCCATATGTTTTATGGATTTCGGAGATAGTTATATAAAAAATCACTGGCCATCTTCATTTACTGTGTTGTCCTTGAAATTAATGTTTACTGTGTTTCATGTAACTTCAGCTAAAATGAGTCACTGACAGTTATTTTGATAACAGAGTAATAGCTTTTTTTAAATACTTTTTCTCACATGGTTTATAGCTAAGACAAAAATATGGCTTGATTGACACTGGGAACTGCACTGATTTTTGTTCAATTTCGTTTTGCAAATTTTTAGGATGAGGCGGCAGGTGTGGTTGAGGGAATACTGGATTTTGGAAGGGCAGGTTTTCGCAAAGGTTTACGCTTAACAGGTATACACAATTTTAACGTTAACATAGTATATTTCTAAAAGTTGTTAAGAAATTAATAAAATTACATATAATAAATTAAGAAAGTTATAAAATAACAAATTAAGAAAAAAAGTGATACAATGTTGGACCCACCGAAACTATTAGTTTTATTGTATTTTCACTAGAGAAATTATTATAAATTTAATATTCCTTGCTTCTTTCATAGACTTTTTTGTCTTTTGCATTTTTTGGTTTTTTATATCTTGTATACTTCACAAATTATTTAGAAAAATATCTGATCGTTCGTGCGCTTTCAAAAATGTATAAATTTATTTAAAAAAAAGTATTATACTCGAGAACTACTAAGTAGATGATGAATAAAATAAATAAAATAAATAAAATGGAATATTTTATATATATATATATATATGTATCTTATATTTGAATAAACATTATTATTATTATTATTATTATTATTATGGTGCATGAAACAAAAAAAAATAATGCAAGAGAATGGGATTAAAAATTTAACATGTAAAACCGCCCGCTTTAAAAAGTGCACTGTATATAAGATTCATTTTCTAGGTCTTCAAGATAATATAGAGAATGCAAAAGCCACATTTTCGACTACATCAGCAGCTAAAAATGTAACAAAGTCTGTTAAAGAGCAGGTCAAAAGAAAGTTAGAAGAACTGAAGAAATCAGATTCTGATTCACAAGATAAAATGAGTTCCGCCGACAGTGCGGATTCTGTGTGGATAAATCCGTTGCAAATTGATTCGCCCAATTATGACGGACATATTTTACTGGTAAGTAAAGAAACCTGTATATTGATACAAATAATACACTTTTTATGTAAATCTATTCAAATCGTAGAGGAATAATTACTTCGAAGGAAGAATACTTAACAAGAAAGGCGTATAAAATAAATATACTGATAAAAAATACTTAAAATAAAAACCTAGTTATACCTATTTCTTTATAACAATGATATAATGGAATGCAGTTCTTTGTGTTAGTATCATATATATTAATACTTGTACGGTAATACTTTAAAAATCATGGTAGAAACAACTTTGAAGGAAGAGCACATGACATAACAAATCTGTAAAATCAATTTATAACAATGATATAAAATTAAAACTAATTTGTATTTCTTCATATATAAAGTAAGTGCTTTTCATTTCTATATCATATCAATTAATACTGTTCAGCTAATCTTTTAAAATTCTAACTCTAGCACCGTCACCAATAGAAACATTTAAATTAGTTTCTAAAACAATACTTTTCCATACCTTTTCACTATAATACCTAAATTCTAACTCATCTAAAAGTGCATGATGGATTATATCTGAACGTGCATCATTGACAGAGGTGTCAGTTAACTCACTAAAGGTAGGTTCTTAATTTAAATTAGTCATAAGTCCCAAATCAGAGTTTAAGTGATTCTATTGTAGCATCTTTAGTATTATTGTCCCCATGTTTTTGGGATCAGTACCGATATAAAATATTTTCTCAGTTTCATGGCCCAGAATACAAATAACGGTTGGGTATGTAGAATAAAAAATGATTTATATTTGTTCATATACAGGGTGTTATGAAATTCACTGCATATAATGACACCGGTAAATCCTGGTATGAATTCAGATTGAAGAAAAATATGTATTCATAAATGGCGCTTTGCAATAATAAATTGGTAATCGCCCATTAAACTTTGTCTAACCAAAGGTACCCGGCAAGAAACACACATGATACTATTCTATCAATAACTTTTTCTATGCAGCAAGTCAGCACTAGAACTAATATTATTGTTACCTTTATAGTAAAATTCCTTTAAAATGTACTTCTTTTAAAAATGTTTAAGATTAACTAATACCAACAACGACAACACAGTACATCCATTAATTTAATGCACGAAACCAATGCTTGACTAATAATTAACATTTACACAAGTCCATTAAAAACATTAACCACAATACTTAAAAGATTCCACGGGATTTTATTACTATGCGCACTAATAAAAACTGAGTACTAATGTTTTTGTTACTTTTGAAGTAAAATCTCTGTAAAATTCCTCCAGAAAGGTTTTACATTAAACTTAACACACTTATATTACAACATTAACAAAACGGTAGGTATAGCCATTAATGGGAAAATCGTTCCACTAACTAAGTAAATACAGTGCTTACAGGAATCCACGGTATTTTTACTATTTGCACTATTGAAAAACGGAAAACTATAAATTTATTTATTTATTAAAAAGCACAACTCTCCAGTATTTCGTTATCTGACAGGGAAGCAGAACTAGGTAACATGTATTTTATTACTGGCAATTCAAATTAAGAACGTTGCGCTCTCATCGGTCAATTTGCTAACTACCATAGTGGGCAATATTTTAATTTCGTAAGTAAGAAATGAGTGCTTTTACTGTTTTTATGTGATGCGGTCAAATTTTAAAGCGTCGCTGGAAGCAGAACTTTCACGAAGTTTATGTTTTGTACTTGGTTTTTGATGAGTTTTCTCAAGAAGAGGTGTAGGAAAATACGTCCTGTACCTAATACATTTTTAAATATGTAGGAAAGTAATATCGTATTTCACGTAAGTAATTTTATAAAAGTATGAGTTTTTGGCAATTATAAATTATTAATGGGTTATCGAGTGGGTTATTGTTGGACAATTCTAGCGTAATTTATTTATTTCTTTAGTAGAACAAATTTAAAACAATTCCCCTCAAAAATAAAATTATGACAACGTTGCAGTTAATGAGAACTGCGGGCGCGCATATGCTCTGGTTTTCGGGTGTTAGAGAAAATTTTACAGTTCAATTAAACCACAAAGAGTATTGAAAGGGTCTAAACTAGAGATCGCACGATACCGATATTGATATCGTTATATCGGCAGGAAACTTGCCGATATATGGGCACATATAAAACGAAGAATTTTGGGTTCTTACTGCATATACCTGCGAAAGGTAATACTCGTAAATATAATAAAATAAAATACACTTTTGTGCCTCTTCTAATGTCACTAATAATATCTAATCATTTATAACATAACTGTAGTATAACTGAGGCCTTTTTCCGGAGAAATAAATTAAGAATTTCACAAAGCAATACTGAAAACATTAAACAGGGACTTCCCCGAAACTTCACCAATCAGAAACGTTATACCGCGTTACCGCGTGACGGAATGATAAACCGGGACTTCCCCGATTTTCGTTTTCGCCCAAACAGAAAACGCATGAACGAAAAACGGAAATTGATACGGAATACGTACAGGATTTAGCAAATTGGAGGTTCAGAACCGAATTTTGTATTTTTTTGTTTTTATATTCGACGTTATAAATACCAGGGTTGGCATGACTTAATTCACATGATTTAAGCCTTGACTTTTTTTATATAAAAGTCATGACTTTTTCCAACCCTGATAAAAACTAAACATTGAAACATGTACGTGTCTTTGCCGATGCGATATATCGGTATCGGTATATCGGCATGTAAATATCGGTATCGGCCGATATATTGTATCGGCAAAATAAAGTCATATCGTGCGATCTCTAGTTTAAACTACCCCAGAAGTCACCCATTCCAATATACTTACCCATATTAAACTATTTCCATAACACCACATATATAAAGTTACTTTTAGGGTAATCTTTTAAAATTGTAATTTTTTATCGCCACCACTAAAAACAAGCTCGTTTCAGGAACAATACTTGCAACTACTTTCCATTATAATGCCTGAATTATAACTTATCTGACAGTGACTAATAGATTACATCGAAACTTGCATTATGCAATTAGGTAGGTAAAATTAAAAAATGATTTATACGTCTGCATATATAAAGTCATGTGTTTTGATTTCTATATCGCATCTATTAATACTTTTAATGTGATCTTTTAAAATTGTAATTCTATTATTATCACCATTAAAAACAATAAGATTGGTTTCAGGAACAATACTTGCACATACAATTCCATTATAATACCTGAATTCTAACTCATCAGAGAGCGACTGATAAATTACATCTGAACTTGCATCATTTACAATACTATATTTATCAAAATAGGCTTTATACTGGCGTAAACTTTTTACCTCAGGAATGTCAATTAACGCGGTAAAAGTTGGTTCTTCATTTAAATTACTCATAATGCCAAAACAGTGTTTAAGTGACTCTATTGTGGCATCTTTGGTATAACTATCACCATAACAGTCAACTTCATCTGACAAGCAGTTTTTAGGATTAGTGCCGATACAAAATATATCTTCAGTTTCGTAGCCCAAAAGATTACCATCATCAATTACCCTGTACAACCAATTAATGCTTATAACATCATATATGTTCCTTTTTTTAGAGAGCTCCTTTGCTTTGTCATTGTATACACTCACTAGAACGATATCTACAGTGTGGTCAATTTTGTAGAAGGTATTGCCACCTGCTTTTTTAATCAATGTTTCTATATCGTCTTTACTTTTGTCTTCAGTACCATTAAGAACGTGCAATGTATATCCTTCCAGTAAATCAGATATTTGTTTAGTATCAGCAAAGGTAGGTACTTCGATTTTCTTTTTCTTAACTTGCCTAGTTTTTGTCTGCATTATTTCCTCCAATTCAATGTTTCTTTTATTAAGTTTAATAACGGTTTTATTCTTGTTGGACAGTTCTAAAAGCTCATTCATATTTAGACATTCATCCACTGGTTTATCATCTCTTACTTTTAAAACTCTTGGAAATCTTAAAGTGTAAGAGGTCCTGAAAGACACATCACTAGTTCTAACCAGCTCTGTAGCTCTAACAACAAATATAACAGAAAATTCTGGCTCTATGTAGTAATTTGGGGTCTCTTTTCCAAAAACTAGACTACTGCTATGTTCGTTATCGAAAGCCCGTCCTTCATTTTTCAGCATTTTATTTAACATGTCTAGTTCGTCATCCTTTAATCCGCTGCTTACTTTGCTAAAAGATAAGTATATAGGTTTGCCTTCTTCAGTGGTGCCAGATCTTACACCGACAGTAAAGGAATTCATTTGATCAGAAGTGGGAGAGACAAACTGACCTCCCATCAGAATTAGATCCAGGTCGTTCATTGTATCCTAAAAAGAGTAGTAGTACATAGAGTGCTCAAAATGACTCAAACAATCTTAATATCTTTGAGAAAACAAGTTCCTGTAAAATGCAATGAATATAGTAATCTTGCTTTTGATATAAAAGAGTGAATTTATTCAGCATGATACATTAAACGTCGTCAAAAAAACTAACCTGGAAATATTCCAATTTCATCTTAAACCAACCACTGTTTCTGTCACTGTATTTGTAAATGGATTCAGGATCTTTAACTATAATGCCTTCGTCTTCATTATCCACAGCCCAGTTTAGTTCATTAACAATTTCTTGGCGTGAGTGGACTTCTTTAATTTCACTTAAAATGATTGTACCTGGTATCAGTTCTTTAAAAACACGTCTTAAAATCTTAACCCGTTCCTTAAGAGGTTTGTTTGTAAGAATTTTGTCATTAAGCAATATAATATCATATATACAAAAGCATGGCTGATATTTACCATCTTCTTTAAGTTTTTTTACGTCTAATTCCATACCCTTTGAACCAAACTTTTTGGTCCATTTGTTCCAGAGCATCATTTCACCATCTAAAATTACTTTGTGGATACATGTATCAAAACAATCTTTTAATTTAGGTGTGAATATTCCTAAAAGAAAATATACTGCTTTATTCACTATGTTATAATTAGATAATTGTCTTCAGCAGCTTATTTAACCCTAGAATACTCAACATCGTAAATTTTACGATCCAGGTATTTATTGACCACGATTTTACCGTTCCAGTACATTCTGGCGAGTCCCGCGTTCTGCTATTCTCATATAGAGATCAGACGTAATATCGGCCAGTAGCTTAGTGCGCCACCTAGGCCTTCTGAGAGCCCTACAGTGTTGCAAGCCGTCGTAAATTTTACGAAGGTAAGTTCTAATGTTCTAATCATGCAGGTTGCTACTTTTATTTTTTACAGTCACAACAGTGTTATTTTCAGAGATGGATGGTAAGTGGCACATGACAAGACCTCTAACTGACAACGAATTACCGGTAGAGGCTGTTACGGATTGGTTAATATAACGTGCATCCACTCTTGGATCATCTACAATCATAACCTAAGAAAAAAATGCCAAAAGACAATTACCAGAAAGCAGTTTATGAACATTTTATCTGAGCAGCTTATAAAGCCATGGTTGGAATATAGTGTAACCTGGCCAACTTTGAGACGTTTGGGAAGGGACTTATAAAAGATATTTTAACTGTTTACCCACAGCAAGCAAGGGCAGCACCTACTGAAGCACAACGCACCATGTGCCAGTGTTGTGCTGTAAAAAAATGAATGACAAATAACCGAGCATTGCCGCCGTCCAACTTGTGGAGAACATCGCACTGTTTGTTCTATATCCTGCAGTTCAAAAATATAATTAGTTTAGTTGTGGTAAGTTCAGTTTCTAAAAATATCCTGTTCTTCAAACCCTTTAATAGTATTAATAAAATTTCTTACATTTTTTAATCTATATTTTTTCTAGAGTAGTATTTTTTACGATGGTAAGTATTAATAAGAGTGAACATAAGATAAGTATTCTAGGGTTGAAAGCTTACCGTTTTCATATGTACTGCCATAAATACTTGTATAGTCAAATCCATTTCTGGAAAAATATTTTAAAATCTTATTTTCCATGTGTAGTTGAAACCGCTCTCCATCAAATTTGTTTTCAACATAGAACAGTTTATTGTCTTGAAGATCTTTTTTGAAAGATGCAGCATCCACTCTTTTTGAAAGCATTGGTCGAAAAGCCTCAAATATCTCTATGTCTAGCTCATGCAGGTTTACATTTTGATCATAAAGAATTTCAGATACCTTTTTTAGGCTGTTATTGGATGCATAATAGTTAGCTCCATCTCTATGATAACAATTTAATATTCTGTTTCCATCGATTCCTAGTTTCAGGTCTCTTAGGATTATTCGAATTATCCACCTTTAACAACCAGACGTTAACATGTAAACTTAAAGTAACAGTAAACAAGGTCAAGAAGGGTTAAATAATCTTTGGTGTTGGGATATAAGTTGCAATAGGGAATATGCATATAAATCAAATAAATCTGAAATATTTTTTTATATTCTCTACATAAGTAAATATAAATGCTTATGGCATAAGTAAATTATAAATGCTTATGGCGGTTGCCGTTATCCATTTATTTTGGTCCTTAAATAAAAAAAAGTATTTTCTACTGCAAATTTTCGCGCGAATATCTAAACTTCTAAAACGTGATCCCATTGGCTGTGTCATTAAAAGTGTTTTTATGACTCATTATGGGTACATGGCGAATCCAGTGTTGTTGGGTCATGGAAAAATCAATAAAAATGGCATTTAATGCCTAACTCGTCCAATGATATATCCCTGAACTTAAAGTAGAAGGTTCCTCAAATCTTATTCATGCATATTTCAAGCCGAAATCGGCCGAGGAACCTTTCAATTTTGCAACAAGAACTGACATGTTTGTGAAATTTTGACACATATCTTAATAATTTCGAGTAAATAAACTGCATCAATTCTTTGTTTTCATGGCAATCTCTGAAAATTAAAAAATTTTCAAATTTTGCATGTGTACCTACCGAGGTACCTACTTACTTATGTCCCCGATGCAAAGAAACCTATTTATAACTTTAACGAAAAAATAAGCAATTTGTATTAGTGGGAGGTATTCTTAGATAATTAACGGATGAAATAAACCCAAAAAGAATAACGAAATAAAGAAAATAGTGTGAAATAATGTCGGTCAAAAATACGATTTGTTGGGAAAAATTAAGAAAATTCGATTTTTACCCCTTAAATACGCTCTTGGATGACCCATTCGGTATTCATTGGATGACCCATTCAGTATTCATTTTAAAGTGTGATTAAGGTATCCCTTTATAAGATAGTGTTGAAAAATTGGGAAAAAAATTGATAGGAAAAAATACAGAGTGATTCAAATGTACCGATGTCGAGGGCAAAAAATGTCAAAAAATCTAAATTTAATCGGCGATTGATCCCTTCCTATAAATAATGAAGAAACTAAAAAATATGGATACCATGCATTTCGACGAGCTCTTTCCGATATCGTATATGGGATTTTAATTTGAACTATTTTGACCCCACAAAAAATTTAAAACCATGAAATATTAGGGTCAAACATCGAAACTTCTTATTTTTCCCAAATACCTAGGTATATCCATTTTACAGTGATTTTAGGTTTAGGTAAATGTACTGCAAAAAGAAAGTATTTGAGATTTTAAAGATTTACTTATGAATCCTTTTTCAATCCCGACGTTTTGTTTTCGAGTTATTAGGTACCAAAGAGGGGCCTGCATGTGGCATATTTCGACCTAAAGAAATTCAAAAGAATTACTTGCCATTTTTCGATCCTCACCAGTTTCAATAGAGTTCTGAAGCTCCGTGTCCTCTACAACCTCCGAAAATTTACAGCGATTTAATTTACTTTTTTACCTGTACCTGTACCCAATTTCAGCGGAAATCACGGAAATTTCGACTTTGACGTTTAATAGCTCCGAAACGAAACATCCTGTATAACTAAATTTTTTATTGAAGCTAGTTGCAGTATTCCTCTATCAACCCAAAAAAATTTGATTGCTCCTGTTTCCGAGAAAAACAAACCTGTTCGACTTTATGTTAAGCTTTACGTTAACATGTAGATGACACTTATTTTTGCTGATCTCCTGGCGTCATTATTCACTAAGGACAAATGGCTGCTTTTTAAATTGTATTAAATTATACCGAAAAGTAAACATTTTTTGTAGCTAAATTATCCTAGTAATTTTCTTCAAAATATTTTTTTGGGTTTGTTAATGACTTCTTTAAATGATTTATGCAATAAAAAAATATGTTCATATTCCTTATTTACATATTATCTACTATCAGGTACCTAAGTAAGACTACACTTTACCTTGAATCTTCTGGAGAACATTTTTTAAACAGTCTCATTAAAATATCTTCTGCTTCACTTTCGTTACTTCTGTTGACCATATCATCTAAGTTTGCATTAAGCTCATCAATCTTTAAAGTTGTTTTATTGTTGGAAAGGTACTTTCTTATTACCGAGTAGACTACATCACCAAAATCGCTAGCTTGTCCAGACATTAAATATGATTTACTAAGTACATTTTTATCGTTCCCAGCCGGCAGTGCAAGCATTTTTATTAATATTCTAGCTATTTTTGATTCCTTCATATTGTAGGATTGTCTCTCTCGGTCTAACTTGGGTAGGATCAGTCGTACCATTGAAAACATTTCTTCTCGAAGTTGACTGTTCCTGCATTTTTCAAAGTATTCTTTAATGACTTTCGCTTTTTCGGTGGGCCTACTTGCTTCCTTTATTTGGTCAAAAAAGACACATAAATTGTGAAATTCCATTTCTTTGTTTTTATTATTTTCAGGTTATAGATAATACACTCTCTAGTGATTTTATACCTATAGTGAAGACGGTATTGCGTACACCGGTCTTGACTGCGGAATCATACATTCGCGGAAGCTCGAATCGGCGGAAAAGCAATGCAGCGCATAACAGTCAGCTAATTTGCGCTTTTTAAAAAATAATGCATAAGTCTTGTTTCATATAAATGCGAATCGCGAATATTGTCCTCATTGGTCAGTTGCACATTAAAATTTGAATCTGACCAATTAGAACAATATTCGCATTTCGCCATTCGCGTTTATATGAAACAAGACTAACAATAGTTGAATATCGTTATTGTTCTTTCTTAAAACTATTACTTTAATGCTTTTAAACCAAATCCCCAAAAGATCGAATGTGATAGTTATTTAATAACAGCCAAAATCTTCCAATAGCTGTTATAGTACACTTAAGATTAAACTTAGATCTCGCAATATGGTCGCCAAGTCCCTTGTCATTTATGTCACCCTGTTGAAGTCTGAGGTGCAACTCCGGGTGGTTCTCTATAATCGACAGAAACCTATCATGTTGTTTTTGTCTGCCGATCATGTGACAGCAAGCTTAAAAAATCGAAAGAATATCGCTTTATCTCTATCAAAAGAATTCTACGACCTCGCAGAGTCCCACTGCTGCCCTGCTGGTCTATTTTACGTTTAGAGGTTGGCTAAAAAGATAGGATCGGACGTGTACACTCACCGTTCAACTTAAATAAACCAACCACCAATAAAACACCAACACCAATAAAATATAGTGTATACTTAAAAAATATCAAAATCAAACGGAAATAAAACGACGCGACCTGTCGGTGTCAGCTTGATACGGCTCACTGATCTAAAACCGACGTCCCATATGCGGAATTAAAGACGGAAATACGCAGAAATAAATGCGCAATTTTTAGCGCAACATATCTCATGTGTTCCGGACTTTTTTGGCTGAAGTTATGAAGTCATGCAATATCATATGTCATATATAACATTAACTTAATTAAAAGCTGTGGGTTAGTTGTTATTCATTGTATTTACTTTACTTTCTTAAATAGCCAATAACGATGGACATTAACGGTAATTGTCTTTTAATAGTAAAATAAAAGGTCACATTAAAAAAAACAAGAACCTTCCCGTACAATGTACTATACAGAAAAGGCAACTGAGAAACTTAAAAAAAAATTATGAAATTTATTTGAGCATGAAATTTAACACAGCGTTCATTTCCTCTGCCATGGACACCAAAGTAATTACACCTAACGGCTATTTGTGAAGAAAAATTGACCAAACCAAATGGCAATAATATTTCAAGAGACAATAATTTACAAGTTGGGTTATGCTTCTTTGTATTGTGTCAAAACTCATCTGATATTTTGGCAGACATCCGCAAAAAGTTAAACAAGACGAACGTTTTGCGGCATAAAAGCGTAACGTCAAAAATCCTAAGATGGCCGCCCAGCGACCAATAGAATCGCTTTTTGCGTTCCGCCATGGGACGTCGGCTTAAGGACTTTTTGAAGGAACCCGTATCAGCTTTGGATGTCATCTGTGATTGTCAAATGTCGAAACGCTGAGTTTTATCATAAATTGAACTATATATATGTATTTTAGGAAAAGTCAACTAAAAAAGTTGAAGCCGAGACAAGCAAACCATCTAGAGTAGAAGACCTTCCAATTCCCTCTATATCTACAGAGCAGGCTTCTGGAACAGACAGTCCAGATTTAGAATATGAAGATACTGCTGATCTCGCTTCGAGTATTGCCAAATTAAGATGTTTGTTACAGCAGAGATCATCAGAGTCTAGCTTATCTACCCCTGCTCTAAGCCCTATGTAAGAAAATTAAGGATAATTGATTATAATAGAAAATGCAAGACGGCTGGTTATTATTGTTGTTTAATTTGTAGGCCTGACGAATACCTTCAAAAACAAGTAGAGTCTGAAAATGCATCCGACGTCGAGGCATTAGAAGTAGACGGCGTGATGCCAAGTTTCTATAAATTTTGTACTAAAACAGCTTCAGGCGTGTTGTCTAATACAATAAACACAATAAAAACTGCTCTTCCAGGCAACACTGCAGAACAGGTTTTTGCTGTTGAAAAGTGGAAGTTCAGATCGGATCAAACGGTAAGTTAAAGCATATTGACTACGTTTCCATGAGTATTCAGTTCGAATTGAATATTTTTTTAATTCGGAATCATAAATCGTTTCCATGCACGGATTTCAAATCGATCTGAAAACGTTTCTAAAATGGAATTGAAACTTTGATATTTGACAGTAAAAAAAAAACGTCAGTGCTGTCACTTGTAAACAATTGTTTACATAACCTAGTTTTCGTCTTTTGATTGTTTTGGGAAGTAAATTGAATAATAAATGAACAAAAATCTTTTATTAGGCTTATTATTAATTCAGCAGGTTTGCCTATAGGTTTTCGATATATTTGTTATAAAGAAGACTTATAAACTGCAAAGAGACAAAAGGAAGCCGCATTTTTTATGCAACAAATGCAACTCGACACAATATATTTTAAACAGCAGTTTAATCGAAAAAAAGGAGTAAACGACGGTGGTGGGTGAAAAAAAGAAGTTCAGAATGGTGGGAGAAAGTTGTGCAGCAATATTTTGCAGAAGAAAACAACAAAAACCAAACGCAGTCTTTTACCGCTTTTTAAATTCTGAATTTGAGGTTAGATTACCCATAAATTGACATTTGTCGTACGATACTGTTCCAACTTCAGTTCGATTGCGTTTACATGATGGTTAAATCCCGATACGATCCCAAAATTTGCCGTATCGACCTTGGCGTTGAAAACGATTTCAGTCTCGAATTTTAGGTGTTTACATGGCGGTATTCAATACGGGAATAGTATTCAATTCGAACTGAATACTCATGGAAACGTAGTCTTATTTGTGTAAGTTTTTTAACCCAGAATGTAATATTTTCTCCTTTAGGAATCCGACACTTTTATAAGAATGAAAAAGCTCTTAACTGAAAGGAAGGAATACTGCATTTTAGATAAAGAAATTGATACTGCTTATGACGCCTTAGATTCTGTAGATATTTTCCAGCAGTCACCTGTATTAATGCCCAATTTGCAGTTTGAAGGTATCAGTTTAATCGTGTATTTTTATTAGGATCACGTTTCTGTTAAGCAGAAAGAACTATATGTGTGGTTCACTTCTAACTAAACAAATATACATTTTTTTAGATGAATTAGATGATTTTGAAGGAAAAGTACCAACAACAAAGGTTCTTATAGACATTCTTTGTGAACTGCTTGGAGACACTAACTCTCCACTAATTCAAGAACCAATAGTTAAAGGTGTTATGCTTGCCTTTGGTACTACAATGGAAGATAAAGTAGAAACTCAGATTAACACTGGAATGGAATATTTGGCTGAAAATTTAGTTTCCATTCCTGAAAAGGCAAATTCTAATGTCCTCTCTATGGATATAGATGAATATATTGAGAGCATATGTACTAGCTGTCCCGGTAAGTGAAATAAAAGATAGAGAAAATATAAAGTATCTGTCTTAAAATAATGTTACCTGGAAAAAGTTTAGTTGGTTTTTGCTCATGTTCTTGACTGAACCATTAATTGAATGTATTTATTATATTTAAGAATAAGAAAGGAACAGAAATTTAAATGGTATGTTCAAGAATATAGTGGTATTTGTAAAAATAATTTTCACATGCAAGTTTGATTTTTTCACATTTTAGATTTGCTAAAATACTTTTTTGGTCAAGAGAACTTTAAAAACGCCCTAAAGTTATTCGTATCTTCTATTCAGAAGCAGAAAATTAATGAAGATACTCTTCTACAAATTTTTGAATTGGTAGCTGTAAAGGTTATAGAAGAAAGTACTCAGATATCTCCACCTGCATCTGCTTAAAGGTACCAAGTGAAATTTGGGAGTGTACCCAGTATTTCTATTAAGTATTATAATAAAGTGGGAGATTAACTAAAATCCACGGACTCTTCTACAAAGATAACTGAAAAAAACGTATACTTAATCCTTAAAAGAAATTTAAATTTTATTTGATTATTTTTTTGTGAAATGCCCTCGCGAATTGCCCGGAAGAGCTGCGTAATTCTTGAATTTTGCGGATATTTCACAGCATAATTTTCTTTTATAAATTATAAGTCTTCGTTAGTTCTTTTTATAAGACAGTCCTTGGTTTTCAGGTGTAAAAAACGCAGCAGATAATATTTTATAACATATAGTAACTGTCGGTAATTTCGAGAGTATAGGCATCTTATCACGGAAGTCAGTGGTACCAGAGATTATTATCGTTTGCTAGGGCACTTATGCAGTAACATGGTACAATAAAAACAAGGTACGCTACATCGCCGTTTTAATATCGTCCGATTTTGCCCATGAGGTCATTTGGCGACTTTTTGTATTTAAAATGTATATTAATGTTAGAAAATATACAGTACAGAGATATACACCAACAATATATGATTTGTGTTGCACTATTTCAAAATTTCTTAATTTGGAAAATGTTAAGAACACTCTGTTGGATGCCGCTAAAGAATGCTGTGGAAAAAGTAGGTTAATGAACAAAAATATGAAGAGAACAGAATGGCGGAATACAGAGATGAAGAATATTGTTAAGAAGAAAAAAGAAAGTTGGAAAAATATCTAAACACAAAAAAAGTAGAAGATTATAAAATATATCAAGAAAAAAGAAAAGAAGTAAAACTAAATAGAAAAAAGAAAATAAATATCACTAAGGAAAGCAAAACAGGAGTCACGGACAAAACTTGGAGAACTGATGACGGATAACTTCAGAGAGAATTAAAAACTATTTTATGATACACTGAAACAACTAATACAGACAAAATAATATAATATGATGAGCATAAGGGATAAAAATGGAAATATAATTACAGAAAACAAAATCATGGAGAGATGGAGACAATACTTTGAAGAACTGATAGAGTTAAGTACAGACACAGATGAACAACAGAAGGCAATAACAGAAATACAGGAAACAGATTTCATAAGGAAGGAAGAGGTGGTCGAGGCCATAGGTAGGATAAAGCTGGGTAAAGCAGCACGAAGAGATAACATAACACCAGAAATGATTAAATATATGGGAAAGGAAGGAACAAGGCAGTTAAATGAATTAATGAATATGATTATGGAAAGTCGGAGAGTGCCAAAGAAATGGAATTCAGGAATTGTAGTTCCAATATAAGAAAGGAGATAAAAGGGAGCAACTATCATATACGTATTACTACTATATTGTTAACATCCAATCTACCCGTTGTTAAAATTTGAAGCATAGATAAATCTTTTGTTTTGTACCACGTGATGTCTCAGCACTTTCGAAGTTTTGACGGAACTGTCACTGTCAGTTCTGACAGCAGTTTAAAATGTGAGCTTATCGGTTTCCTTTTCGTCTTTTTACCTTTCAAAGGTAAAGATTAATGTGTTTTTATTTGTGAAAAGTGGATTAAAAGTTAATTATTATCCTATTTACGATAATGTAGCGAATGTACCGATAATGCCAGTTTTAAGCAGCAAGAAGTGAAGAAATTACTTGTAGTTTTAGCGGCGGATATTCTTCACAAGAATGTAAACTGAAGAGTGAATACATCATTTTTAATTTGAGATTTTGGGTTTGATTGGAGTGAACAATGAGGAGTCGAAAGAATTTATAACAAAAATGAGAGTAAAGCAAGGATGCGTGCTGAACCCACTACTGTTCTTGGTGGTACTGGATGAGGCAATACAAGAATGTAAGAAAGTAATGAAAAGTTTAAAATTGAGACATTGGAAAATGAAGCGGAGACAAATAACAGAGCTGATGTTTGCAGATGACATGGTAGTCCTAGAAGATACGGAAAAGGACCTACAACACAACCTACAGATATTGGATAGAGAAATGAATAAAATAAAGTTGGAGATAAATATAAAAAAGAGGTAAACAATGATAATTGCAGGAACAGATAGAGTATGTAACATAAAAATACAGGGAAAAGTAATATAACAAGTGGACAGCTACAAATATCTATGTTTAGTAATAGAAAATGTCGGAAGGATGGATGGGGAAATCAACGAAAAAATAAGAAAGGCAGGAAAAGGACAACTACCTATAGCGAAACATGAACTTTAACAGAAAAACACAATTCGCGAATAAATGCTATAGATATGAGCTTTCTTAGAAAGATAAATAGAAAAACGAAGAAAAATAGAATAAGGAACGAAGTGTACAGAAAGAAGTAAAATGTGAAACCAATAAAATATAAGTTAGATGGTTCGGCCATGTGTGTCGTAGGAAAGTAGAACTACGAAAAAGAGTGTAATGGAAGAAACAACAAGGGAAGACCGAGGAAAACCTGCAACGATGGCATAAGAGAAGAGGCAAAGAAAAGGGGGATGGAATGGAAAGACATAAAAAATCTCACACAGGACAGGAGAAGATGGAGAGAGAAATGCAGAACTGAACACTACCCACCCGCCTTACGGTATAAAGGCATAGGATTAAGTAAGCAACTAACTATTTCAAAATGTTTGCAAAAGAAAAAAAAACAACCAAAGCAGTTTGAGGTTAAGTTGTTCTTATGCATCACGAGGTGCCTTTTTGGCTCCGCCCACAACGCGCAATGTCTTATTATATCTGGTGTTTGTGGTGTCACAGTAGTCTGGTGTACTGCTGACAGCAGAACCAATCAGTTGTGTTATGATTAGTTTAAATTTAGTCAGAGTTTTAGAGATTTTGAGTAAAATTAACCCAGACAATCACACTTTTTATAAACATTGAAGCTGTCGGACCTAAACGCAAATGTAGGCTGTTTACACTTTTTATATACCATTTTTCTGTTGCTGTTTTTTTGGGAGATGAAGTAAAATATAATTTTCTTACTAAAGTAAAAAAAATATCCTACCTTTCACATTCCAAATTAATCCATTATATTTTGAGAAAATTTATTGCTCGTTTATACATTTTTTGTTTATACTCCCGCACAAATACAACTCTCATAAAATTATTTTTATTAGGCGGCTTCACTTATTTATCTGCTAGCGTTGAGATGACACTGATGACAAGTAACTAACTACGTGGACAATTACCAATTATTTCACATGTAGTCACGCGATCACCTGTCATCAGTGTCATCTAAGGGCTTGGCTACGAGTTGCAGAGCCCGTTTACTTTTAAAGAGGCAGTTTTAATTAGGAGTGGATAAATATAATATAATAACTTTTAGTAGATACATTGTGTATGGTACCACCTGACTGTTGATAATGATAAATGATAAGATATGAATTATATACCTACCAAAGATCACCTCTCTTATAGTAAGTGTACATAGTATTAAAAAACCAGTATGACAAGATTATGTTTAGATGTTCTTTTTATTTTTATTATTGGACCAATCAGATTTATTTCATAATATGTAAACTGCTTAATATTATAAATTAGGTGCCATTTAAAGACAAATGCTTATTCCTAACAAGAGTAATCTTTGTTTTCTACTTTCTGTGATGTGTATTTTGTGTTATTAATTTTAACATTTATGTTTTTATTTTTAATTTAAAGACCTACAGTTGGAAACCTGTTGTATAAGTTTTATTTAAATAAATTATATTAAAAAACTATGACAAGTTTTTATAATCTAAATAACTATCTTTACCAAGTAAATAACTATATTAAACACTCCTGTCAAGTGTCATTTTCTTTTATAATAAAGGGTCAAGTATATTATTTCTGTCAAGATTCTGTTTCAAAATTTTTTATGGCGTCGCACAGAGGGTTAAACATTAATTCCAGCAAATAATAATTATTCCAAAATAAAATAAAAATAAGATTTTTTATAACTTTTATTACTTTTTCATCTGGTGACCATAAATGTTTTAGTAGTTCGGTTACAATTTTTCCATTTTTTACTTAGCTTGCTGTTGAAAGTTTTTAATAATTTTTTTGGCATTAATAAGGTGACCAACTTTCCTGAAAGAAAAACCAGAACGGCAATAAAAAATTTACAATTTTTTATAATGATGTTTATGTTTATTCATATTCGGTGGCGGCTGGTGAAATTTCAAAGTTGTATATCTCCGTTCCTACTTACAGGACCCGTACCAAATTTAGGGGTTTTAATAGTGAGCCCACTGGGAATATTTTGGTAAAGAAAATAAAAACATTTTGTAATTTGCGAAAAAAAGTTAAATTTTTACTCTGCCCCTCCTAAGAAAAAAATGAACATTCGTATTTTTGAAATTATTGCAAATTATTAACATCAAATAATGGACTTACAATTAAACATATTTTTTAATCATACAATTTTATTTTTGAATAAATTATTACCCGACTATCACAAACTATCTACCCTATCAGTAAAACCATTGAGAAAACACAACTTTACAAATTATGTTATGGTATTCATAATTTCTTTGTAACTGTTTCTCATTTCCATAATATAGGGCTGCTTTTCTAATCATTTAATAAAAAATAACATTGTTATATACATCAATATTTTGACCTACTCTACAACTTATTACCATATTTATTTTTATTAAAATATTAATCTTAAGATTTTCCTTGCTGCTTGTCTTGCTTTTCTTTTGCCTCTTTGGTGATGCAAAGATCAAAATCGGATCCAGGCAGGGCAAGCGCTACAACGCAGTAATTGAAATGATATGTATAGCTTGTTGTAGTAGCTAGATCTGGCAAAGTACCGTTGAACTCGACAAGATTAAACTTTGGAATAGGCGCGTTAATAGTTACATTAGCAAAACACGGCAGTTCCAACGCCGCAGTGTCAGCTCCTTCAGTTTTGTTTTGACATAATTTCTCTGTAGAACCTTCAGAGCATGGAATGGTGCTTTTCACGCAGGTACTATTCCTTTCAGAACAAGCTTCAATATCGGCGAGTGACGCCATGCACATTATTTCGTTAAAGGTAGTGCATGTGGGTACAGTACCTGGAGCACACAGTTTTATTGCATTGTCACTACACTTTATTAAAACTGTGACCGGCATATTGATCTCTCCATTGGTTTCCATTGGTCGATCATAATTGTAAATCGAGTAATTTCTTCTAAATCCGTCCGTCTCCAAGAACCAAATGGAGTTGCCATTTAGAACGCTTCTGTAATCATTCGTATCAATCAATTCTTCACAGATATTGTACTCTGGACCGGCGATTGCCATAGTAGTAACACAGTATGTGTACTTTGTGTTGGGTAGTGTCTGGCTTTTGTCCACAAGGTTCACGTCTAAGGTTAAGTTAGTAAAACAGGGAACATTCACATCGACTTCCAGTTTATCTTTCTTTGTCGAATTTTGACATATAGGGTCGTTTGCGTCTACGCATGGTACAGTGGTGTTCACACAAAGTGCGTGGTTACCGCCTTGATCGCAGGGAGCAGCTTGGTTCATTGTAGCAACACAGAGGATCGTGCCGTTTTGTGTACAAACCTGGAAATATTGATTATGAGTAAACAGGATTACCAGTGGACATAAACAATTCAAGACAAGTGCTATTAAAATAATATGTGCTTCTAAGTTAACCCGTATCATTAGATAAGAGGACAACATTCACATTATTAAATATTTCTTACCGATTGAGTACCCTGTCCGCATAGTTGGGTTGAATTGCCGTCACATAACATTAGGACATTTGCTGGAAGTTTAATTTCTTCCACTGTCTTATTAGGCTCTTGGTTGTAATAATTGACGACAGTATAAGGTCGCTTGGTTCCTAAACCATGACTGATAAGACTGGATGCCATACTGCAATAAAAAATATGTATTTATGTGATCCCTAGACTCTATACGGTATTCCTCGACTAAGTTTAACCCAAAGGTCTTCCCACTTCCATTTTTTTTCAGATTTTGTTAAAGCGGTGTGGCCTAAGCAATTTAAGCCCAAAATGGAAATCCTTGATTAATTGTTTGAAAAGAAACTTGATTTTACTAATTTTTTTTTTAGGTTAAGCGACTTTATTTTATGAAAAAGAGTAGTATCAAATTTTTTTAAGGCGTATAATCTTCTTTCAAATCCTGGAAACAATATTTTCTTAGTGGAAATATTTAATATATTTAAATAGCTGTGATAATCCTGAAAAAAGATAAAAAAATGAGTTTTTCGCCAATTTGTGGTACCTATCTCTTAAATCGTACTTTCAAATACGATTGTTCATAAACTCATATTCAAGATAATGCAATCATCTATAAATTTAAAAAAATTTGTCCCTCTATCTACATCTGTTCAAAAGATATAGGTAATAGAAGCTTAAAAAATTCGAACAAAAAAATTATGGAATTAGACTGCTCTGATATATCTCAATAAATATAAGTTAAGGTTAAAACTTTTCATCATTTTCAAAAAATTGACTCAATTTCAAGCAAAATAAAAGGAAATTAATCTTTTATCTGGAATAAAATCAAAGATAGGATCGTCGGAATCTGTATATCGACGGTGTCGACAGTGCCAACCGCGTAGAGTGTTATGACGAAATGCATTTAATAGCTGTATTGCAATTATTTATTCTCGGGTATTATTAAGTTTTTTTTTAAGTTTTACTTACTTAGTGAAGATACAAAATTGATTCCTTTTGATTTAATTTCCTTTAAATGAATTATTTTCAATGTATCATTTTGTCCTTTTATAGGATTACCGTATGTAAGTTTATGGAGTTACTATTAATAAAAAGTATAATGTGTTAAACAAATGACACATTGTAGTGGTTACATTACATACAAATAAACAAACATTCAGATTAAACTTATACGTAACAAATATATACAGATTAGAACGAATGGAGGACGTTATATTCGCGTAGGGCACGTGTAAGTCTTTCAGGTTTGCAGGATAATAATTGGCTAGTGGCTAGTGACTCCATAAACTTACATATGATGAGGACAAAATGATACATCGAAAATAATTTATTTAAAAGAAATTAAATTAAATAGAATCGATTTCATATTTTCACGAAATAAGTAAAACGCGAAAAAAACTTAATAATACAGCTATTAAATGCATTTTGTCATAGCGTTCTACACTTTTGGCACTGTCCACACCTTCGGCGACGGTTGACGGGCACATACAGTTTCCGATGATCCTATCTTTGGTTTTATTCCATACAAAAGATTTTTTTTTTGCGTGAAATTGAGGCAACTTTTTGAAAATGATGAACAGTTTTAACCATAACTTATAATTATGGAGATCACAGCATTCTGATCCCAAATTTTTTTGTTCGAATTTTTCAACCTTCTACCTATATTGATGTAGATAGAAAGGCAAATTTTCTTTTGATTCATAGATGAGTGCATTATCTTTAAAATGAGTTTATAAACCATCGTGTTTGAACGTACCTTCCATTTAAGAGATAGGTAGCAAAAACTGACGAATAACTTATTTTTTAATTTTTTTTGAGGATTATCCAAGCTATTTAAAAATATTTCCACTAAGAATATAGAGTTTCTAGAACTTCAAAGAAGATTACACCTTAAAAAATGTTCGTACTATTTTTCATAAAATAAAGCCGCTTAATCTAAAAAAAATTAGTAAAATCAAGTTTTTACAGATTATTGATCTCGGATTTTCATTTTGGACTTAAATTACTTAGGTACCACCACTTTAACAAATTCTGAAAAAAATGGCAGTCGGAAGACCTTTGGGTTAAACTTAATCGAGGCACACCGTGTTTATCGTCATGTATCAGAAAAACGCAAAAAACACCTATGTTCGTATTAAGTTTTTGACCTAAAATCAACCAAGGAACCACATCTTGAAGAACTTACTAGACATTTATTATTAAGAACACCCCATATATGGTAACGAAAATAAATAATATTTTAAAACCGAAATGCTTTCCCTCTTATTTATGCTTGCATAGGTACTTAAAGTAGGTATACGTAATATTACTTGACATCTTCTATTTTTTAGTATTGTGTTTTTAATGTTTTCGTAAATTCAATGAGTTTTTATCTCTACAAACGCAACGGCTTTGTGTGTCTGTTCGTTTCTACGCTGATAACTCGAAAACCACTGATTCGATTTACCTGGATTTTTAAAAATTTATTGGTATGTAGTCTGGTTAGGTTTTAGTCTATACTAGCTGGCACCCGCGGCTACTAACTGTATCAATAGCTTCGCCCGCGTGAATATTTGACCATGTTATATGCATTACATTAAAAGTGTCTATTAAGAAGACCTCAAATTGAGAATCTGTATTTGGTATTATGAGTTCATCCTTGAAAAATACAGCGTTTCCACAGATAATTGTGAGAAGAGGAAGAAGCCCCGAACGGGTTGATAGTTTTAAGTAAAAGCTTACTTATAAACAAGCATTCCAGCTACAACACTACCAATTGTGCTGGCACTGAAGAAGCTTTTCTTTTTCATTGGATAACCGCCATAGCCTCCATAACCTCCTCCAAAACCGCCAGATCCATATCCTCCTGTAAAACATACATATTATATGATGCCAAAAATATATATGTTATTTTTTAATGTTCTAACTTACGCAAGTACAAAACCAGCTAGCGTTACTACAAAAGCTTTTAATTTCTTTCAAACATTTTCTCTAAAATCTGTTAACACTGCGATACAATTATATATACATGCTTTATTATATACATTATATACTAACCTCCTCCCATACCCATACCCGCCATACCCATGCCTGCCGTTGACATTCCTCCATATCCTGGGTTATATCCTCCAACAGATGAAGGATGTCCTCCATAACCTCCATATCCCCCTGGCTGTGAGTATCCATGGCCGTAACCACCATAGCCACCTGGGGCACTGTGTCCCACACCACCATACCCTCCTGGAGCATTGTTTCCAAAACCACCATATCCGCCAGGTGCTGTAATGCCAAATATGTCGTTTATCTTTTAGTAACTGAATCGTTCCTCAAACAAATTTAAATGGGTACTGTTTTTAGTATTTCTCAGTAATTGAGAAAGTAGACTTACCATGTCCTGGATAAGCTGGCGGAGCACCCCAGCTAGATTGGCCATTGTAAGAAGGCGGTGCTGCGTTTTGATGAGGATAGGCAGGTGGTGCTCCATGAGTTTGATATCCAGATTTCCATCCGCCTAAGATACACAATATGACACTTATGTCAGATTTGTAGATATTTAAGTTTAAAACAATACGTCATATAGGGTAAGATAAAAAAGTCCTCAAAGTATGCCGTCGAATCAGTCACGCATGTCTTGAATTATTACTCTTGAATGGTAGGTAATGTAGGTAAAAGGTATAGGTAAATGAAAAATAGAACTGTCTAGTTTTGAAGTTTTTATTTTTAAGAAAATTAAATATAGTAATCACGGCAGAACAAAAAGCTTTCATGATCGAAAGTTACTTTAGAAATGGTAGAAGGGTTGATGGCCAGTAGGTTTATTTAACACGGGACGCCATTCAGGATGTTTAAACAGGATTTCCACACATAGTCATGGATTTCAACCAGTTGCGCCAAGTTTTGACTAGATCTGTGGCTTTGTTTAGAGAAACAGGAACTGTGAATAGAACGGAAGACAGTGGGAGACCCAAAGTTCGCACTGCACAAAACGTAGAAGAAAGCAAATTCTTAATGAACACCCACAAACCCCTATTTGGCGTTTAAACCAGCAAGTAAATGTATCCTACGGAACCTGCAATACAATCCTGAAATGTGACCTGCATATGCACGCTTATCGGTTAAGCTCAGTCCAGGAATTGTTACCAAACGACAAGCCGCAGCGAATGGTTTATGGATAATTTGTATAATAATGAAAACGTATTTAAAAAAACCTTTTTACTGACGAGGCAGGGTTTTACCTCTCTGGTTATGTAACAAATAGGAATGTGGAGTTCTGAAAATCCACAATTTTTTATAGAGAAGCCTCCGCGTTCACAGAAAGTTGGCGTGTGGGCGGCCATATCGAAAGGAAGATTAATTGAACCGATTTTTTCTGAAGGGACTCTCAATTCGGCGCGATACCGTAATGAAATTTTAGAAAATTTTGTAAACGCATTAGACTATGAAGAGATGCGACAAGGCTACTTCCAGCAGGACGGTGCACCAATTCCCGCAACTCTTAATAATTAAAATTTTTTGGAAGAATTTTTCGAAGACCGAATCATTAGTCATAATATGCCAGTTACGTGGGCACCACGGTCCTGCGATCTCACGCCGTGCGACTTTTTTTATAGCCACATATTAAAAAGTCGGTTTTCAAAACACTTTGTGAAAATTTAGAAGACCTTCGGGCTAGAATTACAAATAAATTTCAGGAGATTAACAAACTCCCCCCAAGTGCTCACCAATGTTTTTGATGTAAAAAGAAGAATGAGAACATGTGTGGAAGTAGAAGGTGTACCGTGTGTACACGTCTCTCATTTAGTTTAAATTCGTATTTTTAGGTATGTACTTTGTTGTGAGTTTTTTTTTATTTTGTATTATGCAATGACAATAAGAATAATGTAATTTTCTTAAAAATAAAACCTTCAGAACTTGACAGTTTTATTTTTCATTCGCCTATACTTTTTACCTTTCAAGAGTAATAATTCAAGATATCGTGATTGATTCCACGGCATACTTTGAGGGCGTTTTTTTTATCTTACGTTATGTTATTAATTAACAACAAATGCGTGCTTGTGTGTGTGTTTGTATAATGTAGATATAGCATAAACAGGCAGACGTCCATATTCTTTTGTACAAATATTGTTGAATTAATTTGTTACGCAATCTTACAAATTCTATCAAGCTTTGTAACGTTCTTTTAAACTTCTGATTTTTTAGCATTATCTACAATTAATTGATTTAATTGACACAATATGAGATTACTTAAAATATGTTTTCAATGATGTAAAATTTTTAGAAGTTTGTTATTTACCTGCATTTGCCCCTGGAGCATTATTTTGACCAGGGACGTTCCATCCAGGCTGGGGTGGTTGGGGCTGATTTGGACTAGACTGCTGAACTTTCGAGGTTTCTTTCTTCACTGACGTTTCTCCCTGAAAAATCAGAATTAAATAAAATATGCAATACTGATGTTAATGCAAGCTACTTTAGCACTATATTGGATAATGGTAATATCCTACACGTTGATTTCCAGAAGATTGGTATCCAGAAGTCCAGCCACCTCTTTGATATTGCTGATTATCAGTCCTCGATTTATATCCTGGATTATTCCATCCTGTAGAGCTACTTTGTAAATTTGAGTTGGGTAATTGGGAACCACCTTTTGTATTGAAGTTATTTTGTTGATTTCCGGAAGTTTGATACCCAGAAGTCCAACCGCCTTTATATGAAACATTATCAGTACTCTGTGCTGCATTCGATTTGAATCCTGGATTATTCGATCCTACAGAACTAGCTTGGAAGTTAGATTGTGAAAGCTGTGATGCGCTTTTGGTATTTAAATTATTTTGCTGAGCTCCAGAAGTTTGATATCCAGGAGTCCATCCACTTTGACGTGAGAGATTATCAGTACCCAACTGTGGATTCGATTTAGATCCTGAATTGCTCCAACCTGTAGAACTACCTGGGTTTAATTTTGATTGCTGTGAACCACCGATTGTTTTAAAGTTGTTTTGGGTCTGTCCAGGAATGCTCCAACCTGCTGAAGATGTTTGTGTGTTTGAATTGGATTGTTGCATTATTGAAGTTTCTTTTCGGGCAATTGGTACTTCTACCTAAATGACATGCCGTTTTAAGTAAATGTGCATAAATGCTGTAATTGTGCAATATTTGGTGACACGAAACCTGTTGTTACAGGTATTAATCGCGGTGAAGGGCTTTATTCTCCCAATTAGATTATCCCTAACATAACAGGGTACCTATCCGAAAAGTTTTAGTATGGCCAAATATATTTTCTATTAGTAAAGGTAGAGACACCAAATTTTAGGTGTTATTGATTAATAATTCAACTTTTTTATATAATTTAACTTTTTCAACCCCCTAGGGAGTTGAGGTCAAAAATTTTAAATGCAACCCTATACCGTGTGATACTTTATAAAGAAACATTTTAACGCAAAGCCGAGGTTCGGTCTTAATTTGTTTTTAAATCGCAAGCCTTTAAAACCTAAACTAAAAATCGTGAAAAAAGAGTAAAAATTTAAATACCTTTATTTCTGCTATTACTTTAAAAGTTGTTCAGAATGGCCACCATGAACTTCTTGGCAGTAATAAAGTCGATTTTGGAACTCACTTTTCACATTTGCTCACAAATGTGAGAAGTGAGTTCCAAAATCGACTTTATTACTGCCAAGAAGTTCATAGTGGACATTTTGAATATCTTTTAAAGTAACAAGAGAAATACAGGTATTTAAATTTTTACTCTTTTTTCGCGATTTTGAATTTATAAAGGCTTGACATTTAAAAACGAATTAAGATACGTACCTCGGATTTGCGTTAAAATGTTTCTTTTTTGAAGACCTTTAAAATAAGGTACCACGCGGCATAATATTGCAGTTAAAATTTTTGACCTCAACTCCCTAGCGTCGCGTCGCCTCTGAAGGGTGATGAAAAAGTTAAATTACATGAAAAAGTAGATTTAATAACCAGTAAGATACATTTAAAATTTGGGATCTATCTTTACTAATATAAAATATAATTGCCCATACTAAGATTTTCCGGATACCCTGTATAACGGAGACAAGTAAGATAATTTATAAAGCAAAACACACAAAGCATTATTTGCTAGTTTTTGCTTATTTTCTTTTTATTAGTATTTAGTATAAGGAATTTACATTATTTGATAAGTAGCGATAAATTTTTGTACAGACCTCTTTTCTCCCCATTTTCTAAACTTTTTTTATCTTCTGACAGCCCACGAAGACCAAAGTCTAAGTACAATGTACCGTGGGTGTACTGGGGAATCGACTCACACATCCAGAGCTGGAAACATCCATAGGGATTTCACCAGCCCTTTAAGAGGATGTGTGGGGTGGTACCACCTCGGTCGAGGAATAATTCCTCTACCACCTTCCAACAACAATCACAAAATATCCATCGAAGCGGGATTCGAACCCGCGCCTCTCTATTGCAAAGCTGGCGCCGTACCAACTCGGCCACCGGAGACCCGATGATTTCAATATTCTATTTAGTACTGTGGAAATTTTATTTTCTAAGAAACATAATCAGAAATTTGTTTTCTGAAAATTTCTCGTACATACTCATCCACATTTTGCTTGTAAGAGTTTTGAACTGGTAGTCTTATTTATACAACGCGAACGGAAGTTTAAAAAATTGCGTCCAATCTTAAGTGTTTGTGCACAATGCATAAAGTACTCAAACATACAGTGTCCGCCATAAAGTTGGCTACTATGCATGGAAAAAATTATTATTGATATTAAAAAAAACTATTGGGGGTTAGTTTCTGCATGCCCGATAACCCAATAATCTATTTTAATACATGCTGTGCGATCACCGGTTTGGCGGGAATTTAAAAGGAAGTTGACGGTGGTTCCGAGAAATGGATCAAATTGACAAGATATCAAAAAATGTTATCAAGAAAAACTGTTTAGAATGCACCGAGGACATCATATACCAATTTTGAATCATATCTGAGATGAAATAAAAAATTCAAATTTTTACCCATACCATCGCTATCAAAAATAAATTATTATTTTACTTGAAAATAACTTTCTTTAACCAAATTATATAAATTTGTGTCAGAACTAATTAAATATTTGTGAAATAGACACTTTGCGGGAAATAAATTTAAACAATACGGTCTGGTAGTGTCCGCTATCTGTAGTAATGCCCTGTATATTGATGTACATGAGCTTATCCAACATTTTCGGACTGCCAGCAAAATTCAAACGAACTAAGAATTACCATTCAAACTTAATAATACAGTATTTTTCCTAATTAAATTGAGTATTTGTTAGTAAAAAAATAATTTATGATTTTTCATAGCGATTGTACGGGTAAAAATTTGTATTTTTTATTTTTCTCAAATATGGTTTAAATTCTGAACAAGTTTTCTTAATAAAATTTTTCGACGTCTTGTTAATTTGACAAATTTTTGGGTTTTACCGACAACTTTCGTTTAAATTCTCGCCAAACCGGTGATCACATGGCATGTCTTATAATAGATTTTTGGGTTGTCGGACATGCAAAAACGAACCCTCAATAGAGTTTTTTTTTAAATATCAATATCAAAAACTTTTCCCATATGTAACCAACTTTATGGCGGACACTGTATAATATAAGGGTTCCTAAAATATGAAAAAGAATAAATTCTTACTGGCGCTGATGGTTTAACATCAGCAACTTTTTGTGTAGGCGTATATGGTTTAGAATCAGCAACATTTTGTCCAGGATAAGATCCCGCTGATGTTTTACTTTCCGATTTCTGCTGCGTAGACGAAGAATCGCGTGAACTAGAACTGGATGAGTCCGAGGAACCCGAACCACTATTTTTATTTCTTTGTCGACTTGCCGTTCTTCTTCTTGCACTAGAACACTCAAACAGTAACAATATAAAGAAAAGTATTGTACACACTTTAATTAATGATCTCTTCATTTTTGTAACGAAATTGAACTAGAAATCGGTCGGCTCTGCCTGTTACAGAAAGTGTATTTTTTTATGTAAACAGCTGGTCTAGATCTAAAAACAATAATTGTTAAAGAATTACAGGATAGGCAAATGTTTGCTGAAATGCTTCGTTGATCACTGCTTTGTATTGCAAATGCTTTTCTAAATAAATCTCTGATATAGGTATGTATCTCTTTTTTTTTAGCAAGAGTAATGAAGATAGAGCGATCGCAGTTAGCATGTTATGTTAACATATATCAATTCATTTTATATGTAATTATCTTGTTTATCATTTTAGCGGTCACCTATTCAATTATGTATGTCGAATATCCGGTAATTAGCTATTGGTCATGCTTTAGATACGCATAATTTTGCGTTAGAAATTAGGGCCGACAAAATAGAAGATATACATAAGTAGATTAAAAATATTACACTCTTATGCATATGAAGACTACGGGGGAAAAACAAGGAATGTCACAAAATATTAGTTTTTGAGAAAAATCAATTTTAAAGGTTAAAACGGACTGTAGAAGACTTATTTTAAACTAGCTGTTACCATAGACAAAATATATTTAGACCATCACAACGTATTCGCGACACCAGCTGAATCCGTCCAATGTATGGGCGAAAAAGTGCGTTTGTACGCATTGGACGCCAGTCAGATTTTTAAACGACGGTCCTCTCGAGGCATGCGCACTCGGGACGTCTAGCAAAAGCGGTTGTTGAACTCAATGACGCAACTCGGCGATCAGAACCGGACCCAGTTGTAATCACTGAAGGAAACACATGGAATACAGCTGTTGTAAATGGTGAAGTTGCTATTTCCATTTGCAAAAATTCTTTTAAGTTTTGAGTTATTAAGATTAACTCTAACCAAATAAATGTTCTAACTTTTATCTTAAATGCACTCCGGTGTTGAAGTGAACACACACACGGAGAAGTAGAAATATTTATCAGTGACGTATATTGAGTGTGGTCAAGGTGTCAGAAAGGCACTGATGGGGTGTGTGTGTATTAGGGGCATTGTATAAGGGGTAAGATGGTGTAAGAAGGTCATATATAGTGGCAATGCCTCCTTCCCCTATATTGCATAAGGGTGAGTGAGTGCCCAAAAGGCATATTTGCGCTTTCACCAAAGGGGCACTAAAAATACTAGTGGATTAGGGTAGAGGGGAGTATTTGAAAAGGGATGGCGAAAGAAAAAAGCTCTTTCGCCAAAGGATCGCTAAGATATCAGTGGATTAGAAGGGTGAGTGTCCAAAAGGCATATTTGCGCTTTCGCCAAAGGGGCACTAAAAATACTAGTGGATTAGGGTGGAGGGGAGTATTTTAAAAGGGATGGCGAAAAAAAAAGCGCTTTCGTCAAAGGATCGCTAAGATATCTGTGGATTAGAAGGGTGAGTGTCCAAAAGGCATATTTGCGCTTTCGTCAAAGGGGCACTAAAAATACTAGTGGATTAGGGTAGAGGGGAGTATTTTAAAAGGGATGGCGAAAGAAAAACGCGCTTTCGCCAAAGGATCGCTAAGATATCAGTGGATTAGATTGACATGGGGCCGTAAGTCAGTAGCGCTTTCACCAAATTAAATTTGCCACATTCGCAAATGATATTATTTCTCTATTGTATATTTTCTCTATGGCTGTTACCCGCTGGCTTCGCCAGATATAATTTTAGAATACATATTTGAAAATTAGCAATTCCTTGTAAATTACATTGGTTGTTTTTCGTAGGGGCTGCAAAATAGCCAAGCTGTTGAATAGTTAAGTACATCTGTAATACAGTATGCGCAGTTTTTTTTAAACTATAACTTCTGTGTATAACAATAAACTATGCGGCAAATAAACATAATGGCTAGATCACGCTAGGTCATGCGGCCCGAACATCTGAAAGCACAGTTGCCAGATTTATTTAAGTATAAGCTAAAAATGTTTGCACATCGTCGCTCTTTTCACTAAGTGGCGTATATTACTTTTGCCAACTTTTCAGGAGAGCGGTTTAAAGTTTTTGCAATAATTTCTATAGCCATATCTGTAGAACTAAAAGGAATACACTAGACATTTTTGGTAATATAGCATATATTACTTCCAAGTTTCCAAAAGTACTTACAAAACGATATAATATTTTACTATTACTGAGAAATAGTTAAAATATATATATATATATATATATATATATATATATATATATATATATATATATATATATATATATACGCCCCTTTGTAAAATTGTCTTTTATGTAGTTTCAACAAATGCCCGGTAGAAAATCTAATATACCTCTGTTTGTTAAATGTTGTATTTTTCGATTTTATATCCGAGTTTAAACCTATTTAATTATAGGTACATAAGTAAATAGTTTTGTATTGGCATTTAATGGGAATATTTGGCTTAGAATCGATGCTGCAAGCAAACCCAAGGTGATATAGTTTAATAAAATAAAAGTATTATAAATTTTATTAAGAACTTTTCATTACAAAACTCAGCACTATCTCTTTTTAACGAAGAAAATTATAAATTGCAAAAACCTACATAAATACGAATAATCCGGTGTATATTTTTAGTGTGGAAGATTTTTGTAAAAATCTTGATATTCTTTTAACCCTATAATTGGCGTAAGGCCTCGACATTAAGCTAAAAGCGACAGATACTTTTTCTCTGATAATTTTTGATTTGTAACATTTAATTGGCGTACTTGTATCTTATATAACAGCACTGACATTGCGTGGCTAACGGACGTATATAAGTATATTCGCCTGGGAACTACCCCCTGCGATAACTAAGCGTGGGTTTACATAGAGGCGTATATGGTATATATGTCCTTTAGGGAAAAAGATGTTCGCGCTTTTGGAACGTACGTCTGAATAAAAAATGTACATATCTTTAAAACCATTTTGAATTGATATATGCGACTTAGAGGGTATACGGGTCATACCACGCTTTATTCTTTAATGAAAAAAAAACAATATGAGATTTTTTCCATATACGCCACTTAGTCAAAAGAGCGACGACATGGTGTTACCCCCTAGGGATTAAATTACAACACAAAAAAATTGGTTCTTGTCTAAAAAAAAAACAGATAATTGATATGGTTCGGCGTTTGTCAATACAATCTGTCGTTTAAGAATAAAAAATATTTTAATTTTTTGGGAATGACTTTACCCCCTTAGCAAGCGACCTTGATAACACCCGCTACTATTTTTCACCAAGACCGCAACGCAAACCTGAATGCCAAATTTCAAAACTTCACGACGCGACGCGACGTAGGGTTTAGTAGATCGGGTGAGGGGGTGTTTTTACCCCTTATGGGTACTCCCACACAAAAATTAAATAAAATCGACGTGTTTCAGCCTTTTTCAGAAAACCCATTGGTTTTTGAACTACAAAATTATTTAATTTGTAGGGGTTGATTTTACCCCTTTAGAGGGTAAGTTTTGCAATATCCTGTCTTAGTGAACCTCTGGGGCCTAAACTAAAGCTAAGTGCAAAATTTCAGGTTTCTATCCTGGCCTTGATAAATTAGTGGTAGAAGTGAGTTTTTACCCCTTATGGGTAAAATTCCAACACGAAAAAGAAGTAGTAGTCTTATGTAAAGAATTAAATAGAATTGACATGTTTTGGCGTTTTTCTTAGAACTGAGTAGTTTTTAAAATAAAAAATAATTAAACTTTTAGGAGTTACTTTTAACCCCTTATAGGACGATTTTTGCAATATTCTTTCTTAGTGGAGATCTGGGGCCTAAACTAAAAGTTGTATGCAAAATTTCAGCTTTCTATCTTTGATAGTTAGGGCTGGACCTTGATATGTCAGTGGTAGAAGTGTATTTTACCCCTATTCAAATACGAAAAAAAGTAATAGTTAAAAAAAATAAAATAAAATTGCCACGTTTTGGCGTTTCCCTTAGAACTAGAAATAGTTTTTAAAATTAAAAATAATTAATTTTTAGGGGTTGATTTTACCCCTTTAGAGGGTGAGTTATGCAACATCCTTTCTTAGTGGACGTCTGGGACCTAAACTAAAGCTGTATGCATATTTTCAGCTTTCTATTAGCGCTGGGCCTTGATAAATCAGTGGTAGAATTGTGTTTTTACCCCTAGGGGTAAAATTCCAACACGAAAATAAGTAGTTTTATGTAAAAAAATAAAATCAAGTTGACGTGTTTTGGCGTTTTCCTTAGAACTTAGCCGTTTAAAGAAAATTAATTTTTAGGGGTTGCTTCTACCCACTTAGGGGCGAGTTTTGCAATATCCTTTCTTAGTGGACTTCTACGGCGCAAAAGAATGATGTGTGCAAAATTTCAACTTTTTAGCGTTAGTAGTTTTGGCTGGGCGTTGATGAATGAGTGTCGAGTCAATTTACTATTTTATGTATTAGTATAGATTAAAACTGCATTTTAGTAATAACGAATGATTTTATTTAATAACGCCTTAAAAATACTATAACTCAAAAATAATTTTTCATAAAAGATGAAACAACATAAAAAATAAACAGTTTCTTCAGGTAAAAAACTAGGATTGTACTAAAATAAGTAGCACACAGGAAAAGTTATTGTTTTTTCTTACAGTAAATAACCGAACTCGGCTTAAGCAGTATCGAAATGAGCTCATTGAAGTATTGCTTTGATTCATTTCAGCATCGTTAGGTCGAAAAGAAAAATCGTAGTAAATGGGCGCTATTGCATATTTGTTGTTAAGATAACAATGTGATTAATATCCTAGCCGTAGAAAGATGCATGCTTAAATTTATTACCTCAAAAGTCTCAGAGGTGTGAAATACATAAATGAAATAGAATTTATTAATACAGCAGATCACATTCAGGATATAGGACAAGTTAATAGGTCCCTATAATGCAATAGAGACTTCACAAAACAAAAATAAAAAACAGCCGAAGGAAACACAAGCACAGCAGACTTATACGATGCCAATTTGGTGGTTCAAAAATTCTTCAATTGAATAAAAAGCATTGGTAAAATCAAAGAAAATTATAGCTACGCGTAGCTATTATTTTCTTTGGTAAAATATAATTTTTAATCTATTTATGAAATTGTTTGTGCTTGCATTTCTTAAATTCTCTGGAATTTTGTTAAAACAAACACCGCTCTAAAAGGGATTTTGCTTGTATAACTAATCTTTTTTTTTTTCGTTCGTACTGAAAATAAAATTGTCGAATCTTGTATTGTAATTATTAAATGCGTTTTGAGAGGTTATAAGATGTTATAATTACGCTTAACAAATTTTAAGTAGGTACCTATCTATATACATACAGACTGGGCAATGTAAGTATTGATTGGTTTACAAATGTTTGCTTGCGCGATTGTCTAAATCTATGTTACAAGAAATTGATAAAAGTGACTTTTTTCTTTTTTTTTAGTTGTGGAAAAATACTCTAGATAACTCACTGGAAAGTCACTGAACACGCATTCGTGTGCTTTCCGCATTCGACTGGCGTTTCGTAAGTTAATTAATTTATTTATTTTATTTCATATATATATATATATATATATATATATATATATATATATATATATATATATATATATATATATATATATATATATATATACTACGGAATGTAAATTCCAAATGGTACAGAGAAAATAAATAATAAAGTATACAAACAAGACACAGAAAACACCTAAAAGACAAGAAAGAAAAGAAAAGCATGAAATGATGAGTAAACTAACGGAGAGGAAAGAGTATAAGACAATTAAAATTATTTGAACAATATTAATCTTTTCAGTTTTGATAAAGTACTGTTAAAAATATCGCAGTCTAAGTATACAGAATTGCAGTTCCACGCTATTTGACAAAGGCGGTTTGAGTCCTCAGTTGCAATGGTTTCGTTGTTAATTCTGTATGTATGATCATGGGATTTTTACATCTGTAAAAACTGACCGCTTTGCATTTGGATACGTTAATATTTAGATAGTTTGAGAAGCACTAGGAAACAAAGTCGGATTGTAAACCGTTCGAGACGGCGCGGCGCGGCCTCAACAATACTGAAAAATTTAAGGTCGTCCGCATATAATAGAACAGGGAAGACCCAAAGCATGACATATCGTCGTTGATAAATAAAAGAAATAGCACCGGTCCAATGTGTGAACCCTGGGGGACGCCTGACGTTACAAGAACCTCACTCGAAGAGAAGCCACACACCTCAACGCGTTGACGACGATTACATAAATAGGTCTCGATTCACAATAGATAATTACCCAGAATGCCGATTTCAGAGAGTTTTTTCAGAAGAAGAGAATGACCGACGCTGTCAAATGCTTTAGATGTGTCAGTGTAGATACTGTCACCCTGGTGTCCAGCCTCCAAAGAAGAAATCAAGAAATCCTGATACACTGCAAGATTAGCTGCAGTTGAGCGCCCCTTCTAAAAGCCGTGTTGATTCGTGATGATGTAATGCTTAAAAGTTAAGAAAATTTCATCCGTTAGAATTGACTCGAACGACTTTGGAATAGCCGGAAGGATTGAAGTTCCACAGTAATTCGCTATGTCTGTCTCCAGACTTGTAAATGGGAAGATTGGAAAAGTTCCAGGTTGTCAGAAAGTAGCCGGCGTTCAGTGAGCGTTGAAAGATTCCCTGCAAAGGCTGTGCCAAAGATGACGAGCAGTTCCTGAGTAGAACGGCTGGGATTCCGTCAGGGCCTGCCCCCTTGGACACATCAAGCTCTCTCAGTTTGGCTACAACCTCATCGCGAGTGAAAAAGTGA
The DNA here is from genome assembly GCA_963971165.1 of Philopedon plagiatum. NCBI lineage: Eukaryota > Metazoa > Arthropoda > Insecta > Coleoptera > Curculionidae > Philopedon > Philopedon plagiatum. The sequence goes on along the minus strand of OZ020190.1, from coordinate 17,194,033 downwards.
GAAGACAATGTAGTAGCGTGTCTCACCCGTTCCACCGCAGTCAAGTCCGCATCAACATAGCGGAAATATGGCGCCTGGATGCAAAAGCTTCGGCTATGTCTGAAGGTCCCTCAAGATCCTGAAATGATGTTTCATGTGAGATGGAAAGTTGGAATCCTTTTGTAAGGCTATTAATAAAACTCCAGAAATGTTTAGTGTTCTGGGGGATTAAGTTTTCGGTGTGAGTAACATGCAAAAGATAGTTCATATCAGCTCTGACTTTAACCTCGCGACGAACATTGGAATGGGCCTTGTAGTCGCTTGTGAGGCGTGTCCGCTTAAATTTTTTATGAAGTTTGTTTTTTAGAGCGATGCATTTTCGAAGGTTGCAGTCGAACCATTAGGGGTATTTTTCAGTCATGACAGTCTTTGTCGGTACAAAGCGGTTAATTTCCTCGTACTCGTAGAGCACCTCGTACAAATTCTAGATCATTGCATCAATGTCAGCGTTGTCGGATATGAAAGTCCAGTCGGTTTGGTCGAAATAACGATTCACACTCATATATTAGGTGCCACTTATGCTCGTTATGTAATATACTAATATGCTTATACTCCTTACGTGCAAACTGTACTCTACGTTATGCATCATTTTTTGACATATATATTTCCGATTTACTATGAGTATTGAGCAGCCATGAAATTTACGATAAACTATTTTATTTTGTTTTTCTACTGTACTTACCGGCGCAGAAGGTTTAGCCTTCGCAGTTTCCGATTTAGCTACGGTTTTGGGTGGCTCCGCAGCTGGTTTAGCACTACCATAAGAACGAGAAGAAGGGCCACTACTGGAGCTCTTTTTTCTGCCCCACCAACCACTCGAACCAGAAACTCTACCTCTACCACCACCACCCCTTTTTGCGATCGCCACCTCGCACAATATTACGAAGCACAGCAGTAAAGTACATGTTTTAAGAAAAGGAATTTTCATCGTGAAAAATCGCTCTAATTTTAAAATTGGTTTTTAAGTCACTGTTAAAAAACACGCACCTCTATATTGGCGGTAACTTTTATTAATGAAATGAGTTGGCCTTAAGTGACATTTTGTTGAGAGGAAATTTATTTCAGAACGATTTTTATCAGTGACGTGGCTAAAATGTATTTTAAAAATAAATTAATTTTTGCCGGGCACCCAAAATGTAATCTTTAATAAGAAATAGTTATTTACATTACAGAAAGTTTACTTTTAGGTGCGAGGTGTGTTTAAATAGCCGAGGCGAAGCGTAGCGTAGCCGAGGCTAGTTTGATCTGTAAATTTATCAATTCACACAATATTTTTCTGTGCTAAATGTGAACGGCCTCTAGGCGATAACGGCGCGATTTGCCTCGCGCGATACTTGGGAATCCCACAGAGCCAAATTTTCAGTTGCGGCAGCGTAAAAGGAATTCCCAAGTATCGCAATCGGCAAATGTTTATCTCGTTGTCACGACTGCTGTAAAAGTCTCCTGAATCACTATACTACAACCATGGGCGCCCGCAGACTTTTTTCTCAGGGGGGGGCGAAATAAAAAAAATAATATATTTTTTAAGATTTTATTTGTAGTGATTGATACAAATACAATAATAATTGAAAAGTATGACAATCTCAGGGGGGGCCACAATTACAAAAATTCACATAAAATTGCATTATAACGTAAGCAAATTTAATTATATTTCATATTTGGTATATTGAATTATTCGTTCTTTGTCTACTATAAACATTTTAAGTAAACAATAATTCGGGGAAGATAATTAATTGCTGTTAATATCCCAAGTTACACTACTGATAAATAATCTTGCCGAAAAGGAATACTTTTAGTAGGCAAGTGTGGCAAATACTATAGAATACTTAAAATGTAAAAAATAAATATGGTAGCAAAACTCGAAACCTTTATGATTTCGTCATGTTTGTCATTCCGCACAGTCTCGTAGCTCGCACATTTTACAACCGATTGAAATGAAATTTTACAGGGAGGTGGTTTTAATACAGCCATAGGCAGAGATAAAAGGAAATTTTACAAAACCTAAATACGCGATACTTACCCCAGCAAAAACCGCAAAAGCGAATTTTTTTTTTTCTTAAAATATGCGAGATACGGTGTAACACACGGACGAACATGACGAAATCATAAAGGTGCCGAGTTTTGCAGCTTAACCCTAAAAATGTAAGATAATTTACTTGCTACGCCTGTTAAAAGTATTCCTTTTTGGCAAATTTACTGACAAACAGTATCATAATTTTTATCAATATCTTCAGGCAACACCAATTTTTAAATGGGATATTTTGAATTGATTTATTTTGAATTATGTCATACCTATAAAATTACTTAAAGTTGAGGTAGAGTTATTTCCTTTCTTAAGAACAATATCTTGTAAAATTGAGTTAGAACTAGTCAGAGGCGTTCCTATAACAAATAGAAGTTCAAACTAAGACTCTGTTAATTAATTTCATTAGCAAAAAATAATCGGGGAAAGATTATTGTTTTAATATTCGCGGTTGCGCTACTGGTAATAGACAACGTCCGTAGTATGGACTTCAAGTGTGAGTCAAGCGGTTCTTTTAAATTAAACCAAATTTAATAAATGGAGTAAACACCAATTTGTTAATTTAAAACTTGCCAATGGAATGTTTGAATGGATTTATTTTTTAATTTCGTCGTGTAAAATATTACAGCTTGCTTAAATTTGAGGCCCCTGTGGCAAAAAATGGTTATCAACGAGCTTTAAAAGCAAGTAAGTAGAATAGTGCAGTAAGAATCAGATGCGTGTTAGGTGCTTACTGTAGTGAAATGTCATTTTTCTGTTTGACTGAAAAAGTTTCATTGTTAGAAAGAGAAACTAAGACCAGAAACTACAAACTGTAGGCTCAAAGTTGTACTTTTAAGAGGCTACTATTAAATGAGTGGCGATATCACCGATCCATAGATTTAGAAACAAGGATTAATTTTTTACATTTTAGAGCAGACAGAGGTACCAGCGTTACTCTTAATCTGGCCAAGTATATAACCTACTTTTTGAGAATGGCTGTTGCCAAGCTTTCAGTTATGTGGCAGATTTTCAGATTAATAAACTACACTAAAGTAACGCAGTTACTGTACGGTAATCGGTGCAATCGTAAATACCACAGGCATTAGCCCATGACTAAGGATTAATAAAATACTTATATCAATATACCATTATTTTTCGTGATATTAATTAAATTAATTAAATTTTAAGTACCTAATTTATTTCCATTGCATGGTGACGAAATTTAGAGTGAGAGTGGCAACGTTGCTTTTCTCCGTAGCACTGCCGTAGTCCCATTCATTTATAGCTTAAACAATAATTGTCAAGTCAAGGCGTAGTATTTTATACGCGTTACGCAAAAATTCAACTTTTTTTCGCAAATTACAAAATATTTTTTTTTCTTTACCAAAACATTCCTAGTAGGCTCCCCATTAAAAAGCCTAAACCTGGCATGGGTCCCATAAGTAACAACGGAGATATATAGCTTTTACAAAATTACAAAATTGCTAAATCCGCCCTTGCAAGATTTTCATACGACAATAAAGCTTATAAAAAGTGATATCGGTTTTTTAAATCTTGATTTTGCTGTTATGGATATTAATAAAAATTACCATCCACCGAAAATACTAAATATTCAAGGGTACTACCACAGCTTATACAATAGAGTGGGTCGATTTTTAAAAGTTTTAGAATTTAGATTTGGAATCCGTATAAAAAGTTTCCTTTTATAATAATAAATAGAAGTTTATATAAATAATTTTAATTAATTTACATCATCCGCCCTCCATACATATGTAGCTAAAGCTGGTTGTCGATCGATTTTTACATTTTCTTGAAAATTTCGAAATTTTCATTTGGTTTGCTTGGGTTTGATCCAGTTTGTCTGGATGTTAAATATTAGAGTTTAAATATTAGAGCCTTTAAATATTAGAGTTATTCCGCCCCTGACATGCTTTGTTGTTGGCACCGTCCGGCTGGCGGCTCTCCGTCGGGTGTTTTTGGTTTTTTGTTTGTTTTATAATATTAGTATTACCTAGGCTGTCATCGCAATTGCTTCGTTAAAGTTGTGATTTGTTGTGCTTTTAGTTTTATTCTCCGTGTAAATAATAGAGACATGAGTTTTTCAAAGGCATGGAAGGATATTGTTTTTAAAACCATCAGGAGAACCTACCACAGGCTATTCAAGGTCGGACCTTGTATAAAATGTCTTGTTTATTATTATTGTTATAAATGTTCATGTTTGATCGGATGAAAATCCCTTTACCGCCGAAGATTTCAGGGGCGTAATTCGATCAACGTTTGGTGTGGGATATAAATAAAATTCTAGACCTATTGTTCTTTAGGGGAGCATTAACTGGCCAGCGCTATCTTAATTTTTTAGAAAATGAAATCGATGATATTCTCAACGAATTGACACTTGACAAACGCCGACGCATTATATGGCAGCAGGACGGAGCGCCTCCCCATAATATAATTGAGGTTCGCAATTTTTTAAACCATCATTATAATGAATGGCTGGGTAGATACGGAACGTTACATTGGTCTGCAAATAGCCCAGACCTCAAACCTTTAGAAACATTTAATTTTCTTTGGGGTCATATACATCAATCATGTCTGTATATAGCAATCATAATGAACATAATTGACGAAATTCAAAGAAAGGTGAGAAATAAAGTCATAAATCTGAACGAAAATGATGCTGAAAGTATTATAAACACACTTCAGAGGCAGAGAAGAATGTATGAAAAGTGCGAAGAATTAAATGGCGGACATGTTGGAAATTTCTTTTAATATTTATTCGCCAATGTTAACATTTATCTGTTTACATATGTTATAATTCATTTGTTATTATGTATAATCTCTGGTTATTGCTTTCAAATATTAATAACTAATAAAAATCAACATTTATTGTTAAATAGAATAATGGCGACTAAAGTATTATTGTCAACCATGACATTAAGTTGGACTTACCTACGAAGAAAATTTAAAAAGGTGGCAGGTATTTCGTTCGCAACCTGGATAGTTACGTTTAAAGTAGATTTATGCGAAATAATTTTTAATTTGAAACATTGAAAAAAAAACTAGTGAAAAACCGCATAGTGTATGATATACAAAATATGTCTAGAACTCCTAGAATCCAAAAATATGATAAAAATCATACCATCTAATTTAAAATAAGCGAGAAATTCGATATTTTATACTATATTTTTTTTATTCGAAGCTCAATTGTTTTGCTGATAAGATATATGAATGATCCATAAAAATCCCCACAACTTTCGAATTTAACATTTTTTCCCATCTTTAAAAATAAAAAAGTTATAAGGCCTGTTCACTTTTATTTGGATATCCCTGTACATAATCATTTTTTTAATATATCTATAGCCCCAATTCTCATGATTGATTACATTGTTATTATCACCGAATTAAATTTAAAGTAACCCGTTTTGTTTTACTTACCAGGGCAACTCGATTAGCCTTACTGGACGATCTAGCTATTGTTCTGGCTGGTGGTTCCACGTCGGACCAATCACCACCACCGCTGCCTCCGGAATAAGCACGACCACGCCCCCAACTAGCGCGACTTAAAATTTTTCCTGCAGCACCCCTTTTTGCTTGTGACACCTCCCACAGTATTATAAAGCACATAAGTAAAATGCTTGTGTTAAGAACAGAAATTTTCTTTGTGAAAAATTGTTCTTAGTTTGAATATTAACTCCTAGATCACTGGTAAAAAACACGCATCTCTATATAGACGACAATGTTTATCAATGAACTGAGTTGGTCTTCAGTGGCGTTTTGTTAGAAGAAATTTTGTTTCAGAACGACTTTTATCAGTGACGTGACCGTAATAAAAATGTCTTAAAAATAATTGTTTGTTTTTCTCAGGCAGCTGCAATGTAGGCTTTAAAAATAATAAAATCCCTTGCAGATTTGGCTTGTAGCTAGTCAGTGGTATTATTTGAAAGCCGAAGGTGAAAAACCATCAATTCCATTAAGGTTAAGGTTACTTTAAATTGCTTGAACTTAACCACTGAAATTTATGTTAAGTTCAATATCTTTATTTTCATTTATTTTTTCTTAAACTGTCTTAAATATTCTGTCCAGGTCTTCACCCTTCATTAAACTTTTTCACTTCTGCTTTGGAAAGTCTGTATTTTCTTGTGTTTACCTCTTTATAACTACCTACTGTAAAAGCTTCTAACAGTCACATGAATTTGTTTATATTGATTCCTTTACCATTACTTGGTTCCTGATATTAAAATATGTAAAACATAAACAAACTATTAACAAATTATATTTGCTTAAAATTCGGAGTATTATAATGATTTCTTAAGTATCTATTTTAAAATTTAAAAAAAAAATAGTTGGAGATGATTAAAAAAACAATTCGGGGAAGAATACTGTTGTTAATATTCTAAGTTACGCTACTGATAAAAGACATCCTTAAATTGTCTCCACGTGTAAGTAAAGCGGTGCTTTCATAATAGACAAAATTTAATAAATGAACACCAATTTAATAATTCTCAACTAGGATATTCTAAATTAATTTACTATGATTTTGTTTATATACCTAAACTAATGGGGCTTGTTTAAATTTAAGGCGTCTGCGGCAAGAAATATCCATGCTTCTTTAGGTGTACAAAATTCAATATTTTTTACTTGACCCTTAATCCAAAATCGGGAGACTTTAAACTAAATCTAATTTACAAGTAACACTTTTAAAAGTCCTCTTTACTTGAAAGGATATTGTCTTTAAAATCAGCAGGAGAACCTACCAAAGGGCATTCAAGGTCGTGCCTTGTATAAAATGTCTGAAAAACTCGTGTCTCTATTTAACGAAGCAAGAGAGCTTAGAGGTAATGCTAATATTAAATATAAGCAAAAAATCGAAAACACCCGATGCCGATGGAGAGCCGCCAGCCGGACGGTGCCAACAACAAGGCATGCCAGGGACGGTATAGCTCTAATGTTTCAAGGCTGGTGGTAGAGGGTGAAATAAATATTTTTTTTGTTGAATGTAATAGGAAGTTCTTGCCTTATGAGTAAATAATAAATATATATTAATTCCAAAGTAAAATTTCGAAATTTTCAAGAAAATGTAAAAATCGACAGACAACCAGCTTTAGCTACATGCAGTTGGTGGAAAATGTAAATTAAATAAAACTATTTATATAAACTTTTTTATCAGTATAACAGGAAACTTTTTGTAAGTATTCCAAATCGAAATTCTAAAACTTTTAAAAATCGACCCATTATCAACACACAGCTCGGGCACTCTGTTGGCGGGACCGGTTAGCGCCGATCCTCGCGCACTTCGCCCTAGCCCCACCTTTCTGGGGAAAATAAGGCACTGTCATCGGGTTATTGTTAGTGTGACTGTCGTCAAAAGTCATCGGCGTAGGTAAAATGCCCAATGATGCGTTCGTGGAACTGATTTCCTAAATAGAACCTATATTTCAAGAGAATTCTGAAAAGTTTGTTACAAACAATAATATTTGGGGTAAATTTGTCGAATTATGTACCTTTTACTCACCATGCAAATATTTTTCAAAAAATTTGATAAAATTATTTTTAAGGCTGAGAATTTATTTTACCCCATCAAAAGAATTAATGGTTATTTTAATAATATTCAGAGAAATAATATCCAGTAAACCAACGGCAGTCGGGAAACAGTCGGCACTGGTGGGAAGTCGGCGGCTCTTTTTGCCATTTTCTGACAGCATACGGTACGCGTGTATTATTTCCATGCGATGAATTGCCAGCCTTCAACCTAAAGCGCCACGGACTCGGCACACCAGAAACGATACAACGAACGCGGTTATGATTCTGGCAGTCCAGTTGCGAAAATCAGCTTTCGCACCGCATTCGTCTTAAGCGGCTGACCCTTCTTCTTTTCTACTTGTTGGGGATGGCTAACCGCCAAGTTATCGCAATCATTCCGCTTGACTTTAAATTTCCCGCCATCTTTCCGACCATGAACATGCGTGATAGTAATTTTCCGAGTTTACAGGACGGTGCGACTCGACAACAAAGAACCGCCATTTTTCGTGGAAGCATATACGTGTTGTGTTTGGTGCTTTTTTGTGTGTTGTTCAGTTGTTCGTCTAATATTTTTTTGGAGTAAATATTCTAGCATTTTCAGTGATGATCTCGTTTTTTATGGTTCCTTTTTTTGTATGTAAATATCTTTTTAAATAAATTTGACCACTACTTTATAATTATTATAGTTTAATATTTTTTTTCTTTTCTTCTGTCATTTTATTCCTTTCCTAACTAGAAAAGTTATAAACTAGTTTAAAGTGTTGAGATAAATTTACTATTTATACCTATCTCTTCCAACAAAAATGAGCAAAGTTTTTTAATCTGCAAATAGCTATTTAAATACTGGGAGCAGAGATGTTCAGCACGTTTTTATAAAGAACAAAATGAACTGTATATTCAAATGTGTATATAATTTAAGAGGGTTAACATTGATTATTCTAGAAACATTTTTACAGAAGAAAATAAGTTAAAACTTCCAAAAATAATAATTGCATTTTAGCTCGGCATACCTACCCCTATTTTAGGGACAAAAATTTCTAATTCATATTTAAAATATCTAGTCTAGAATTGATATAACAGCAAGTGCAAATTATTTTTGTTAATTTTCAGTGACTATTTTGCTGTAAAAGTCTTTCTAAAATGCCCAATGCGGAAAATGCGAAAAAGCTTCGTACTTGTGGCGGACTGGCAATGGTTGTGATCGTCAACCAAGCCCTTATTGATTTCTCCATTATGAACGCTTTGGGGATTTTTATGGATCATTCATATATCTTATCAGCAAGACAACTGAGCATCAAATAAAAAAATATAGTATAAAACATCGATGGTCTCGCTTATTTTAAACTGGATGGTACGATTTTTATCATATTTTTGGATTCTAGGAGAACTTCTAGACATATTTTGTATAATAAATCCTATGCGGTTTTTCAATCGTTTTTGAAATATTTCAAATTAAAAATTATTTCACATAAATCTAAACGTAACTATCCAGGTGGCGAACGAAATACCTGCTACCTTTTTAAACTTTCTTCGTAGGTAAGTCAAAGTTAACGTCAAGGTTGACAATAATACTTTAGTCACCATTAACCGTACGATATACAAAATATGTCTAGAACTTCTAGAATCCAAAAATATGATAAAAATCATACCATCCAATTTAAAAATAAGCGAGAAATTCGATGTTTTACATTACATTTGTTTTATTCGATGCTCAATTGTTTTGCTGATAACATATATATTATTATGAATGATCCATAATAATCCCAAAACTTTCGTATACCTATTTAACATTTTTTCCCATCTTTAAAAATAAAAAAGTTATAAGGCTTGTTCACTTTTATTTGGATATCCCTGTACATAATCATTTTTTTAATATATCTATATCCCCAATTCTCATGATTGATTATATTATTATCACCGAATTAAATTTACAGTAACCTGTTTTGTTTACCCTTTTTGTTTTACTTACCAGGACAAATCGATTAGGGTTCCTGGACGATCTAGCTATTGTTCTGGCTGGTGGTTCCACATTGGACCAATCACCACCAACGCTGCTTCCGGAATAAGTACGACCACTCCCCCAACTAGCGCGACTATAAACTTTTCCCCTTTTTGCTTTTGACACCTCGCACAATATTATAAAGCACATAAGTAAACTGCATGTGTTAAGAACAGAAATTTTCATTGTGAAAAATTGTTCTTAGTTTGAATATTAACTCCTAGATCACTGGTAAAAAACACGCATCTCTATATAGATGGCGATGCAATGAACTGAGTTGGTCTTCAGTGGCGTCTTGTTAGAAGAAATTTTATTTCAGAACGATTTTTATCAGTGACGTGGCCATAATAAAAATGTCTTAAAAATATTTGTTTGTTTTTGTCAGGCAGCTGCAATGTGAGCTTAAAAATAATAAAATCCCTTGCAGATTTGGCTTGTAACTAGTCAGTGGTATTCTTTGAAAGCCGAAGGTGAAAAACCATCAATTCCATTAAGTTTAACGTTACTTTAAATTGCTTGAACTAAACCACTGAAATTTATGTTAAGTTCAATATCTTTATTTTCATTTATTTTTTCTTAAACTGTCTTAAATATTCTGTCCAGGTCTTCACCATTCATTAAACTTTTTTACTTCTGCTTTGGAAAGTCTGTATTTTCTTGTGTTTACCTCTTTATCACTACCTACTGTAAAAGCTTCTAACAGTCACATGAATTTGTTTTATATTTATTCCTTTACCATTACTTGTTTCCTGATATTAAAATATGTAAAACATAAACAAAATATTAACAAATTATATTTGCTTAAAATTCGGAGTATTATAATGATTTCTTAAGTATATATTTTAAAAATTAAAAAAAAAAATAGTTGGAGATGATTAAAAAATCAATTCGGGGAAGAATACTGTTGTTAATATTCTAAGTTACGCTACTGATAAAAGACATCCTTAAATTGTCTCCACGTGTAAGTAAAACGGTGCTTTCATAATAAACAAAATTTAATAAATGAACAGCAATTTAATAATTCTCAACTAGGACATTCTAAATTAATTTACTACTATTTCGTTTATATACATAAACTAATGCGGCTTGTTTAAATTTAAGGCGTCTGCGGCAAGAAATATCCATGCTTCTTTAGGTGTACAAAATTCAATATTTTTTACTTAACCCTTAAGGTGCTCGCCCACTTAGGCGAAGCGTCGCGAAGGGAAGCGCGGCCAAGCGAAGAGTCGTTTACGCGGTGTCCGCACACTGGGGCGAAGAGAAAGGAAGCGCAGAGAATCTACGGCAAAAGATATCCTATCCTATTTTCAACATTTATCGTTTAAAACATTTTTAGTTGTTCAGTGAAGGTATACAAAATGAGCAGCTCGTCATCGGACGAGGATCTTTTTGTACTTAGCCTGATTGCCAGTATGGAGGAAGAAGAGAAACCAAAAAGAAAAGTTTGGGTTAGTAAAATAAATAAAAAAGGGATACTTCCGGTGAATTTTATCACCTATTTTCTGATTTAAGAAAACACAACACAATCTACAAGAAGTCTCAGCTGGTACCGACGTCCATAAAGTGATGACAATTAAATATTTTGGAACTTCTCTTCTTCTTTTCACCGCACACTGAGGCGGCGCGACGGGAAGAGGCGAGAAAAACGTCGCCTAGCTAGTTGCTCTTTGCGAGCGTCATGTCATCACGCTTCTCTACGCTTCGCGCCGCCTCAGTGTGCGGGCTTCCATTGAATTGCGTGTAAGGTTCTTGGATGGATAAAATTGTCTTCGCTTCGCGACGCTTCGCCTAAAGGTGCCCGCCCACTTAGGCGAAGGGAAGCGCGGCGAAGCGTCGTTTGCGCGGTATCCGCACACTGGGGCGAAGAGAAACGAAGCGCAGAGAATGCACGGCAAAAGATATCCCAACCTATTTTCAACATTTAACGTTTAAAACATTTTTAGCTGTTCAGTGAAGGTATACAAATGAGGAGCTCGTCATCGGACGAGAATCTTTTTATACTCAGCCTGATTGCCAGTATGGAGGAAGAAGAGAAACCAAAAAGAAAATTTTGGGTTAGTGAAATAAATAAAGAGGGATACTTTCGGTAAATTCCATCACCTATTTTCTGATTTAAGAAAACACAATACAATCTAAGCACAAGAAGTTTCAGCTGGTACCGACGTCCAAAAAGTGACGACAATCAAATATTTCGGATCTTGTCTTCTCCTTTTCATCGCACACTGAGGCGGCGCGACGGGAAGCGGTGAGAAAAACGTCGCCTAGTTGCTCTCCAGACATTGCGAGCGTCAATCAACGGTTCTCTATGCTTCGCGCCGCCTCAGTGTGCGGGCTTCCATTTGATTGCTCGTAAGGTTCTTGGATGGATAAAATTCTCTTCGCTTCGCGACGCTTCGCCTAAGTGGGCGCGCACCTAAAGGTGGATTATCTGCGCTTCGTTTCTCTTCGCCCCAGTGTGCGGACACCGCGTAAACGACGCTTCGCTTCGCCGCGCTTCCCTTCGCGACGCTTCGCCTAAGTGGGCGAGCACCTTTAAGGTACTACGCTACATAAAAGACGGCGGGGGTCCCTATGGGACCCCATCTTGATTTTGATTATCTTCTTACCTTTTTAAACCCTTACTGAATAAATAAAACAAATAAAATATCAAAAACAAAATATTTATTATGAATGCCATTAAAACACAGAAGAAAAGTAATAATTATATATTTATTTATTCTTCTTCTAAATTAAATAAACATTTGACTGATGTAGAACTGCCGTCGGTGATCTGAACGTACGAAATGCTTGCAATCATCGTATTGTATATTCACTTTATTATCAACAGTTCGTGGGCATAGATGACATCTTCCTTGTTTTTTTGTGTTTGGAGCAGCTTGACTTTGACTTTGTTCTGGAGGCTTTACTACTCCACATGCAACTATCGGTCGACATACACTGGGCTGTGTGAAAACTGTTCAAGGAAGCAATATCAAGAAGATTCATAAACAGTCGAAATGGTCAGCGAGTAGTACGGCGAGCGCAAGTATATTCCCTTATCATTTTGTCTGCATTATCTACGGCTCCTTTGGTACTGTTATAAGAGAGGATCACTTTCGGTTTCTTGAGTTCTTCCTCAGAAATCAGTGGGTCCCATGTTGGGTAGATAGAACATGAACAAGTCTGTTCTTTTTGGGTACGTAACCTGCCATCATTTTATCTCCGGAAAATATAAACTGAGAAGAATAAGCAGCTTTACCTTTAGTGTTGACCAATTCGCATGGAGTGTCGGGTTTGTTCTTACAAACAGTTCGGATGAAGGTAAGATTTTTAGAAAGAAGGAACTCTGCCAACGACACTGAAGTAAAACATGATCCCATAGGCGGTTCTAGACCTCTATTTTTGGGGGGGCTCAAGCCCCTGGTTTACATATTTGGGAGGGCTTAAGTCCCTGGTTTATATATAGGCGGTTAGGCCACCCAGATGGATTTGGGGGGGCCAATTCGAGATTTAGGGGGGCTTAGCCCCCCAAGCCCCCACCTAGAAACGCCTATGCATGATCCGTAGTTACACCTCATCCAGTCCCAAACAACGGTGATACTAAATCCCTGAGCAAGTCTTGATTTTTTTCAGGCTGTCCTCCTAGCGGCTTACCCGTATAAATCTGCAAATTATAAAGGTAGGTTGTCTTTACATCACAGCAGCCCAACTTTTGATGCCGTATTTTGCAGGCTTGGAGCGCATATATTGCCTGCATCATCTGCACTGCTCATCTACACTTATTGACTCAAAAGGTAAGAATAGTTTTTGGCAGATTTGCACGAGATTCTGCCGAATATCCCTAAATGTAGCTTACTTATCAGCTTCTCTTCGTTCGGTTCTTGTTCTTTTGTCGTCAAATCTAAGACTCTTTGAAATCACCATAAATCTGTCACGGGACATCGCCGCAGTACATATTGAGAATAGACTTAACTGTAGTCTACATATGTACCTACAGATCACCCTTTTATACTAGGTACTTGGTTTTTGTTTGCGTTCCTGGCCTACCCAAAATTTTACCCCACGAGCCGCCACTGATATATATTTGAATTGACTTATTAACTATTACGGCTGGTAATATTACTTAGTTTAAGTGTCATTTCTACTGTTAATATGTTATTCTGGACGCTTAAGTCAAATTCATTTTTTTTTCATCTTACAATATAAAAAATATGTTATGTTTTAAATATCTAATATAAATAAATTATGATAGTAATAATTTCTTCCCGAGTTCTGATTTTTGTCCCAATTCCCCATAAGATCGCTGCCCCGTGCGTTGTAGTTATATGAAAAGTCGTTTGCAGTAAATAAATAAAAAATTTATTTTGATCTTTGAATTTTTACGGTTGCGGAATTATAGGAAAGTACATGAATTATGTTTATTGTTTTTTTTACAGTAAATAACCAAACAAAAACAATGTAAAAAAGAAACAAAATAATGTAACTAAACCCCAGTCTTAAGTTGGTTAGAATTAAAAACAAACCTAGGCGCTAATTACTCCTCATAGGTAATGATTCAGCTACATATGTTCAATTTATAACAGGTGCGTTTCAAAATGCAGATTTATTCTGTGCTGCTATATGACGCAAAATAGATGCACGTAATCTGAATATTAAATTAGGTGTTGCATTTTTTGTGTTAGGAGGTTATTTTTTTAAATTGATTGATATAATTTACATGCTAATTAATGTCAACAATTTTATCGTCGCCTTTAGAAAGTACGGTATCACCGATTTACCGTGACGTAATACGGTCGTCGTGTTTCAGTCCAGTCATACCATAAACGTTTCTTAGAGACAAACTGAGTCCAGTGTGGTTCAGTAGTTTTTACTCTTTAAATTCTCTGAGTCGAAGACTGGATTTCACAAGTATAGTTTAAACCCGAATCCTCAGTTTAACTGCAAGACTGGCCAATCATCCGTCTTCTAAAGCTTAAATTAAAGGTTGTTGTTTACCATAACTTGTGAAAGCGACCCTACAGGGTTGTTCGTTTGGTTGGGTTTGATTGGGTTGATGGTAATCAATCATCGGTCCTCTAAAGTTTCAATTAAAGGTTGTTGTTTACCATAACTTGTGAAAGCGGCCCTACAGGGTTGTTCGTTAGGTTCTGCTCTTCCTACTTAAGAAATCACAAAAAGCAGCTGCAGGCATCTGCGGTGATCATTAAGCAGATTGGAACAGATCATCTGCTCGCTTGGTTCCTTCTTTCTGCTAGAAAAATCGCAAAAAAGGCCGCCACGGTGACGTCATGAAGCAGATTGTAGCAGAAACGAGTTGCTTGGTTTATAGAATCTAAACGGATACTAATCTGCCAAGCTATATGCTATATCTGACTATTTGTTGTATGTATGCATATTAACTTACTATGTTACATAGAATTATTCACCCATTTTCAATTTGGTTCTTTTATTTCTTTACAATCGACTTTACATTACTTATTTTAGGCTAAAATAGCAGCTTTTCTTACTCGGCCAAAAATGGTGAAGCAAATCAGCCCTGCTCATGATCTGGTTGGGTATAAAGTACCTATCTGTATAACTATTAAGCTGCTCTTACCAAATGATCGCCTGCTTCACCAAAGCAAACGTCAGGCATCGGCTCCAAGCAATCTCGCTATTAACTAAGTACTAAGTAGTGCTAATATTTTTTTTTTATCAGAGACAACCCAGGTAGACTTGAAGCCAGGCTCAAATATGCGGGGGCAAGTTGATATCCACTACTGTTGGAGAAACCCAACAGTTTGTTTAATTTCTATTTTTCTGTCTGCATTCCTAATAAATATTAAAAATCAATAAAGTATAAAACCCCTTGCAAATAAAAAATTCCAGCTCGCATTTCTGGTTTATTTAATTTCATGTTAAATATGCGAGAGTCGACTACACACAAAGCCCATTTCGGAGAAATCATCTAAAGAAAATCTTTCGCTGAATTTATTTCTTCCTAACCGACACCTTTGTCGGTGAAACTTCAAAAGCCTACTTCCGTTAGAAAATCTCTTATCTCTTATTTTTATTGCTTTAGCGTTCTAAAAATATACTTCTTCTGAATGCATAAAAAAGCCAAACAAGGCTACAAATATCCAACCCCTTTTCGTCTCTTCGTCGTCGTACCGAGGTATCAACGATCCACCCCTTTCATCTTCTAACAAATACAATAATATCTGCTAAAATATAATTTGTAGGCGTCATCACCAATCTTACTCTAATTGGTCAAACCTATCAGGCGGGTTCCGCTAGGGGTGGTAACATTTCATTACATCTTGGAGCGGCCGTTCGGATAGTTAGTTATAGTTATCAAGTTAACTCAGAGCAAGAGAGTCGTGGTCGGGTCGTCAAGCGACGATAAGAGCTTTAAATACAGGACAAGGGTGTAAAGAGCGATTTATAGGGAAGGGAGTTGAAGTTGTATAAATGCTACCTGGGGGAAGGGGATGATCTCTATAATAATTTAACGGCGTTTGAAAAGTTTAGATATCTAGAGGATTTCTGCATGGAAATAAGCTGGCTCGAGAATTTGTCCGCAACGTTTATAAGTACTTTCCCCACGAACATCAGGAATTAAGCCCTATTCAAGTAATTAATAATTATTATTAGTTATTTGTTACTATATCAAGTGAAATTTATCCAAAGAGATAACCCAGTGTGTCGACTTAATAATATTACTAACTTAATTTGGTTCTGCCTATTTAAAAACTCAAGTAGAGGATCTAAATTTAATTTGTCAGTTGAAAAAACGAACTGACTATACCTACATATATGGAGAGAAATATTAAACGTCCACATCTTATTTATTAAATAGATACGTAATTGCATTTCTTTATTTAAATAAAAATGATATTATTTTAGGAGAGAGCCAAAACCTTACAAATTTCGGTGCCATCTGTAATGAAGTACCGAAATGGCACCACTGAGAATGTTAACCGAAAGCGCAAACGGCCTGTGACAAATATCAGGGAAGGTGTGATTGTAGAGATAAGACATAATACGACAAATAAATAATCTTATCAAGAGCGGCGTGAGATTGGTGGCAAATATCGTCTCGATACAATTGTTTTTTCATATTTTTACACATACGTTGTCAGTAAACTAATTTCAGCAAGATTCTGTTCACCTATTTAAACAGTCATAAATTTTGAAAAAAAATGTGAAGTCCGGCCCTCACTAAAGCTCAAGTTGTGTAAACAGAATGTTACTAGAAATGGCATATGTCAACGGCCGCCATTAAAATCTTACCTTATATCTACGTGGACTGTATACAAAAAAATAAAGCCGAAGATCCTCTCAAAACCAATCAATACTAATCGATACTGCTTCTTAGGGACTCCGGGCTCTTACTTTCACGCTGGGATTAAAAGAGACGATAACTGTATTATTTACACTCTTACTTTCTTTGCAGTTGCGCCACTGGAATGTACGATGATAGAGAAAGTAAATCGCCATACCATCGTTAACTTGAAATACTATGTTGCGTCTACTGTTATTTTACTGCTTCACATTGCCTATTATTATTATTTGACCCTGACGGTAAAAAATTCAAACCCACCACCAACCACACGTGGTATAGCGACTACATCGTAGGTCATTACAAATAGCCTTATCAAAGCGTCTTGTTTCCGGATTTTTTACATTTCCGGACTTTCGCGAAGTTTAACGATCTCGTAATTTAACTGTTAAAAAGTTTTTCCGAACTGTTAGGGGTTAGTGAGTGTCTAGTGTTTTTTTCAAATATTATAAACTTTCCAGAATTTATCGGCAGATTGAGAATAATTATTTCGGTAAGTTAGTGATTTAATATAAAATAGTTGCTTTTCTTAAGAATATTAGTTTCTATCATTATATCACTATAAACAGAAGAGGATTTAGGGGGCGTCTAGGGGGGAGGGGCACGACGGTCACCTCGAGCTACAGAAAAGCATAGACCAAACAAAAAACGGGCAAGTAGGCGTGTGACATTATTTTTTTATTGTTTAGGGTTTTAAGAAATAAACACTCATAATAGACGAAAAATCTAATCCTGTCCTTGCGGAAACAGAAGGTTGGTCATCTTAACTTACGAATATTCTAGCATTTTTTTATTTATACATTCTGTTCATTTGGACTGATATACAAAAATTTTTCGAAAACACACATTTCAAAAGCACGTTTTTTTCGAAAATATGTTCTCGAAAACAGAACTTTTTCAATAAAACAGTTATTCGAAAACTGAGGGTGTTTTCCAATTTTTTTTTTTAAAGCACCTTGCTTTTTGAAATTACTTAAAAAAAACGTGATTTTTGAAAGGACATTTTTTCATTGTTTCGAAAAAAACTTCGACTATTTATTTATTAAAAAAAAAACTCCTTTTTCAAGAAGTAATTTACTACAGAGACAGACACAAGGAAACAAACCTGACCGAACACAAAAGCGGTTCGTTGATATTAGTTCAGCCTCATTTTCTGTCTTTTTTTATTGGCATTTTTTACGCTAGTAGAGTTCATAAATAATTTTTGGAAAATGTAATTTTTAAAGATTCTCTTTTGAAAAAAAATTTGTAGATCCGTTTCCGAATAAGTATATTTCGATAAAAAGGTTTTTCGACAAAATTTACTTAATTTAAAATCAAAATAATTAAAAAAAAAAACAGTCCACGCCACAGGACCAATTGTTTGATTAATATGAAAGTGTAAATATTTTAGAAATTTTTATTTATGCTTTCTGGTCATTGAAGGGATATACTTACGTAAATACAATTTTTCGAAAACCAATTTTTTGAAATTTTTTTAAGCACTTTTCAACAATACGTTATTTCAGAGAACATCTTTTTCGTAATTAAATTTTTCCGAAAAACAGTAATTTATGAGAAAGTAACGGACCAAACCTAAGGAAACCTGATCAAACTCAAAAAAGGTTCGTTTAGGTTTGTTCAGGATCGTTTTTTGTGTTTTTTTTATTTAACATTTTCCAAGCTAGTAGAGTCCCGAGCCTAATACTGTTTTCGAAAAAATACATTTTTGGAAATTGTATAACTATTTTTGAAAAATTATTTTTTGATGTTTTGGAGAAAATGTACTTTTGAAATATGTGTTTTGGAGAATTTCGTAAATGCGTTTTCAATGCGTTTAGAGAAGCTGTTAATATATTTTTGAAAAAAGGTACCTTAGAAATAGGTTTTCGAGAACAAATTTCGTAAATCTGATTTCGAAAAAGCTGTTTTTCCAAAAAAATTGCTCTCAAAAAAGATGTGAAGTGAAGATGTTTTTCGAAAAAAAAATTACCTATTTGGTTATTTGTTTCCTTTAGTAAGGAATGTTTTCAGAAACCATTTAAGAGCATATAAATCAAAAATGCCAAAAAAGGTCTGCATTTTTTATATAACATATTCGCATTCTGTATTTGTTATTCTTATTTTTTATGGTATAATTATATATTACAGACCTTACACAGCAAATGTTTATTTTTCTTTATATTTTGTAGAATATGAATGGTTAATTTTATGTTACAATATTTATTTTTATAAGCTCTAGAAAGGCTCTAAAAACGAACGCTTTTGAAAACGGATTTTGATATTTACTCGCCAATGTTAACATTTATCTGTTTATGTTATAATTAATTTGTTATTGTTTATAATCGCTGATTATTGCTTTCAAATATTAATAACTAATAAAAATCAACATTTATTGTTTAATAGAATAACTCATTTTGCATAAAAACTAAATTATAAATTCACAGTGGCTAACGTATTATTGTTAACCTTGACATTACCTACGAAGAAAATTTAATAAGGTAGCAGGTATTTCGTTCGCAACCTGGATAGTAACGTTTAACGTATATTTATGCGAAATAATTTTTAATTGGAAATATTTCAAAAACGATTAAAAATCGCATAGGGTATGTTATACAAAATTCTAGAACTTCTCCTAGAATCCAAAAATATGATAAAAATCATACCATCCAATTTAAAATAAGCAAGAAAATCGATGCTTTATACTATATTTTTTTTATTCGATGCACTATTGTTTTGCTGATAAGATATATAAATGATCCATAAAAATCCCCAAAACTTTCACATTTAACATTTTTTCCCATATGTAAAAATAAAAAAGTTACAAGGCCTGTTCACTTTTATTTGAATATCCCTGTACCTTCCTACTTATTAATGTAGGTACCACAGATTACTCCTACTTAGGTACTATATACGAACGTATAGGTACTGGTTGCTAAAATATTTAAACCCCACAAACTCCGCTAATGCTTCTTACTGATTAAATAGATGGTTTTTCCATATCTTACATTTATTTAATTGGGTTGCAATCTGTTATTCAATGTTTTTGGAACAAGCAAAACAAATATAATTAACCTATTCCCATTTGTGCAAATTGCTCCATCATGTCTATGCAGGCGAACATTTCTTACAAACTGAATAAACTGGAATGCGTATTCTAGGAAATGATTCGGTGAGCAATAGGCAATCAGTTACATAAAGCTTTCATAACTGCGAGCTTGCAGAATTTACTGGTAAACCTAAAAGTTAAAAACTTCCATAAAAAGTATATTGGAATGTTAATTTTGCCGGTGTCGCACTGTCACTTAGGTGATCATTAAGATGTAAGATTTTATTGTTTTCAGCATCAGATATTTACTCTGATGATCATAACTGAATTATTTCAATAACGGAAATCTTGTTAAGCATAATCGAATGATTGTAATAACTGAGATATCGAGATGACATCAATTCCTGACTCATACGGGATGAGTTTGTTTATGTACACGTGGAAGCGCCGATAGTGTCGGTATTTTTGGTGAAAAATTTCTGAAATGCGTAACTTTACGGGACGAGTCCTTATTTATAAGAAGACGAGTCCAATTTTGTACTAGTAACATACATTGTTTTATGTTCTACTGCATGTTTTTTACTAAAATTGAAAACCTAAATTACGATTTTTTAAAAAATTTTGTAGTGTGCTCTTATGATGTTCCTATAGTTACCATATGGTATCACTGTTGATGATGAGAGTAAGTAATCTAATAGATTTGTGTAAACGGAATGAAATTTTTCGGAAACGCACAAAAATGGACAGTTTTAAGGAAGAATAAAAAGTTGTTGGCAGCCAATGCGAAAGAAGCACTTTTACCCAAGAAATCCAAAGCGTTATACGAAAACGTATATTCCGAATATCGTAAGTAGTATGAAAATCTCAAAACCGACTGAGGACTCCATTTCAGCATATTTCTAAAGCACATCTAAGTCTTTCGAAAGCTTTCTCTAGGATAGTTTGATTGTATTGATTTCTTGCCTTGATGAAAATTTGACGATTTTCGGGTGTAGGATTTTGAAGATATTTTTTGTGATCTTGGACTTTCTTGAGCCAGGCTTTATCACAGGCCTTGGAGAACCATGACTTTTGATGGTGGAGTTTAGGTTTCTTGAGGGTATGTGGAATGAAACTTTCAATACCTGTTTGAATAATATCTGTGATATGAGAGCAAATTTCGAAGGGATCGGGAGTGGAAAAACAGACAGGGTTCCAAAGGAAAGCAGATAAGAAGTTTCGAAGACCATCCCAGTCGGCAGAATTGTAGTGCCAGATCGTGCGTTTTGGCATGATTTCAACGAGCTCGGCATGTATGGGACAAGAGGCAGTAATGAGGCCCTGATCTGAACGACCAAAGGGAGCGTATACAGATGTTAAGTATACCTCAGGATGGGTTGTAAGAAAAAGATCTAGTGGGTTTGGATTATGGGTAGGAACGCGGGGAAAGTATGTTGGCTCTCTGATTAAACTGGTGAGCTAGTTGCTCATTTCGAAGTATTCTGCCGCTCTGCCTTCTGGATCGGTTTTTGAGGATCCCAGTCATTCCTTGCTGTGGACGTTGAAGTCGCCTAGGACGATAACTTCAACGGAGGGAAATTCAGAGACAAGATGGGCAATTTTTGTCAAAGAACTCATTGTAGAATTTGTCTGATGGGGAGCAGTAGATGCAACGGATATATTTAGTAGAAGATTTTAGGGTAAGTTTTAGCCAGAGAACATCGGGCTTGTCTGATCCCAGGTTCGTTTTTTGAAGAAATCAAAGTTTTTTTTTTTGTACTTTTCCTTATAAAGTACACCCCAAAACACTTCGATACACCTGTCAAATTTCCGCCATGCGCTTTAAAATGAAAAGTCCAAAGAGGAACTGGATTTCATCATAGAATTCCAAAATGGCCGCTGCTTGCGGCGCTTGCTGTTAAGATCTTGGTTATGCAAAATTTTAAATTGATATTTAATAGAAAGTTTGTGGGTTCCCGTGCAAAAATGCTAATAAATATTTTTAAATTATTTTCCGTTAATAATTAAATACACGTCCCGGTAATATCCACTAACGTTCAAGAAGCTTAATTATTCTAGCTATGTTAAGAATCATAATAATCATTAAAATTATATGTTATTTTGTAAACACCTATTACTTTTAAAGGTTCTAAACATACATCTTCTAAAATAACGATTATTTATTTCTTACATTCTTTATTTATTAGACACTTACTTTCTTTGTACCAATACAAAACAATAATAATTACTACCCAATACTTCAGACTCTCAAAACAAGTTTTTGAAAAATTTAACAATTTTGCAAGAATTAAGTTTTCTTCGTTGGCGATTTATTGCAAATAATAATTTATTGGAAATAATGAATTTTAAAAGCATTAAAAAAAAGTTAACAAGTTGGAGAAGTAATTACATTTTAGTAAAAATTTTATGATTATGACATTATTTATAAACTTTCCTTTTTGTACAGAAAGTGCTTTTAAAGTAGGTATCGGTAAATAGTTTTCTGAAGGTCTACTTAACTTTTCATAAGGATCTCCATTTCTAAAATTTTTATAAAATATATCATTCTTCAACAGCAAAGGCGAAAATGCAGATAGTCCGAAAGAAATAAAAAAAAACTTATTCCCTGAGACCTACAATAAGGATTTTACTGCACCTTTCAACATCCGTATGACTATCCAAGTGGCAATCGAAAATGATTGATTGGAATCATAAAACATAAATATTAGAACAAAGCGATACAGAAGGGAAAGTCCCATTATTATCAAGTATACCTTTCGCATCAGAATTGAGACCGTCAATAGTGATAAATTCAAAGACAACTAGGTGTACTATAATAGTTAGATCTTTATCTTTTATAATCAACAATCAGATTGTATGAGGGTAAAGGCCATAATGAACCTTTGAAATATTAAAAGATATTAATCATAATTATTGTTGATTAATAATAATTGTAGCATAACGGACAAACAAGACAATGTGTTCTGCTCTTGCACTAAAGTACAGGGCATCCAAGAACTAATGGAAAACCCGGTCTAGGTACACACCGACCTTGTCGGGGATCATTGACGTAACCATGAGGCAGCTCCCTTAATATTAATCTTGCATAGTCAATACTGTTCCTGAAACAGGAAAAGAAGAGAATATGTATGAACGCCATCTATAAGAACAGATCTCACTAAAGTAAAGCTGCTAACTGAGGCAGCACGTAAAACAAAAACACGAACGGAAGCAAGACACCGGAACCAAATTTTTGCGCTTCCTTTTAGATATCCACAATTTTTGTAGCACGACACGATCGCACGTGAAGCTCTGCTAATCCGTCTAAAACTCAAAATATCGATATAAAAAGAAGAGTTTAGTGTTCGTAGTAAATGTATGAAAATCATATGATTTTGGCATAACGACAAAAAAGAGTGTGTTCTGTGTATTTCTTTTTATCTGAGACAGCCCACGTAGAATTTAAGCCTAAGTACTAACG
Source organism: Philopedon plagiatum (assembly GCA_963971165.1). Classification (NCBI taxonomy): domain Eukaryota; kingdom Metazoa; phylum Arthropoda; class Insecta; order Coleoptera; family Curculionidae; genus Philopedon; species Philopedon plagiatum. The sequence continues at coordinate 17,170,682 of OZ020190.1, read as the reverse complement.
TATAGTAGGCGTCTGAAGAGAAGGGAAATGTAATCTATTAAGATGGGATTTAAAGGATTGGAGGTTGGGAGTGGAAGGGAAAACATCTGCAGGCAATTTGTTCCATAATCTATAGACCCTGGGTATCAATGCGCGAGAGAAGTGGGATGTTTTAGGCTTTTGTAGCTGGACAGTAAAGGGATGCATACGTAACGTTGTGGTTCTATTAGGAACAGTCAAAGGGGTATTTTAGCGACTAGTTCTTCTGAACACAATCCGTGGAAGTATCGGTAGAAAAGGGATAAATCCCTAACAGCGCGACGATGAGCGAGAGAAGGAAGTTTTCTTGTGAGGACTGGATCATTAATGAGTCGAATGGCTCTCTTTTGGATAGAATCAAGGACGTTAAGTGTCGAAGATGAAGTCACTGCCCAGATGTGGGAACAGTGCTCTAGGTTAGGTCATATTTGGGAAACATAGAAAGTGTGTAAGTTGGAAGGGGTATTTTTTGGCTCGAAAGAGAAAACCAAGCTTTTTAATTGCTGATGTGGCTATTGAAGTAATGTGTTTGTGCCAGCTGCAATCATGTTCGAAAGCGATGCCAACAAAATCGAACGTTTCATTGCTTTGTACGGATCGGCCACTCATGTGGAAGAGTGTGTGAAGAGTACTGTCGTCAGCGTAACTGTCGATAGGATTGGTAGTTGAATAGAGCAGGTCATTAATGTGAAGGAGAAATAGGGTTGGTGCCAGGACTGAATCTTGGAGTACGCCAGCATTGATAGGATGGAAGTTAGATGAGTGACCGTCCACCACGACAGATATGCGCCGATTAGAGAGGAAGCTACCGATACAGGTACATAGTTGGGGAGGAAGACCGTAAGAAGGTAGTTTATTGAGGAGTGCTGCATGCCATACTTGGTCAAAGGCCTTTAAAATATCAAGAGTAAAGTAACAATCTGGGATTCGCCATGAAATTTAAGAGACTCGTTCCAGTTATGTGTGACAAAGGTAAGGAGATCAGATGTGGATCTTTGGTGGAGAAATCTGTACTGTCTGTCATGGATGATTTTGTGTTTTTCTAGATATTTTAGAATTTTCAATTTGATAACTTTCTCTCTGACCTTGCTAGCAACAGAGAGAAGAGAGATATGTCTATAATTGGATGGATGGAAACCACCCTTCGGGACCGGCTGTACACGAGCAGTCTTCCAGCTGTCTGGGAAGATACCCTTGTCATAATATGAGAACTGGAAAAGGAGGACTTTCTAGTATCGAGGGATAGAAGAATTTTTGAACTTAAGTATTATGTCGGGCATTTTGAGGGGAAATTGGCAGGAGGAATTGGCAGCGAATTGTTTGACAAATAGTTCAGATTACCCCTTAGAGGTGGAGATAATTTCGTTTGCTACTACTTTTACTACTTACTTACTTACTTACTTACTACTTACTTTTTACATACTACTTTTTAGTGATAAGGTAATTATTATTAACGACAATAATAATTGTCATACAAAAATATACCTACATATGTTAATGTCGCCGCTCTTTCTTGACATGCAAATCTTAAAAAAGCAACTAACTTTACGTTAGCATAGAAAGTTAGGGTTATCAGAAAGATAATGCATAATTGTTATCTAAATAGTACACCTAAACTGCTTTTGCTCAATATGTAAATATTTGTTGCATTGTGAAAGTGACTACCAGTACTACTGCCCATAAATCTTTTGTTTGTCATCGTGACATTATAAATTATAATAAAATTCCTGTCATGTTTCTAAACGTAATTTTTACATATTGTTATTTTTAATTGGTTTCTGCAAGGTACGTTTATTTGGTAAATAGTTGGAAAAACATATGATATTATACACTTTGAAGTAATCATAATTTCCAGGGTTACTTTTAAGCTGGCCACATATATTGACCCCCACCTACTTTTAGAGAGCGGCTGTTGCCAGGCTTTCAGTTATGTGGTATATTTTCAGATTGATAAACTGTTCTAAAATAACGCAATTAAAGTAAGAATCGAGAATTATTTCCTTCTCTCTCGGCGAGTTATTCTTTATTCTTATGATGAAAATAGTGGTGCTGAATGAACTGGCAACGCTGCACAATTTTCGCTTTGGCCAAATCAGAATCGATATAAAATCCGTCCCATCAACATGCTTCTCTTATCATTGCGAGTGCCTCTCCGATGTTGCCGAATGTAGAATATGGTCGTCGGCGGTCGCCGACATTGCCGACGCCTAGCCTCGCCACTGCCTGCAATTATTATTTATCCAAAAAATTTTGCCACCAATATGACTTGAAATAACAAATTATTACAGTACTTGTATGTATCTACATTTGTGGATAATAAAATCGTACATAATTCAGAACCTAAGTGCCGATTCCATAAGAAAGTTCATCAAGACACGTTTAGACTGTGAGTTAAATATAGGATTTTATTGACCACGACTACACATACATATTGACAGATATAAAAAACATAGTAGGCAAACTAGAGTGCGCATAAAAGTGAAGGCGAGTATACCGCGTAAGCTTTCTAAATACTCGTATATACTCGTATCTTTCTTTGCAGTTCCCAACCTATAGGATTTACATGGATTAATCTGAATGTCTTACAGAAACTAATTATATAATAAACATTACAAAAAAATTGGTACATAAAATTTAATACCTATTGTAATTATGTGGCATTTCCAGGTTCCGAAAATGATGGGTTCCGTCCATAATTTTACGCAAATTACATTTTTTACATTTTTTTTTCATATAAATGTAGATAAAATCGCGTAATAAAATTTTAATCACATAATACCGAATTTAACTAAATTAAACAATCCTGCATCATAATTTAATAAATAACATCGTCGAAACTGAACTTTCACCCACTTCCTGACTTCCTCAAAACTTAATCGTCATTGTCATTAATTTATTGGATTACTTCATTATAATTATTATTATATGTTTACATTACTTCCTAGGCATGTTTTTTATATTTTTTTACGCATCGTCACATTTCTAATTGCTTTAAATGATTATTATTAGCAGTTTTGCTTTAGCTGCACGCGACATATTCACTTTTACTTTTGTTAATCTTTGTAACACGATGCGTTCCGTGACGTGCTGTTTACATTCTTGTTTATTATCTTTATCTACACTACTTAGCGGATACATAAAGATGTAGAAACAAATGAAAGTCAGTGACTTGAGGAATTCTAAAATAAACATTGCAAGAAATAAATAGTGGCAAAAATCCTAAACAATTAACCACCAATGCTCAGGGCAGAGCACGATTTTAAATTCAGTTTTGTTTTATTTACCATTGTCGTTGCTTAGTTGTTTGCTAAAAAAACAATGACTTTATAATATAGACACATAAAAGACAAAAGTAGAAAATAAAATTTTGATTTATTTAATGTTGCGCTTTACTAACTTATAATGCACAACACTGAGCGTACGATATTCTAACACTAATTAAGGTCTGAAAACTATTTTCTTTCACAAGTTAATAAACAGAAAGCAGGACATTATTTATCTTATCAATAATAATCCATGATACTAATTTTACTTCTGTCACCTGAACAGAAAATTAATTTATAATGACACGAAACTATTTGTTTACTTGTGATTAGGGAACGCGTCACTTCGCCGGCATAGTTCTTCTTGTGATTCCTTCATTCTCGTTTCTGCTAACACTAACAAGAGCTTGGCGGCAGCACGGATACAATTCTGAAATATTAATTCGTCTGGTGCTGCGTTGCCAAGTTATTGTCAAAGTCGTAATTACTGTAGGATTTAATGTTTTACAGGCACAGTTACAATTATTAATACTAGCTTAAACTTTCTGCCTTCAAAAGCAGGTTAGGAATCAAAAGGCAACACGTCAGTCGCATTAGAGCCCCGCATAATTTACACACTATTTTATCACACTAATTGAGCACAACTACACAGCAATATAAAATTATAACCAACATTCTTTGAGTACAGTAGGAAATTTTGTCAAAAAAAAAACATTACTCTGTTAAATAAAAAATGTGTGAAGAGGTAGTTGACCTTTTAATCCGCCAACGTGCCTTTGGACTGCATCTGATTGGTCCGCTGAACACGTGCTGCAGCTGTTTAGGTGACAGAAGTGAAGTTAGTATCATGGATGAGATAAATAATGACATAAATAATGCCCTGCTTTCTGTTTATTAATTAGTGAAAGAAAATATTTTCCAGCCCTTTAATAATGATATTAGTATTAACAAGATATCGTGCGCGCTTAGGTTGTGAATTATAAATTATAAGTAAGTAAAACACAACAGTTTTGGGTGTTTAGTTGAGAGTTATTATTTTACTCTTGGTTTGAACAGCTGTTCTCTGGATTGTGTTATTTGTGTTATACTATTTTAACTTTTTGAAATTGAAAATTTTGAAAGAGTTAGTAGGATTTTTTTCCTTAAAGGTAACAAAAAAATTATTTTTTCAAACTTGTTACTTAGAATTATTGTTGAGAGATTTGGCAACACAAAAACCTAGTTCACTGATTTTTATACCATGTGTTTATTATCAGTGGTGCGCGGTGGTTAAAACAATTTTTTTTGAGAAGCGATATCTATCTTCTTATCAGTCGGAATAAAAGTAGGTAGCTTATATTATTTTCCGTGGTGTAAGCTTTCTTTATGCTAAGTTCCATCGCGATCTGGTGCCTTGTTGAGACGCCATTAAGTACCTAACAAACAAACAGATTTTCGCATTTCAAATTTCGCATTCGCATACAGTTAAGGATAACTGAGCAATAATGTTAAAGAAAACAAATAATTATTAAATAAACCAATTTCAACGTCGACTAATTTTAGAGAAATACATTATTATATAATATCTACCTGGATATTTTTCAGGGTAAGATATTTCAAAGGAACGGATAAAGCTTTCGCCTTTTTTTAACGGGTTACTCTTTGACGACAGCTGGAGCGACAGACTAACTAGCCAGAATTTCTAAAACAGATAAATCTTAGAATAAATTACCTGTCGATAATTAGCTGCCAATTCTTTAAATCAACACGTACCAGCTTTTCGTTCTCGCCTAAAAATACCATAAATTTGTACACACCTTGTAAAGTTATCCTAAAGAGATAGTATCGATGCTAATGTTTAAAAACAGACGTTAAAAGTCACTTTTACCTTTAAAAAATATTATAATTACTGATCACATTTCTTTATTTCGTTATCATGCCTCGTTTCAAATTTCGACCCAGTTTAGGTTTACTTTCCATTTCAAATTTTAATTTCGCCACAGTCATTCATCATAAATCGCGAATACCAGCGAAGCATTCACTTTGGCTTTAGATGAAATATCTATAATTGATTTACTTAAAGTTCTTTAAAGTTGGTAACTGAAGCGAGAAGGTATTTCGAAGTGCTAAATTTCTGTATAACCAAATAGTAGATCATTGATTACAGGAGAAAATATGAAAAAATTCAATATCAAACACTAAATAGCAAATAACAGATCTATATACCAGGCGCGTGAGTTTTTTTACAGGTGGGTCAAAATTTTGTGGGCAACTAGTGATATCAACCCAACAAGCAAAATACACTTTTTTAATAATGTGCCAAGAAATTATTTACCTACAAATAAACACCGCAAAAATCATAAAATAGGTACTGCAGTATATTGAACATTGCTACTCTAGATGTTTATGGCTTTTTTCTATGTGTTTTAATATTCTAGATGAGTAGATTGTTAGCGGCTTCCCGTTTTGATACGTTTAGCATCTCCTCAATAGAGGTCGCGCCTTGTACTAAAAGCCCAGAATAAATGGTCTATTTATGATCTGAGCTAAAAGTATGATTACTCGTAAAATAAAATTAGGAACGCTGCCGAAACTCCGTTTTCTTTAATAAATACAATACTGGCGACTAGACATAGTAATACGATCTTTGTCTACGAACGTGCAGGCTGTAAGCTGTAGTTGATATGAGATTGCCAACAATTTTAAAAATATTTTATCGAGGAACAACTTGTTGCCAATACACCTTTTAGAGCCGATCTAACTTTTTAAATAACAACAATTAAAAAAATAGTTTACCCCAACACAAACTCGAACCCTCGACCTTCTGGTCAACTCGCTGAGATTCTACCTCTGGACTACGCTGGTTATGTAAGAAAACTGGTCCGATGCCGTTATATTTGCCTAGCGCTGGCCTGACAGAGATCGTATTTATAATTTTTTATGTTTAACCGCTAATTAATAATACATTAATACAATGCAAATACAATGCGCATATTAGCTACCTAATTAGTTTTTCTTTTTCCGAACCAAATGTTTTGAAAGAGTATATTTTACGGGGCGGTTTAAGTGTATTTCCAAAGTGGGAGTGGCCCGATATTATTGGTGGGCCGTCGATCAATTGTGTCTCTTTTTAAGTTCCTAAACCGCGTATGTCTGTTTCCCTCTTAGTTTTAATGAATTTATATCGTCCATATAAACCTATGAGGTAAATTTAAAATACGACCCAGCCCGGAGCAAGCTTGGATCATCTTTCGACGATGGCTTGGCTTGATTCTTTCTTGAGGAGTTTTCGCATGGAACTTGCACTTTTTTGAAACAAAAGATTCTTTATTGGTTTTAAAAAATTAAAAAATAAATTATTAGGTAGATCATTAAAAATTTTAGGTGGTTCATTGACCAAATGACCTTATGGACGAGCCGCGCCTGCTATATACACCTACACTGCTTTCATTTCAATAACACTCGATTTGAACTAAATTCGGTTTAAATAAAAAATACGTCAATTTAGATATCAAGGAAGAAGTTTAAAACCATTAATATCGAATCAAATAGATACCATGATTTACATTTCAGAGCAATCAGGGATTCCGGAGTTATTTAAAACCCGCCAAACGATATGCTCCCCTACCTAAGTACGGCTCGAAAATGGCTGTTGCCAGGCTTTTAGTTATGTAGAATATTTGCAGACTGATAGACTCTACTAAAATATCGCAATTACTGGGGGTTAATACTTATATAAATTCATAAATACCACAAGCTAAAGTATATGACTAAGGATTAATAAAATATACCAAATATACCATTATTTTGTGAGAGTGGCAACGTCGCTTTACGGGGCGTCGTCTTTCTCGAAACCCTATTTCGAAAGTACCTTTTTCAAAAATATCGTAACAACTTGTTTAAAAGATGCTCTTTTAATATTCATATAAATATTTCTAAAGTACCTACATTTTTCCAAAAATGTCTTTAAAAAATAAGTTTTTAAAAATACAATTTACGAAAATGTATGTTTTCGAAAAGAGTATTAGGCTATGAAATCTACTAGCTTGGAAAATGTTAAATAAAAAAAGGCGAAAAACGATTCTCTCTCTCTCTCTCTCTCTCTCGAGATTCTCTAGCACTGGTTTGGATCTTCTGCTTAATCCGTTAGGTTCTGAACAGTTTTTGTCTTTATATTATTAATAAGTAAAACTTAGTAGTAGTTATTCTTTTATTTCTGCGATTTGTTTGGTTTTCAAATAATTTTTATCTTTTTGGAACTCGGTGAAATGAATAAACTCATATAGTACAAAATTTAGTTTTCATATATTCACACTTGTCAATTTAAAAGCCTACCGAATGTGGTTTTAGCAATAGAGAATCTGGCCATTAATTTCTAACTTAAGTCACTTCTTAATAATTATTATCGATTCAAAATTTTCGACTGACTCCCCCATTGATGTCGAATCAAATTATAACAATTTTTGCAGTCATCAGTTCAGAGTTGTTATATTAAAGGCCAAGATGTATCACAAGATGTATGGTACCATTATTTTTCGTGATAATAAATTTTTAGTAATTATTTCCGTTGGATGGTGCCGAAATTTAGAGTGAGCTAGTGGCAACGTCGCTTCACAGGGCGTCGTCTGCTTCATTGAGAAATCTGAATGGCGTAATTTTGTTTGTATTCTTCAAGCAGGTCGGAATATAGGTGTGTGGTGATATTTTACGTGATTTTTGTTCTGACGGAACTTTATCCCTAAACTTTACAGAATGATGCGTCAGTACCAACTGTGTGGAAAAATGGATTATTTTCATCCGGAACTGTCTTTTCAGAGGTTTGCTTGGCGGAATACAAAATACAGGAAAACCATTACGGTAGCGCGTCGAGATGGAATTATAGCGGTTGGTCTTTGTCCTACACATGCACAATGTATGAAGCAAACGAAAGGTTAGTTATGAATGAATGCTGTTGTCTCCTCTTGCTGAAGGTCAATTGTTTCCCCAGAAAAACAAATTATTATCCGTGGTAAACGCTCCTGGTTTTCTTATGTTCCATTTGAGCATACTGTTGTCAATAACTTACCTACTATAAAATTTGTATTCAGCACGACAATGTTAATTAAAAATTAGCTAATTTAAGAATCAATTTGACTGTTTTCCAGTGATAATACAAACAATTTTAAGATTATATGAGCTCTGTTAGGGAAAAGACCCGTTAGTAGTTAAACTTACACAAGTATTTGTGTGGTCAACCGGACGTAATATGTGTTTGACTCTAAACGACTAATTTAATTTCATTTCCATGACTGACCGACACATCCTACACCACAAATAATATTTATTACCGACACGAGGAAGAGGAAATGCTGAAATTCTTCAAATCGACATTTAAGTTACGGTAAAAGGGAATTTCAGAAGTTTGATACCTTTCTATGTCATTATCCTTGAATATCTTTTACGGATTTAAATAACCGGTGAGTATGTAAATGAAAATATTTCATCAAGAGGTTGTTATTGCAGGTATCATCTAGTAATATGGAAATTATAGATTTGTTAAATGATGGTAACATTGACATCTGAAAGTACGGAAAATGATTCGTGCATATATAAAATAACAAGTTTTATTAAATTTCTCCAACCTTTACAAATGGAGAAATACAATGATAGATTATTTATGTAAAGTTCAATGTTAACTTTTAGATTTTCCAAAACGGTTTGTATTCAAAAGCGGCGTACTTAAAGAAAAGTATGAGCTAACGATGAAATGTGTAAAAATTAAATAATTTTTTAGAATTCCTTGAATAACAAAAGTGAAAAGGATATTAAGTAAGTATTTAGGTAGCGTTCTCATTATTAGAACTAAATAAAATAATAAAAAAAAACATTTGTAAAATAATTAACAAAACAAGAACAAGAAAAAGAAAATAATGTCTTTTGAATGATGCATAAAATTGGTAACGTGAAGAAAAACACCCAAATGTTGAACTAGAAAATGAAATTTCCATGTAAACGAAAGTCTTCCTAAATTTAACCAACATCCTTAGGCGTCCTATCTTGCTCTCTTGGCTAAAGTATTTTTGGAAATAGGGTTTTGTCTAAACTGTACGTACCCCTGGAATTTACTAAAAAAGTTTTGAACTATGGAGTACTGGTTTAAATTAAGATCTTCTAACCAGTTAGATTAGATTTTGCAAGATACGTAAAAATGTCACTCCTAATAAGACTCTTTGCTTGTAAAATAAATAAGATTCACGTTATGAAAAATTTAATTTTTTATACAGGGAGCATAAAAAATACGAAAATGTTATTTTGCGTAAGAGTAAACATACCTTGCTTATCATTTTCTACCAAAAGAACAAATATAAAATACATTGTTTTAAATTATACCCTAAGCAACGTCTTGCAATCCCGGAAGTATATTTGGATCTCGGGATTTTCGGGATCGAAGAATCAAACCCCGGGATTCCGGGATTGATCCCGAAAAATTGTAACATTAATAACAAAAGTTCAAATAAAAACAAAACAAAGTTTATGCAGAGGACATGTAAAAGTGTAAGAAGTAAAAATAATTTGAATTCTTTTACATAAGTACTTAAATGAATCTTCCAGGGTTGCCATAACACGCGTTAAACATTATATTTAGGGAAAATACTGCGATGATGATTTAAGCATTAATTTAATTCGTTTTTTTTAAACATATTTTATGATTTATTTATTTCGGGATTTAAATGCCCAATCCCGGGATTTTTCGAGACTGAATTTTTAACGGAGCAGCATTTCTAACTAAGATATTCTATTGCAAATGTTATCAACAAAATATGGGCCTATAGACAGATATCGCGTACCACGCGTTCACTTTTGTAAAATATTGTCTTCGCCTCATTACTCTAACTTCGGGGTTTTCTCGAGACCAGTACCTGACATGCTGGGATGCTACAGTTCCATTAGTAGAAAATGTACATTCATCAAAAAACATAATAAATTTATAAATATGGATATTTCCACTTAAAATTGGGTCTTCCACTCATAAACAAAAATCTAGACTTTTCGCTTCATCTCCCTGTTCCAATGTTTGGTTAAAGTGGGGTTTGAACGGAAATAAATTATTTTCTTTTAAGATCATCTGAATATGAGTTTTTTTCACAACTTCTAGAAGATGTTTAGCACGATTTATAACAGGCAGCACAGGAGTTTACCTAACAGACTGAAGAACTAAACCTGTGGCAGCATCGTTTTGGTCATATTTCTTTTTTTTCTTCTTGAGATTCAAAACCGAACCAGCTTCTTGAAACTTTTTTATTGTGTTGTAGAATGTAATTTCAGTTATTGCTAACTTTACAAATTCCTCACTAAATTGTTCCATGATGTAGCGGTATGATACTTGGCCATCCCCATAACACTGGACTATAAAAATCTTTTATTCACTGGATAGCATTTTGATGAGAAGTATTTTAAATTAAATAATTGCTTCATTTAATAAAGACTTTGACAAGCATGTCCATAGGTGTCATTATTGTTTAATATGTAGAAACTAGTACTCTGGTTAAGGGAGTGAGAGAGAATAGTTGGGACTTTAAAAAAATAATGTGATAAAACTCGATACTTTTAATATTTAATTTTTTAATGAAAACTTATACTTTGGATTAAGATTTAATTTAAAACATATTTCATATCTGTTCTTTTGGTAGAAAATGATAAACAAGGTATGTTTACTCTTACGCGAAGTGTTTTCGAATTTTCCATGTTCCTTCTGTAAAGAATTCAATTTTTCATAACGTGAATCTGATTTAACAAAAACTTTTATTAGGAGTGACATTTTTACAGATCTTGCAAGATTTGGTCCATTTCTCCTATAAACCCCATCCGCTGACATACTCTGTACCACCTTGCAATTATTATAAAGAAATAATTTTATCAGTTTATTTTTTTTTAATTATCACAAGACCCAAAATATCAGATAATTCGTAATTAAGCGATAAATGTTTAGTAAATTTACCGTTACGTTACGGTTTAAAAAACAATTTATAAATTCATCGTAAATCCATTAAAATATGCAAAACCAGTGGCCCTTAATAAAAAAAAAATTAAGTAAAAGTCAAAGCATTAATTAAACCAAACCGCAAGTGCTAAACAAAAAATTTAAAAATAATGCATTTAATTAGAATTATTTTGCTGACTAGTTTAACATTCGACAACTGGAATCATATTAGATAAAAAAAATTAATAAGTCGGTAAATTCGACTAAAAAATAAGAATAAAAAGAACACAGTGGAACAATTAGTTAAAAATAGTACCTAAATAATGTAATAATTCTGCAGTAATAAGGTAAAGTCTCCAAATTCCCGACCACACTTTGATTTTTAGCTGTAATACTGATAATTCTGAATTTTTATGGTACATTAAATACGAAAGTAATAATTAGCCCTTTATTAGAAATATCCTAATACTTTAAATAATTAATGCACCACAACGAATTTATCATAATTTTAGTAGCGATTTTCTTCTGACCCCTTAATCCGACTGAAAAAAACCTGTTTTTAGGTTGTAGCTTCATTTTTTAGGAAAGTAAGGATACCGGTATTGTTTAAAAAAGAATAAAATTTGTACAGTATACAGATGTTTAACCATAATATTGTTTTCTCTCTAAGATGGTAGCTCCCTGTAGATTAGACCAGCCATAACTGCGATTCACATTTACAACTAGACTGTAGCTTACGTTTTTTAATTCACTCTGATCTCTCAGTTATTGAAGGAGATACAGGGTTTCTTAAAGTGTGATGTTTTTTGCTTAATGCACTTTGAAAAATAACAAAAAATGAAAATTGCTTTGACGACGTGGGTCCGTGGATGTAAATGTTATGGTGTGGATTGCAAGAAGTCCGGACTTAAATCCCCTTGGACACTTCTGGGATATCCTTGGTAGGTGGCTAGAAACTTCAAAAATTTCACCAAACAATTTTACACACAATATTTAAATTTTATTATGTTAAGGTTATGTTCTTGTATGTGTTACTTTAAATGTTATTGGTTTATAATAATTGCTTTATTTTCTTAATAAAATTAATGCGGTAATTTTTATTTGTTGTTATTTTTCAAAGTACATTAAGTAAAATAACCATCACCCTTTACGAAACCCTGTATCTCCTTCAATAACTGAGAGATTCGAGTGAATTAAAAAATAAAATGTTAAGAATAGATGAGGCTATAGTCTAGTTGTGAATATGAATCGCAGTTATGACTGGTCTATTCTACAGGGCATACACAAACTTTAGGGAAAAGGCAACATTATTATTAAACTCCTGTATACTGTACCAAAAATTTTTTTTTCAAAAAATACTGGTATACTTACTTTCCTAAAGAATGTAACTACAACCAAAAAAAAAGTTTGTTACAGTCAGATTAAGGCGTCAAAAGAAAATTACCACCAAATTTATGACAAATTCGTTGTAGTGCGTTAGTTAATTGGAGTGGTGTATGTATATCAGATTTAACAGTTTTATAACGTAGCCTTCTACTTTTACAAAACCAGACAAGTTTATTAAATTGCAGTTTTGAGAAACAATAATTAACCTTCCAAGTAAGTCGAGCAAATAAAAGCTGAACTTGGGCACTCTACGCAGTTCTTATCGTCGCTTTCGGATGGCCTCTGGCACAAAAAACATAGCTACGCCAGCGTAGCTATGTTTTCTGTGCCTCTGGTCACCGTTGGGGTTAAAAACGGGCATCGTGACCCCAGTAGGCTCCGTAAGAAATAGTAGATTGTACCAATCCAAAACATAAAAGTTTAAGTACATATGGGGATAGAGTGTCTCGGATGTAAGAGATAAATGACAGTTTACCTACTGTCACACATAACGGTGACTTATGGCCATACGAAAACGAATCATGTGCTTCCCTTGATGTCGCCCTGGGACGATATTAGCAAGCTGAAGGGGATGGTTTTAGGGTTTTTACTATACGGCAACTATATATAAGCATAAGTAATCATGTTTTATCGTCAAGACTCTCAAGTATATAAATCAACGACATAACAATAGAGTATATTTCAAACAAAACAAAAACTCACATTTAACAACTTTTTATCTTTAAAACATAATGGCGTCGCACTCTGCTACTCATATTGTCACCGATTGATCTTAGGATACTTTAGTTAGCCACTGACCGCTAAGCGCTGCAAATTAGTTTTTGAAATGCAATGGGGCACGTACCTACGAAATTAGATCAGAGTGTGAGATTTGGCGACCTTAACTTAATTAACATTTACTTAAAATTTTCTATTAAAAAAATGGGTGTTTCTTTTTTAATTAAAACGAATACTAATAAATTTTACGTAACGTTTTTTAAACAATGGAGTCTGGGCGTTTTTTGCTTACGAGAAAAATGTACAATTTTGCGATTTTTTATGCAACTCTTACAAGCTTGTTATAAGGTGGAGTATTTGGTCCAAAAATAAAACATTTTGTTATTGTGGCAACTTATAAGGCCTAAAATATCTTGAATAACCAGTTATTTGATTTCTTAAGCAAAACAAAGTGGAGATATCCTATAGAATTCAAATAATTAGATATACTTAAAAATATCATTTCTTGTAATGTTATTGATCTTTGTCTAATAACACTGACACACAAAAAAAAGTACATTTGACCAGACCCATCTATCTATATGTACTTTGATGCGCTGAATCCAAATCCGAAGCCCGTTTGACCCGTACACCCTCAAAATTTTGAGTAAATTACGAAAAACTGCTAAAAATAGCTAGAAATTGCAATTCAACTTCGGAGGACCCCAGTATCGGCGTCTGGTCAGGGTGACAGCAGGCCCGCAGGCGTCCTCATCAAGCGACTTCAACTCTACATTAGTGGGTAACTTGGCTTTTGTAGAGTATAGTATTACAAGAAATCACTCCCACATACGTAATAAAAGCCCTCATTGGTACGTAAGAACAATACTATTTTTTGCTATTTTCTGCTACTCGTTGCTTTTTTTTACGATTTTTCATAAATATATGAATGATCGAGATTAAAAGATTCTGAATTTGAATTCAGCGCATCAAAGTACATACATGATCTAGAAATATACTTGATCTAGTTCAATCAAATTTTCTTCATTTTCATAACTGCAATTTTTAGCCATTTTCAGCGTTTTTTCGCAATTTACTCAAAATTTTGAGGGTGTACAGGCCAAACGGGCTTCGGATTTGGATTCAGCGCATCAAAATACATATAGATACATATAGATAGATGGGTCTGCGGTCAAATGTACAGACCACTTTTTTTTGTGTGCCGGTGTAATTGGAAATTGGTATTATGTTATTCTATATCTATTTACTAAGCACCAGTAACCAATAAGCCAAATGCCTATGTACCAAATTTAAATCGATATTTTTACCTAAAAATTTCTTAATACGCCAGTGATTTTCCTACTTTTAGTAAAGAGAAAATCTAAACATTTGTCACAATAAAGGACATAAAAAGAAAGTAAAAGGAAATGTAAAAATGTTTTAAAGAAATGACTTGATACGAGGGTCAAGTTAAAGTGCTTTTATACTTTCTTTGATTATCAAAAACCGGTATTAGTTACCAAATAACACGATATTACCACTTTAGATATAGGTGTGGTGTGTAGTACAAACTTAACTATCACTAATTTTAGGTTTATAATAAAATTGTACTATATTTTTTCGTTTTGGGGGAATAATTTCAGTGTGGGTTGAACAGGTCCTTATTTTAGCATGAAAAACTGATCGGGGATGTTGTCTCTGTCTAGCGGTACGCCATTCTTGAGGGAGTAATTACCCCCATTACCCCTCCCATATAACCGCCCTTGTTCCTGAGGGATATTCCTCCATTCTTCAGTAGCTGTAACAATAAGTTATTGGGCATTGTTTGGTGGATTACTTCGGTTGTATATGGCTCTGGATACATAATTCCACACATGTTTTATGGGATTCATGTCAGGCGAGTTGGGCGGCCAGTCTAGCCTAGTGATGATTTGGCTTCTTGATTAGCTCTAGTGCGATGTGGCCTGTCATTATCGTCCATAAAGATGAACGGGCCACTTAATTCATTACTTAGGGGTACAATTATAGGATTAATGATTGGGTGAAGATAACATTGACCTGTTATTGTCCCCAGTATATGGATAAGTGGAGTTCTTCTGTTTAACATTATATCTCCTCCCCCCAAATTTTGTCCCACCGCTGTAAGTAGCAACTTCGATGGTATTTTCAAGTCTATTTATGCGTCCTGGTTCCCTCTAAACTCTTACTTGGTAATCATCACGTACTAGGTCAAAACGCGACTCGTATGTAAAAAGTACGTTTCCCCATGCTAGCAAAAAGCCTGTTCTGATATCTTCTTGCCCACTGCAAACGAGCGGCTCTGTGACAAGGAGTTAACAAAGGAACTCTTAAAAGTCTTCTGGATCGAAATCCTGATGCTAAAACCCTTCTACTGTACTGTAGCACTCGAGATAACAGGGTGATAAGTCCTTTGGTTGATCTACGTGCGGCTACGGTTACTGAGCGATTTCTACGGGCTAATTGGACTATATATCGATCTTCTTGTATCGTGGTAACACAAGGACGACCACTATGGTGTCTGCTTTGCACTTTACCAGTCTCTCCATAGCGACTAATTGTCCTGCTAACGGTACTTCTAACACAATTGAGCCTATTGGCTATCTGACGAGGAGATAGCCCTTCTTGCCATAGAGCAATAATTTTAGCCCTGTCAAACTGCGATAACTCGTTTCTTGGCATATTACACGATTGTGACACCAATTTGTATTAAACACCAAGAAACTCTAAGGAGCACACAACACAAAATCGAAATATATCGTCCTAAACATTTTTTGTGTTGGAATTCTGTCATGGCATTTAGTTGTAAACAAGTTTATCTTCCTATCAACAACTGTATTTTGGTACATACTACATTTACATTGTTAATACAGCCCAAAGGGGTACAAGACTTTTGAAAGTGAGTGTATATTAATGCCGTTCCAAAAACTATGGAGTATCTTCAGTACAAAGTAACATCATATTCCAAAGCATAATATTTACAGACAGATATAAAATTTGTAAACCTGTTTTCATCGAAGATCATAAAATGTGACCTTCTGCATTGGGCACTGCAAATATTCTTCTTTTGTGCAGTTTCACTTCTTCTTAGATACCGGCCTTCCTTCTTGTTCGCTATTTTCGTTGCTAATATGAATATCGTATATCTGTAGTAGCTTGGTTCTTCACAATAGCAACCCTTGCCATGGCAACCGACTTACTGGGCATCGTTATAATACTTCGATATCCAATTAATTCAATTAGTTAATAAAACATTTTGCTCTTTTTGGGCGATAGGCTATTGTTTTATTTTTTTTTTGTTTGCTTTCAAAACAATTGATTGCATACCTAACAAAAAGTATGTCACGCACATCAAAACAAAATTAACATAAAAACTCCATAAAAACGCGGTACTTCTAAGCCAATCATTATTTAGCTTTAATTATTAAGCAATGTGCATATGCACCGAGTTTTAAGTAATACCAAAAGGCGATTAAAGTCATGGAATTGTACACTGAAATAAAATGAAGCAACTTCTTTAATGTAGGATTTTGTACTGTATTTAAAATACGCACAAGTGATCATTTAATGGTAGCACGTTAGACGCAAATTTTTTAACTAATAAGTTCAGTCAAGGTTTAAGCACAAGGATCATTGATTATTGATGATTAAACGTAACTAATTCTTTCATAATCTGCTCATCTACTATTACAAAATAAAAGGGTTGTTGAGGTTAAATTTAATGAGGTTGGTACATTTTAAGCCTGGTTAAGCTTTAACTTCGTCTTTTTTACTTCGTAAAATTAATTTTGCGGTTTTATTCACGCCAACTCCAATCCCATTGATATTTCTTCTTTTTCTTTAAATCCGACATTTTACAATTTTATATGGACTTGAAGTTCCTGCTTAATTGTCTCTACGACGCCCAGTCCAGCCCGTTAAATCAGCCTTAACTTCACATATCTCTGCTTTGGCTTTTCCTCACCTTTCCTCATATACATTTCCATTACCATTGCCCTTTTGACAATATAATATCACTATCTTTTCTCGTTAGATGCCCAATGTCATTGTCTTCTTGCCTGTATCTTTTTAGATATTTAGAAATTCTTGTTTTTTTTATCTTCTGGCAGCCCACGAAGACCGAAGTCTAAGTACTATGTACCGTGGGTGTACTGGAGAATCGACTCACACATCCAGAGCTGGAAACATCCGTTGGGATTGCACCAGTCCTTTAAGAGGATGTGTGGGGTGGTGCCACCTCGGTCGAGGAAAAATTCCTCTATCACCTTCCAACAATCACAAAATATCCATGGTCGAAGCGGGATTGGAACCCGCGCCTTTCGGTTGCATAGTTCATCAATATTTATTATTTATAACTATTTACAACGTCAATTAACTACTTGGCGCCGTACCAACTCGGCCACCGGAGACCCATTCTCCCTATTCTTTCATTCTCAACCCTGTCTTTTTTGTTAGGTTCCCACGCACCCACCTTAACATCCTCGTTTCAGTCACCAGAACATTATATTTTAAAACTACACTGGAAATAAGTATAATAAGAATTAATTATTGTTCTCAGCAAAGCTAGTAATCCAATAATTTTTCCTTCTCAATGAATAGAAAACAATGTGTATGTTTAGATATGAAGAGATACAATCAACTTGATGATTCAATAATAATTAAAACATTTTATTACGGAATATCTCAGTTTTATACTTGAATCAAACCTCATGCGGAAATTGACAGTCCGAACACTCCGAACATATGTTTAATGCGTCACTAATTTCACTACTTCCGGAAAAGTTTTAAAAATCGAAAATTATGTTGAAAATAAATTATAACCTAAAATAAATGTATCGTATGATATAATTTTGATTTGATATGTTTATCAAAACAAACACTTTCTAATTATGATACGTAAGCTTTTGTGATTTAGAACAATAGGATTATATAAGATGCTTTGTTTTAAATATTACCTAATTTTTCTCAACCATAATATATGCTTTGTGTTTATACATATTACGGTTGTGATGAAATGCGAGTATATCTTTTCCGTTCCGATTTACCCACATATTATAAATTCTTTCTCTTCTTTATATATTGTCTGTTTCTTAATCGATACACAACCGATCTATTATCTATGTAGTGGCGGTTTGGCAATTTAGCCACCATCAGCCCGATTTGCAAGGTACAGCGCATCGCGTACCTGTGAGCGTATCGAATGTGAAGCCTTATATTTGTTATTTGTTATGAAAACATTTCCCCCAGGAGATTAGTTTACGAACTACCTAATTGAATCAAGAATGGTAGTAGAAAGAGATAAAATAGCATTGGAGTGTTGGAGCTCAGAAGTGTTGCTGTCTGTGCTGGTTGCTTAGGAAAACGGCTTAACCTCGGTCTGAACACTCGGTTACACGTACGTCTTTGTCTAATGAACTAGGAAAGGAAAATTGCAATTTATAGATTTATAAATGACTCGGAGCGACTTTAAATAAACTCCTTTAGAAATAACATAACCTATAAATAATAAAACCTTTTTAACTTAAATTTATTATTATTTAGTAGAAAAATAAAATATTTTAGGGTTTTTATTACTTTTAGTAAATCTTGTGATGCTTCTAACGTATTTTGTGTACAAAAATACAAGGTAAAATAAGATGTGGCCAATGTTTACAAATTGTGTTTACAGTGTCGTTTAGAATGGTTTGTTTTGGCTTCAAAGAATGTTAAATCATCCCGTATCCATTCTTAATAAATCCATGGTACAGCGCGATGAGCTACAGGACCACCCTGAAAAAAGATCACAGACCGCTAATGTATCTGTGGCAGTAGGCGGCCACATTAATTTGCCATCTTCCATTCACCTATTTCTCCTTAACATTAATGCATCCATAATGCTGACAAATTCAGTGTATTCTCCACTGCAACATTTATTTCCCCAAATCAAGCCCATGCAGAGTTAGATTTAGGTAACGACTCCAGGTATATTAACAATTTATTGAACACTTTGAATGGTTGGGAATGGGTATGGGAAACCATATAATTTATTAAGAAAGGTAATTACGTCTCTTTAAGTACAGATCCCACAGTAAAATTTAAAAAAGAATTAAAGTCTGAACTAAAGCATGCAGTTGGTGCTATATCACAAAATGATATTTTAAAATTTTTAGTTTTGAATCCTCAGCCCCCTCCCCAACTTTATTCATTAATTAAATTTCACAAAGACGATTAGACCTGTAGTTTCCTATGTCACAGCTCCTCCAAATTAGTTATCTCCCAAAATTAACGTTGGTGGAGTACAGCTAATCCGGGATTTGTTATTTTAAGACAAATGTCTGGTGCGGTATTTTAGATAACCAACTGATAGACCCATTTTTCTTCAGAGGCAACATAACGTCGGATATTTACCTTCAATTTTTAAGAAATCTGCTGTTTGGCTCTGTTAATGGCCTTCCACTTAACATTAGAAATAATTTATGGTATCAGCATGATAGTGCGCCATGCCATAGTTCCCGAGCTGTTAACTGGTTTATTCAGGAAATGTTCCAGGGGCGTTGGATAGGAAGATTTTCAGAAAATCATTGGTCGCCGGATCTAAACCCACTCGATTACTTTCTTTGGGGATATTTAAAGGAAAAAGTATATTCTAACCGACCTTTTCAAAATATCGACATCGATAGCTTGGAAAGAGTAATAAATTGAAGTGCTCTAGAAATTCTTAAAGTTATTTTAAAATTTCCTAAAGTAACAATAAAATGCATCGAAAAGGAAGGTGGCTATATTGTTTGATTTTGTAAACTTATTCTTTCTTAATAAGTAACACATTAAATTTGTTTTGTATTAGAACTTAAGTTTTTTCGTAGGTGGCTGTGGTTTCGTATCTAGAGAAAAAATATGATTCCAAATAATTTTTCTTTGTATCTGACTAAATAAGGGTACAAATTAGTCTTGGTTATATTTTCCGTTTTTGTCGCTACCCTGTATACTATGGGCGCTTTTAGATTTTTTTCATAGGGATTCTTAGTTTTCCCATATGGCATGAGCTCCGTGGGACACTCTGTACATATATTCTCCTTACTGCATCTTATTGTGACCCTTAATCTATTCAAAAAGGTTTGACACTTTTATGAGGCTAAGCCTCGGGCTAAGCTATCCTTTCACTGGTTGTCTTGTGGAGGTTTCTAACATGAGAGGCTGCCTCCTCCCGTTCACTACATAATATGCACCTGAATTCGCATTGCAACAAGCGTATTGTTCATGCTTCGTTTGTGCATTGACAGGTTAGCAAGTCCGTCACAAGTCTTAGTTGGTTCCTGTTGAAGAAATCAGGACTTCTTTAGTCATCTCCATTGTTGAATTCAGCAGTGGTTTGTTATACCTTTGCCCTGCAATGCCGTTCCAGGAAGATTGGTGCTGTAGTTCGTTAAATCTAGTCAAACTGCCACGAACCAGGATTTCTGGTATTTCAGTTACAGGCATGTGGCTTGAAAACACGGCTTCGACTTCTCGTCTTCCCAGGGGAACCAAGAACTGTAGAGAAACTAATTCATAGAATGCAAAATTCATATTAATGATTGATTTATTTAATATGAGGTTCTAACAGCATCTAATAATCATCTTTATTGGTAAATTTAGCATTGATTTGGTGATCCTTTGCCCTGAAATGCGATTCAGGAAGACTGGTATTGTGGTTTGATCCATCTGGTCAAACAGACACTGGCAAACTGGTATTTTAGATGCAGGTTCGGGGCTCGCAAACATTGCTTCAACTTCTCGTCTTGTGAATGTAACCAAAAACTATAGAGAGACTAATTTATCAAACATGGAAGTCATATGTAGGTAGAACAAACCAACCATACCATTGATTTATTTATTACGAAGTTCTAACAGCATTTATTAACCATAACATTAATAAAGTTGTATAAGGAGATTTTAAAGCTTAATGCGTCGCTTACTTTATAACTTCCTTAATTTTTAAATAAATTTGGTAACCATAAAAAAGCTTCATATCCAGTCTTAATTATGATATATTTTTAACTTCCTTTTAATATGTTCATCGTCAAAACTAACACTTTCTACCAACCGCCCAACCGAACATATGTCTAGTGGCTTTGTTTTTTTTTAGGATAAACGATTTATGTAATACATTTAAATCTCCTTGTTCTTTCTACGGTCTACTTCCACACTTGTTGCTGATGTCACAGAATTAATATTTCGGATAATAAGTGTAATTTATTAGTGTAAAAGTAGGTAGCCATGTCTGCTTGTAATCAAATCAACATAACAGAATATTGTTTTTGTTGTTATATAACAGTAATTTAATAATCATTAGGTGGAAAGAAATATACGAATGATACGCGCAGAATTAGACTTTGTGTAATACCATTAATCCACTAATAATACTTACCTGATTCTGTGGAATGTAATTCCTTATTTTTATTTAGGGTAATTTAGAATGCTCTGATGATTTTGTAACAAGTATTCTAATAGTGTTTTCAAAAACTAATTTTTGATGGTATTATGTAAAGAGAGGAACGTTCAGTTTCGTGTCATCTTTTTGGTGATGGTAGTTTTTTGAACATTATATAAAAAAACAAAATTAGCCTCCTTCAATCATCGCAAAAGGTTGCTTTACGTCACAGCATTCAAATGCAGAACGTGTTGACACGGTTCTTCAATTCAGCGATTAACTCCATATTTGTGTAGGTCATTTTTAACATATTCATTATAACAAGAACAGAACATATCTGATGTCATTAAAACAACGAATAATTCAATTAAAAAACTCAACCTAATGATATTTTAAAAAATGGTCAAGCCCGTAAGCTTAATTTACTGTTTTTTTTATAGGTCAAGACGTTTATTTCTTCAAGTGCATTTCAAATGGCCATTACAGAAATTGTGATCAGGTTAACCCCAGTCTTAGCTAATATCGGATATCCTCCTTTATTTACAACTATAACACAGAAAAATAACAAAATATCAGCCCTAATAGAATTACTCCGATCATAGTTTCCGCAAATGTCCATTATTGATTAGGTTTGTTCAACATTTAGCACTTATTTCTATTATTACAAACTTTACATAATATAATATTTCTTTCAAAAAGTTATAATGAAGTAGTGTTCAAATATCGGTGCGATCTTTCAAACAAGTTAGAGCACCGTTAAGTGGGAGTTAGTGAGGTGACGTCAGGTGTACCATTAATTCCTTCGATTTTAAATTAACGGAGGTTTTAAGAGGTTTTCATTTCTCTGTTAAAAATTTACCCAACTATCTTCCTTGACGTAGCTCAAGCTTTTGATAAAGTTTGGCACAATTGTAGTTTTGGAAACAAATGATTGTTTGAAGACGGTTTAGTAGAACTGAGATAAAAATAATTTCTAGGATTTGATTATTTAGAGGATTTCGTTTGGTAGCAAATTACATTTTAATGATAATTTTATTTATTCCCATTTACAACATATGTAAATAAAGGGGAGTAGAAATAGTTAATGTAATAAAATCCACTGAATAAAATGCTTTTTCCAACCATGCGATAACATGTCATGGAACTATCTATTTTTAGTCCACTAAGACGTTATATAGCCCTCGCCTTGGGTTTTGATGGTGTTATATTTATGTTGTAGAGACGTACTTACGACACCTATTACAAAATACCTGTACTATATTCAAGGGCGTAGCCAGGATTTTGAGCAGGGGGGGGCAGAATTAGGTGACCGGGAGGGCAGATTTTCTGGACCCCAAGGACGCAACGTAGTAGTACGTAGTCTAGTTTTTTTTACTTTTTTTGTAAAGAAATATAAAAAAAAACATTATTTAAAAAAATATATATTTATAAATAATGTATAGTATATAGTACATACGTATTATTATTGCAAATTAGAAACTCGAATCAGTTAAAAAAGAAAATAATGAATACCTGCTAAAACAGAACATCGCTTAACAAAAAGAATGTATAAAATTTATCTACATTTTATTTTTGCGAAACATTTTATGAAAACAAATTATTTTGCAAAAAAAAACAATAAATTGTTTTCATAATAAGCCGGTAAAAGTTTGCGGTTTTATTTAAAATAAATTGAAATAAATTTAAAAAATTTGAAATCATGCTAAAATTGTCGATTATGGTGCAGGTATAGTATAGGATATTGTTAGGCCAATTTTGTAAGAAAAATTATATTACAATTTGATAATTATTTTATATCTGAGATCTGCGTGAACACAAACAGAGTGAACAGGAACAGCGCACGGCAGCCACCTTTAATTAAGTTATATAAATTTTAAATGTAAACTTAAAAAATATTTGCGTGGGGTAGGATTGGAAGAATGATTAATTTTAATCAAAATTTCTACCCATTTGTGCCAACTAGTATGTTCCCGTAATTTTTAATTCCTTTGGCTATTACAGTTATTGCTATTGTACTTGTTATTACAATTCTTTATTATTGTACTTTTATTTTTCTTTGGCACAAATAAATGTATTTATTATTATTATTATTATTATTATTATTATTATTATTATTATTATTATTATTAATTAACAGCAAAAGCTTTCTTACCACTTCACACGTTTGCGCCACATGCAGCAGTGCTGCCATTTCGGTACAATTGTACTGAATTCAGCACAAAGTGGCCAAATTCAGTACGTCAGTACTGATCTTGGAAAAACCACTAATTTTAGTACGAACTTTCAAAACGAAACTAAAACCAAATAAGCACAAAAAATTTTGAAAAATTATTGTGACTGAAAATATATTATGAATTAAGTTTAGTGGCTTTTCGATTGATGAAATTAGTGTGATACGAGTACTACTCTTTCTTGTACTTTGTGTCGTTAAAGAAAATATAAATTGCCTGAATATAACTACGATGGAGTACTGTAAACAAATATTAAAAAACAATACTTGTTTTTCATTGGAGGCTGCCGATGAATTGATCGATTGAAAAAAAATCTGAGGAAATAAACTGATGGTAATACATAAAACTACTGATTTTTTAAAATTTGTAATTAAGTAGTATACAAGTACCGATTGTACCTGTCTATTGGTATAAATTAAAACTTTTTATATAATGTTAATAATTTAATACTATTTTTTATTTTTGAAAAAAAAACAGTGTTTTATTTAACCACCCTCAATGATTTTAAACTGCAGAGAAAGCTATTTTAAATGTTTTAAATTCTTAAACGTTTCGATTTTTGAATCTTCTGCCGTACATTCAGTACGCTTTGAAAATCAGCTGCGACAGCACGGGAAATTTGAATGGCACATTGGTAAATCTTGGCTTTTTGCTCATGCCAGGGGGGGGGCACGTGCCCCCCCCTGCCCTCCCTTGGCTACGCCCTTGACTATATTGGTATATTTCCTTTAAACCTTATTTCGCAATTCGCACCAAGAAAAACAAGCCCAATTGAGTAACCATTACTTATCATTGCTTTTGCAGTAAGAAATGACGTTGTAAAGTTATAGTCAAATTTTTGTTTATAAATATTCAGTAACTATCTCAAGAATGCTAGGTTACATAAAAATATTTCCTAATATTTGCAAAACTGAAATGTATGTTTGGATATTTGGATAAAAACTAATAATACGCATGAAAACACATCGAAACACCTGTTGTATTGGCCCGTGAAATTATCTGTTAAATTTCTATTAAATAATAAAAGGACATGTTAGAAATATAATTCGTTCTAAGGTCATTCTTAACAATTAAAATAAAATTTTAATTATTCACAGTTTTTTAAAGTATTTGAAAATAAATAGCAAATAGCAATATGTTGGTATTATAGTAAGCAGCTTATTTGTCCTCGGTTTCTCGATCTCTCACCCATAACCAAAATCTCTATCTTTGCCACTCAGGTCCAATACATAATCTTTACACTGCCGAGTCTAGAAAACACATAGAAAGAGGTGAAATTTTTGGGATTTACCCTGGACGCTATGCTGTCATGGGAGAGACACATAGATTATACGTCTAGTAAGTTGTCAAGAGCTATTTTTACATTACGTACACTATGTGTAGGGTTCCAATCCGTTATTGGAGTCCATGTCCCGATGTACCGGCAAAGGTATCAAAAGTCCCGATCGAAGTTATCGAGGTTTTTTAAGTTAAATTGTAACACACGCACCAACAAACGTGACTTTGAAAGGCTTTTAAAAAGAAAGCTTTTGCGTATAACGCACTACAATAGCGTGGTGCAGTAGGCCTCTAGCTTGCGGATTTGTGCGTAGCGTCGCGTCGGTATTCCTTGGAAATACCTGTTCGCAATCCCTGCGCACAATGCAAATTGCGAACGAATTTTTTCCTTAATATCCAGCCAGTGCCAGTGGTCAGAAGAAAGAAATCCTTTATTAGCTAAATCCGTTGACGTCATTCTGCAATGCCAGTATAATTTTATATTATCATGTGTAGAAGTTTATAAGATCAGAAAGATGTTCTAAAGAAAATCACCTCATCGGAGAAATATAAAACTGACAAGCCTTAAATAATTTTTTAATTTAGTTTTAGGGAATATTAGCTATAATAAAGATTTTTCTAATATAGTTGTTTTTGTGTTTTGTAATTTAGAGCTAGGTAAATTATTTTTTTTTAATTTAACCCCTCGAGCCTTGTGTCCCGGTATGAGGCAGATAATTTATGGCAACCCTAACTATGTGGGATAGACCCGAGAGAATCATTAGTCATCACTCACTTTTTATATCTCACTGCAGCTAGGGCGTGATGGTCTAGCCATGCAGAGAGGATTTTTGGTCTGCAAAGAAAGGCAATCTGGATAATTTTTGGCAGGGGTTATCGAGAGGATGTAAAGAGTACTTATGTTTCTGCTGGATTGCCTACCTTTCCGTCTCTCTACATATTATATCAATGTATCAAATTTGTTCAATCAAATATAGGTAAATATATAACACTTGGTAAAACTGATAACCATAATACCAGGGCTATAAGGGATTTCAAAATAAATTTTTTCAGATTGAAACACAACTGGTGTGGCATGAACTGCTTTATAACGCCCTATCAGCTGTTTTTAGAAGTAGGTACTACAGGTAACAAGGTTTTTCTTCGCAAGCTGAAGTCGTTGGTCGGGCATTCTATGGTTATAAGTTTTGTTGGGGGATAAAGGAAGTCTCTGCTGATTGTAACATGTCTTTTTTATGTAACATGTCTGTTTTTTTGTTTTAGTTTGTTGTAATTGACGATTGCAAAATATTGAATAATATTAACAACACTAATAAAGTTTTGAATTAAAATTTTAAACAACCATAAATATTAAAAGATGGGTGACCTTTTAAATAGATGCATCGCAGTTAAATACATATTTTGCAAGCACAATGTGCAAATTGGTTTTACGTTTCACCTACCACGCGTCGAATCTTTTAATTAATGTCATTATTGATCCAATGCTTTTCGTAAAATTACTAATTAATTTTAGACTGGGGCGCCAAGAACTTCGGAAGTTTCATATAAAAAAATACAGAAGTCTTGTCCGTTAAAAAAAAGCTGATTAAACGTTGTTAAAATGCAGCAGCGTAGTTAATAAAAAAGACTGAAAAAATTCTAGATATCGCGATATTTTAGGTATTTTAGTAAAATAGAGTCGAAGTAAATATAGATTATGTCACGATCTATTCAGATCGCAAAGCAACACCAAGTAAGCTGAAATCGATCAACCTGCAATAAAATAATGCTTGAACTTTTGTAGTCCTTTTAACCATCTTATTTTCTACTATATACCCATACTATACGGTATCCATTTGGTTTTGAGAATGATGACAGAAAAAACAATTGAACAAGAATTAACCCTATTGGTCAGTTCCATGGACCGTTTATACCAGAACATATTTTAGTGATCACAATATTCATCCTTTCTTTCCTGATAATCACGGAGGAATCAGATTTCTTTGTATCCGTGTTGGCGAAAGTGCATTAGACAAAGACAAATAAAAAAGGATTTGTTCAAATTTTTATCGTACATTCTTTGCTTGTGGAAGCATTGCTGGTTATATACATCGAAATATTAGTCATCGTAAAATTCTTTTTTTTTTCCTGATAAAATCCCAGCGGAATCCGGTTTCTCTCTATCCTTGTTAGCAAAAGGGGCATAAGTAAAAGACAAATAAAAACGATGTTGTTGCCAATAAAAAAGAATAATCAAACACCATTTCATTACAGGCGGCTTTGTTTGTGCGCAAGTATTTCTGGTTGCCTATAGGTAGTGAAAGTTTAATCGGAGTTGTCATAAAAAATAAATTTCTACCCTGACAAAATACTTACGTAAGTTTTATGATTTTATAGCAAAAGACCTTTGTTTTTACTGAATACAAACAGCAGTTGATCTCGTTTTTATTAAACAGAAACAGTGTCAGCAAAACCACATTAACCTTATTATTTTATAGCATTTAAAATTGTTTCCTGCCCAAATAACAATACTACCTCTAACCAACAATTTGCACTAAAAGGATGGGAGGAAAAGTATTTAAATAAATAAAGGAAAAATTTCAAAAATGAGTAAATATTTTTATTAGGATAAACAATTTATAATAAGGTTAAAAAATATTCCCTATTCTCCGATATATAATGAAAATGGATCTATAATACAGCCTACCTGCGAACAGTCACGTTTATGTTAGTTAAAGACGCAATAAAAATTGTTTAATCGAATATACCAAGTAGTTTCACAATTTTTAACTGTAAATGTTGACTCTTAGTTCCAGAAGGATAGATACACTTTGTAAATGACACTGTGACTTCTGCTTTAAACTGAAACCAAACGCTTCTAGGACGCAATTTTCACTACTTTCTCAATAATTAAAGAAATCTTCTATAATGCCCACTATTCTCAACTTTATATCGGGTCGGCGTTCCTGTTACTCATTCCCATAACGCCCGGTCGAAGTAAGTAAAGGAGAACAAATAGGTATGTACCTTGCGTAATATTTCAATAGTTGTTAGTCAGTCCCAGATTCATAGAACACAGGAATTTAAGCTGGTAATACTTTATATAAACTTTTTAAGTATATTTTTACACTGCTAAAACAACTTATATCATGGGACAGGCTTCAAATAATATGTCATATTAATCTTTCACCTAACCTAACTTTCTACCAGCTGACATGAGAGAGAGAGACATAATTGATCTCCTCATTGCTCATTGTAAAATGGGTTTCTGTCATAATTCTCAAAAGTAAATGGATACGGTATAGGTGCTTGGCAAACTTTTTAATGAATTACGGAATTAAAACATTATTTTTTGTTTTATAATATTACGTTATTACGATAATTAAAGTTATTTCATTTTACAAATTCGTGCTCACAAATGTAAAATAAAAATATCGATAATGATTTAAAATTATATCAATTTAAATAAGCAACAATTTATAAACTTTCCGTTTTTATATTACTTGAAGAAACAAAAGCAACTAATTATGTACCGGCAATTTAAAAACATTTTCTATAACATACGAAATAAAATACTTAAACAAAAACACTAAACTACTAATCAATCACACAATAACAATTCAAGTATTAACTGAGAAGAGATAGCATGTTTCCGAAGTAGTGCAATGTCAAGTTTGTCTACAGTTCTTATTGTTATTATTATTTTTTATTGTTACCGTGTTTATGCCTATCTAGCCATTCTATCAAAAAATGAAATGAAAACTAGTGACCGTAAGTTAGATGGAGGAAGTGATAAGTGAAACAAGATAAAAATAAACAAAAGAAAAATAAGAAAACATAAAATATCTAAAATCAAACTATAGAAGAGAAATAAATATAAGACTGTCAGGAACTAAAGGTAGACCAATATATGTATACAGGGTGAAAGGGGTATGAGTGCAATTACTTTAAGGGGTGACAACATGGGGATAGTAGAACAAAAAGTCTAGTGTACCAGGGGTCGAAAACCAAAGGTTTACCTAAAGAAAAATATATTAACTAAATTTCAAAATACACACGATTGCGTCGTCTATTATTACCAAAAAAATAAAATCTAACAGCCAGATTCTCCAACGCTAGTCCGGTCTAATTTGACAACCAAATGTTTTAAGCTGATAAGTGTAAGAATAAGACAACTAAGTTTTATGCTGTGAATTTATTTATGAGCTTGTTCGCAAATTTATAAAGACAAGGACAGTTTTAGTACGTACTTTCGACAATAATACAACTAAATTCATTACAGCCACTCGTGTCAAGGTAAAATTCATTTGGAAAACAAGCAAATCGCTGAAATATCAGAATAATTCATAAGTTTTTAACGACGACCTATTAACAATGACAGGACAAAATCCTGTCAAAACATAACTGATCAACTATAAGATCTTAATTTAAACCAGTACTAAATCTTAAACCTTCTTAGTGAATCTGAACGTAATTTTTTATTAAACGATTTCACTCATTTTAGTAATTTTAGAGATAATTAAACGCGGCCAATTTTTTTAACTGCATTTTATTTTTTAAAAAATTCCGTACCAAAGTGCGAAATTTGGTTATTACTTTCTTTACACTTTCGCTAAAAGCTTCAAAGAAAATTATAACTTATAGATACAAGGTTGGTTTTCGACCCCTGATATACAGCGTGTGCGTGAATGTGCTTGCCAAATGGAAAACTTCTTTATTACTAATTTTTGGGAAAAAGTTACTCTTCATAAAAAGTTTTGCTTTTAAAAATATTAGGATTGGCATACGCATTTCTTTTTAATATTCTACGGAGTGTCTCAAAAAAAGATACTTAAATTTTAAATTGGAAAAACCCGGCAAATTAATTGAAGAGGCAAAAGCGCGTTAAATCGTCAACTAATTTGTAGTATACAAGGCGATGATAAATTATTATTTGAATAATTATTTAAAATTTTTGAAATAAGATATAATACCATCGCAGTATTTATTATTAAGCCGCAAATGTAGTGTTTGCAAGTTAATTTAGTATACAGAGTGATTAAAATATTTAGATCAACAACCTAATTGAAAATGTATTAAACAATTCTAAAAAGATATTTACACATAACAATTGTTTCAATTACAAGTAAATACACAGTAAATACCAACAAGAATAAATAGAAGTTTAAATTTCAATAAGTCCCCCGTTGTTCATCATACACCTAATAAGTTTATTTCTAAAATTTCTGACGGCATTTGCTAGTTGATATCCCGAAACCCGGCACATTCCTGAATTATGCATCTTCTGAGGTCTTCTCTGTCTCGAGGCGGCCTTTTATATTATACTCTTTCTTTGAGGACACCACACAAAAAATAATCCAATGGCGTGAGATCCGGTGACCTCGCTGGCCAATGACAAAAACGCATATCGTGATCCGTCTGATCCGTACCTCTTCCTATCCACCTATTAGCAAAATTTCTATTTAACCAATATCTAACCCAAGCAAAATTCCCGGAAGCCCCATCTAGCTGAAATAATAAATTTTGTCTAACGGCCAAAAGTATGTCGTCCAACATAATTTTCTAAAAAAATTAGATTTTATGTTTTCATCAAAAAACATTAGTCTCAACAATCGATCGACGAGTATACC
Source organism: Philopedon plagiatum (assembly GCA_963971165.1). Classification (NCBI taxonomy): domain Eukaryota; kingdom Metazoa; phylum Arthropoda; class Insecta; order Coleoptera; family Curculionidae; genus Philopedon; species Philopedon plagiatum. Next base: position 17,139,855 of record OZ020190.1, on the reverse strand, counting down.
ACAACACACATTTATTTTTTCAGAATATTGGTTTCGGCTCTGTATAACCCACTGGTGGTTATCCACTGACCAGTACCGAGAGTTTTGAGAGCTTACGATACCGTTGGTCGTAAAAACAGCATCATCTGAAAAAATATTTTAAAAGGTAAAAGGCGATTATCCTCCATTAAGCCTAATAACCACGCAGAAAAATCTAGTCTTAATTTCGAGTCCTCTGGTAATAATGTATGGGTAATCTCGGGCTTAAAAGGTTTAATTTTATGTTTTTTAGAACCATTCTAATAATGTAGACTCTCTAGACATTGGCCTTAAGGCCAATGTCTAGAGAGTCAAGGCTTAACTGTAGGAAATTCGTTGACGAATTGACGAAGAGCAAAACATTAAGTTCATCATTTTCGTTCATCATTTCTATTTGATGGGTAAAAGGTGTTGGTCTTTCTGGGCGATTATTGTTCAATTCTTCGGCTGCTTTTATAGTTGTGCGATAATTATTTCCATCTATTAAAACAATCTCGACTTTTTCTTGATTAGTTAAATTCGTTGTTAAAGGAAACAATACAAACAAAACATTTTATTGACTCGTGTGAATTCATGAAGTGTGTCTTTACTGGTTTTACCTTAACATTTAATTATTTAAAGGTTAAAAGTTAATTTTATAATAATTATTAGGCTTTATTTAAAGAAAAAGGTTCAAATTTTAGTTACTGAAAAATAATTTATTGTCCTGTATACTATAAATTAATTATAATAACTTTAATTCGACATCTGTTTACCTTTCTTCAATTTGGTCGCTCAAAATATTTGTATTAAACTTTTGTCACATTTAAAATTTATTTTTTTCCTCTTTTGAGAGGCCCTATATAAAATATCAAAAAAAGTTCTATGTCAATCTTAATCTTTTTGGAAGTAACACTTTTTATGAAGAGTAACATTGTTTCCAACTAATAACAATAAAGAAGTTTTCCATTTGGCAAGCAAATTCACGCACACAATGTATAAGACTTTATTGTTCTATGTTGTATGTCCACGTTATCACTATTAAAATTATTGCACTCATATACCTTTCACCCTGTATTAGAAAAATAGTAAGGCCGGTATGTTATGTAGTTATTTAAGTAAAGGATCTAGCGCAAGCCAGACCCAGGTGGAAAATTCTGCCAAACCACTCTTATTGTTATGACTGTTAACATCAACAACAATGCAATTCATAATATTCATTACATAACATCATAACCTGAGTACTCTCATTATTCCTATATTTCCAGTAATTAATCTACAATCACAATGCAACGGATCTGCATTGTTCATCCACAACAATTTCTTGTATTTCGCCATTCCTATATACTTTTTAAGAATTTCTCAGTTATAAATTGACTTACTAGGTTCATTAAAAATTCAAATTGGAGAACAACATGCGATCTTATATCTTCTTGTAATTACAGATTATGTGAATATGTTACCTTTCATTGAAAGTGAATAACCCAGGAAATGAATAAATACAAAGAAATAACCCACATACTTGCTGTTAAAAAAATGTGGGTCGATTATAAGGACGAATGCCAAAAGTCTTATGCAAGTTGGTTAAAAGTTGTTTTCGCAATTAATCCAATTACGCTAGTTGTTATTTTGACATTTAACATCAAATAAGAAATTACTGCTTTTAGACGATTAATTTTTTCTGCCTTTCCTTTCTAACGTTCTTAGTTTAGTATGAAAAATCGGTCAAGTGCAAGCTATACTTGCACACGTAATGTTCCGTGCCATCAACCTCCCACTCAAACTCAGCAAACCTTGGCCGCCCTATCTCCGCCCATCTGCTGCGCTACCCACCGCCGCAGGTACTAACGCCGTATCACATCGCGTATGCGCGGAGCTGACTGAGCCAAATTAAAAATTATGAAAAACGTGTAGGGACAAAAGTTGTTCCTTACATCGTGAAAATTTTTTTTGTCAACAAACTGTTTCCCTAAAACCAATGGTTCAGCAGTTATATGGAAATAAACAACTTGTTTATAACCATTGACCGCGCTAGAATTTATCGATCCTGATAATTTTCGCTCAGTCTACATCTAATTCTCAATGTTCATGATTTTTTTCAGATTTTTCTGAGCAATCCTTCTGGTGATAAGAGTGGAGGACAGCAATTTTTAAGCGTTTTTCCCGAAAAATGTTTTAAAAAATGCAAAAAATACATCATATATAATCGTTGAATTCGTGCTTCAGTGAGCTTTCATTTGACACCATACACTATGCCCTTTAAATTTTTTTTTCATTGCCCAATTTACCCCCCGAAATTAACCCCCAGAATCAAAATTCAAGTTTTTGATAATTTTCCCGCCATCTACACCTAATTCTTAATGCTCATGATTTTTTTCAGATTTTTTTGAGCAATCATTTTGGTGATTAGGGTGGGAAGCAGCAATTTTTAAGAGTTTTTTCCCGGAAAATATTTTTAAAAATGCAATAAAAAAATACATCGTATATATCGTTGAATTCGTGCTTCAATGAGCTTTCATTTGACACCATACACTATGCCCTTGGAAAATTTTTTTTCATTGCCCAATTTACCCACAGAAATTAAAAACCTCTACACAAAAGCGAACAGAAAACAGAAATAGCAAAATTAGAAGGCATAAATGGATCTTTAAAACTGGGGGAATTTTAAAATTACTAGATCACGTGATTAATGTCACTCATGTGACTGTCATCTTTCAGAAAACGAATTCATACAAAAATCCTTCTATATCATCTAGCTTAAATAATTTTAAAAATGCAGATTTTCTCATGTTTTCCTAGTGGTACCTTATCTTGAGTTACATAACACCAACATTTCTTTTACTTTAAACTGAGTTTAAACAAACTGAATGCCCACAAACACCCAATTTTAAATATTACATAAGACTATTGTTTAATAACAGTATTTAGGAACGCAAGTTATACGTCGGGCCGAGGGGACGGCGTTTTTAAAAATAATTTTATTTCTAGAAAAAACACTTGAAACCCTCTAGTATAACGAATTTATTTGGATTGAAAGAAATTAACAGTTTAGCTAGTCACGACAGAAGTAACGAGACAAAGCATTCGAGTCCTATTTATAACATTTCTTATCATAGAAAAGGAGTGGCGAAAAGTGCTATCATAAGCATTTATACAGAATGTAACTCCTCCACCCTTAGAAGGGCATATAAACCTTCAAGTTTCTATGACCTAAATTATAATTGAATTATTTTCAATATTTTTATTCTTTGTAACTTTTAAATAAATAGGTCGTAGATACTTCCAAATTAAAAATGATATTATTATACTTAAAATAACATAGAGCAAAACTGTCCAAATACTTATTTTATTATAATAGATAGGCTCATTAAATTTTTTGAAATTTTCATATTTTTGTATATTAATTTCTTCTTGAAGTTTATTAAGTTTATTGAAATTAATATTATTTAAATTGAGCAGTTTTACTTCTTTATACAATGTTTTATGGGTTAAATTAGTATCAATATTTGGCAAAGGAATGTCCATAAAATTATATTTAACATTTTTATAAGTTTTAATAGTAATATCTCCTAATTTTAAGCTACATGGAAAACTTAATTCTATCATATAAGTTCCATTAAATAGTATATTATTTTGTATATTTCCGCACATTTCGGTACCTATTAAATCTTTATTGGTTACCAAAATCCATTTATTGTCATCAATATTTTGAAGTTGTAAATTATTAATGCTGACATACAGGGTGTTACAATTAGTAATATTATGTTCGTACCGTAATAACTGTACCTCACAGGGCGTATTTTTATAAAAGTTTTCACTATGTATATGATTACATAAATAATCGTTAGCAAAAATACGTTTACATGGTTGATTAGAATATCCAAAATTTCTTTCATTCATTAATAAGTATTCAAAGTTTGGTACAATTATTCTATGGTAGTTTTTATACATGGTCGGTAAAGGAAATAACTGAAACAAATTATAATTTTCTTTTTCTACTAAAGGAATCTCAATTACAAAAATTAGTTCATTATTTTTTACATAACTTCTTATTTCTAGAGTACTCTCTAACTTTAAGGTATTTTCCAGGGTTGGTTCAAAGGGCAGTTTTTCGAAAGTTAATTTTTTGTCTAATAGTTCAAGTTCAATTAGAAATTCTTTTATATTAATTATGGTATTATGAAAAGTATTTAATTTTGCGAAAGTTATTGCTGTTTCGACATTTTCCAGGATATCATAGATATTTTGGTAAAAGGTAGTTATTTGTGAAAGAATCATATGAATTCGAAAAAATTCAAAAAGGTTAGTTTCGTCGATTTTAACTTTATTTACAGTTTCTATTATTTGGTTAACCTTTGATTTTAAAGTTTCTTGGTTATGCGAAACATTCTTAATAGTTTCTTGAAAGTTATCGATAGAATCACTAAAAAGTGTCATTTGTTTATTTAAGGCAATATTTAAATTTCCTTGGTTTTGTTTTAAAATATTAATATTATTATCGATACGTTCAGCATCTTCTTGGTCCAAGTTACCTGTAATACTCTTAATAATAGTACCTAAGGCATTTATAAGGGCTCTTTT